>CM028672.1:39207179-40407179 GCA_016760335.1 Gastrodia elata | reverse complement strand
TGATTTTCTCATTACTTACTTTATTTTGAGTTATACTCATAATGACATGGATGTTATTTCAAGTTTTCATTTAGTGTCTTTATGGAAGAAGAACAATCCATTAGGTAGAGAGGAATGTAAATTCTAATCTGACACCTTATGGAATTCTCTGATACCAACTGTACCGGCCCTGCCCCGCTGTGGTCCTGTTAACTATTAAGTTAACATGATTCCGGTGGAGAGGTCACCTAAACGGCAAGGCCCTACTTATAATTAGATTAGGCACACATCATAATCCATCATAATTATTGGCTTTGCCATTCTCAAAGTAAAATTTCACTAAATGAAAGATACATGAAAGTAGAGTGTGGAAGCATAAAATTTAACATCCATTCATCATAATATAAGAAGAACTAAATATCTAACTCAGAATAAGTAAAACAGTAAAAAGTAAAGTTAATCATGTATTATTACAATATTATTTAAAAGTTAAAGCAGAAATAGAATAAATTACTCGTCCTCACAATGCAGAAGGAAAATTAAGGGTCTTCAGTCAGCTTGAACCTCTTCCTGAATCCTATCTTCAGAAGCCTCCCCAACCTCAAAAAGCTCAGAGTCTACCATTGTCAGTTTCACAATGATAGGGCCCCAACCAAAAAAAGAAAAATATAATTAGACAATAAATCTAAGTACATTTTAGGCTACAATTTATTATATTAATTTAGATATCACCATAACTCAACTAAGCAACACTATAGGAGCAGAATGTGTATGAAAGAAAAAGGTAGTTATAAACAATAAGTCTATAACTTAACAAAATAAGAAGTAAACACATACCTCTAAGCATAGCTGCAACAAGGTTAGTTTTAAAAATAAAGACTAAGTACTAACATAATTAAAAGAAAATTCAACCTAAACATGCTTATGATCAATAAAAATACATGCTAATTAACATAAATTACAAGCACATATGAAATAGTTAAATAACTGAAAGTGAGACTAACATCCTAATAAGTGTAAGCCATAAGTATGATTGGCATTCTATAAGTAGAAATAAAGCTAGTAAATGTAGAAGAACAGTAAATAAGAAAGTGCTAAAATGTAGACTAAAACAAAAAGTATGAAACTGAAATTACTATGACTTAAACAAGATAATTAACTTAAAGTCGAAGTGTACCTAGATTAGTATAGCCAACAAAGGGAGAAAAAGGATATGAAGTATGAAGTCTAACGAATGCTATCCTAGCAAGTCTTAGGCCTAGGCTTGGTTAGACTAGCTTTAGATAGACGAATACCATCCTAGCCGGTCATGGGTCTAGGATTGGCCTGTACTAAAGTATATGTACGAAAAAGGCATACTAATTAGGCTACATTTTTATAACCATATGTTAAACTCAACAATGATAATGACATATACAAATGCTACTATGCAAAATAAATTTGACATGAAACATTTTCCAAATGTTTTATGCTTAATACATGTGAACAAGATATAAGGCTCAAAATAAGGTAAGCATAGCATCAATTTTCGAAGTGAGCAAGAGACTCTACTATGACACAAGTGATATCCATTTGTTATCTAATTTAATCATTCTATCTACTCTAAGTTACATAAATTTAGGATCTCCAATTCCTACTATTGAGTGTAACTCAGATTCATATCCTTATAGATTGAAAATAATTAGGACTAGCTAGGTCCCAATTATAAATAAATTGATGTCAACTATATAAGTTAAATGATAAATCAATCGACCTATATTAATAATTTAAGCAATTCCAAGCCATCTTGATTAGCCAAATCAAGATGAAAGGACTAAGAATTAAACTTCAAATATTGGGGTTTAATTACTTAATCCAAAAGGTAATCATAAAGGACTAAATTTCAAATACCCAAACTCACAGATTAAGTTACGGTAAATCTTATTAAGTGAAGTCATACTTAATAAGATAGATCTCTATTCTTAAATCTAAAGTTACAAGATTGAATAATCATTAATAAACTATAAAAATCTATAAACTATAAAATCAAGGCTTCACATATTGAGTAACCTATTTTACTCAATAAGTGAACTCTAACTTAAGAGCTAATCCTAATTCCTAAGAATTGAGCTCTTAAACCCTAAGGTAAGCACTCAAGCTCCAATCCTAACTAATGTTATTAGGAAGGATTAAGAATGGATTGGGACGGTTAAAGGAGAGGTATGAAATCTCACATCATACAGCTAATAAACTGCTTATGATTTTCTTAAGGGAAATTAGAGTTTTAGATCTAAACTTAATTAATGACTTAAATAATTAAAATTACAATCTAAATTACTTTACTTATTGAATTTAATTTTTATAATAACAATTTAAGGCCTAAATGCACTTAACCCTAAATTTGGGCAAAATGACTATTTTGCCCCTACTTAAGGGTCTAAGAGATCAAATTTTGATCTAGGATTCCAAATCTAAAATTTTTAGTGGCAAGGCATTTCTTACTATTTAATATAAGATTAAACAGCAATTGCATTAATTTTGGGTAATTATTATGCTCCATGAGATCAAATTAATAAATTTAATTTATAGGGGCATTTTGGTAATTTGACCTATGGAAACTAAATTTTCTGTCAATTTATTGTTGCTTATTATCTAAGGTTTCTATAGAATGTAAGATCATTGAATTTTGATAAGTATTGGCTAAGTTGTAGCTAATACAAGCTAAGGAGGGTAATTTAGAGTTTCTTAATTAAGGTTCAAAAATCTTTACTTTTCCAATTGGTGTCCAAATTGTGAAAAATCAATGGCTATAGATCACAAATGATCCACTGATCACAATGACTAGTGGTAGGCTCAATTTGGACTATAACTGGCTAAGTTATGGCCTAATTAAGGTTTAGGTGATTAGTGAGTGATTAGTGAAATTAATCACCAAATTTTTAAGCCAACCACACCACTAGATTCTAACATACTCTAGAAGCTTCTAAAATTTAAATCACTCAATTTGGATCACTAATTATGCTAATTTTCACTAATTAAGATTTAGGGTAATTAGGGTTGATTAAGGAATCTAACTATTGGATCCTAAATATTTTGCAGTTTACTATTAATTAGGTTTTCTTGATTAAAATGAGTATATATATGACTTAATTTGGAGCTCAATTAACCAACATATGGTCAATTGAAGTTCTAGGGTTAATTGACCTAATTAGGGTAAGGTCCTAAATATCATTAGTCTACAGCTAATCCAAACAGCAAAACTAATACTACTACATTAATCCTTAGAGTTTGCTGATCACTTTGAGACCCATATTAGGTATGTTTGGGTAAGTGTGTGCAAACTTATGACTAGTTGGAGTTTTGTAATATTTTGGAATTATTTAAATATCCTAAATATCACTAAGAAAAATACAGCTCCAAATAAAATTTTAATAATTTCATAATACTCCTCTAATTTTACTGATCACAATGGTATATTTATTTGTGTAAATTGGATATGCATTTTGTAAGTTAGGAATGCCTAAAATTTGGTAATTAATTGAATTAAATTAATCACATAATTATTAAATTTCATGTTTATTTGATTAATCTGTTTGATTTAATTATTTTATTCTGTTATTATTAAACTACTTATTTTTATTTTCTGATTGCATATAAATATATATAATAAAATATATATGTACATATATAGATCTATATATATATATATATATATATTATATTTATAATCTATATTTATATTTTAAATTAATTTTGTCTTCTGCATGTGCGACCCACACCAGCCGACAGATGAGACGGCTCGCTACGTGGCGCAAGGCTAGAGGATGTAGCCGGACGGCGGGACGCACAACTGGTCAGCGAAAGGGACGGGTCTGAAGCCGAGATGGAACTCAAACGAGGTGGGTCCCGCATACGCACACGCGGCTGATGCAAGGGCTTGACAGTTGAGGACGGGGCCCACAGGGATGCACGGACGAATCCTGAAGTGCCATCTGGCGATGGCGGGCCCGCAAGCCACGGAGGTTCATCTCTTCTCCGCGATCCGACGACAACCAGGAGGGCTGGGGCATCGGTTGGAGCAGCTATTCCGATGACTTTTGGACTCTGAGCGTATGCTAATGGAAAGAGAATAAGAAGAGCTAGCTGATACTGGTCAAGTTGCAAATGGAGATGAACTATCGAGGCCGAAAATCCTAACCCTAGCTCACTGGATACAGATGCAGGTGAACGAAAGAAAAGGGCAACGAGAAGTACTGTATGTAAAACTAAAAATTCACTAAATTTCAGACATTAAGACTAGATCTAGCTCATTCAATCTTCCATCTATGCTATGAAATAAATATTTGAAATCTAAACATAACAATTTGATTGCACGAGAGGGAGATTAGTGTGTACCTTGAACGAACGGTGAGGAGGAATCTAAGTTTTGGAATAGCTCACAATATCCTTCGATAATGCCAGAATCTTTAAGATGTTTAGGATATGGCCATCAGGATGCAAATTTGCTCTTAGAGAAGGCATCTATGGCGGCAACGAGCAGATGGCACACAAGGAGTATCGCATGCGAGCCCCAACGCCACGCGCAGGGTTCTCGAGAATGAAGCACCTAGACCGTTCGATCAAATGATAGAATGGTCCGCATTCGCCGTTACATCCAAACGGCGCGGAAAATGGAAGGGAGTACGGTGAGTAATGCCATTTTGCATTATTTAAAATAAATTAAAATTAAACATAAATATACATATGTATATATATATATATATATATATTTATTTATTTATTTATTTATATTAATTTAATCTCATTTTATTTTAAAAATTTAAATAATTAATTTGGCTTAGAAAAATTCAGATAGATCATCCCTAGCTAATCATGAGGTGCTGAATGCAATGGTGCAATCAGATTTTCGATTCGACGAATATTTAATTATTCGATTTTTCGGGGGATTTAAATAATATTAAAATATTCGATGAAAACTCAACGACTTTCAAATGCCTCCAAAACTTCACCCCTAGCTAATTTGGAGGTGGTGAACACTAAGGCGAAGTCGAATTTTTGATTTGAGGTCAATTTAAATAGGCCAAATTCTAAGGTTTCGGGGTTTTCCAGAAATCAGGATTTACTCTATTTGATTCCTGATTTGATCCAAATCTTAGAGGTAAGTTTTAAATGACTTATTTAGTGTACTAGAACCCAAATTAAGATATAGATTAGTCTTAATTGACCTAGGTAACAACCTAAATTATTATAAAACTAAACCCAAATGCAACATTTTCCTAATATTCTAAGTATTTATTTTCATGCCACAATATGTTCTTATATGATTTGTTCAAAGAAAGTAAGCACAAAGTTCAAGGAATGCATAGCACAAAATCAAATAGTATGCAAGGGACTGTACTAAATATGGTGATATTATTTATTATCTAAATTTTAACCATCCAACTATTCCAAGTTAGACAAGTTCAGGATCTCCAATTCCTACTATCGAGTGTGTGGCGCCCCACTCCCTAAGTCCACAATCATTAGGCTAAGGAGTGGAATGTCACTCTAGAAAATCCCTTACTTATCATTGGATTAGGTAAGGTCCATAATCTAATAATAGGGGAAGAATATGCACAGAATATTTATGAAAATCAGTCCCTAAATCTATATATTCATACAAAGTGCGGAAGCAATAAGAAGTAAGGTTACATCCATTCACCATACATCAATCATGAAATAAAATGCAATAGTTCAGAAAATAATAATGTGTAGAAAGTAAACACAGTCATGAGTATATATATTATTACATCATTTAGTTAAAGTTTAAAAGACTAAAAATGATAATATCACTTGTCCTCACAATGAAGAAAAAGGCAACTAGAGGTCTTCTGCATCAGGCTGCTGCACCTCTAAATAAAGCTCCTCCTCAGGCACTGGCTCCTCAAACTGAACAAGATCTGTCATTATCGGTTTCACAATGCCAGGGCCCCAGCCAATAAAAGAAAAATCTTATTAGACAAATTGTCTAAGTATATTTTAGGCAAGTAATTTATTAAGTATTCGTTAATATCACCATTTTACTCTAAACTAAATGAAATATCTATCTAGCATGGAAGAAAGTAAGCATACAATGGGATAAGGATAAGTTATAAATATAATATTTATAACTAAGCAATAATTGAGGCAAAAGCACACCTCAAGTAAACTAAACAATGTAGGGCATACATATGTAATACAGTAAGCAAAAATATTGAAAAGAAAAATCTAACCTAAAAATGTTGATATTATATGACATATGCTAATTTAAAATATAAATCTAAAAGTGGTACATATAATAAACAGTAAAATCTAGCATCTTATATATGCATCTACTCAGGTAAGCGGGTAATATAGGAAAAATACAGTTAACCGAAATAAAATGCATCAACAATATAATAAACAGCAAGCTGAAAAACTGTAAAGAATGTATAAACTGCCATATTAGAAAAAATTGGCCAATCCAGCACAATATATTCCTGTAGCCTTTATGGGCTAGGGCGGACATAATATCACAGTATAGTATAATATGACTGAAGAGGCAAATAATACTATGTAAATATATCTTAGTTATTTTACTCTTTTTTTTTATAAACAATTTCAGAAACAACTGAGGAGTCAAGCACGTCTGCAATATTGAACGGGTCCCAAGATTAACACACTCTCCTCAATGAATGATGTTAAGCATCCTGATCTCTCCTTATCCCTGACCATTGGAGTAATGTGCATCATAATCCATCATGTATTGAACCCAGATGCAAATGTTTTCCTAATATTTTAAGTTTTCATTTTTCATGCAATAATATTTTTCTTATATGACATATTCAAAGAAAAATAAGCACAAAGTTCAAGGAGTAGTATAAAATCAAGTAGTAAGCAAGGGACTCTACTAAACATAGTGATATCATTTATTGTCTAACTTAAATGTTCTAACTATTTCAAGTTACATAAGTTCAGGATCTCCAATTTTTACTATCGAGTGTAACTTAGAAGTATGTCCTTGTAAGTTATAAAATATTAGGACTAGCTAGGCCCTAATATGATTAAATCAATATCGACTATAAGATATCATCACGACCTTGTTTATGAGTTTAGACGTTCTAAACTAAGAGCTTGTCCAAAATCTACCAAGCTAGAGATTATGAATTAAATACCATGAGATTGGGCATAATCACATAATCCCAAGGGTAAGACTTAAGATCTAAATTAAATCTAATATGAACTAATGATTGAAATAAATCCTTTTAAGCAAATTAGACTTAATAGGATGAATCTCCTATCCTAAATCTAATGTTGAAAGACAAAATAATCCAAATAAGTTGTAAAATCTAGAAACTAATAAAACCAATGATTCATTCATTGAATAACCCTATTATTTAATGAATGAAATATAACATAATATTTAATCATATTCTTAAGGAACGGATCCTAAGGTGAAGTGAGGATTCCTAATGATAAGACTTAGAAAATTTCTAAAAATTGATTGAATTTCTTCACACTTGTTGATTTTATTTAATTAAGGAGGTTATAGATGGATTTTAACCAAGTAAGGCATATTAACCTTACTTAGGGATTTTCAATCCTAAAATTGAGGTATTTTACAAATTATCCCAATTGAGGGATTTATGACTTAAATTGATCTTAAATTAGTTCTATTACTGATTTTAATAATTTCAAATGGTATTTTAAGGGTTATAGATATTTAACCTAAATTTTAGGCAAAATGGTCATTTTGCCCCTACTTTAAGGATCCAAAAAGCTACTTTTTGATTAAGGGCTCTAAATTGGGATTTCTTACTATCAAATGATAAATTACTATCTAACATAAAGATAGATAGTAAGTGCACCAAATTTGGATAAGAAATGAGTCTTATGGGGTCCTAACTAAGGTTTTTGACCTAAGGGAAATTTTAGTAAATTACACCTAATAAAATCTAAATTTTTGTGCAGTTTATTATTGGTTGCTATTCAAGAATTTTAGAGTCCAAGAACACTAAATTTTGAGATCTAATGAATTAGTAATACCCATTTCAATTTCCAATGGCAATTTGGTAATTTTCTAAGCTAAGGGGTCAAAAAGCTAACTTTTTCATTTGATGTCCAAATTCAGTAAATTCAGTGGCTCTAGCTTCCATATATCACACTGAGTACTTTAACTAGGAGTAGACCCAAATTGGACATCAATTGGTCAAGTTATGACTTAATTAAGGTTAGGGGTATTTTGGTCATTTTCTAATTTTTCTAGGGTTCAGAACCTAAATATTATTTTAGATTAATGTTGGCACTAAAATTCTAAGCTATCTAGCACTTTAAATTTTGGATTTGGAGTCTAAATGACTATGATATGGTCAAATGAATTTTCTGGACGCTACGGCGCGCTGTAGCGCCCGATGGTGATTTCGCCTGTGCAAAAACTGTGAAGGGTCACATTTCGAGCTCAAATACTCTCAATTCAGAGCATTCCATGAGCGGTGCCATATATTAATGGAAATTTTTTTCCGATACCTTTTCATTGACACCAAAATCAATACGAACGGATCATCTTAGCTATATGAACAATAGTGATAAAAGCAGGGTGTACAGAATGGACAAAAAATAGAGCATGAGGTATATTACTTTGAAGAACTATAAGGCTTCCATACTTAATCATGGATGTCTAAATATGCGAATAAGCATAATAGAGGAATGAAATGACCAAGGAAGAAGAACAAACTGGTACCTTAGCCTTTAGAAGATGAAGAAGGAACCTTGGAAAGCTTGGAGGAGGAACTTCTTCTTCTTCTTCTTCTTTAGCACAAAGCTCAATAACGGGGGGAAGGGTGGAAGCTTGGGAGCTTTATCTTAACAGCTAAAAAATGGAGAGGAAGAGCTGAGCTTTCATTTATAGGAGAAGAATAAAGGGAAAAAGCCATCATGAGCTAGGAGGGAGGGAAGGAAGAGGGATGGTCATAGCCATCAAACCTTGCCATTAAGGAGGGGGGGAAGGAAGAAGGATCGCCATAGCCATCAAACCTTTCAATTAATGAGGGATAAGGAGATGAGTCAGCCGAAAGTGGAGGTAATGGCCAGCCGAATGGAATAGCCAACTATGAGAGAAAAAAAAGGAAAATGAAAAAACTGCAATTATGAATAAATAACTATATTCCTTTAATTAATTAAAAATTCTGATTTTAGAAATGCGCTCCAAAAGTTCCCAAAAATTCACCCCTAGCTAATTTAGGGGTGACGATCGTAACGATGAAGTCGGATTTTGAATCCGATGATTATTTAATTATTATATTTTTCGGGGTATTCAATTATATTAAAATATTTACGAAAATTTAACGACTTCCAAATGCGTCCAAAACATCACCCCTAGCTAATTTGGGGGTGATGATTGCAACGGCGAAGTCAAACTTTTATTTCAAGGTCAAAATAAATATCTCAATTTTCTAATTAATTTAAATATATTTAAATATTCAAGAAAATTCAACGACTTCTAAAAAATTCCAAAATTTCTCCCTTTGCTAATATGAGGGTGAGGATCGCAACAACGAAGTCGGATTTTAATTCTGACAAGTATTTACTTTTCTAATTTTTGGGGTATTAAATATTATTCAAATATTCGTCAAAATTGCGACGACTTCGGATTGACTCGAAAATATCACCCCTAGCTAATTTGGGGGCAATTAGCACAATGGCGAAGTCCAATTGTCAATTTATATAGGTCATTTTCCAGAGTTTCTAGATTTCCCAAAAATTGGGACTTGATCTATTTAACTCCTGATTTGGACTAGGGCTTAGTGGATGACTCATAATGACTTGATTAATACTTTAGGATCAATATTAGGATGGAGATTAGTCTTAATTGATAAGGGTAATAGCTTGGGTTATTATAGAGTGTAACTTAGAAGCACGACCTTATAAGTTAAAAAGGATTATAACTTATCAGATTCTAATTTAATTCAATCAAGTACTAATATAGGTTAAGAAACAAATCACAACATCCTAATTAGATGAATTTATATATTCTATTGAAGATTTGATCAAGATCTACTAAAGTATAGATTATGGATTAAACATCATGAGATTGGGCTTAACCACATAATCCAAAAGGTTAAGACTTAAGATCTAGGTTTCAATTTAAATGTGAACTAATGATCAAGGCAATCTTATTAAGCAAATTAAACACAATCGGATGAATCTCCTATCTTGAATCTAAGGTTGAAAGATAAAATAATCAAAATTAAATTGAAAAATCTAGAAAACTAATAAAACCAAGGATTCATTCATTGAATAACCCCATTATTTAATGAATGAAATCTACTCTATGATCTATCCCTAATCTTAGGAATAGCCTTAATATGAGATATTGAATTTTTAAGGAAAAGATTTAGAGGAATTTTAGGGATTTTATCAAATTTGATTGAAAAGCTAATTTTTATCACTTTAAAGATCTTAATACAGTTCTAATGCTGTTTTTAATGATTTACTAAATAAATTAGGAGTTAAAGATGCTTAACCCAAATTTTGGGCAAATGACCATTTTGCCCTAATTAAAGAGTTCGAAAAGCTACTTTTTGAATTAGGGCTTCAAATTAGAATTTCTTACTGCCAAATGATTTCTTACTGTCTAACATGAAGATAGACAGTAAGTACGCTCAATTTGGACAAGAAATGGATCTTATAGATCCAAACTAAGGTTTCAGACCTAATGTGCATTTTTGTAATTTACACCTAATGGAACCTAAATTTTTATGCAGTTTGCTGTTAGTTAGTATTCAAGGATTCCATATAGTCCAAGAACACTGCATTCAGAGATTATATAACTAAATTATGGTCATTTCAATTTCTAAGGGAAATTCGATAATTTTGTCGGTCAACGAGAGACAAAAATTGAACTTTCTGTTTGAGGTCCAATTTTAGCAAACTCAGTTTTTATAGATTCCCTAATATACTAAGTGTGTTGACATGGAGTAAACCCAATTTGGGCTTCAAATGGCCAAGTTATGGCCTAACTAGGGTTAGGGGTATTTTGGTTATTTCAAATTTTTTAGGTTTTAGATCCTAAATATTCTTATAATTTATTGATGACACTAAAATTCTAAGCTAGTTAGCATTTTGTATTTCTGATTTTGGAGTTGAATTGACTAAGTTATGATCAATTGAAGACTATGGGCATTTTGGTCATTTTTACAATAGGATCCTAAATGTTACTTTTCAAATTAAGTTCCAAATGGAGAAACTAATATTTCTATAATATTGGGGCTATTCTCTTGAGTATTTCAAGACCTATATTACCTATATTTGGATGACTAAGTTAAAAGTTATGAGGGTTTATTTAGGACCTAAAATGTCACTACGTTATACGTACCCCAAAATAAATTTTTGAATTATGTCATTTGATTTATTTTATTTTTCTGAATAAAATGAGACATATATTAGTTATGTTGGGATTATTGTATAAAAAGTGATTGAACTTTAAAGTTTTGAATTAAATAATTTAATTAAATAAATTTTACTATTCATTTATTTAATTTGTATTATTGTATGTTCATTCCTAAAGTTGAAAATGAATTCACTATATTTATTAATTAATAAATTAATTATCATTAATCTATTTCTAAATATTCATTAATTAATTATTACTTAATTAATTGTATATTATTTTACTGTTTAATTAGGTTTAAAATTAATTAATCACACTTAAACTTAATTATTAATCGTCTGTTTAAATATAAAATGAATTTACTATTTGAATTCTTTAATTATATTAATTAGTTAAGATTGAATTTCAATTAGGATTAATTAATTTATTTTTGAAATATTAATTTAAGTTAATTAATTATTTTCTAAATATTTAACTAATCATTTAATTTGCTAATTAATTACTAAACCCTTTGTTAACTGTAATCATCACAGTTAACTTACTGCTAATTACTAATTAATTACTAATTTAATTAATTAATTAGATACTAATACTAAAGATAGATCTATATATACATATACAATACATATAACTTTAATCTGTATATATATATATATATATATATATATATGTATATAATTATATTATTTATAATTGCTTTTTTGCATGAATTTATTGTGCGGGACCCGCCACTGACACGTGGCGGGCTGCTATCGAGGTCAGCAGAGGGCGCGGGGCCCACGGGACACATGGCAACGCATCGTTCAGCACAGATCTGTGGCGGGGCCCACACGCTGACGCAGGCGGGCCCCGTAGCCACGCGAGAGAGATGTGTGGACGGCCCGTTCATGATACGTGCAGATCGAGTCCGACCCGACCCGGCCCAGAGGTGCTTCACCTCCCCCTCGCAGGGTACCCCGAGACGGAGCTCTAGGGCACGGCTTTAGCCAACCTTCCCGGCGGCGAGGTGGCTCGACCCGCACGGATTTGGGTAGCTTGGGACGGGGGCTACACGCTGGGCGGTGGAATGCCGACCTAGGTGGACTGCACCACTGGTGACCTTGAAACCTAGCCAACCTGACCCAGACGGGATCAGGCTCTAACGATTTTGACTGTAGATGATTCCTAAAATCCGATCGATTGAGCTACTCTCTACTCGATCAGAACCGCCCAAGCATTAATCAAGCATGCGGAATAAGACTTCGAAACTAGATTGCATAAATTTAATGGAGATCGAGGGAGATGCAAGTACCTGGAACCAACAGCTGTGGAAGAATAGGCTCGGATTAGGGTTTGCTCGGCCCTATAGGTAGATCCTTAACTACGTGCGAATGGGACGAGGAGGCCAGACCAGGACTTGATGGGGGGACGACGGACACATCGAGGGCTGGGAGAGCACCGGTTGGCGGACACTCGCAGTGTGGTGACACGCGGAGATGCTGCGGAAACTCTGAGGAAGACAATTCTGGGACCGTTCGATCAATCTGATCGGATGGTCCGATCCCACCGTTTGATCAAATGGTGGGCTTAATAGTAGGCGCCAAAAATAAACGGCGCAGCAACGGCACCGTTAAGTTAGGATTAAAATAATAATATTTTCATTAATTTCCTATTTAAAAATTTAACCATTAATCGTAATTAGAAAATTTTCAAATATTCACCGCTAGCTATTTGAGGGGTGAGGAACGCAACGGCAAGAATAGATTTTCGATCCGACGAGTATTTTAATTTCTCAATTTTTGGGATGTTAAATATTATTAAAATATTCGTCAAAATTTTGACGACTTCCGATTGCACAAAAACATCACCCCTAGCTAATTTGGGGGCAATTAGTGCAATGAAGAAGTTCATTTTTTGATCTGAGATCATTTTGACAGGTTAAATTTTAGGATTTCTAGATTTTCCAAAATTTAGGATTTGATCCATTCGACTCCTGATTTGGATTGGGTCTTAGAGGAAGGCTCCTAATGACTTGATTAATACCTAGGATTAAGATTAGGGATAAAATTAGTCCTAATTAACTAGGATAATAACCTGGGTTGTTACAGGCTCCCCCACTTAAGAATAATGTCATCCTTGACATCACTCAAGGGGAAAGAAGAAAGCGGGAATGAAACATGAATTGAATTTGAAAGCTTGAAATGCTAAGAAAGAATACCTGGATTATCGCAGAGTCTAGGATATTTGACTCGCATATCCGACTCATCTCCCAAGTGGCTTCATTGCAAGAATTATTTTTCCACTGAACTTTGATAATTTCGATGGCATGATTTCTAAGATGCTTGCGATCTCGGGCCAAGATTCGAATTGGTTCCTCGGCATATGACAAATCGAGCTAAATTTGAATTTCTAGGAACTGTACAAGGTGAGATGGATCTCTGAGGCACCTTCTTAATAATGATACATGGAAGACGTTATGAACTGCTGCAAAGTCATCTGGCAAGCTTAGTCTGTATGCGGAAGAACTTATCTTGGCTGCCACATCAAATGGACCAACATAACGGGGGCTGAGTTTCCCTGTTATGCCAAATCTGAAGACTCCTTTCATCGGACTGACTTTTAAGTAGGCGAAGTCTCCAACTTTGAATTCCAGAGGATGATGGTGAAGGTTGTGGTATTTATTCTGACGGTCCTGAGCTGCATGAATTCGCTACTGAATCAACTGAACCTTCTTGTTTGTTTCTTCTACTATATTGGATCCGCACAACTGCACATTACCTATTTCTGACCACACCAACGGGGTACTACACTTTCTGCCATACAGTGTTTCATATGGAGCCATTTTTATGTTGGCCTAAAAGTTATTATTGTAAGTGAACTCCAGTAGTGGGAGGAGATCTTCCCAAGATCCAACAAAATCAAGTATACACAGTCTAAGTAGATCTTCAAGAACTTGATTCACTCGTCCTGTCTGACCATCTGTCTGCAGATGAAAAGTTGTACTCATTGCTAGGATTGTGCCTAGATCTTAATGCATGGCTTGCCAGAATTTAGAAGTGAATCGGCTGTCTCTATCAATACGATTGTCTTGGAAATTCCATATAACCTGACCATCTCTTTGATGTATAACTTTGCAAGCTTCTCAACCGAGTCTGTTTATCGAATGGGAATGAAATGTGCGGATTTGGTCAATCGGTCAACTATGACCCAAATAGCATCGGCTCCAGATCTTGCACGAGGTAATCCCATAACAAAATCCATAGATATATCTATCCACTTCCATTTAGGAATCTCCCGTGGATAAAGTAAACCACCAGGTCTCTGATGCTCAACCTTGACTACACTGCAAGCGTGGCACTTTGCAACGAACCCAGCCACACTTCTCTTCATTCCTGGCCACCAGAAGGATTGCTTCAGGTCTTGATACATCTTTGAGCTTCCATAATAGATTTGGTATCCGGAGTTATGACTCTCAATTAGAACTTCTTGGTGCATGGATTTAGGAATCCATAGGCGATCTCCTTGATATATAGCACCCTTATGAACTGGAGATCAGCGCGACGGCCGCTTTCTATAGGTTATCTAAGATTTAGGTACTCATCGTCTTTCGTCTGAGTGATATACACGTCTCTGTGGAATGTGGGCTCAACGTTAATCATTGCGAGCATTGTATTCACTTGATCACTACGTGCTGACTTGATATCCAATTTATGGAATTCTTCTTCCAAAGGACTCTTAGAGATGAGAGCGTTCAAAGTAGCATGATGACTTAGCGCATCGGCTACTACATTTGCCTTTCCTAGATGATACTGGATATCTAGGTCATAGTCGCTGATCAGTTCTAACCATATTCTTTGTCATCAGTTTAACTCTTTTTGAGTGAATATGTACTTCAAACTCTGATGATCTATGAATATTGAGCACTGAATTCCATATAGATAGTGATGCCAGATTTTTAAAGTGAACACTACAGCAGCTAGCTCGAGGTCATGTATTGTATAGTTTCTTTCGTGTATCTTTAGCTGGCGGGAAGCATAGGCGATAACCTTTCCTTCCTGCATTAACATAGCTCCTAAGCCTATACCAAAGGCATTAGTATAAACCTGGTAGTTCACACCTTCTTTAGGGAGAACTAGAACTGGGGCAAATGAAAGCGCATCTTTTAGGGCTTGGAATGCTTCTTCACAAGCTGGCGACCACTCAAATGGCATAGCCTTTTGGGTGAGCTTGGTGAGCTGAGAGGCTATTTGGGAGAAGCCCTTCACAAACTTTCTGTAGTAACTGGCTAAACCTAGGAAGCTCTTGATGTCAATCACCGACTTAAGTTGCACCCATTCTTGGATGGCACTGACTTTGTTCTGATCTACTCTGATCCCTTGGGCATCTACTATGTGGCCTAAGAAGGCGATAGATTCAAGCCAAAATTCACACTTTGAATACTTGGCATACAGTTGGTGGTTTCTCAGTTCTTCTAATACTGTCCTGAGATGACTGATGTGTTCCTTCTTCGTCTTAGAATATATCAGAATATCATCTATGAAAACGATGATGAATTTGTCAAGGTATAGTTTTAAGATGCGCTACATTAAGTCCATAAAGATGGAAGGCGCATTTGTCAATCCAAATGACATCACTAGAAACTCATAGTTGTCATATCTAGTTCTGAAAGCAGTCTTTGCTATATATGAATCCCTTGTAGCTGATGGTACCTTGATCGTAAATCGATCTTTGAGAACACTTTTGCTCATGCTACTCAATCGAACAGATCATCAATGCTTAGCAGCGGGTAATTATTCTTTATGGTTACTTTATTTAGCTCTCTATAATCGATGCACATCCGCATTGATCCATCTTTCTTCTTGACAAGCAGAACTGGCGCTCCCCATGGGGATGAACTAGGCCTGATAAGACCCTTATCCAATAGTTCCTGCAGTTGCTTGTTTAGTTCTTGCAGTTCCTTAGGCGCCATTCAATAAGGAGCTTTAGAGATGGGCTGCGTTCCTGGAACAATGTCAATTGCAAATTCCACTTCCTGTGTAAGACGAAGACCAGGTAGATCTTCTGGAAAAATGTTGGCAAATTCACAAATGATAGGGTTCTAGGATAAGGAAATGCCTATTTTCTTTTCTCCTAGTATTGTTACTAGGAAGGCATCACAACCTTTTTGAACCAACCTTTTTGCTTTTATAGCATTGATGAGCGAGGCTCGAATGCTAAGGTTACCAATGAAAGATCTGGCCTTACTACCACTACCCAATGTAATCTTCTTCTTTATATAGTTGATAGTAGCATTATGTTGGCTTAGCCAATTCATGCCTAATATTACATCAAAATTGGCTATTAGGAGAACTACTAACTTGGCTTCATATTTCTCATTTTCAATGGGGATTGGTACTTTGCAAAATTGGTGAGCTGGCATTTGGGCTCCATAAGGTAACCCAGCATTAAGAGAATTGGCTAGGTGATACAAGGGTAGGTTAAGTGATTTTCCCAACCTTTAGACACAAGGGAATAGCTAGCCCTAGTGTCAAATAAGATGTTACAGGGTTTGTCATTTATGCAAATTGAATCTAATTATAGATGTAATAATTACTAACTATGTTCAGCAAGTAATAACTGTAGAAATAAAAATGGTTCAAGAGCGTGTACCTGATACCACATGGTTATCTTCAGCAACCTCAACAGGTATGAGGGTATAGACACATGCAGGGCCGGCAGGCCTGTTGTTATAGGTCTATCGTGGAGGTGATCGTGGTGTAATTGAGCGAGGGACATTGGTTGTCTCACGCCTTGCAGCTGAAGTAGGAGGTGGTGATGGACGAGCTGCCACAGGCTTATAAAATAAGTCAAAGACTTGGCGGCGCATGGAGCGGTCGATCTGATCACCATCAATCGTTTCTGTAGACGTACAGCGATAGAATCTGTGAGTTGGCCATCCATAGGTGAAGCAGACATGATTCTCATGGTAACACCAACCATACGGGTGTGGTTTCGTGCAACCATTGAATGGATTAGCAGAGGGAGCTTTGGCCTCGAGCTGATATACTCTGGCTTGTTTGGGAGGATTCTGCTGGAATGAAGTGGACCCGATACTCCTCTTGGGTTCTTCCCTAGCTTGGTCTTTCCCTACTACTTTGGCAGTCTCAAGTAGCTCAATAAAGTCTGATATGCATAGGGAGATCATCTGGTGTGGGGCCCCCGTACTAACAGTATGGAGTACGGTGCTCCAACTGTGGCAAATCCCCAATTTAAGTAAAGTCTGGTAAAATCCAACCTTCCTTAAGCCAAGGACTTATCACCTGAATACTATAAACATTCATTAATATATATATATATATATATATATATATATCAAAGTGGCGGAAGCATAAAATATAACGTAACATCCATAAGCACAACGTTGTAGAAAGAAGAGAACAAAATAGTAACTCAGCTCAAGTGCAAAAAGTAAAATATATCTAGAATTTAATTATTACAAATTATATTAAATGAAAATATAAAAGTCTCTCAATCTCACTGAATGAAAAGTCTATCTATGCTGCAGTGGAACGATCCTCCTCCTGCACTGGCTACTATCTTGCAGCACTACCTACGAACAAGTCTGAATCTGACATTTGTCAGTATCACAAATGCTAGGGCCCCAGCCAACAAAATAAAAAGGTTACAGTTAGACAATTATCTAAGTAAATTTTAGGCTATTTAAATGAACTGAATATTTAAAGATATCACATTTAATTATTTTAATTTACAAGCAATTATGGGGTGCAATAAGCTACAAAGGAAATGGGGTAACTATAAATTAATCATTTATAGCTAAATAACACGTATGTGAAATAACATACAAGACATGAAGTAAGCAAGGTAAAGCTAAAACCAAAAGTGATTGTAAATATTAAAAAGATAAATCTGATCCTAACATACTTATGAACACATGGAAATATGCTAAGTATAAAAGAACACAAGTGTTGAAAATAACATATAATTTTAGCATCCTAAACATGCCAATATATATGTATATAATAGCTAATCCATAAGAACATACATACAACATGCAGATTAATATGAAAAGAAATGCCACTGAAACATGTGGCAAAAGCAAAAACAAAAATTGAAAAGTAAAGTCACTAAGACATGTGGTAAAGCAAAACAAAAATTGAAAACTGAACTAGAGTAGCAGTAAGCCTAAGACATATCACTGTCATACCAGAAATAGGCCATACATGGCCACTGAACTAAAAGTTCAGCATGTGTCCATCCTAGACATGTGTCCATCCTAGGAATCCTGTAAGCTGAAGGATCCAAGAACTAAGAACTCAATGAAATGGTACTCTACTGGTTATAAGATAAAATAATCAATTAAGAACTTGAGAATCTAAGATCTATATACTCGACCGAGAAGCCCTTTTTACATACGATTAGGCTTTGCTGTGAAGAGATAATTCTCCTCACGAAAGCCATTAATCGGCTAGGACTCAATGCCTACACCATCAGAGAGGTGAGGCGAGTCGAACCCCCATGGTTTCATAACCTGAGGTGCAGCCGATCGCTAGGTCCTTACTTGGACTCAGTCATGGCTCAACCGCTAGCTCAATTGATCGATACGATCGATTTGAGCTAGCTTAGCCCCAGGCGACAATTACAACTGGTTCCCTAAGTGGCTATGGCTAGTTAGGCAACATCCAGAGGCTCAATTCAAGGACAGAAGGAAGAATTGAATCAAGGAAATTCAATGGAGGAAGGCTGTACTTGAAGTCGATTGCAGGCTCGGCCGAGAGGAAAATGGGGGCAGCTGGAGCTTCCAAATGATCATCACGAGCTCGCAGGGGGTCTAAACACTAGACACGCACCCTCTATCAGTAGTTCGCAGCTCCAAGAGTTCAGGAACTCATCGAGAAGACGGGGACTCCAGCAGACCTTTAGCTAGGTAATTGGGGGGATTCACAGTGAGCAAAGGGGCTCACTGTGAAGTCCTGAAGGTATTTATAGGCTCTATGAGGTCCCAGGAATGGATGTCAGGGCTCAAGTTTGAAACTTGGCTCAGCCCGAGGGTTCTCTCCATTTTCTGCAATTGGGAGGGTCCAAGCCTCCCAAGTCACCCTACTAGGCTCGGCCATACTCGGAAGATCCGAATGGTCTAGGGGACAAGGCAGGAGGGAGTGGGGGACAGCGTTGGCATGGCACTATAGGAGCGAATTTTTCTGTCGGGCTGGCGATCGGGCGTAGACGATGATCCACAGTGGCAGGGTCCGTCTCCAGCGTCTAATCGCGAGACTGTGGAGGATCGACGGTCTGATACGGCTCCTGATTAATAGAACCGTGGAGATAATCTCGAGCGTCGGATGCTAGATGCTGATCGGGCAGATAGGATTCGATGATAGCATGTGTTATGAGAGTCGTTGGATCAAGAGCGCTAAGCTGCATGCTATCGCATCGGGTGGCTCATACTTATGCGTCGCTGTCGGAACCCCACAGTGGATTTGCTGCGGTCCCGATAGCAAATCCTGAGGGTTTAAATATATAAATAATTTAATTTGATTTAATTTAAATTCATTTAATAATTAATTAAATCATAATAATTTCCATAATTCAATTTAGGCTTAAATGAACTCTAAAAATTCCCAAAAATTCACCCTTAGCTAATTAGGGTATGAGGAATTCAAAAATAAAGTCAGATTTTAATTTGGAGATCAATTTAATTTAGATATTTTCTAGGGCTTAAAAATAGCTAAAAATACAAAAATTCTCAATTTAGCTCCGATTGATTTCAAACTTCTAGGGTTAGGTTTAAATGACCCATTAAGTCTAATATAATCAAAATCTAAGCTTGGTTTAGCTTAATTAATCCAAATTTAGCTAGGGTAACAATTAGGGTTGTTACATCTAGCTTCTAATGGTGGGTCGCAGACCGCTCTGAAGCTGGTGGCAGCAGTCTGGTTCAGTAAGATCCAAGCTGGTAAAGAATCTTGTAAGGCAATGGAATTCTTCCTCGTAAGCAGACACAGATCGATCACCCTGTTGCAATTTCAGGAACATGTCCCCCAAGCTATGCTTGGCGGACAGGGGAATGAATCAAGCCTGGAATGCTCCAATAAATTCATCCCATGTAATATCCTCGAGTGGTATATCAGCAAATTGTGTGCTGCGGGTGGTGTCCCACCAATATCCGGCCTCATCTTGCAAGAGGTGAGTAATAAGATGGACAACCTCTGAGTCAGGGCACTTGATACTTATCAGGTTCTTTTCCACCATTTTGATCCAGGTGGCGGTATCTACTGCAGAGAGACTCCCATTGAAGGTAAGGGGTCTCAGGCAGAGGAAGTTGTGCAATAGTCTGTCTGCGGACTATATGTGATGCTGGTGAGAGTATTGTAACATCAAGGCAACTTCTATTGTGGTAAGGTTCTGGCTAATCTGAGCTACCAGCAGCCGCTCCAGTCCCTTGGCCTGCTTGGCCTGAGCATCAGCGACCTTCTTAGCCTGCTTCTGGTTGGATTTCGCTTGTTTTTGGTGGGATTCCACCATCAATTTCACCACTTCCAGTAAGGCATTTACCTCACTGGAAGAATTGCTGGAAGGAGCAGGAGAGTGGCTCTGTCCGGGATTCATGGTATTTTGCTAGAGTCTGAATTAAAAATAGCACATTTTTTGAAATCCATAAAATAGAAGATTATAACATTTCATCTCTTTTATTAATCATAAGAGAAAAATGAAAATACTTCATCAAAATAGTAGATAGGATATAAGATAATGAAGAACAACTTATGGAAAGCTTAAAGTCTATCCTATGTTTTCTTCGGTAAATACTTGGGCGAAGCCCACGTAAGTCATCTTTTGGCGCAGGCAAGTAGCTCCATGTCTGAGCGTCCATTGTTTGCAGGCCCACCACTCCTTGGCGTAATCCTGGAGTAGGAGCTCAACAATGCTGAGCCGGATACGATCTGGGTAACTTAGCTCATCGAACATTTTGGTTACTCTTCGTAACCACTCTGTGGCCAGGATGGGTAAATCCAGTCCCCTGTATACAGTGTATTCTAGCATCCTTTCCAGTATGCTGGCTCCCACTAGGGAGACTCCCTAGACTTCCCTCCTGCATCATTTTGCCATGAGCACATCAAATTTCCACTTATTCTCAAAGCAGGGGAAGAAATTGCACACTAACATGATCGTGTAGTAGCCTCCCTAGGTATCCAGATCGAGCATCATAAGAATAATAGTTCAATTCTAACTCCAATATTCAAATTTAAGATACAAAATGCGAAAAGTAAACTAGGTAGCATAGGAATGAAAGCTAAGAGATCTATCCGATATATCTAGCGGCAAAGGCATGGCAGAAGTCCGCATATGTGACCTCCCTTTACAATTCTTCACTCCAATGGGTGAGTGTCTGTAGGGTGATTCTCCACCAATCCTTAGCTCTACAGTGTAGGAGACAGGATACAATGGGGACTCTAATATTGTCTGGGCAGTTAATAGTTCCAAACACAAAATCTGCCCATTTCAGCCACTCCTTGGCTACAACAGGGAGATCGTATCCCTTGAATACACTTTCCTAGAGTAGTCGATCCAGCATTCAAACGTTGGGATCTGACACTCCTTCTACATACCTCTCATGCTGCTAATGGAGTTGGACGATGTACTCCCACCTATCTTCAAATCATTAGTAATGCCACCTAAGCATCATCCTTGCATGTCTAATAATTTTCTAAGTTACATTAGTTTACTGACAGTTTACTTGTGCATGCATTTGCATTTCTATACTCTTATTATTCTGAGCTCATAATCATGGTGCTTAGATGTAACTCTGGTATTTAGTTAGTGACTGATTGGTAGAAGAATCATCCATTAGGTAGAGTGGAATACAATTTCTAATCTGACACCTTATGGAATTCTCTGATAGCAACTTTGGTGCCCCGCCCCTGGTCCCACATGATTAGACCCCAGGGGTGGTGTGCCACTGTGGAAAATTTCCCACTTATTATTGGATTAGATAAGATCCACAATCCACCAATAAGGGAAGGATGTGCACCAAATGAATATAAGAATCAGTCACTAAAATCTAACATACATACAGAGTGCAAAAGCAAAAATGAAATAAACATTACATACATTCACTATACATCAAGTAAGAAACAAAGTATAGATCATCAAATAATAAAGCGCAGAAAAGTGAACACAGTTACGAGTACCTGTATTATTACAGCATTCTAATTTAAGTTTAAGAAATGAAATAAATAACTTTTATCCTCACTATAAACTAAAAAATAACTAGAGATCCTCTGCACCAAGCTACTGCACCCCCTCTATATAAGGCTCCTCCTCAAGCACTGGATCCTCAAACTAATCAAGATCTGATATTGTCGGGTTCACAATGCCAGGGCCCAGCCAAAAAAAAAAAATCTTATTAGACAAAATATTTAGGTACATTTTAGGTAAGTATTTTATTAAGCATTTATTAATATCACCATTTTACTCTAAATAAAATGAAACATATATTTAGCATAGGAGCAAGTAAGCATACAAAGAAAACTTAATAAGTTATAAATGTAATATTTATAACTAAGCAAGAATTGAGGCAAAAGAACACCTCAAGTAAACTAAACAAGGCAGGGCATACATATATAATACAGTAAGTAAAAATACTGAAAGAAAAGTCTAAGCCTAAACATGTTGATGATCATATGACATATGCTGATTTAAAATAGTAATATGAAAGTGGTACATATAGTACGCAGTAAAGTCTAGCATCGTATATATGTATCTACACAAGTAAGCAGGTAAAATAGGAAAATATAGCTAACTGAAAGAACATGCATCAACGTCATAGTAAACAGTAAGCTGAAACGAAAAAGAGCGTACAACTGCCATATCAGAAAGAATTGGCCAATCTGGCCCAGTATTGTAATAACCCTAGTTATTTACCCTAGCTAAATTCAGATTAACTAAGCTAACCTAAGCTCTAAATTTGATTCCATTAGACTCAATGGATCATTTAAACTTAATCCTAGAAGTTTGAAATCAATCAGAGCTAAATTGAGAATTTTTGTATTTTTGGCTATTTTTGAGCTCTGGAAAATACCTAAATTAAATTAATCTCCAAATTATAATCTGAGTTCATTTTTGAATTTCTCATACCCTAATTAGCTAATGGTGAAGTTTTGGGAATTTTTGGAGCTCATTTAATCCTAAATTAGATTTATATAATTAATTAAATTTAAGTTAATTATTAAATGGATTAATATTAATTAAATTAAATTGGATTTCCTGTCAGGACTGTGGAAAATCTGTTGCGGGGCCCCGACAGCGGCACATGGATTCTGGCCATTCGATGCATAAGCATGCATCTCGGTGCATTCAATCCAATAGCAGGATCTCCACCATGGTAGGATCTAATCCTAAGCATTGAATCCATTGTGCGCATCTAACAGTTGCCATCTGTTCCACTTAAGTAATCCATCAGGACTGTCCGGAACCAATGGTCGATCCATCGGATGGCTCTGGAGTGCCCGAGCATTGTGGACCTTCGACCACCTCTCAACCCGTCACTCGCTAGTCCCCACCTCGATAACCAGGCAATCTCTTGCCCCTGTGGCAGTACGGGAGGATGTCGAATTTCTTCTCCTGCCCTCAGCGTGACCTTCTGCCGGTAGTAGCTTCCCTGAAATGCTCCTGGCCGTTGTACCCAAGCCTCCCCTTCAGTCCAAGCCAATTCCATGGAGCCCGAGCTCTGGAAGCCACCCCTAGTGATCCTAGTGCCTATAAATACCCTCAGGATATCATAGTGAGTCCTTTTGATCACTATGTTTCCTCAATTACTTAATTGAATCCTTCGGAGCTCCCGCCTCTCTTGGCAATTTCCTAACATTCCCAAAGCTTCGAACTGCTGATAGAGGGTCCGTTTAGTGTTCAGACTCTCTGTGAACTCGCGTCTGCTGCTTGGTGAGCTCAAAAGCCCCTCAGTTCCTCTCGGCCGAGCCTGCAACCCATCTTTAGGTATAGCTTCTTCCCAACTGAGCTGGGAGAGCTCAGTTTTCCATTATAGCTTTTGATTGAACCTCTAGATGTCATCTAATTGACTTTAGCCCCTAGGAAACCTAATATGATTCTTCCAGGGTATGAGCTAGCTCTGATCAATCGTATCAATTGATCGAGCTAACAACCAAGCCATGGGTGAGTTCGAGTGAGGACCAAGTGATCGGCTGCACCCTAGGTTGCGAAACTTTGGGGGTTCGACTCGCCTCACCTCACTGATGGTGTAGGGATTAAGCCCTATCTGTTTAGTACCCTCTGTGAGAAGAATTGCTCTCTCATAGTGAACCTTAACTTCCATTCCTTCGAATGCCTCAATCGAGTAGCACTCCAATGATCCAGCGTGACCCAAATGGGGGTTCTTACCTTAATCGACGCATCTTAGTTCCTTGAAGGTGTAGCCATTGAGATCAAAGCTTAACGTGGAGTGTGCGCGGAGAATTTTGCATCGAAAGCTAACCCTAATGGAGGGGGGTATCAGGCTGTAGGCTTTATTTAAAGTATTTAGGAATTATTTTCCTTCTATTAATTCTTATGTAAATATGTTTAATTAAATATCCTATGGTTTAATTTAAATAAAAATGCAGAATAAATTAATGAAATAAATTATACTTATCTAAATGGTATGATCCAATATACCATTTTAATCAAAAAATATAAGAAACAATAATATAAAATAAAATAAAAAATCCAATGGTTAGATTTAAAATAATTGCTTAATCTTTCTCTATTTTAATTTAAATCATAATAAATTCATTAATTATCCAAAAATGTAGATTAAGATCTCTGATTGCTCATGAGACCATAGATAACCTATGTATACTATTAAAAGTAATTTAAGATCTTTAGTTTTGCTAATCACCTCTTAATTGCCCTAAAATAAGATTAGTGAATTAAGCCTTGGATTAATCTCTGATTTTGATAGATCTAATTCCTAATGCCTTATTAAGTGTAGTAGAGCCTATAAATATAATTGGATCACTCTAGGATGCCCTAACTTCCTTAATCATCTTAATTGGTCTTAAATTAAGATTAGTGCTAATTAGGCTAATTAGACCATCAAACCCTAAGATGAGTGTTTATTCCACTTCATTAATCAATATGAAGCTCATTAAATTAGATTGAATCAATTTAGATGATTAAATCCTAAAATCCTATTTTTAGCCTTAAGATGGATATTTTGATCATTTTGACCAAAATATGTTTAAGTACCCTTAAACCCTAGAAATCTCAAGTAAAATGATTGTAATCAATAATGAAATGTATTAACATCAAGTGTTAAGTTGTATCACCTCAGGAATGAATCTCAGTGTATAATCCTAAAATCCTTAAGTAAGCTCTTAAGATCTTAAGTGATCTTAGGACCCTTCACAAAAGTCTTAGCTTAATTAATATGAAAATTGAAGTTTTTAATTCTAATTATCTTACTAAAGTTATTCATGAATTATAGTCTTGAAGAAAAGAAAAGCAAAAGCTTTAAAGAACCCTAAACTTAGACTTATTAGTTTAGATATAAGTGATCAAACTTCAAATCTTAGATCTTAGATCTTAGATCATAGCCTCTTGATCATCTGATTGAATTGAATTACTTTCATTTGGAATTTCTTACTTGATTAACTGTTTAATCCTTTTGAAACCTTCTTGTGGGTGTAGGATTGATTCAATTTCTATATCTTCCCTATAATATACTAAGTGTGTTGATATAGAGTAAACCAAATTTGGACTTCAAATTGTCAAGTTATAGCCTAAATAGGCTTAGGATATTTTGGTCATTTCTAATTTTCTAGATTTCAGATCCTAAATATTATTTTAGTTTATTGATAACACTAAAATTCTAAGCTAGTTATCATTTTGTATTTCTGAATTTGGAGTGAAATTGACCAAGTTATGGTCAATTGAAGACTAGGGGCATTTTGGTCATTTTTAGAGTATGATTGTAATAACCCGATGTTGGTATCAAGTCGATTAGGCCTAAATCTAACCAGATTAAGAGAAAATATAAGATCTTGATTTAAACTAAATAAAAATCAAATAAAATTATCCTCAAATAAAGCATATTGAGGGGATCCACCTGCGAAAATTTTAGTGCAATCGGGGTCCCGAATCATCCTAAATAAATTCAAAAAGTTTAAACTTCCGGAGTTGATAATGGATAAATTATAAGTCATAATTTAAAAATTTTTGTATATTTAAGTTAAGCATTATAAGAGGATACTATGTTTTAAGTTTCGTAATTTTCGGGCTCTAGATTAATCGTAGCAAATTTTTGAAGTTTTTCACTTAAAAATTAATATAAAATAAAATACAATTCCAAATTAAATAATTTATGAATGTGTGTGTTCATCTCGTCGAGATGCTCAATCAGGCCAAATTTCGTTCAATTTGGAATCCAATTGTCAGAGCGATATATAGAATTTAAAAGACAAAAATTAACTATTTTATTTTTTTAATTATTCTTTATTTCCTTCATCCTCTCTCTCCAATTTCTTAACACGCATGCAACCATTCAGATCTCCATCCACCATCCAAATAAACTAAAACCTAATTACTTCCCTCTTTTTTATTTCCTTAGCCGTCAAACTCCCCTCCCTCATCTTCATGCGATGGCAAGTAGGAGCGCTCCCTTCACCTCTACATATTGTCGGCACAACCTTCCCTTCATGTGGCGAGTGCATGTAAATTCAGCACTCGATGTTATATTTTTATTTGACACATTAATTGTAATGCATGCGCTTTTAAACTATGCATTGAATCATTAGATTTTATTCGTATGATTTTTCCTTATCAAATAAAGAGCATATATAGTGCTATGTTGTTTTCTTATCTCATAATGTATAATAAGCTTAACCTCATCATCTATATATCATCATTGTGTTCAATATAATAGTATTGTTTAAACATAATATTGACACCATTTATGTTAAGATTAAAGTTCAACATATCTATCAAAATTGTCACCATTTAAGCATGTAATTATATTGGATAATAGCTATCTTGTCTTATATATATATATATATATATATATATATATATATATATATATATATATATATATATATCTAAAACCTTAATTAGGATAAGTGATGAAAGTAAGTTTTAATACTTGAAATGCTTAAGTAATTAGTGAACCCTCCAATCATTAATGATAGTGATCGCATGGTCTAAATTGTTATTAAGCTAGCAGCTTGTCAATGTATTTATCGATAGTGGCATTCTACTCAATTATTGCAGGTGCTGTGATTTTCACCCGTTTCCAATCAATCGTCGAGCTTTAAGTTTGAATCATTTTAAAGGTACGTAAGTACTTAGAACTTGTATTGAGTTCTATATATTAAATTACTTGTTTAGTTCTATGTTAAGTGCGTACATCACTTGCATAGTTCTTGTTACTGTTTTTGTGCTTTTACTTTTCTTAAGTTGTATGTTAACTTTCAATTTCTTTATAAGTTATGTTTAAGGATTTAGGTGTCTTGATTTTGTCTTGAATGCTAAATTTCAATAAACTCTCATGTATCCTTAATTAAACTTAAGAGATCTTAAGGGCTTGATCAAGTGAATTACACTTAATATGGATCTTAGATCGCCATCAATAATTCATTTGATTTGTCATTGATCTGTAATGTAACTATTGGTCTTAAATTGATAAGGTTAGGGGTTAACACCTAATCCATCTGATTTAGACCCAAACTCTTAATCACCTAAACAATCAACCTGATTGTAAGATAATTTGACTAACATGATTCCAATAATCTATTTGATTTGATATTGATTTTAATTTATTAAATTAGAAGTGCTAAGGAAATTAAAAGAATTGGTATGATTAAGCATCTGGACTTGAAACTTAAGATCTTTGATTTTCTCTTAAATAAGATTATTAGCATGAAATCAACTATAAAATCTATGATGATTCATCATAAGATCAAATCCTATTAAGACTCTTGATTATATCTCATAATTGTAGTCTAGGACTCGATCAGATGGAGCTACCCACCTAATCTAGTTAACCAAACTTAATGAATAATCCCATAAAATTATATTGAGTGTTTAGATATGCGATATATTGATGATCTTACATTAAGTTTAATGTGATAATAATACTAGCCTTAATCATCTTTAAACCAATGATGTATGAAAGACTTATTGTGTTATCATGAGGTAGAAGCTTAGATGATCCTACTCGATCTTAGAAATTGATCTTATATTCTTGTGGTAGAATCACCTAAACTACTTAGAATGAGATTTATTCCATGTGGTAGTATCCTATATTGGGTGACCCCTTGGTCATATCCTTAAAACCTTGTGTAGGATGTATCCCCTTTGAATCCTAGATTCATAGTTTTGGTTATCAATGTTGATTAAATAGCATTGATGTACCCAGATTGTTGGCTGAGTCTAGTATTATAAATCCATAGAGCTGGGTCACTCCAGTATTATTCAATATTGGTGAATCACTCTAAGTAAGACTTATCTTGTGCTATCCTGGGGGCTTAAGCAGATATAGTCCACTTAGAATAAATCAATCAATCCTAAGAGTGTTATAATTAGTGAACTAGATCCTTAGTTTGAAGAAATAACTGTGATAGGGTTCTGCCTCCTATTGTTGTGCGTGGCATTAAGTGCAGTTATGAGCAAACTAAGTATCTAAAGTTACTCTTCTTAAGACACTATTAGTATATTATATTTAGGGAAATGGAATCTTTAGTTTGAAGGAATAACTGTGACAGGGTTCTTCCTCCTATCATCGTGCGTGGCGATAAGTGCAGTTATAAACAAACTAAGTATTTCAAATCACCCTCTTTAAAATACTAAGTATGCTTGTAATTTAGGTATTTAACAGCTTAGTTTGAAGAAGTGACTGTGATAGGTTCTGCCTCTTATCGTTATGCGTGGCAATAAGTGCAGTTATAAGCAAACTAAGTGTTAAATTCACCTCTCTTGAAAATATACCGCTATGTGTATACAACCTTCTCAGTTGATGATGTTAACTAAAGTCCTAATTAAAACTAATTATGGAAATTAGATTTAGGAGCCATAATTTATTTAGATGAATTATGCACAATGGAGACTCTTGATTCATTATTTAATTTACATCATTTTTCAGGATTTTGAGCTTTAAGTCATGTAGACATAGAAGCATAAGCATGATCATAAGCACGATGTATGAGTATCAGTAAAGATTTATAGATTCTGGAATATTGTATATATATCAATCGTGGAAGTTGCAGAATGATTAATACTAGATTCCCAACTGGATATATATAATTATTGGACCGTACGATTCATAGTAGTTCAGTGATATATTGGTTATATAAACTAATTAATCACACTTAAACTTAATTATTAATCCTCTGTTTAAATATAAAATGAATTTATTGTTTGAATTCCTTAATTATATTAATTAGTTAAGATTAAATTTCAATTATGATTAATTAATTTATTTTTGAAATATTAATTTAAGTTAATTAATTATTTGCTAATCATTTAATTATCTAATTAATTACTAAGCCCTCTGTTAACCCTAATCATCACAGTTAACTTACTGCTAATTACTAATTAATTACTAATTTAACTCTAATTAATTAGATACTAATCCTAAATATATATATATATATACACATATAATTATATTATTTATAATTTCTTTTCTGCAGGAATTTATTGCGCAGGACCCGCCACTGACACGTGGCGGGCTGTTATTGGCTTCGGCAGAGGGCGCGGGGCCCACGGGATATGTAGTAACGCATCGTTCATTGCAGATCCGCGACAGGGCCCACACACTGACGCAGGCGGGGCCCGCAGCCACGCGTGGACGGCCCACTCAGGACACACACAGGTCGGGTCCGACCCGACCCGGCCCAGAGGCGCTTCGCCTACCCCTCGTACGGTACCCCGAGATGGAGCTCTAGGGCATGGATTTAGCCAGCCTTCCCAACGGTGAGGTGGCTCGACCCACATGGATTTGGGTAGCCCGAGATAAGAGCTACACTTTGGGGGGTGGAACTCCGGCCGAGGTGGACTGAATCGCCGGCGACCTCGAACCCTAGCCAACCCAACCCGAACGGGATCGAGCTATAACAATTTTGACTGTGGAATATTGCTAAAATCCGATCGATCAAGCTACTCTCTACCCGATCGGAACCGCCCAAGCATTAATCAAGCATGTGGAATAAGACTTCGAAACTAGATTGCAGAAATTGACTGGAGATTGAGGGAGATGTAGGTACCTGGAACCAACGACTGCGGAAGAATCGGCTCAGATTAGGGTTTGCTCGGTCCTAGAGGTAGATCCTTGACTGCGTGCGAATGGGATGAGGTGGTCGGACTAGAACTTGAGGGGGGCGACGGACTCACCGAGGGCTAAGAGAGCGTCGGTTGGTGGACACTCGCGGCGTGGAGACGCGAGGAGAGGCTGTGGAGACTCCGAGGAAGACAATTCCTGGACCGTGCGATCAATCTGATCAGACGGTCTGATCCTGCCGTTTGATCAAACGGCGAGCTTAATAGTAGGCTGTGGCTCCCCACCCCTTAATCCACAAGATTAAGCTAAGGGGTGGTGTGTCACTCTGGCTAACCCTTCCCTTATTTATTGGATTAGAATGAAATCCACAATCCACCTAATAAGGGAAGAAGTAAGCATAGAATCAAATGATCAGTCACTATATAAGGATTCATACAGAGTGCGAAAGCGATTTAAATAGGAAACATCCAAGCATCACAATAGAAAAAATATAACTCATAATAAATAGCATAGTAATTCAAAATATACATGTCATGAATACCTGTATTATTACATCACATTAAAGCTTAAATAATCAAAAGCAAAATTCTCTCATCCTCACATGCAAGAAAACTAAGCAGCAGCTCCTTCTAAAGGCTCATCCTCTAGATAAGGCCCCTCCTTTGGCGCCTGATCTTCTAGGTGATAATCTATCATTGTCATTTTCATAATGTAGGGCTCCAGCCAAAAGAAAGAAAAATCTTGTTAGATAATTATCTAAGTAAATTTTAAACTAATAAATTTTATATATTTTATAATATCACCATTTAACTTATTCTAAGCAATAATTAAATCAAGTAACAGAGCAACTAGAATAACAAAATAGAAGAAAAAACTATAAATAATATTTATAACTTTAAGCAAAAGAAGGCTAAGATATACCTCAATGTGAGCTAACCAAGGCAGGGCATACAAGTATAAGTAAAGTACTGAAGAAAATACTACATCCTAAACATGCTGATGATCATAAACTTATGCAAATTTAAAATACAATAAACTCAACAATAATATATATAAATAGCAGCACTAAATCTAACATCCTAAAATATATATAAGCAAAACAAGGAAATGGCTAACTGAATGAAGAATACTGAAGCATATGTAAAACACCAATACTATATAAGAATATCTGTGTACTAGCTGCCATACAGGAAAAGGCTAATCTAGCCTACTAAATATCAAAGGATCTTAGCGTCAACAAGGAGGCTAAGGTGCAAAGTTATATTCTCCTAGCGTCATCAAAGAGGCATAGGCAGAATATAGGGTTTTCTCCTAGTGTCATCAAGGAGGCATAGGCAGAAAACATATAACAAATTTTCTCCTAGCGTCAACAAGGAGGCATAGGCAGAAAATATAAGCCATCTTCTACTAGTGTCAATAAGACGGCATAGGCAAAAAACATAACTGAGAGGCAGCTCTAACATATGCAATTGTTATCTTAATCATTTATCTTAATATTTTCATAAGGAAATTAAGGAGTCTCCATAATTTTCTACAATTTTATTTATGCATCAAAGTCTTATATGATATGTCCAAGGAGATATGGCACAAGTACAAAAAAATGCGTTGCATAAAGTCAAATAGTAAGCAAGGGACTCCACTAAGTATGGTGATATTATTTGTTTTCTAATTTAACCATTCTAACTATTCCAAGTTACACATGTTCAAGATCTCCAATTGCCACTTTCGAGTGTAACTTAGAAGCTCATCCTTTTAAGTTAAAAAAAAAAGATTAGAACTGATCAGGTTCTAATCTAATTCAATCAAATATGACTACAGATTCAATCAATGAATCATACATCCTAGTTTATGAATTTAGACGTTCTATCAAAGATCTGATCAAGATCTACTAAGCTATAAGTTATGGATTAAATACCACGTGATTGGGCTAAATCCCATAATCCAAAAGGATAAGACTAAGATCTATGTTTTATTCTAAAAATGATCTATTGATTAAGGCAAATCCTATTAAGCTTAATAGAATTAATCTCCTATCCTAAATCTAGAGTTAAAAGACAAAATAATCAAAATAAGTTGTAAAAATCTAGAAATTAATAAAACCAAGGATTCATTCATTAAAAAATCCCATTTTTCAATGTATAAAATCTAACCTATGATTTAGTCCTAACTTAGAAATAGTCCTATTGTGAAGTGAAAAATCCTAAGGAAAATACTTAAAAAAGATTAAGAAATTTTATTGATTTTGATTGGAAAGCTGATTTTATTCATTTAGGAGATTCTATATACTTCTAATACTAATTTTAGTAATTTACTAAAGTTGAGAATGCTTAACCTAAATTTTGGGCAAAATAACCATTTTGCCCCTTCTTAAGGGTCCAAACTTCTACTTTTTGATTTAGGGTTTAAAATTAGAATTTCTTATTGCCGAATGATTCCTTACTGTTTAACATAAAAATAGATAGTAAGTACGCTCAATTTGGACAAGAGACGGATCCTACAGGTCCAAATTCAAGTTTTTGACCTAAGGGCAATCTTGTAATTTACGCCTAATGAAATCTAAATCTTTATGTATTTTATTGTTGGTTACTATTCAAGGATTCCATAGAGTCCAAGAACGCTATATTCTGAGATCAAATGGCTAGGTTATGGCTAATTTGATTTCTAAGGGCAACTCGGTAATTTTGGTCGGTCAACGAGTGACAAAAACTGAACTTTTCCATTTGAAGTCCAATTTTAGCAAACTTAGTTTCTATAGCTTTCCTATAATATACTGAGTGTGTTGATAAGTAGTAAACCCAATTTGGACTTCAAATGATCAAGTTATGGCCTAACAAAGGTTAGGGGTATTTTGGTCATTTTCTAATTTTTAAGGGTTCAGATCCTAAATATTATTTCAGTTTATTGATGATATTGAAATTATAAGCTAGTTAGCACCTTGAATTTCTGAATTTGTAGTTGAATTGACCAACTTATGATCATTTGGAAGTCTATGAGCATTTTGGTCATTTTCCTAAAGTCAACTGTGGGGTCAAGGAGTTGACTTTTTATCCTAATATCCAAATAGAAAAACTAATACTCCTATAGTATTGGGGTTGTTCTCCTGAGTATTTTAAGATCCATATTACCTATGTTTGGATAATTAGGTTAAAAGTTGTGATGATTTAAATAGGTCCTAAAATATCACTATATTATACGTATCCCAAAACTAATTTTTACATCATGCCATGTGATTCCTTTTATTTTTCTGAATAAAATGAGATTTATAGTGATTATGTTTGGATCATCATACAAAAAATTATTAAACTTCTAAGTTTCATTTAAATTAGATTAAATTACTTTAATTAAATATAATATTTATTAATTTATTAAATAACCTTACTGTTTCTAATAATTATTTATCACTGTTGATATTAATCATTGTTTCATTTAATTAACTTAATTAATTAATCCCTATGATTAAATCAATCCTAATTAATGTTAACTAGTTAATTAATATCATTAAAATATTATTTAGTTTATTTATTCAATTACAATTTACTATCTTTATTTAAATTACCAAATTTAATTCATTATTTTTAATAATTAGCAAAATGATAATTAACTTAATTATTAATTGCTGTTAATTAATTTAATTTGATAATTAATTAATTAAATCATTCTATTGCTTATTTAAATGAATCTGATAATAATTAATCAATTTAACTTAACTAATCATAACTACTGTTAATTAATTAAATAAACTTTCTATTAAATTAATGCTAAACAAACTATCTAATGATTAATAAAAGATTTAATAGTAATCAATTTAAGTATAGTATTTGTTATGAAATAATATATGTATATATAGATATTATTGTATAAGTATATATTTATTTATTTATATAAAGTATAAGATATATATATATATATATATAATTTATTCTAATATTTGTCTACAGGTATTAATGGCGGCAGGACCCGCCACGGCCACGTGGTAGCACATAGCTGGTGGGCAGACCTATTGCTGCGCGCAAAAGAGACAGTTATAATCGATTTCGGTGGCGGATCGGCGCGCCACTCGGGGAGGAATATCCCGTCTCCCTGACTAGCTGAACACCAAACTTATCTGAAGGGCTGCTATCTCAACCTCAAGGAGGGTTGAGAGCTAATACTTAAAATAAGAGTAGTATCCTTATCCTAAGTATTAAACAAATACATACATTGAATTTAGAATATAATAGGAATCCAATATATATATAAGATATCAGCATTTCCAGTATAGTGATCACATCACAATACTGAGTATAAGTAGTGTATAATAGAGTGCAGAAGCTTAAAGTACACATCTAGAGACATTCATCACAGAAGCTGTATTAAAATATTTGTCTCAGAAAAAAAAAAAAAAAAAATACATCCAGAATTATTACAAATATTTACTGAATAATAGATATATAGCTAAGTACTGAACTAAAAATACTAAGCAAAAAATAAAACTGAAGAAGAGTCCACTAATGCTCCACGGGCTCCTCCTGAATCTCCCGGGTATCCTCCTGGCCTGGCTCAATATACTGCTTAGGATCCAGCAAATTGCCGGATCCTAAAAGTACCCCGTGTTAAACAATAAGTCTAACACATCAAAACTAATCTAAGCAGTTCTAGTTATTCTCTTAACATTTATATAATATAAGAAAATCTACAGAAAAACTGTAAATGTAACTGAAAGTATAAAATTGTATAAAACTGTACAAAGTAAGGTAAAGCCGAACTATAAACAGAATACTGAAAATAAACTAAAACGGTAATGAATCTGAACTAAATAATCATCTGTAAAACTATGTTGTATGTCACTGAAACTGTGCATCTGAATATGCCACAATACTGTATGCTACTGATATGCAACCAAAATATCACTGAACTGCTATGAGTAGTACGGTCTAATGTATACATATATCTAGTTGGGAATACTGTTTACTAATAATGTTGATGCATCCTAAAATTTCTCAGTCAATGTATGCAATATTCTATAACTCATAAATCATTATTGATACTCATACATCATTCTAATACTCACACATCATGCTTATTCTCATGCTCATGCTTCTAACTACGTGAGATAAATCCAAAAAATACTTTGAAATCTTATAATGAATTCGATGTCTCCATTGTGCAGAATCCTACTGAAAGTATTCTGACTCCTAAATTCTAGCCCGATAATTGGTTAAAGTTGAGAGCTTACTTAAAATCATTAGCTGGGATGAATGTATACACATATTTAGTATGTTTGCAAGAAAGGTGGATTTAACCCTTAGCTTGTTTAAACTGCACTTATTGAAGCGCACTACGATAGGAGGCAGAGCTCGGTCACAGTTTAGATCTCAAGCTAAGCCATTAAATGACCCAATTACAAGCATACTTAGTGGTCTACACCAAGTGAATTAAGATACTTAGTTTGCCTAAACTGCACTTATCGAAGTGCACTACGATAGGAGGCAGAACCCGGTCACAGTTTATATCTCAAACTAAGGATCTTGTTCACTAATTGTAACACTCTTAGTCTTGAAAGATTTACTTTAATAGGACTGTATTCGTCTAATCTCTCAAGATAGCACCTGGTCATAAGTCCACATTGGAGTGAATCAACCAATCCTGAATACTACTGAAGTAATACAGTAACATGGGTATACCCTACTATACCCAACTAATAATTTGAGTTCAGAAGATTCTATTTAATCAACAAGGATTTATCAAATCTATTAATCATTACTCTAAGTAGGTGTAACATATACAAGGCTCCAAGGATGTGATCAAAGGATCACTCAACATAGGTTGTTACTACAAGGAATAAGTCACATTCTAAGTACTTTAGGTGATTCCTATAACAAGGTATATCAAGTTCAACTTCTAAGGTTATGAAGGATCATCTAAGTTTCTACCTCAATAAGTCACAAAAGCTCTACGTACCTCAAGGTATAAATAACTAAGGTCCTTAAATATTTCAAGAACGATCCTAAAGCAAGACCCTTAGGATCTCACTTTTCTACTTCTTAAGGTTTACTTGTTATACTTAGGTTAAAGTAATCAGATCAGATGATTAAAATTTATTTGATCCTTTTCTATTCTACAATTATGGGATGAAATCAAAGATCTTATTAGAGTTAGATCATTTCATATATCATTATAATTTTATTATCTATTTTAGGCTAATGGTCTTATATAAGAGAAAATCAAAGATCTAAAGTTTAGATTCAGATGATTTAATTACACATATTCAATATTAACCTTAATACTTCTAATTTAATGATTTAAGATCAATATCAAATCATATGCATTATTAAAATAATGTCAATTAAATTATCTTTCAATCAAATTAATTGATTAAGTGGTTAAGGTTTAGATCTTAATCAAGATAAGTTAGGGTTTAACCCCTAACCTTTCTACCATTAGGACCAAGGTTAATTTATAGATCAATGACAAATCAATGTGTTATTAGTGTATTATTAATGTCAAACTTTAGTTTTATATTAAGTATCATCTACTTAATCAAGTTAGTAAAATTTTTATATTTAATTGTAGTTTACTATCATTTACACATGATTAGGTGTCCAAATAAATATACATCCTGATATCATGAAAGCATCTAAATATAAAGATGAAATTGAATAAAAAGATAATTAAGGCTACCAAATTCTAAATCAAAGCAAAGAGGTTAGCACTTGATTACAATTCTAAAAGACTTAAGTTTCATGCCATTAAGTTGTTAAGACATACCTATTCGATACAAGCATTTAAAATTCTATTACTTAGCATTTAGCATAACATATATTTCAAGTACATAGTACATTTTGAGCACTTGATAAAAAATAATAAAGTTTCAAACTTAATTTTCATTTAGAATTTTATGCAATATTCCATTTTAGCTAAAATAGGTTCAAATTTGATATTATTTAGTCTCACTAGGGTTCTAAGGACCTTAAAATGCAAAAAACAGTGAAATTTTGGCCATTTCAGCCAAAACTGGGCAGTTTTCAGGAAATTCTGGGCATTTTGCAAGTTTGGGAGCTACAACGCGTTGTGGCACGCTACAGTGCTGTGGCACGCTGCAGCGCGTCTGGCACTGGAGTGCGCTGTGGCGCTGCTGCCGCTGCAGCGCGCTGTGGCATTTTTAGCGCTGCGGCGCACGGGAGCGCTCTCAACGTTGCGGCCCGCTATGGCGCGCTGCAGCGGACTAACTTGCGAAATAACTATTTAATTAATTTATTTTTGACATTTCCTAAAGTTTTTCCAAAATTCCGCTACAGCCCGCTAAAGCGCCTTGTAGCCCGCTACAGCGCGCTCTACAACGGTCCAACTTGCGATTTATTGTTTAATAATTAATTTTATATGGTTTCTGCCGATATACTGCTGCAGTGGTCCATTTTGTAATCTTGGGCGCTGCAGCGTTGCGGCCGCTATGGTGCGCTGCAACGGACCAACTTACGAAATAACTATTTAATTAATTTATTTTTGACATTTCCTAAAGTTTTTCTGAAATTCTGCTACAGCCCGCTAAAGCGCCCTGCAGCCCGCTACAGCGCGCTATGGCGCGCTGCAGTGGTCCAACTTGCGATTTATTGTTTAATAATTAATTTTATATAGTTTCTGTAGATATACTGCTACAGCGGTCCATTTTGTAATCTTGGGCGTTGCAGCGCCAGACGGTAATCCCTTATTTGTTTTCTCTGATTATTTAAAAATTCAGAATTTTGAAACGCGCTCTGAAAATTCCCAAAAATTCACGCCGAGCTAATTTGGGGGTGAGGAATTAAACGGCAAAGTTAGAATTTGATTCCGATAATTATTTAATTATTCCATTTTCCGGTGCATTTAATTATATTAAAATATTCGCAAAAATCTGACGACTTCCAAATGCGTCCAAAATATCACCCCTAGCTAATTTGGGGGTGACGAACGCAACGGCAAAGTTGGATTTCTATTTTGATGTCAAAATAAATACCTCAATTTTCTAATTAATCCAAATTAATCGGTTGAGACGCAGCTGCGCAAACGTGGCCCCGCAGCGCTCAAAATTTTTGTAGGAAGCATAGGCAGAATATAGGGTTTTCTCCTAACGTCATCAAGGAGGCATAGGCAGAAAACACATAACAAATTTTCTCCTATCATCAACAAGGAGTCATAGGTAGAAAATATAAGCAAAGTCTTCTCCTAGCGTCAACAAGGAGGCATAGGCAAAAAACATAACTGAGAGGCAGCTCTAACACATGTAATTATTATCTTAATGATTTACTTTAATATTTTCATAAGGAATTTAAGGAGTCTCCGTAATTTCCTAAAATTTTATTTATGCATCAAAGTCTTATATGATATGTCCAAGGAGATCTGGCACAAGTACAAAAAAATACATAGTACAAAGTCAAATAGTAAGCAAGAGACTCTACTAAGCATGGTGATATCATTTGTTTTCTAATTTAACCATTCTAACTATTCCAAGTTACACAAGTTCGGGATCTCCAATTCCTACTATCGAGTATAACTTAGAAGCTCATCCTTTTAAGTTAAAAAAAAAAGATTATAACTGATCAGGTTCTAATCTAATTTAATCAAATACGACTACAAGTTCTATCTAAAATCTGATCAAGATCTACTAAGCTATAGATCATGGATTAAACACCATGCGATTGGGCTAAATCCTATAATCCAAAAGAATAAGACATAAGATCGAGGCTTTATTCTAAAAGTGATCTATTGATTTAGGCAAATCCTATTAAGCAATTCAAATTTAATAGGATGAATCTCCTATTCTAAATCTAGGGTTAAAATATAAAATAATCAAAATAAGTTGTAAAAGTCTAGAAACTAATAAAACCAAGGATTTATTCATTGAAAAACTCTAATTTTCAATGAATGAAATCTGACATATGATCTAGTCCTAATCTTAGGAATAGTCCTATTATGAAGTGAAAGATCCTAAAGAAAAGACTTAGAAAAAATTAAGAAATTTTACTGATTTTGATTGGAAAGCTAATCTTATTCACTTAGGAGATTCTAATATACTTCTAATACTAATTTTAGTGATTTACTAAAGAAATTAGGAGTTGAGAACGCTTAACCTAAATTTTGGGGAAAATGACCATTTTGCCCCTACTTAAGGGTCCAAAATCTACTTTTTGATGTAGGGTTCCAAATTAAAATTTCTTACTGCCAAATGATTCCTTACTGTCTAACATGAAGATAGACATTAAGTACGCTCAATTTGGACAAGAAACAAATCCTAATTAAAGTTTTTGACCTAAGGGCAATCTTGTAATTTATGCCTAATGAAATATAAATCTTTGTGCAGTTTATTGTTGGTTACTATTCAAAGAATCCATAGAATCTAAGAACGCTGCATTCTGAGGTCAAATGGCTAAGTTATGACTAATTCAATTTCTATGGGCAATTCGGTAATTTTGGTCGGTCAACGGGTGACAAAAACAAAACTTTTCTGTTGGAAGTCCAATTTTAGTAAACTCAATTTCTATAGCTTCTCTATAATATATTGAGTGTGTTGATATGGAGTAAACCCAATTTAGACTTCAAATGGTCAAGTTGTGGCCTAACTAAGATTATGGTATTTTGGTTATTCTCTAATTTTTTAGTATTCAGATCCTAAATATTATTTTAATTTATTGATGACATTGAAATTCTAAGCCAGTTAACACCTTGAATTTCTGAATTTGGAGTTAAATTGACCAAGTTATGGTCATTTGAAAGTCTAGGGGCATTTAGGTCATTTTTCCTAAAGTCAACTGTGGGGTCAAGGAGTTGACTTTTTATCTTAATGTCCAAATAGAAAAACTAATACTCCTATAATATTAGGGCTATTCTCTTGAGTATTTTAAGACCCATATTACATATGTTTGGATAACTAGGTTAAAAGTTGTGATGGATTAAATAAGTCCTAAAATATCACTATGTTATAAATGAGACCTATATTAACTATGTTTGGATCATCATACAAAAAATTATTAAACTTCTAAGTTTTATTTAAATTAGAATAAATTACTTTAATTAAATGTAATATTTATTAATTTATTAAATAATTTTACTATTTCCAATAGTTATTAATTAAATTAACTAATTATTTATACTGTTGATATTAATCACTGTTTAATTTAATTAACTTAATTATTTAATCCCTATGATTAAATCCATCCTAATTAATGTTAACTAGTTAATTAATATCATTAAAATATTATTTAGTTCATTTATTCAATTACAATTTACTATCTTTAATTAAATTACCAAATTTAATTTATTGTTTTTAATAATTAGCAAAATGATAATTCACTTAATTATTAATTGTTGTTAATTAATTAAATTTGATAATTAATTAATTAAATCATTCTATTGTTTATTTAAATGAATCTGATAATAATTAATCAATTTAACTTAATTAATCATAACTACTGTTAATTAATTAAATAAACTTACTATTAAATTAATGCTAATCAACTATCTAATGATTAATAAAAGATTTAATAGTAATTAATTTAAGTATAGTATTTGTTATGAAATAATATATGTATATATAGATATTGTTGTATAAGTATATATTTATTTATTTATATAAAGTATAAGATATATATATATATATATATATGTATATATATAATTTATTCTAATATTTGTCTGCAGGTATTAATGGCGGCAGGACCCGCCACGGCCACGTGGCAGCACACAACTGGTGGGCAAACCCACGGGCAGGCCCCACTGCCACGCGGCATGGAGACAGTGGCAGCCGGAGCGCAGGTGGGACCCTCAGCTGATACGTCTGTACAGACGTGGGCCCCGCAGCGCTCAATATTTTTGCATGAGGCGGGGCCCACCAAACGAATGCATCGCTGACGAGCGGGTCGAGGAGATCCGCAATGGCCCGCACCTCTTCGGCTCCCTCCTCGAGCACCCGAGGTAGACAGGCTAGGGTTCGCTGGCCTGCGCCCTTCCCGGCGGTGGGGGACTCCAACCCACCAAGAATCAGGTATAGCTCATCGAGCTCTACCTGACGAGGGGCGGATCGCGTGATAAGGTGGCCGGACTCCGTGCCGCGGCCTAACCCTAGATGGACATCACTGGTTCGTGCGTGTAACGGGGATCCGCAGAAAGCTGATCCTCAAATTGGGTTGATCGGACCCGATCGATAGACGATCCATCAAGATTCATACGACTTGCAATCAATTTTGAAACATGCATTGAATGGATTTGCGAGGGTGGGGGGAGGGTACTTGGATTGATGGCTCGAGATGGGGGGTGCCTTAGGGTTCGCATACACGACCTCCAGGGAGTCTTTGACAGGACAAGCTTGCGTGTCGCGAGCCGAGAGTTTCTAAGGTGGCTTAAGGAGGATCCGGCGGAGCTAGCAAGGAGGGGAGCATGGGGGTAGGACAGCGATGGCGGTGGCATGCCGCGTGGAGACAGGCGGACTGTGCGAGGGAGAGATACCAGGGCCATCCGATCGAATTGATCGGACGGCTCTAATCCGTCCGCTCGATCAAACGGCAAAGGTGACGCTGTTGATGATAGCGGATGACACTGGAGTGGTTTAGACGGCGCCGTTAAACTAAATTAATTATTATTTATTTAATTAAATTAATTTCCTAAATAAATAAAATAATTAAATTATATTTAGAAAAAATCCAAATATTCACCCCTAGCTAATTGAGGGGTGAGGAACGCAACGACGAGGTCGGATTTTTGATCTGACGAGTATTTTAATTTCCCAAATTCCGGGATATTTAAATATTATTAAAGTATTCATCGAAATTTTGACGACTTCCGATTGACACGAAAATATCACCCATAGCTAATTTGGGGGCAATGAGCGCAATGGCGAAGTCTATTTTTTTTATCAGAGGTCAATTTAAACAGGTTAATTTTTAGAGTTATTTCTGGATTTTCTAGAAATCAGGGTTCTATTTGACTCTCAATTTGGATTAGCTCTTAGAGGTTGGCTCCTAATGACTTAATTAGCACTTATGATCAAGATTAAGACTGAGATTAGTCCTAACTAACTAAGATAACAACTTGGGTTGTTACATAGGCGTCGAAAATAAACAGCGCAGCAACGGCGCCGTTAAGTTAGGATTATAATAATAATATTTTAATTAATTTCCTATTTTAAAATTTAAGCATTAATCGTAATTAGAAAAATTCCAAATATTCACCTCTAGCTAATTGAGGGGTGAGGAACGCAACGGCGATATTAGATTTTTGATCCGACGAGTATTTTAATTTCTCAATTTTTAGGATGTTAAATATTATTAAAATATTTGTTAAAATTTTGAGGACTTCCGATTGTCACAAAAACATCACCCCTAGTTAATTTGGGGGCAATGAGTGCAATGGCGAAGTCCATTTTTCAATATGAGGTCATTTTGACAGGTCATATTTAGGGTTTCTGGATTTTCCAAAATTTAGGATTTGATCTATTTGACTTCTGATTTGGATAGGGTCTTAGAGGATGACTCCTATGACTTGATTAACACTTATGATTAAGATTATGGCTGAGATTAGTCTTAATTGATTTTGGTAACAACTTGGGTTGTTACATGAAGTGCGGTAGTAACCCGATCCAACCACTCTCTAGCAAGTGTTGAAAGACCTCCAAAGCATGAATGGACAAGGATCTTGTCTAGCACTACTCCCCGAGATGACACTCCATCGATGATCCTACCATAGATATAGCCATCTCTAATGTCATCTAACCAGAAGTCTTCAAATCTTCTAAGGTAAAACCAAAATATTGACTGCGTGTATTCCATCCCAAAAAGTATCATCTCATAAGTACTTTATTCATGTCTTATTACCTTCTTTGAAGTTCGTTCAAATCCTTAGATGTCCAATTTATAATTAACAGTTCATAGTTTCAATGATTTTATTATGTGCGTTCAATTCCTAGGATGTCCTCATTATAGACATAATCAAATTTTCATTTCTAAGATGACTTGATGAACTTTTGGATGTTGCTTTTCCTACACTTAGTAAACTTGTGATCTTGACATGATACTGAGAATAGATCATAAAGTAGATAGGAACAAACTCCTTATCCCCCATTACCGCGCTCAAAACAAACTAAATTTGGTGACGGAGCAACGCGCTCCTCGAGAAGGCGTAACACATCTTCTTGAATAAGCTACAACTAAGCCACACTGAAGGCTGCTGACTCAACCCAAGAGAAGGGTCGAAAGTTAATAATTAAGATAAGAGTAAGATATTTATCCTAAGTATTAGACTAATACATATATTGGATTATAGAGGCAAGTAAAGAATCCAATATATATTCTAAAATATCAGCATTTCTAATATGCTGATCACATTACAATACTAAGTATAGTAATAGAAAAATAGAGTGCAGAAGCAAAAGCAAAAAATCCAGAATATATTTATCATAGAACAATAGTAAATATTCATCTTAAAAAGAAAAGTAAAATGCATCCAAAATTATTACAAACTGATTACTAAATAATACATAAGTAAAGTTCAACTAAAGTACTAACATAAAAGCAAGAAAGTGATGAGGCTGAAAAATGATCCACTAAGGCTCCACGAACTCCTCACGGATCTTTTGTGAGTCCTCCTATCCTGGCTCAACAAACTGCTCAGGATCTAGTAACTTGTCAAATCCCAAAAGTATCTCATGTTAGATAAGAAGTCTAACACATTGAGACTAAACTAAATAGTTCTAAAATATTTACAATGTAACAGTAAAGTAAATATAGCTGTTGAAAAATATAAAGATAACTGAATAACTGAAACTATGTCAAATTGAGTAAAGTAAAACTAAATTGTAAACTGAATGCTAAAAATAACGAAAACAACGAATGGTCTAAAACTAATGTAAGAACATCCAACAATGTACTATATGCCATTGGGATTATGTATCCAAATATGTATCAACACCATATGCTACTGATATACAATAGAACTATCACTGAGCTGCTATGAGTTATACGGTCTAATGTATACATACATTCAGATGGGAATATAATTTACTGTGATGCTGATGCATTCTGAAATTTCTCAATCAATGTATGCAATATTCTGTAATCCATAAATTATCACTAATACTTATACATCAGCACTGATACTTATACATTATGCTTATGCTCATGCTCATGCTCCTAAGCTTCATGAGTTAAATCCAAAAATTCAGAGATGCTTCGAAATTCGATAATGAATTCAAGGTCTCCATTGTGCAGAACACTGCTAAAAGGATTATAACTTCTAATTGGTTAAAGTTGAGATTTTTACTTAAAAAGCATTAGATGGGGAGGTTATATACACATGTTTAGCATGCTTCTAAGAAGAGTAATTTTTAACACTTAGTTTGATTAAGCCACACTTAGCGAAACAATCTTCGATAGGAGGCATCACCCGATAATAATTTGTATCTCAAGCTAAGCTATTAAAATACCCAAATCACAAGTACACTTAGTGTTCTAAAGAGGGTGACTTGAATCACATAGTTTGCTAGAAGCACACCTATGAAAGTGATCTTTGATGGGAGGCATCACCTGATTGTGACTTTTATTCAATCAAACTAATGGCCTAAGTCCCTAATCATAACACTCTTAAGATTGGATGATTTATTCTAAGTGGGACTATATCCGACTAAATATATAGGATATAACTGTAATAACTCAAGTTGTTACTTTTGTTAATTAGGACTAATCAAGGTCCTAATCTTAATCATAAGTGCTACTTAAGTCATTATGAGTCAACCACTAAGATCCAGTCCAAACCAGAGGTCAAATGGATCAAATCCTTATTTTGGGAATTTCAGGAACCTCGGAGATTGACCTATGTTATTTTGACCTCCGATCGAAAAACGGACTTTGCCATTGCGCTCATTGCCTCAAATTAGCTAGGGGTGAAGTTTTGGTGGCAATTGAAAATCGTCAAAATTTGACGAATATCTTAATAATATTTAAATATCCGGAAAATGAGGAATTAAAAACTGGTCGGAATCAAAATCTGACTTCGCCGTTGCGTTCATCACCTCTCAATTAGTTAGGGGTGAATAATTTGTGATTTTTGGAAACCATTTAATAAATTAATTAAATTAAGAAAATTTTAAATTAATTTAATTATCAAATATAAATACTTATATTATTATTATTATTTTTCTTCTTCTCTTTTTTTTCTTCTCCTTTCTTTTTTTTTTCTCCCGATCCTCTGCCCTAAGAATCACGAGTCGCACCCTCCCTCTCGCACGCCTCCTCGATCGGCCGACCCACCTTCCTCCTCGTCTCTCCTCGCGCGCCACGTGTCCTCTCCTCGGAGTCTCCGTCGCCTCGCCTCCTCGCAATCTCTGCCTTCTTGCCCGATAAAAGCCGAAGCCTTATGGGCTGCGCCGCTTCATCTCGGATGGAATCCCTATGGCCGAACCTTCCAATCGCAATCCAAGGCAGCGTCTCTTCTCCCCTCAGTCGACCGCTCCCCTACTCTTCTCCTCGCGGCCGAGCCTTCAGCCCTCGCCCTCATTGGCGCTGCGGCTGCTCCCCCTTCCCCGTTCGGCACAGCATGGAGCTGCCGATCTTTCATCCGACGCAAGCAGGTACCCCCATTATCCTTCAAGCATGATTGGAAGTGCATGCCTTGATCTTGTTAATTAGTCCATAGATTTAATGAGATTGATGCTTGTTTTTTCATTCATCAACCACACTGCAGTTTCATTCTTGTATCATTTTCAGATAAATTTAACTTGACCATCCCATTAAAGACTAAGACCAAATACTATTGTTTCATTATAATAAGCTACACCTTGGATATCAAATATGAATAGATATCTTCTTAAATTTAGTTTTCTGTGTCAGGACAAAAAGCAAAAAAAAATCTTTGCGGTAAACTATAGTTGCCATCCTTACATCTTTTTAGGAACTTGTATAATTTGAATGCTAGTATTCGTGCTGGGATTTTAGTTAAAATCTTATTTATGATTCTTGTTTGAGAAGGTTCAATATGAAACCATATTTTCCCTAAATGTGAATGTGTAATGGGGATGTGTATATGCCAAATACTAAAAAGGCTATAGTTGACCTTGAGTTATAAATAACCAATGAAATTTAATCAATGATGTGTGCAGGGTCATCATTTTTGCTCAAAACTCAAATTTATAAGTGCTTGGCTGTTGCATTTCAAAAATGTTTGATCATATCATGATGCATTTCATATGTTTTAATATGATATGATGCACTATATAAAATTTGGAGATACAAGGGATTTTTCTCTCTCCCTTGGAGCTCTCAGAGAATTTTCCTCTTAGCTCAACAACTTTCTCCTCCTTTACAACACCTCACAACTTCTCACCAAATCCTCATGGTTGCCACATCACTTAGTATGTAACCTAGCAATGTTAGCTACATATAACCCTAGGACATCTCTTTGGTGTTCATAACTTAGCAAAACATCTTTAATGTACCCCTCCTTTCCCATCCGATTAAAAGTGCCAACTGCTATGGTTATCTATTCGCTCTTGAATGAACTGATGCTCCTTAACTGCTGAGTTAGTTGGAAAACATGTTGAACTGAAATTTATATATGTAATCTTTTTGAATGAGGCTTATATTTTCAATTGGTGGAGAAGTGTTTCAGGAAGTGTTGTATGTTAATATGTTGGCTGCCACAACATTTAGTGCTAACTTGTGACTTCTTCTGCTCATTGAGAAGAAAAGTAAAATATGCGATTACCATCGGGTAACTTTTATCTTATTTCAGAAGTTTTGGCTTCTTTAGATGTGACTATCCCTCTTTTTGGTATCATTCGGCTAATCTTGCGACGAGTATAGAAGTTTTGGCATGGCATTCATCATGGCAGCATTTCACTAAACAATTTATATCTTTCTGCTTATGTCGACTTTTCTGTGGATTGATAATAAAAGCAAGAGGTAGAAGTTGAGTACTATGGTTGTGATTATCGAAAGAATTTTGCTTTTATTTAGGCATCCTTTCATTGGCAGCACTATAATAATACAATACCACTCTTTTCTTGTTCTACTTTGGTTCATCTGCAGATGACTAAGAAAGTCATGCAATGTTGATTTTTTTTAAGTCAAGTCTCAGTTGTTTAATATTTCGTTGGCAATTGGATTGTGTAGATCGAATAGGATCAATCAATCGATACATCGATTGAGCATTACTTCTGCAACATCAAATTCGCCTCTTGTCCTTCCCCGTCGTGTAGGAGTTCGCTCTTGGGTTAGAATCTGTCATCGTCTCCGCCTGCCGCAAGCTTCGATTCAGGTACCATTCTGAAGGTCTCCACGAGAGCTCTCCGTCGCCATGCAAACCGCCTTCCCTCGTTGGCGGGAGGTCCGGCAAGGCGGTGTCCTAGGTGAGCGGGGTTCGGCTTGAGAGCGAGGCCGGGTCAGGTCAGGTTTCGGGCCCGACCCGCAAGGTATGGTTCGCGCCGGCACCGCTCAGTGGCGTGCCCCGCGGGCGCCGAATTCGGCAGGTGCGGACCCCACCGCAGGCTTCATTTTAACAGAAAAAAAATCAATGGTACCTGTGCAGATATTTTCACACCTTGTGCGGCTTTAAGCTATTTATGATGGATGTGTGATCCCTGGGATAGTGGAAGGCAGGGGTCCATTAATAAAAAAAAAAAAATAGTCTGATTCAGGAAGAATCCTATCATTAACTTATGAAACAATTATCTAACGTTTTGTGATTGATAAACCAAGCTTTAAATCAAATTAAACTTTAAATAATGCATTACTATCAGGTACGGCAAACGACCAATGTAGCGCAACATAGAAGGAAATCAAATTCTCTTCTCATTTTATGAGAAATTCAAAACGCATAAATGATCCAACTGCCAAAAACCAAATGAGAATGGATCTCAAGAAGACAAAAAAAAATTGCAATAGTCAGACATCCATCAACAATGAGTACATTTGTGAAAATTGAGAAGTAGATACGAAAAGGCTATTTATTCCGCCATAAATAATGATTATATACATAAATATAGTAATAATGTAATAAGATATATATGTATCGTTTGATTCTAATTTAACCAATTAAGTTGCGTGATAATTAGGAGCTAAGCGGGCTATTATGGTTACTAATAGTGAGTTGATTAACTAAAGTTATGAGACATAAATGGGTGCTTAATAAAATTAAACAAATTGGTTCATTTATTCTAATATATATATATATTGTAAGCAGAAAATAATATGCATATACGAATAGTTATATTTAACTAGTTGTTTTATCATAGATAACTACTCAAACAAATATAATTATAGTAGATAACCTAATGACAGTAGGTTAGTTAAACTAAATAAAATTTACTTAAATAATTTGATTAAATTATTATTTGAATTTAATGAATAAACAACACATTTTTATATAGTATTATGATCAGGTTAATTCGACTATTTAGTCATTCTTAAATATCAATTAATGTAGACTAATTAACTGTATTAACCTACTAAAGTTTAAGCAGTGAAATTGTATCCTAATTATTATAGTTTAATCGCCTTCTTAAATTAATTAAGATAATTAAAATGATTAACACTAATTGTATTTAATAAATTAGTTTAGAATGTTAACAATAAGTTGTAGCTAGAGGATTTATTAAATTGATGCTAATAAATTTTATTTGATTAATGAAATCTTAAGATAAACGAATTAGTTAGTATCAAACAGTAGTTAGTTCAATTTAACTAATCTTAAAACATTAATAACTTAGTCAATTGAACTCAGAATTTGGTGTTTTTGGACTTTATGGAATCCTTGAACAACCATCAACAATAAATTGTATAAAAGTTTAAGTTTCAGTAGAATGAAAATTACTGAAATACCATTGAGTCAAAAACCTTAGTTTGGACCTATAGGACCCGTTTCTCATCCAAATTGGACGTACTTACTGTCTATCTTCAAGTTAGACAGTAAGGAATCATATGAAAAAGAGAAATTTTAGTTTTGGACCATCAAGTCAAAAGTTAACTTTTAGACTCTTGAGATAGGGGCAAAAATAGCCATTTTGCCTTGAGTTTAGGATAAACACCCTTAACCTCTAAATTACACTTTAAAACACTAGAACTAACATTAGCACTATATTAGAGTCGTTTAAATGAGTAAAATCATTCTTTAGGTCAAATTGGTGAAATCCCTGAAAATCCTTCTAAGTCTCTTTCTTAGGATCTTATACATCACAAAAGAACTATACTTGAGAATAGGACTAGATCATAAGTTAGAGTTTGTTCATTGGGTAAATGGGTTACCCAATGAGTGAAACCTTAGTTTTATTAGTTTCTAGAATTTGTTCAATTTATTTTGATTATTTTATCTTTTAACCTTAGATTTAAGATAGGAGATTCATCATATTAAGTTGATTACTTAATGGGATTCGCCTTAATTAGTAGATCACTATTATAATGAAACCTAGAACTTAGGTTTTGTCCTTTTTGGATTATGTGATTAAACCTAAATCTCATAGTATTTAATTTATAATCTATAGTTTTAGAAGATCTTGATCAGATCTTAGTTAGAACGTCTAAATTCACAAAACTAGGACGGGTGATTTATTGATTTAACTCATAGTCGTTTATCTGATTGAACTAGATTAGAACCTGATCAATTCTAATCCTTTTTAACTTATAAGGATGAGTTTCTGAGTTACACTCAATAGTAGGAAATCGGTGATCCTGAACTTGTGTAACTTAGAATAGTTATAATGGATAATAGAAAACAAATGATATCACAATATTAGTAAAGTCCCTTGCTTATTTTGATACTTTGTGCTACACATTCCTTGTATATTTGAGCTTACTTCTTTGGACATTTTATATAAGATAACTTTGTGCATGAAAATGAAAACTTAGAATAATATGATAACAGTTGCCTTTGGGTCCGGTTTATGGTGATTATGGTGCACATTTGCCCCGATGGACAGGGGTAAGGTGAGATCAGGATGCCTAACATTCTCATTGAGAAGAGTGTATTAGGCTTGGGACCCGTATAGTCATGCAGACGTGCTTGACTCCTCAGTTGTTTCTAACAGTTGTCCATAGAAACAAAAGTAAAATAACTAAAATATGTTGCATAAGTATTATCTGCCTCTTCAATCATGCAGTATGTTCAGTATGTTTACAGATTGAGATGTATATATATGTGGGCCAATTTGGCCAAGTCTTCTGATATGGCAGTCAATATACAGAGTTTGATGCACAATTTTAGTATTTGGCTATGTTTTAGCATTGCTTATTCAGTCAGTTATTTCTTTGTACAGCTTATATACAGTAGGATGTTAGATTTTGTTGCTATTTATATGTATCACTGCTGAGATTTATTATTGTAATTTGCATATTTCGTTTGATCACCAACATGTATTAAGATGTAGTATTTCCTTTCAGCACATATTTAGTTACTTATATTATATGCCTTATCATGTTTACCTCGTTTTTGAGGCATGTCTTAGCCTCATTTTGCTTAAGTTATAAATGTTATTTATAGCTTTTCCTCTTTCTTATTGTATTGCCAGTCGCTCCTTTATATATTGTTACTTAGGAAAAATGTGTATAGTGGTGATATTATAAAACATATGAAAATGTATCAACCTAAAATGTACTTAGACAAATTGTCTAACCAGATTTTCTCTTTTTTTTGCTGGGGCCCTACATTGTGAAACCGACAATGGCAGGCGTAGAGCAGATAGTGGATCCAGTACCTGAGGAGGAGCTATACCTAGAGGAGGATCAGCAGCTCGGGCCAGAGCATATCTAGTCTTTAGATTTATATGTGCGGATGAGTGCATTTGCATTTCCTTTTTATTTAAACTTTAAATATTGTAATAATACAGGTACTCTTAACTGTGTATTTGGATTTATATGCTTATATTCTGAGCCATATTTTGCACTTATATTATATTGTGATGCTTAGATATCATTTACTGCTTCCGCACTCTGTACGTTTACTTATATAGTGACTGCTAGATTGATTCTATGTTAATCATTCCCTAATTAGGTGGATTGTGGATTTTATCCTAATCCAATGGTAAGTGAGGGGTTAGCCAGAGTGACACTCCACCCTTGGCTTAATCCTTCGGCGGATTAAGGGGCGGGTCACCATAATAACACAGACATAATCTTATATTATGATGAATCAACCAATCCTGAATACTATTGAAATAATCCAGCACTATGGGTATACCCTACTGTACCCATTCAATAATCCGGGTTCAAATGATTATATTTAATCAACAAGGATTTATCAAAGCTATTAATTCTTACTATAAATGGGTAGGTCCTATACAAGGCTCCAAGGATATGATCAAAGGATCACTCAATATAGATTTCTACCACAATGGAAAGTTCTATTCTAAGTACTTTGGGTGATTCTTACCACAATGTGTTAAAATCAACTTCTAAAGTTAGGAAAGATCATCTAAAATTCTACCTCAATAAGTTATAAAAGTTTATCATACCTTAATGTATCAGCATTTAAGGTCTTTTAAGCCTTTCAAGAATGATCATATAACAAGATGTAACAACCCAGGTTATTACCTAGGTCAATTAAGATTAATCTAATTCTTAATTATAATTCTAGTAGCTTAATTAAGTCATTTAGAACCTACCTCTAAGATTTGATCATAGTAGCTTAATTAAGTCATTTAGAACCTACCTCTAAGATTTGGATCAAATTAGGGATCAAATAGATCAAAACCTAATTTCTAGAAAATCTCAAAAAACATTAGAAATTAACTTTTTATTTTGACCTCAGATTGAAAATCTGACTTCACCATTGCATTCACCACTCCCAAATTAGCTAGGGGTGAAGTTTTGTAGGCATTTGGAAGTCGTTGGATTTTCGTCAAATATTTTAATATTATTTAAATACCCTGAAAATTCAAATAATTAGATACTCGTCGGATCAAAAATCCAATTGCGCCGTTGCGTTCCTCACCCCTCAATTAGCTATGGGTGATTTATTGGAAATTTTTGGAATGCATTAATGCGATTAAAATTAATTAATAAAATGGATTGAAATTAATTTAATAATAATATTAATTTATTTAAGATCAACGGTTCCGTCAATCTGCTTGATCCGCCGTCTCCTCCTTAAATCGACGTCGTCCATTGTCTACACTCCGTTCAGCTTCCGTGAGATCGAGCGGCAATGTGCAGGCCGTCTGATCGACTCGATCAGACGGCTATAGTTCATCGTCCCAGAGCGAGTTCCGCGTGTCAAGCAAGCACGCTCGGCTGCCTCTTCGTGGAAACGCGTTGTTTGCACCGCTGATGGGTATTTCCATAGGGGTAGATTAAGACCCCAAGCATCAATTCTTGATCCGGACAACAATTTCTGGGCTCTGCGGCATCATAGGAGATCACGAATCAAACCTAAAAAAATCATTATATTTTCGTTGAACAAGGTACCTCACTTCTGTACTACTCTCATCTTCATCTTCCTACTTCATCATAAATCTGACATTTGATTTTCAATTTGCTTTGTACTCCCCTTACATATTATCGTCAATTAAATGAACTTCTTAAAATCTGGCTTGCGATTTGTGCTGCTGTCCGACAGCAGTAGAGTTCCTTAGGGTTAGGTTCTGCGTGCTATCTGGACCACCACAAGTCTCGATTCATATGCTGAGAGTTAGGTCTTGTCAAGACCTGTTAAATGCCGTGTGGGCTGAAGGAGAACGCCACCGGGAAGCTGGCACCAAGTCTTGCCCTAGCCTCCTTCGTCCCGAGCCTTGCCGAGGAAGAAGAGCCCGTGCCGCGTGTCGTCTGTTGGCTCGAGCGTGGGGTCCACCTGTCGCGTTGGCATGCGTTCGAGCCGACACGTTAGCATCATCATTTGCGCCCACATGACCCACGCGGTGCTGACGCGTCCCTACTGTGTGATCAGCGGTGGGTCCCGCTATCTCAGCCAGCGAATGCCAGGCCGACGAGTGTCCTCCGCTGACCTCCGCTGACCTCGCTGTCGCTGTTGTAGTACAGGCAATGGTCCCCACCGCTATAGCAATTAAGTTAAATCAAATTTAATTTAAAAAAAAATCAGGATTTAATTTAACTCTAATTAATTTATTTAAATTGCTAAACTTCAAACATTAATAACTCTTAATCCTGAACTCCAAATATAGTAAATAAATATACTATTATGATTATGAAATTTTGAAGAATTTATTGAAACTATCAGATTTCCATTTAGAGCTATATTTGAAATAGTGAAATTTAAGAGTTTTAATTTAATTTAAATAATGTCACAACTAATTAAATGGCTACAACTTTGTATCCTTTAATCCAAATATACCCAATATGGGTCTTAAAATACTCAGAAGACCCTAAAGATTAATCTAAGAGTGTTCATTTTGCTGTTTGGATTAGTTTGAGCTTAATTATATTTATGACCTAACCCTAATTAGCCTAATTTAACATAGACCTTCAAATGACCATAAGTTGGTCATCTTAGCTCCAAATTAGATGATCCAAATACCAATTTAGATCAAAAAAACATATTTTACAATAATCTATAAAAATATTTAGGATCCAACAGTTAGATTTGCTAATCACCTCTAATTACCCTAAAACATGATTAGTGAATATTAGCAAATCTAATGATCCAAATTGGACAATTTAAGTTTTAGAAAACTCATAGAGTCTATTAGAACCTAGCTGTAGAGTTGGATTAGTGATTGGGTGATTAATTTTACTAATCACTCACTAATCACCCTAAACATTAATTAAGTCATAACTTAGCCAAATGGAGTCCAAATTGAACTTACCACAGTCATTAGAATCCATGGATCAATTGTTACATACAACCACTGAAATTATTCAATTTGGACACCAAATGACAAAGTTAGGGTTTTTGACCCTTAATTAAGAATCCTTAATTACACTTTAACCCTAAAACTTGTTTTGGCTGTAACTTAGCCAATACACATCAGAATTCAATAATTTTAGGTTTTATGAAAACATTAGGGCATAAACTACAGTAAACTAACAGAAAATTTAAGTATTATTGGGGTAAATTTACCAAAATACCCTTATAGGTCAAATTCCTTAATTTGACCTTATAAGGCTTAATACTTAACCAAATTTAATGAATTTACTGTCTAAACTCATATTAGACAGTAAGTAATCATTCCACATTATTAAAATCCAGAATTAAGTGCTAATTCATAAAGGTGAAATTTAGACCCTTAAGGAGGGGCAAAATGGTCATTTTGCCCAAATTTAGGGTTTAATATTTCTAAATCCTAATATTATCTCTAAATCATAATAAATAGTAATTAAAGTAATTTAGACCTTGATTTAGATAATTCTAAGTCTTAAATTAGAAAATTGAAGAAAATCCTAAGTTAAGTCTTAAATAAAACCTAAGTAAATTATGAAAGAAATTTCCTTTTCTTTGAACTTCTTAGATCATCCTTTAGGTCTTATAACTTTAGTTAGGATATGTGTCTGAGTGATACTCTTAGTACTTAAGAGCTTTAATTCCTAAGATTAGGAATAGATCTTAGGTTATAATTCATAAAGGTGAAATTTATACCCTTAAGGAGGGGCAAAATGGTCATTTTGCCCAAATTTAGGGTTTGATATTTCTAAATCCTAATATTATCTCTAAATCATAATAAATAGTAATTAAAGTGATTTAGACCTTGATTTAGATAATTCTAAGTCTTAAATTAGAAAATTGAAGAAAATCATAAGTTAAGTCTTAAATAAAACCTAAGTAAATTATGAAAGAAATTTTCTTTCCTTTGAACTTCTTAGATCATCCTTTAGGTCTTATAACTTTAATTAGGATGTATGTCTGAGTGATACTCTTAGTACTTAAGAGCTTTAATTCCTAAGATTAGGAATAGATCTTAGGTTATAATTCATAAAGGTGAAATTTAGACCCTTAAGGAGGGGCAAAATGGTCATTTTGCCCAAATTTAGGATTTAATATTTCTAAATCCTAATATTATCTCTAAATCATAATAAATAGTAATTAAAGTGATTTAGACCTTGATTTAGATAATTCTAAGTCTTAAATTAGAAAATTGAAGAAAATCTTAAGTTAAGTCTTAAATAAAACCTAAGTAAATTATGAAAGAAATTTCTTTTCCTTTGAACTTCTTAGATCATCCTTTAGGTCTTATAACTTTAATTAGGATGTGTGTTTGAGTGATACTCTTAGTACTTAAGAGCTTTAATTCCTAAGTTTAGGAATAAATCTTAGGTTATAATTCATCTAATAGGTAAAGTAGGTTACTCATTAAGGTGAAACCTTGATCTTACTAGTTTATTAGATTTTTCATAGTTTATTAATTGATTATTTGATCTTTTAACATTAGAATTAGGATTAGAAATCTATCATATTGAACTTGACTTGATTCAATAGGATTTGCCTTAACCTTTAATCAGTGAGATGGGATTAAACATTAGTCCTTAAGATGACCCTTATGATTAAGTAATTGAACTTTATTCTTTGGGTTTGATTCTTAATCCTTTCAAGTCTTGATTTGGCTAATCAAGATTAGTTTGGGATTTATAAAATAACAAATTAAGACGATTGATTTACTTATTTAACCTTATAGGCGACATTTGATTCACTTATAATTAAGACGTAGCTAATCCTAATTATGTTCAACATGTAGATTCGTGATTCTAAGTTACAGGCAGTGTAGGAATTGAGGATTCTAAATCTTATGTAACTTAGAGTAATTAGAATATTTAAATTAGAAAATAGGTGATATCATAAAGTTTGTGTAGTGCTATTTATTTCATTGATTTGAACTGCTATGCTTTCCTTGTCATTTGAGCCTTTTTCACCTTTGGACATACTTAAAACTTGATACATACTTTCTAACATACTTTGAATTTCATTCACATGTCATATGCATAATCTTAAAAGAAATATTAATAAACAACATAATACTTATAGTTTATGTTTTACTTAGCCTGCCACTTAGTATGACTTTACTTTAGGACTGCTTTTGCCTATGGAGTTTCTCCTATGGTACTTTACTTTAGCATTGGGATATTTCTCCTATATGCCCTTTAGATACTTTGTGGATTTACTTTAAGATCTGGGATGTTTCTCCTAGATGCCTCTTTTGGTGGAACTTACTTTAATTTGGGATATTTCTCCTAGATTACCAGATAGACTTTACTTTTTGGCAGACTAAGTAAGAGTATCTCACACGTACAACACTTTAATCTACATTACTTATATTTACTTTTTAGACTCTTTACAGTTACTTTACATATTTCATTATACTTCAGACTTACTTTACTTTACCGTTTCAGTACACTTTTCTTTCTTTCATATTTTTTTTTCATTTTCTGCAGTTCCTTTACATTTCAGAACTTTTTGTATGTCAGCTGTTTTACTCACTTGAGCGCATGTTAGGATGCTAGTCTTTATATTTTCAGTACAGTACTTTTACTTATACTATAACTGGCATGTTAGTTTGATCATATTCCTTAGAACTTTTCTTTGTACTTAGTAGATTTCAGTTATACTTTACTTACCTTATATTGTAGCCTGAGTTGAGGTATGTTTCTACCTCATCACTTGTTCTTCCTTTCTTTATCGCTTTACCGCTATGCTTATTTAAATTTCAGTTGTGATATCATTAAAATACATCAAAATTCATTGCCTTAAAATGTACTTAGACATTTTGTCTAACAAAATTTTTCTTTTATTGGCTGGGGCCCTATCATTATGAAACCGATAATGGTATATTCTGAGCTTTTTGAGGAGATTGAGCCTACTGAGGAGCAGATCCAGGAGGAGGTCCAGACTACTGAGGGCCCTTAGTTCACTTATTAGATTGCTATACTTTACTTTTATATTGTGAGGATGAGAGACTCTTTTTATTTCAGTTCTTAACTTTAAATGTTTATAATAATACAAAACTATTTGTACTTTACTTTCCTGCATTGTATATATTCTGAGCTGGATGTCTTTAAGTTATAGTATGGATGTTTACTTCAGTTGATACTTTTCTTCCGCACTCTGATACTCATTAAGTGATTGTTAATCGTTACCTTATTATGAAAAGTACACCTTTTCCTTAAGATTGGATTGGAGTCTTAAATTCCAACCTAATGTTAAGTATAAGATGTGCTTAGTGACGACCCCTCCTTAAGCCTTATGATTAGAAGGGGCGGTCGATAGTATGGATGTTTACTTTAGTTGATACTTTTCTTCCGCACTCTGATGCTCATTAAGTGATTATTAATCGTTACCTTATTATGAAAAGTACACATTTTCCTTAAAATTGGATTGGAGTCTTAAATTCCAACATAATGTTAAGTATAAGATGTGCTTAGTGACGACCCCTCCTTAAGCCTTATGATTAGAAGGGGCGGCCGCCACACAAGATCCTTGAGATTTCACTCTTTTATTACATAAGATAATATTCAAAGTTTGTTTATTAACTTGGATTAATGTGATCAGATTAGATGATTAAAACTCATCTGATCCTATTCTATTCTACAATCATAGGATAATATCAGATATATTACTAGAGTTAGATCATTATTATATAAATCATTATAATTTTATTGTCCATCTTATGCTAGTAGTCTTATTCAAGAGAAAATCAAAGGTCTAAAGCTTATATTCAGATGATTCAATCACACAAATTCAATATTAACCTTAGCATTTATAATTCAATGATTTAAGATCAATAATATATCAGATGCATTATTGGAATAATATCAATTAGATTATCTTACAATCAAGTCATTTGATCAAGTAATTTAAGGATTTAAATCTTAATCAAATAGGATAGGGTTTAACCCCATTCTTATCTGATTAAGACCAATTATTATTTTATAAATCAAATGTCAAATTAGTATACTATTGATGTATTATTCGTGGCAATCTTAGATTGGGATCAAGTATTAATGACTTGATCAAGATCTTAAGATTTCTTAAGATTAATTAAGAATTTCAATTACTTATTTTAAGTTTGTTAAATAGATCAATTTTGTATTAATATAAATGAGTTAAGTTTATTCACCTTATTGTTATAAGGCATATAAAAAGAAAAGTTTAGAGAAATAGAAGGTAATTAGTGCTAATCAAATCTTAATCCAAAATAAAAAGATTAGTGCCCAATTACAAATCTAACTGGCAAATATAATCTATAAAATCATGTGAATAATCAGATACTAAGTTTACCAAATTTGGATAATCAGAATCCTAATTTTCACTAATTATATAATTATAATATTAGGGCATAATTAAAAATACATAAATCAAAAAATTAAACCACTTAGCACATGTATTTTACAAGGCATAAGGAATACAATAGCACATAAATTATGTAATTTGACTAAGTATACATGCTAATCAACCCTAATTAAGTTTTGTAATAATTAGGCTAATCTAGAATATCCAACTATTAAAAGCTAAATATTATTTTATATTCTAATTCCTTATGATTTTCAGATCAATTTGGTATATAATTTCATAAGGTTTGGACCAGTGGATTAAAAATGTAATCAGAATTTAATTAGGAGGTCAAAATATTTTAAGTTTAGTTTAGGATATCTAGACTGATCAAAATGCTAATTTGACTTAGAGAATCCAATTGACTTCAAATTTTTAGGATAAGTTTAACTTGATATTCTAAATATAATGGGATCAAAATTAGTGCTTAATTAGGTTGAGAATTAAATAGGTTAATAACCAATAATTATTACAGATATTCTGAGTTTATACTGGATAGTAGGATATTAGAGATTTTGAGCTTATATAATCTCAGATTAATTAGAATATATTAATTTAAAAAATATATGATATCATAAATTTTATGTAGTGCCATATATTACCTTATTTTAATGCTTTATTTCCTTGCCTTGATTATTTGCATTATAACATAATAGATGAATATATGAAATTTGATGAACATTCTATGTTAATTTTGAAATTTGCATGAGACATATTCATAAATAATTAGATTAAATAAAATTAATGAATTATATAATATTTTAATTTAAATATGTCTGCCTCTATAGTGTTGCTGCATATATTTGAGGTAATGAAGACTTGAGAAATTTCTCTTAGATGATATATTTTCAATGGGCCTGTTGATCTAAAACATTTAGAAAATTTACTTATTGGTTAGATGAGCCACCATTTCCTATTATGCAGTTCTAAGTAGGCATATCTATATGAGATTGCATTTCTATTATACTATATATTTGTATTCTTCAATGTTTATGCAGTATTTTTGTATTTATTATATTTATAGTATTTTTTTCTTTCATATTCAACATTCTTGATTTAATATGCAAGCATATTAGGATGTTATAATTATTTTAATTTTGGCTTTACTATCTTTATTTGAAAATCAGTATTTGTAGAATTGATCATATTTACTTATAATGCTTCTTATACTTAGTAGTTTCTTTAAGACATTCATTATTTAACTTTTCTACAACTTTGAGTTGAAGTATATGCTTACTTCACATTTTGCTTTAAATTATAATTGAATGATTATAACTTTTACCACTTTATTTTGTTGCTTTATTGCTCTTAAAATACTTAGGATGTTTAAGATATTATTAAATATATGAAAATTAATAGTCTAAAATGTATTTAGACAATATGTCTAGCAAATTATTTTTTCTTTTTGGTTGGGGTCATGACATTATGAATCGACAATGTCAGTTTATGAGCATTTTGAAGAATTAACACTCGTGGAGGAGCAGTTCCAGGAGGAGCACCGTGGAGATGAGGTGCCTTAGTTTAGGTTGCTTATTTTATTCAAATAAGAATGAGTGTTCTTTATTTTCTACTTAGAACTTATTTAAAAATGTTGTAATAGTCAAAGTTGTATATTTTCTATTTTTGCATTATGATTTTAGTGGATGTAAACTTGTTATTTCATTCTTCCGTACTCTAATAATTATGTATGTTATTTAGTGAATGATTTCGTTGTTGCATAGTGCACATCCTTATCTTATTAGTGAATTGTAGATTATAACCTAATTTAATGATGAATTTGCTAAGTAATGACCACCCAACCTACACTGTGGGGGCACAGGTCGCCACACCATGTGCCTACAATTGTGACAAGAAGTGTGACCAAATAAATTTTCAAGGAGTATTGTTGCACTTATCCACTAGTATACACAAAAATATATAGATGATGTGTTAATCCAATGTATAAGTAGAGTATTGATTGAATACATTTTTGTGAGGTCTATATATAATTTTTTTTTTCTATTGATCATGAATATTTTTTGATATATATTATTATATAAACATAATATTTTTTTATTTCCAAATCATTTGGTGTCTTGTCATATTACACATTTAGATGCATTATTAGGTTCATAATAATGTTTTGAGTAGCATTTTTCGGTGCATATATATATATATATATATATTCTTGACGGCCTAATCGTCCGGCTTCTGCGGCGTAGTTTGAATTTGGAAGGAAGGTCAGTTTCTCGAGTTTGGATCTTTCAGCTTTCTCTTTCCCTCATCGAACATCGGGGAAGCCTCAATTGACGTTTTGTTCATCTTTTCGATTTGGTCATTCAGGTCAGATTTCAGTTGATCGATTTATCTGTATCTCGCGTAACCTGATTTTCTGTTTTTGTTTCTATAATTTACCTCGATTTTCTTAGGTTTCTGCAAATTAGTTGATTTTGTTTGTTAAATTGTTTATTGTGACCCATTATTAGGGATTCTGATAATTTTCAATTTATAGGGTTTTCGTTTGCACATCATGGCACCGGGGGCTTATGGCGACTATAGAAGTCACGATTCGTTGTGCAGCGAATTTGGCGTAGATATTTTGCGAAAGAAGGAATATTACCAGGAGACACATCGTGATTGCGGGGATCTGCAAAAAGATGGAATGCATAGAGAGTACATTAAAGGAGATAATATTCGTATCGCTGGAATTTTTAATCGTAACGGGAGTAATGGAAGGGTGCCGGCGATGGACTTGGTTTCAAAGAGTTTCACAGATCGTGAACCTGGTGAAGTGTCTAGCGAAGACAATTCTGGAATTAAAGATCAGATAAAGGGATCAAAAGACAAGGATGCGGTTTCCTCAGTCAGGAAGAGGAAATTCTTAACCATAGAGGGGGTCAGGATTGACGAAATATGCAACGCTGTTAGGCCAAAGTTCCGAAACAAGGAGTTGTCGATTTCTCTCCAATCAGACCATTCACTTCCTCAAAAATGTTTTAATCCCTTTCCGGCTAAGAGGATTCAAAAATCTGAAGACTTATCAACTTCCACGGATCACAATGCGTCTATATATTCTATGCATGGTGTGCCACTGGATAATGATGATTTTTGTGAGCAAATGGAAGAAGTTTATGTGCCAGAAAGTGCCCTTTATTTGTCAAGATGGGCAGATGGGAATGATTTTCTTGAAGATGTTAAAGATCTTTCTGACATGAATATTTTGCCTAACAAAATGAAAAACAATTATTTGTCTCCTACACAAGAGATTAATTTTGATTTTGGTGAGGTTACATTCAGAGAAGGCTCCCAAGGGTCTTCATCTGTCGCAGGTGAACTAAGCAAAGAGTCATGTCTGGAGTCAATGGAAGATGGTATTTGTGGAGAAATTTCAAATGGAACAGAAAGTGATACCTCATTAGAGGGTTGCAGTGTCAGATCATTGGATTTCATGGAACCACCATGTAGAAGTATAAGCATGCGCCAAGGTTGTAGAACTGTTGATGAATTTGAGAAGCTTAACAAGATTAATGAAGGAACTTACGGAATTGTATATAGAGCGAGGGACAAGAAAACTGGGGAAATTGTTGCTTTAAAGAAGGTAAAGATGGAGAAGGAACGTGAGGGTTTTCCGCTGACTTCCTTGAGGGAAATTAACATTTTGTTATCTCTTCAGCACCCTTCTATTGTGGAAGTAAAGGAAGTTGTTCTGGGAAGGGATCTTGACAGTGTTTTTACAGTGATGGAGTACATGGAGCATGATCTCAAAGGACTGATGGAGACAATGAAAAATCCATTTCATATGAGCGAGGTCAAGTGTCTGATGCTGCAGCTCCTTGCTGGTGTCAAGCATCTTCATGATAATTGGGTACTCCATAGGTAATCTTATTCTTTGGCTTTGTTATATTATACATTGATCTACTCAAGGTTAAGTTGTCAATTTTTCCTTGAACATGTTTTCTCTGTTGTCAGCAGGGATTTGAAGACATCAAATCTCCTCTTTAACAATCATGGTGAGTTGAAGATATGTGACTTTGGGTTGTCTCGTCAGTATAGTAGTCCATTGAAACCATATACTAAGCTGGTAGTAACTTTGTGGTACAGGTGAGCTTCTTGTTTACTATTTAACAAGTGCCTCATAGACTGCATAGTCTTATGTTTTTTTCAATTTTGCATTTTCTTAATGTGATATTTATTACTTGTTGAGTTGCTGTGTGCTGGATACTTCTTTCTGTAGGCCCCCTGAACTATTATTAGGAGCAAAGGAATATTCAACGGCAATAGACATGTGGTCAGTGGGTTGCATACTAGCTGAACTTTTAACCAAACAGCCAATATTCCCTGGGAAGAATGAGCTTGATCAACTTGATAAGGTATGCTCTTCTTTTTCTTGAACTTATTATTCTATATGCAGATCAAATTTTTCTGTCTTCTATGGTTGTTTAATAACATGCTTATTGTTCGACTGTAGATATTTAGAATTCTGGGAACTCCTGATGTGAAACTTTGGCCCGGATTCCCAAGCTTGCCCGGTGCTACAGTTAACTTTGCCAAGAAGCTGTAAGTTAACACATTCTCATTTTCTTTGCGACTGTGATTTTAACTGTCTGCTTAAAATTTAGATTTCTAGCTTTGTTTTCTTTCTGTTTACTTCCTGCTACCTCTTCCAAGGTAATATAATGATGAACTTTTTTTCTATTAGTTTTAAGCTGAGGGAGAAATTTCCACGGATGTCTGCTACTTCATTTGTGGGCAACTCATTTCTTTCTGATGTTGGGTTTGATTTACTGAATAAGCTTCTAACTTATGATCCTGAGAAGGTAAGGTTCATGAAATAATAGTTGCTTGGTTTTTTTCAATATTATTAAATGATTTTCTGTTGCCATATTAGTTTTGTCCTAGTAGTGTCTTATACTGTTCTCTTTTATATGCAGAGGATAACAGCTGATGATGCCCTTAATCATCCTTGGTTTTGTGAATCTCCTCTTCCGACAACAAAGGATTTTATGCCAGCATTTCCTGCCCGACATAGGCAAGACAGGTAATTCAAGCCATTGACGTAAATGCAGTTGGAATGAGCACGCTATATCAAGTATATAATGTTCCCCTTACCACCATTTGATCTCAGTCATCAACTAAGAATTTTGAAGAGCTCAGATCTATTGGAACAGCTAACACAGAAGGATTCACAATAACTAGATATCTGAGGTTCTTAGATACGTGACATTATTTAAATAGCTGTCATCATTGATTTACTTTAGGTGAGAGATTTGTACGTATATGGAATAGGTTTCTCATGCTTGTGGGAGTAGAATATTGATAGTGCTCTTTAGCAGGAATCCCTAATGAATTTGGGAAGGTAAGATTCTATTCTTTTCTTCAATGGCAAAAACTGTTGCAGGATAATCTGGTATGGAATGTTGGTGACGCTTTGAAAGTGTTTTTGAACTGCCTAAACTGCAAGGTGTGCTTTTCAGACAAATTTTGTTTCATTTTAATATGATTATCATCAGTGAAAAATCAATGTACATATTTTAACAGATTATTTGCTCAAACTATCCCCAAAAAGTGGTTTACAACAGTGAAATTTGTTGAATGCTCTCCGAATGGATTTTTATTTTTAAATTGTAATATTTTATTTGTTTGCAAGAGACAAATGGTGTTAAAGGATGAGAACAGTTCTTCTCTTCCTTCAACTGAAGAAAGCAGATGAGTTATCTTCATTAATTTTCAAGGTAATTTGTTAATTACTGATATAGATATATAATAATTTATGGACGTACTAAATGTAGCCTAGTTTGCAAAACAACTTATTCTTTATGCGGTGTTGAGAGCCATACTTATTTTTCTCTCATTTCTTGTTTTATTAGGGGCATAGTTACTTATTTATTCGATTATTAAAGTTTGACAGCAAATCTTCTCTGTGGATGTGGCACGTTATTGGGACTTTTGGTCCCTTTTATGCTTCTGCAATTAAAATTCATATTTTTAGCTATATAGCTGGCAATCAAAAGCATGAATTTTATACTTTTAAAGCTTCCTTTTTGGTACTTTTTTGATTCTATACTATTTAATATAATATACAAAACAAAGACACTAATTAAGGGTACAATTTGAGTTGCTGTACTAAGATGTTTGTAGTACTTCTATTGTTTTGTGGGTGTTGGAAGATTAATGAAGAATGAAGACAAACATTTTCATGCCAATTTGCAAATGGCATCTATATTTAGTTTTTTGCAGGCATCTTGAACTAAATGCTATGCTATTTTAAGAATAATTGCTGTTAACTAGATAGCTTAACATTCTTATGGTCATAATTGGACTGCATTTTTGCATCTGGCATTTTCAACTTTCTAAGTAGGTTTCTCTTTAAAAGTTTGTAATGCTGTGACATGATTCACATGCTCTTCTAGCTTTGCTTGTCCTTGAATATACCATCAAAATTTTAAAAATCTGCTAACCTTCAAAAGGTGCGCATATAACAAATTATGCGTATTTCTTAACACTAGCCATGTCCAGTTCCATTAGTTTTGTTGAGTATTAACTGGCTTGGTGTGAACCTATGCAATGTATTGGATTTTGTATCTATTTCATCAGCATTTGTGATCTTATAGAAGTAACTCATATAGATTAAAAAGCAGGGATTAGTTGTAGATGGTTTTTACTATCAAATCTGAGTTAGCAGGGCATATACCACATTTTCTTAGTATAAGTTTTTAAAATGCTTCTAATAATTTCTCAAGCTGTTGGATTTTTCTATGGGTTCAATGTTTAGGTCACTCAGCGGTTCAGCTGTTGAATTGGTGAACTTCTGACTCAGTAGCCAAGCCAGTTCGATGACAGGTTTGAGTTTACAAGTATTGGCTATCTTGCTATATACATATAACTGACTAGATATCTTTATGGAACTTTATTTTGGCTTGCTATCATAGTTCTCTTTAGAGAAAATGCTCAGGCTTGAACGTGTCAAGCTTGCCACCTGAGTAATTGGATTGGTTCATCATTTGGTTCATAAATTTTTTGTTGTTATTTTTAAGAATTATCAAGTATATGTGCAACATAGCTGTTAATATTCAAATTTGCAGCTGTACACATCTGGGCGTGGTATTTTGTGCTTAAACATCACTTTTTTGTGACTGGAGGGGATCCATAAGTTGGAATTTCTGTTTGCATTTCTTAATTGAAAGTTTCAAACGTAAATAGTTGTTGCTTTCATTTTGTTATTTTCCTAAAATTTTGTCAACTTGGGATTTTTCGTTGATTGTCTTTGAGGGTTTTTGACGGAGATGACGTTATGCTGTTAATTCAGCTAATTTAGGGGTACAAAGGGCTAAGTTGAGCTTGAACTTGGCTCAAGAGATTTTTACTAGGTTCGAGCTTGACTCATTTAGTATTATGTGAGCTTGAGCTCGATTCAAATTTTCTCACAATTTTGCTCAGTTACGTTTCCATTGAGGTTTCATTGTGGTTTTGATGTTAATAAATTTTATTTGTGCGTTAATGCTGAGTATTTGGCGTTAGATATTTTAAATTAAGATAAATTGAGCGGAACTTAAGTCACTCCTTTTATTAATGCTTGCCCTTATTCGTACGTAACTCAATGGCTTTGTTGTTAGACCAAACTTCAGATTGTTTTTAACAACCTTGCTAATACCGGCAATGACATTGCAGCTGAAAGCAGGATATAATGTGTTAATCGTAGAAAGTTCAGGTTGGAAGCATTCAAAACTGTTAATTGGCACATTTGGTAATTTTAATATTTTATGGAGGTATGGTAATTTGACGACCTTTATAGCAAGAGTTAGATGCTTATTTATGTAAAATATTTATTGCAAAATTTGTATGGTGCGAGATGTGAGAGTATGATATAGCAACTAGAGATGTTCAACTTTGTTCTCATTTATGTTGGTTGATTATCTATGCAAACTTTATTGTGCAATTGTTCTAATATTGCGTTTAACTTCATAATTAGAAAACAATCATAGATGCTTTCTGTAGCTTTTGCTAGTTAATGGCATTTAACTTTTTACATACTTTTGGCTTTAAGCATTTACAAATTGGTTCTTGTTATTTGATTAAGGAATAAGATATTTCTTACCTGACATCACATCGTTTCAAGGGAGAAAGTTTGATACTCTTACTTGTTTGTATACTCAACTCTGAATTGATGTGGCATCCGCACATGAATCACAATGGATTATTCTAGGGAGTTGAAATTGTTACCTTAGTTGTACAAATACAGGGTACATTCATGGCATGGACAAACGCCACATTTTGGACACTGTTTTTTATATTATTTAAAAAAGTTCAGCTTTGCATAATAAATTTGAAGATCATTAAACACAAATTTGTATTTGTGGTATGACTATTATGTTATAACTGTTCATAAAAGCTAAATATTTATAAATTATTATAAATATAAAAAATTTTAAAAGATCATAAGAAGGAGCAATCACCTAATACATTATAAAAAAAGTGCATTGCTAAATATTTATAAATATTATAATTATTAAAAACTTTTAAATAAAATGAAGGAAGGAGCAATCATCTAATATTAACATTATAAGAAAATGCATTGTGCTGAAAGAAACAAATTGACTATAAAAAAGTCAAATTCAACAAATAAAAAGCTAGTTATTTCTTAAGAATGCAAAAAGAAATTGATCAGTGTTTCCTCAAACTTTGCAAATCATGTTAGTAGATTAAAAGAGCAATGAAACAGGGAAAATACGATTAACAAAGAAAATGATTTAATTAGCTAAACACTTCTAATACCGTTTTGAAAACATAAAAGAATGCTAACAATTTACTATTGTGGGTTGCATTCTATAATTAAACATAAAGTCACTAATAGAATTTACAAAGTTTGATTATTCAACTTTTCATAAAATGGATTAATAGGATTTGTATCATCAATAACACATTTTTATAACAGATCATCAAAAAAATTGTATGCAATCTTTATTTTCCCGTCCTTATTGAGACAAAATTTTTTCGAATAATATCTTACTTCACTTCTTTTTATTAAAGTTGAAGGTTGTTTTTTTGTCTGATTTGTACCTGAAAAGTTGTGTGGGCAGACACACTCTGAAAAGAAATTAAAATTCATTTATTTTGATACCTAGACAGTCCATAATTTACAATCTTGTAGTCATAATATGTTTCAGTAAGTAACGTACATTTCTAATGAGGTTCCATTGTGGTTATGACGTTTAATGCTGAATATTTAGCATTAGATATTTGAAATTTAGATGAATTGAGTGGTACTTAATTCACTCTTCTTTGATTATTGCATGCCCCCTATTCATGGCTCAATACTGCAATTTGTTTTTAATAACCATACTGATACCTGCAATGACGTTGCAGTTGTAAGGAAAGCAGGATTTATTGTATCATTTTGAAGAAAGATCAGGATGGAAGCCTTCAAAACTGTTAATTGGACATTTGGAAATATTTATTTCATGAAGGTATGGCAATTTGATGATCTATAGCAAGAGTTAGAAACTTTTTTGTGTAAAGTATTTATTTTTAAAATTTGTACCGTGGAGCAACTAGACATGTTCGAATTTATTTCATTAATTTTACTTGATTATTTATGCAAACTTAATTTTTTGATAGCCGTGCAATTGTTCCAATACTGCTTTTATGGATGCTTTCTGGAGCTTTTGTTAGTTAATGGCGTTTAGCATTTTACATACTTGTCTTTAACCATTAATAAATTTGATTTTTGTTATTTGTTTGAGGAATAAGACATTTTTACATGACATCATAACATTATCTAAAAGGCAGTTTCAACAAATGAACAGCTAGTTATTTTTTAAGGATACAAAAAGAAACTGTCAAGTAATTCCTCAAACTTATGCAAATCATGTTGTCGATAAAACGAGCAATAAAACAGAGAATATTTTAATAAATTAAACACTTTAATGCAATTTCAAGAGATAAAAAGTGGTAGCACTTGATTGTTGTTCTTCTATTAGTTTGTGCCTATACACTTCGACAGCAAATTAAAATTCATTTATCTTGATACCTATTAGCAATCTTAGTCATAATATGTTTTGACTTCTAATTTATTTGGAACAACATGAAATTCTAAATTCATTTGAATATATATAAATTATGCTGATCAGAGGGGAAGCAATATCCATTGACAGGCCATAATTCTTGGAATGGTCATGCAAAAAATTAAAAAATAAAGCCATAATATTTGCATGAGGGGACCGAAAAGTAACACTATAAAGAACATGAAAACATTTATAGAAAGCTAGTTCTAAGCGCTTGAGTAGCTGGCTTATGACTTCGATCACTATTAGCCGTGCCACAGATCTTGGGGCCGACGTCCATGCTGAATGCTGAACTTTTGTTGCTCTCGATTACCACCACCAAACTTTGCCGCAGATCCCTGAAGTAGATAGTCTTATTTACTGACCATTTACATCGACCTTTGTAGTCTTCCATTGGTTTTTATTGACCTATATTGAACAAAGCCATTTGATTATTGCTTCTTGTGGGGAGATACATATTGTAATCTTTATTGCATATAGTGGAATTTCATTGTTTGTGTTGGCTTTAATAGTCCAATGGAACAATCAAGAGGGGTGAATTGGGTTTTACTTGGAGAAATAAAACTCTTAAAATTTATATGAGTTTGAGATAATTAATTTGAGCAGCAAAAAATTAAGTGCGAATGAAAAATAAACAAAACCTTAGTTAGAAAACAAATAAACAATAGACACATTTATAGTAGTTTGGGTTGACCATATGTTCACTCATTAGAAGTTCTCATATTCTGAAAATTCATTCAAATAATGAGTTACTCTTCCGTTATCCACAACAGGCAGAGAAGCCTGTACAGTCACTAATATAGATGCTTTGACTGCGGAGCTGCGAAAGATCCCTCTTCTCAAAGCCGTCTTGGAGGAGTCTCATCAATTTCTCTTTTGCAAATTGTTGTTCGTGGTGCTGCGAAGCGTTTCCTCCCTCTTAAAGTTTTACTGAGCCAGAGTTCCCTCCTTCGTAGATCTATCCTCACCACTAAGGGTAAGGCCCTACTAAAGGTAGGCCTACCTTCAAGAGATATTCTTGAGGCCACCAAACTGTATTTTTGATATATAAATAAATGGAAGAACTTGGAAGGCTAAGTTTAGGCTAAGTTGACTATCCTCCTCATCACGACTTTTGATATTATTCTAGGGATGAATTGAATGAGCCAACTTGATGTACTCATATATTGTGTCAAGAAATAAGTATTTTTGAGAATTAAAAGAGAAAAAACAGCTTTTGTTGGGCAAAAGTGTATCTTAGATTCTCTCATTCTTTCTAGTAAAGTTAAAAAGATGATTAAAAGGGGGTATCTTACTTTACTAACTATTATTGTGAGTACGGATGGTGCATGAACCACACTTGAAGAAACACCTTTAGTGTATATGCGGATGTATTTCCTGAAAATGTTCTTGGATTACCTTCACAAAGGAAAATGGATTCAGTACTTAATTGATTTGTGGAACAACAACTATATCTAAAGCCCCTAATAAGATGTCACCAAAGGAACTTCAAAAAGATTTAAGGAGAAATGGCAGGAGCTTATTGATAAGGGTTTTATTTAGCCAAGCACTTCACCAAAGGAGCTCCACTATTGTTTTTGTCAAAAGGAAAGATGGAAGCATGAGGATATGTATATAATATTGAGAAATTAATAAAGCCACCATTAAGAACCAATATTCTTGCTAATAATTGATTATCTCTTTGATCAACTGACTAGTGCTAAGATTGTCTTTTTAATAGATCGAAAATCTAGTTATCACTAGCTTTGAATTTGATAAGGAGACATTTTGAAATCTGCATTTTGATTAGATGTGGACATCATCAATTTCTGTTTAATCTCTTTGATCAGCTGATTAGTGATAAGATATTCTCTTAAATAGATCTAAGATATCATTATCACTAGCTTTGATTTTGAGGAGACAATTCAAAATCTGCATTTAGAATGAGAAAGACATTATGAATTTTTGATGATACCATTTCGGTTTATAATTGCACCTTCATTTTTTGTGGATCTTATGCATCAAGTAATGAAGCCATATATAGACTCATGCATTATAGCTTTAATAGATGATATTTTAATCTATTCTAAGGGGTTATTTGGGCATAAAGAAATATGAGAAATCTAAATGTAAAATAATTTGATTATAATGTATTTTGTTTACAGTGTAAACATATTTTTTTATTGTTATTTGATAGTTTTTCAGGAAACTTAAGATTTTTTAGTTTGGATTAAAGTAATTTAAGAGTGATGTTTTGAATAATAGGAGATAAAATTACTCCCTATTTTTTTTTTTCATTTTTAAAGTTTTATTTAGGGTTTCTATGAAATATGAATGATTTTGATTATAATGAAATCGTTTGAATCGAATGAAACCCTTGAATTCGAATGATTTTTTTTTTTGAATGCGTCAAACGAGCGAACACATTTAGAACGCAGGGCGTCAAATTGGGCGAATGCGTTAAACGAAGGAGAATGAATTTTGAATCGTTGACATCTGCGTTTGAAGACAAATTCAAAGACATCGATGTTGGTGTTTGACACCTTCGTTCGACGTCGAAGACGACTAACGCAAGGCGAGAGGAGTTCAACGAGAATCGTCTCTTCTGCGAACAGATGAGGAATCATCCCCGTAATCGCCAAAAACGTCCGATTTGGCCGTAAATATTTTACAGCCGTGTTATTTATATTGTTGTAAATATTTATTATGGTGTAAAAAGTTTACACAACTTTCACTGATTCTTGAATTTTCTGAAAAAATATATTACACTGGTTTTACGTCATGCTAAATAGCTCTTGAGACTATTATGGTACAGTAAGAGCATTTAAGAAATATATTGGATTTGTTAAAAAAAAATATCAATTATGTGTGAAGTTCTCAAAATGTGAGTTTTGGCTCAAATAAGTAGCAATTTTAGGGCATTTAGTAAGCAATTATGATATATCTGGGGATCTAAAAAAGGTATGTGATATTCAAGATTGGCCATAGCCTGCATCATCAATAATTTAAGTTCTCAGTTCAGAAATTAAATGAATGCCCATTGAATGCAAGGATTATCAACTCTTTAGTAATATATTTTTTTAAACAGACTAGGTTGTATGCTTATGCAATAAGGTTCAGCTTTTGTATCCAAACAATTAAAAACATGAAAAAAATTATCTAGTTCATGATTTGGGATTAGCCATTATAGTATTCACATTATAAATCTGGAAACATTTTTTGTAGGGTGCAAAATGTGAGATTTATACAGACTATCAAAGTTTCAAATATATTTTCACTTGGAAGGAATTGAATTTGAGATAATGTAGATGGCTTAAGCTAATCAAGGATTATGATGTATTTATCCAATACTGCTTTGGCAAGGTAAATGTGGTATCAATGCTCTCGGTTGAAAGTCAACCACCAATCTTCATTTGTTGACCATTACTTCATCTTTACTTCAAGAATTGGAAGTAAGAATATTTATTAATGCTATGCTATATCATATGACATGGAATTTACACTTTTGGACTAGATCAGGATACTTGGAAGAATAGTACGAACTATGCTCAACTAGTTACACCCATACAAGAAAGAGACCGACCAGAATTGTGCTTAAATGCAGATGATCATGTATTATGTGGATCTAGATTTTGGGTGCCAAATTATTATGAGCTTAGATCTTCTATATAATTTCAAGAGAAGCACATCATGTTTGGCACACTCATCATTCGGGTGGTACCGAAATGTACTAGGAATTGAGAACTCATTTTTGGTGGTGAGTATGAAGAGAAACATTATAGATTTTGGGTCTAGATGTCAGGCTTGTTATCTAGTAAAGGTGGAATATCAAAAGCTTGGAGGTCTACCTCAACCATTACTTATTCCCTAATAGAAGGGGAAATTGTCTCCATTGATTTTATTGTTGAATTCAGACTATAATTTCATGAGTAATTGTAGACAAACTTACCTAGTCTATATATTTCCTATTCATCTAATAAACAAGTACAATGGATTAGATAGCCAAGCCTTACCTTAAGGAAATTATGAGATAAATCACTATAAATATTATTTTTTTCAATCTTGAGTTGCAAGCACATACATTAATACAATATAAAATACATCAAATACAAAATACAACAGTAGGCTTGGGCTAGCTCGATTGAGCCAACTTGAGATTTACTGGATTTGTGAGGAAGTGGCTCACCTCAGCAGGTTCCTTGGCCGGTGGGGAGTGCACTGCAATTAGGGCAGCTTTGGGGATTGCCAATGGTTGTGGAGGCAATGGCCGAAGGGGGGCTTGGGGAGGGGGTTCCCAGTATTGGCTAGGGATGTTGAGGGCTCTTTTGACCTTAGTGGGGTCTTGGGGCCTCAACGGGACTGGAGGATGGCTGGTGGTAGTGCAGCGGTGGCGGCTGGAAGAGAGAGAGAGAGAGAGAGAGCCAGGGGGTTTGAGGGCTTAGAGGAGGTGTGAGGGTTGGCTAGGGGTTACGAGGGGTACTAATAGCCCAACCCTCACTAGTCTCAGCCGTTGAGGTGGAGGTCTTCGGCAGCTAGGGCCAAGGCAATGCCCGGACGTTGAGTGCCCTGCTTTGACGTGTCAAGGCGCACTCAAGTGCTTGAACTGGGCTTACAGGCTGGCACAGATACACCATGCCTTGAGCATTCATTTCCACGATGGTCAGACACCAGGTGTGGTGTGCGGAGCTCGCCTGCCTTGCGCCAGCGACGATACGAGCTCGTGTATGTCTCGAGCGAGGGAGACACACGGGGAAATCTCTAGTCGTTGAATTCGGAGATCAGATCCGACGGTCTGATATGGCCTTGTAATATAGATATGTTTTGGACTGTTTGATTTTATTTTAAAATGAATTGAATGGCTCTGATCGAGCTGCGTCGTGGTACGGGATTTTACAGTTGCATGGGATCCCTACCACGGGATCATGAGGATTCTGGGCCGTTGGATGGGCCGATCTAATGGCCACGGAGGCGTCGCACGTCTTTTGGTGCCCCAGTCTCCATAGCGGATCGGGCGCTAGATTAAAATTTTACAAAAAATTATTAAACTCAGAATTTGAACTATTCAATTCATTTTTTGTGCATGTCTTTGTTTTGTGTTCAAAAAATACGAAACCTTCACTCCTAACTAATTTGTGGGTGAGGAAGTAAAAAATACTATTATTTTTGCGATTCGAGATCAAATTAGTTTATTCATTTATTTAATTAATGAAAATAATTAAAATAATCAAAAATATTTTTCTTTAATATTTTCCATTCTAAGAGTTCCGAGGAGTGTTTGACAAAGGCATTAGGTACTTAGTGATCGATTTATGTTTAAATGGATTCTATAATGACACGGGTTGTTATAGACTCTGTACTTAAAAGTGGTGTTTTCCTAGACAACATGGGCGAACAAATTACAAACAGGGGAAAGATTATAACCAGATTCATTGAATAGTCATGGGTACTTCTTTTTCAGTCTTTTATTTCCCTTGTGGCATCTTTTGCTAACAAATTTTGCCACTAAACTCTAACCATATGTTGCTGTTTGAACTCAAGATCTTGAGCGATTCTTCTCTAAAGGTTAGGTCATGTTGGAGTTCGATAGAAGGAACGAGTATTTGCTGAGAGGGCTTTAGCAGCCATCTTCACAGTGATGCGACATGGAAAACATTATGAACAGTCGCGAAGTTTTCGGGCAGCTGGAGCTTGCCAATTTTGGCTTTTACTTAAAATGGCTTGACGTATATGGGACCTAGCTTTCCTAATATGTTGAATTTGTGAATTCCTCTCACCGGGAAAACTTTTAGGTAGGCATGTTCCCTACTTAAAATTAAGATGAATGATGCTTGTTGTCATGGTACTTTTTATGTCTATCTTGTGCTGCCATAATCCATTGCTTAATGAGCTGGATTTTCCTATTGTTTTCAGGAACTAGTTTTGATATGTAAAGTTGTACATCTCTCATGATAGGGGTGCTTCATCTCCTTTCTTAAAGGACTATATATGGTGCCATCCTGATGTTAGTTTGGTGGCTATTGTTATACGTAAATCCCACTAGTGGGAGGTGCTCCTACCATTTCCCAACAAAATTCATGATACATAAGTAGAGAAGGTCTTATAGGATTTGATTAACTCTTTCCATTTGTCCCTCTATTTGTGGATGGAAGGCTGTGCTCAGAGGGTAGTCCCCGAGTCCTGATGTACTGCTTGCCAGAATCGAGAAGTAAATCTGCCATCATGATATGAGATTATAGTCTTGGGAATCCCATGAGACCTGATAATTTCTCTAATGTAAAGCTTAGCCAATTTTTCCACAGAGTCTGATTGTCTTACGGGAGGAAGTGGACGTGCTTAGTTAATCTGTCCACTATCATCCATATGGCATCCTCTTTTGCTTTGCTTCTTGGCAGACCCAATACAAAATCCATATAAATGTCTGACCATTTTCATTCATGGATTTCTAGTGGGTGCAGAAGACCACCAGGGCATTGGTGCTCTGCCTTGATTAGATTGCAAATCTGGCGATGAATTCAGCTACGTCTCTTTTTAGTTCAAGCTAATTTCAGGTTTTTTATACATTTTGTTATTCTCGAGGTGAACGGTGTAGCTAGAATTGTTAGCTTCATTTAGTATTTGACATCGAATACTTGGATCTTTAGGGAGCTAAATCCTACTTCCGTTGTAGATGTAAGTTCCTTCTCGCATATGCAGGTTTGAACGATGACCATCTTCTATATCTACTTTCAACGTTGGATGATCTCTATCGTTTTCCTGGTCTACCATTATGCGTTGCAAGAACTTGGGCTCTGCTGTGTTAAAGTTGAGCATGATGCTTAGATGACCTCTGGTGATAGGTTCTAAGTTCAACCTTCTGAATTCGTCTTCTAAATGATTGGAGGAGATTACAGCATTTAGCATTGCCCTTCCGCTAAGAGCATTTGCTATGACATTTGCTTTTCCGGGATGGTACTGAATCTCCAAGTTGTAGTTGCTGAGCAACTCAAGCTTCTCCTCTGATAGCAATTCAACTCAAGCAATTTGATGGTCAGTAAAGATTTCATATCTTGCTCCATAACGGTAGTGCCTCCAAATTTGTAAGATAAAAACTACCGCTATTAGTTATAGGTCGTAAACTAGGTAGTTCTTTTTGTGGGCTTTCAACTGCCTAGAGGCATAGGCAATAACTTGATTATTTGCATAAGGACGCAACCAGTCCTATAAGTGAAGCATCCATATACACCTGATAGTTTTTTTCTTCTTGGGGTAGAACTACATGTGAAGAGGTGAGAACTTGCTTGATCTTCAAGAATGAATCCTCCACTTCTGATCCCATAGAAATGATATTGTCTTCCGTGTCAACCTTATCAATGAGGCATCTAGCTTGGAGAAGTCTTTAATGAACCTTCAATAGTATCTTACTAGGCCTAGGAAATATTGAATTTCGATGACCGAGATTAGTTGAGGCCATTTCTGCATGGTGCTTGTAGCGCCCCGCCTCGTCGCCGCGCGCAAAAGAGATAACATAATCAATTTCGGCGGCGGAGCGGTATATGCCACGATACTGTATGTCACTGATATGCAACTGAAATATCAATGAACTGCTATGAGTCGTATGGTCCAATGTCTACATACATCATGTTGGAAATACAATTTACTATGATGTCGATGCATCCTGAAATTTCACGGTCGATATATGTAATATTTCGTAACCCATAAATCATCACTGATACTCTTACATCATGCTTATGTTCATGCTCATGTCTCTACACTACATGTCTTAAAATTCAGAAATCCAAAAAACGATTTAAAATCAGATAATGAATCAAATGTTTTCATTGTGCAGAATCCTTCTAAATGGATTCTGACCCATAGTTCTAATTTCAATAACTAGTTTTACTTAAGATTTTAATTAAAATCATCGGTTGAAAATGTTGTATACACATGGTTGTATGTTTTCAAGAAAAGTGAATTTAACACTTAGTTTGTTTAAAACTGTACTTATCGAAGCGCACTTTGATAGAAGGTAGAACCCAGTCGTAGTTTATATCTCAAGCTAAGCTATTAAATACCTTAATTAGAAGCATACTTAGTGTTCTATGCAGGGTGACTTGAGATACTTAATTTATTTTAAACTGCACTTATTGAAGCGCACTACGATAGGATGCAGAACCTGGTCGCAATTTATGTCTCAAACTAAGGATCTAGTTCACTAATTGTAACACTATTAGACTTAGAAGACTTACTCTAACGGAACTGTATTCGTCTAATCCCTCGGGATAACACCTGATCATAAGTCTACATTGGAGTGACTCAACCAATACTGAATATTGCTGCAGTGACTCAGCACCATGGATATGCATATTCATATCCAACTCATAATTTGGGTTATAGTAATTTCATTTAGCAACCAAGGATTTACCAAAGTTATGAATCCAGACTCTAATTGGGTGAATCCTACACAAGGTTCCAAGAGTGTGACACTAAAAGTTCATTTAATATAGGTTACTACAACATGGGAGGAATCTCATTCTAAGTACTTTGGGTGATCCTGCCACAAGGGTCTAAGATCAATCTTCTAAGGCTAAGAAGGATCATCTAAGTTCCTACCTCAAGTTTCAACAAAAGATCTTTATACCTCAATATATTATCAATTAATATGCTTAACTTTTTCTACACTATTAATCATAAAGTAAGATTATAAAGATCTTACACTTCTATTGTTCTAATCCATATAATTCTTCTGAATCGAAAATCGCTAGTCAACTCGTAAGCATAGCTGTGGCGGTCGCCCCCTAATCATCCGGATTTAGGAGGTGATCGTCACTTAGCAAACCCTTACTTAGCATTTAGATTAAGGAATGAGCCTTCTTAATCAAATGCCAAGGGAGGATGTGCTGTAATAAGGAAAGAGCAACAAAGGAAACAATCACATAAATGAGCATACTATATAATATCAGAGTGTGGAAGAAAGACAATAACAACATCCATACCCTCCAGATAAGAATTATATAACTCAGAATACATAAGCAGGAAAAGTAAAACAGTTTAAACCTGTATTATTACAAAATAACATTGAAGTTTATGCAGAAATGATAAGTAAAGCCTCTCGGTCCTCACAAATAAAAGAAAGCAACTATGGGTTTTCTACTGCATGCTCCTTCTCCTGAACTGGATCTCCAGAAGGTCCTACAACCTCGAACAGCTCAGAATCTACCATTGTCGGTTTCACAATGGTAGGACCCCAGCCAACAAAAGAAAAATCTAGTTAGACATAACGTCTAAGTACATTTTAAGCTGTAAATTATTAAATTTTAATGATATCACAATAACTAAGCAACATAGGAGCAGTAAAGCATCAAATAAAGGTAATAAAGTTATAATTAACATAATTATAACTCAAACAACGTGTGAGATAAGCACATACCTCAACTCAAGCTGCAGAAAAGGTTAAGTAATACATAAAGGAATCTACTAAATACAAAGAGAATTCCTAAGTATATGATCAATTCAAAACATGTCGATTTACAAAATAAACTAAAAAAAATACTGAACTGAAAGTAACTCTAACATCATAACAGGCCAAAAAGTATAATTAAGCTGCTGAAAGGTATAATGAATATACGAAACTGTAAGTACTAAAAGAACTGCAGAAAATGAAAATATAACAAAAAGTGTACTTAACTATAAGACAAAGTAAGTCAAAACTATAAAGTAACAAAAAGGCAATTGCAAAGTGACTGTAAGGTAAATGTAAAGTACAAATGAAGTATCTGAAAAGTAACTGCAAGATGTGAGATATTTCTACTTAGTCCTACCACAAGTAAAATCCATCTGCTTATCTGGAAAAGTAGTCCCAGATTAAAATTAATTCCATCTGAAAAGTACTGCAAAACATCTGGAAAAGTAGTCCCAGATACACTAGGAAAATAGTCATAGTCAGAAACAACAGGCACTAGGAAAGTAGTCCTAGTCCAAAGCAACAGGCACTAGGAAAGTAGTCATAGCCCAAAATAACAGGCACTAGGAAAGTAGTCCTAGCCCAAAACCATAGGCACTAGGAAAGTAGTCATAGCCCAAAAATAACAGGCACTAGGAAAAATAGTCATAGCCCAAAAACAACAGGCACTAGGAAAAGTAGTTCTAGCCCAAAAAACAACAGGCACTAGGAAAGTAGTCTTAGCCCAAAACTATCCTAAAGTAAAGTCATACTAAATGACAGACTAAATATGACATATTATAAAGTTTAAATAAAGTTATTTCCATCCAACTTCCTTCTAAAATATCTGAAAATGCCATATGAATGTATTCAAAGTCAACATAGAAATAATCATATAATATTCTATATTTAATGCAATGTATCCAAATGTAAAGGAGTCCAAAACAAAGGGAAGCATAGCATACAATGTTCAAGGTATATAAAATAGCACTAAACAATATTTGTGATATCATTTTGTTTTCTATTTATGACGTTCTAACTAATCTGAACTTATACAAGTTTAGGATCTCCAACATCCAGCTATCGAGTATAAATCCAGAATATCGAGCCTACAAGTCAAAAGAATGTTAGAATTAATCGAGTTCTAACATTTATAACTCACATGATGCTTAATTAAGTTAAAATAATAAATCAAACGTCATAATCAATAATTTTTATGAGTCCCAAACCAATCTTGATTAGTAGGAATCAAAATTGGGGGATTAAGATGTTAAAATCCAAGTATTGGATTTTAACTTCTTAATCCAATAGGTTCTAATCTTAATGCTATAAAGTTAAACTCACATCTCACGAACTATTATTAAGGCTATCTTATTAAGCGAAATCAAGCTTAATAAGATGAATCTCTAATCTTAAATCTAAAGTTTAAATACAAATTAATCATAAATAAATGATGAAATCTAGAAAATTATAAAATTAAGATTTCATCTATTAAGTACCTAGTTACTTAATAGATGAACTATAACCTAATTTTTAATCTAGATCTTAAGGAATTAAGATCCTAAGGGTTTGAAAGAAAGTCCTAAGAGAATATTTAAATCTTTTATAATGATGAATTTATCTTGAAAGAGGCATAAGGTGAATCAATTTCACCTTATGAGACCTAAATAAGACTTAGAGGATTTTTAGGTCACTTTTAGGGTTTTTCCTAAAATATCATTATAATGGGTTTAAATGTTATAAATTGAGTTCAAATCAGTTATATTACTGATTTAGGGGTTTAGGAATGTATTTAAGGTTTTTAAGATGCTTAAACTTAAATTTGGGCAAAATATCCATTTTTCCTTTTACTTAAGGGTCTAAATTTCATCTTTATAAATTAGGGCTAAATTCTGAAATTTATTGAATTAGTATAGTTACTTACTGTCTAATATGAGTTTAGGCAGTAAGTACACTAATTTTGGTTAAGGATTATACAATATAAGGTCAAATTAAAGAATTTGATCTATAAGAGAAAATTGGTAAATTTACCTTAATGAAGTCTAAATTTTTTGTTAGTTTACTGTAGATTATGTCTTAAGATTTTCATAGAATCTAAAATTATCAAATTCTGATATGTATTGGCTAAGTTATAGTTAATACAAGCTTTAGGGTTAATAATTAGGGTTTAGTGTAATTAGTGAGTGATTAGTAAAATTAATCATAAGATTACTAAGCTAATTACACAGCTAGATTTTAATCTACCTTAGGAGTTTTTTGAAACTTGAATTATTCAATTTGGATCATTAAATTTGTTAATTTTCACTAATCAAAATTTAGAGTAATTAAGGTTAATTAAGAAATCTAACTGTTGGATTCTAAATATTTTTGCATTTCACTGTAAATTAGGTTTTTTTTCTGATCTAAATGGATATTTGGATCACCTAATTTGGAGCTAAATTGACTAACTTATGATCAATTGAAGTTCTAGGGTTAATTGACCTAATTAGTGTTAGGTCCAATTAGTCTAAATTTAATCCAAATAGCAAAATAAATACTACTAGATTAATCCTTAGAGTTTTTTTGAGTACTTTGAGAACCTTATGTGGGTATGTTTGGATAGTGGTTTAAAAGTTATGATCAAATGAACTTTATGCGACATTTCCTCAATAATTAATATCCTAAAATATTATTATATGGTATATAGCTCCAAATGGAAAATTAATGAATCCAAAATGTCTTAATTTTTCTGATTCTAATGATATATAATTTGCTATAATTGGATTTATATTTTATAAATTAGAAGAGTTTAAGTTTGATATTTAAATGGATTAATTAAATACATAAATACTATTAGTACAGTTTAATTTAATTGTTATGTTTAAGTATTAAGCTGTTTTCATTAAATTTGCTTGGATCAGGTGTGGTTCTATGAATAGAATAGCGATCGATCTATATAGATGAGTATAGAGATATATATATATTTATAGTAGATATATAGAGAGACACACACACACTTATAGATATAAGATATATAATATATATTATCTACTTTACAAGTATAATCTATCTTATAAGTATTTCATTATATAATATATATAATATATTATATATATATATATATATATTATAAATTTTTATTCTCTGCAGGTGGCGGGCCGAGCGCTCGGTCAGCGGCAGAAGACTGGCCACGTGTCGACCTATGATAGGTCGACGGGACGCAAGCGGGGCCGCCACCGCATTGATTGTGCAGGCAAGTGAATCGACGCCCGCGGGACCCACGGACAAGCGTCCGCAACGCGGAGATCTGGTGTCGAGCGCCAGAACCGCGGTCAACGGGCGTGGGTCGGGCTCGGGTCGACCCGGCCCGACCCGAAACTCTTCGTCCCTCCATGCTACCCGAGGCCGAACGCTTAAGGCATGGATTTTGTAGGTCGAATCGTCGGCAACTGAACTCATCCGCAATCATTGAGAAGCACATGAAAGGGGCTACCTAATGACATGCGGGCTGCAAGGAGAGAAGAGGTCTGTACCTCCGTCTAGGGTCAACCCTAATCCTTAGGGTTCGGTGATTAGGATAGAACACTGTTCAATACTGTGGATAATTTTGCGATTTAGGCCAATCTAGGTTCGATCACGACGATCAAATGCTATGGATGGACAATCAAGGTCTCGGAATAGATAAACGAAATCGATATCATGTGTAACAATTAAGGATTTGGGGAATGGGAGTGTACCTTGATTCTACGGTGCAGAAGAGAAGATCCTACGGAGAGAAGATGCGAAGTCCCAAAGATCTTTGATCGAAAATAGAGATTTCCTCCTTACAATCTTAGCCCAAAATAAGACTTAATGCTGGCTGTAGAGCGGTGAGGCGGCGAGATCGGCATTTGTACGCGAAAGAGGGTGCCGCGTGCCCTCGATGCGCCACGCGCAGGCTGGCGAGGAAGAAGGCACGTGGACCGTTCGATCGATCGGTTGAACGGTCCACAGCTGCCGTTACTCTAACGGCGCGGCTTAATAAAAATAGGAACGATGAGTAACGCCGTTTCGCCTTTTAAAATTTTAAAATAAAAACTTAAATAAATAAATAAATAAATAAATAAATAAATATATATATATATATATACATGTATATTTATATACTTTTTAAACTCATTTTATTAATTGCATTTAATTTGTTTGGCATAATTCAAAAATATTCAATAAATCGCCCCTAACTAAATGAGGGGTGAGGAACGCAACGGCGCACTCGATTTGAGGTCAAATTAAAAAGTCAAATTCTAGGGTTTTGGGATTTTTCAAAAATCAGGATTTGCTCTATTTGATCCCTGATTTGATCCAGATCTTAGAGGTAGGTTCTAAATGGCTTAATTAAGGTACTAGAATCAAAATTAAGACTTAGATTAGTCTTAATTGACCTAAGTAACAAGCTGGGTTGCTGTAATAGCCAAGGGATTTTTCAGGGGTAAGTCAAGGCTTTCTCTTTTTAGCTTCACAATTCTTATTCTCTTGAGTTTGAAATGATCAGATCAGATGGGTAAACCCGCCCGATCAACACCTAGGCTACAATTATGGGATATAATCAAGAATATTATTAGGAGTTGATGTAATAACCCAAGTTGTTACCTTAGTCAATTAGGGCTAATCTTAATCTTAGACCTAATTCTAAGTGTTAATCAAGTAATTAGGAGCCAACCTCTAAGATTAAGTACAAATCAGGAGTTAAATGGATAGAATCCTAATTTTTAGAAAAATCCATAAACTCTAATATTGACCTATTTAAATTGATCTCCGATTGAAAATGGACTTCGCCATTGCACTCATTGCCCCCAAATTAGCTAGGGGTGATATTTTCGTGTCAATTGGAAGTCGTCAAAATTTCGACGAATATTTTAATAATATTTAAATACCTTGAATGTTGGAAAATTTAAATACTCATCGGATCGAAAATCTGATCTCGCCGTTGCGTTCCTCACCCCTCAATTAGCTAGGGGTGAATGTTTGGAATTTTTCTGAATCGAATTAATTATTAAATTAATTAAGAAATTAACTAACTAAATAATAAATTAAATATATTAAAATCCCTTGTCGGGTCGGATCCCCGCTGCTTATCGGATCGACCCGATATCCTGAAGCAAATTCGGATCCGTGAACCGCGTGTCCGAAACCCGCGGATCCGATTTTCGGGAGCCGTCCGATCCGGGCCAAATCCAACGGCTCGGAATCGCTCGTCCTCGTCTTCTCTGCCTCGCACAGCACGCAAGCACTTCGCCGCCCCTCCGGGCCAATCCGGCGGGTCCCCGGCCTCGTTAAGATCGCCTGAGGTCTTATAAGGCTCCAACCGTGCTTAGGGCTCAGGGTTTGCGATGTCGGATTATGGATCGAGCCTACCCGAACCCTAGCCGTCCTCACCGTCGAAGATTCAAGGTACCGATCGCCCTTGATCTTGTTCTGATTCATGAATTGTAACTTCGCATGCCTATTCCATGCTTGTGATTGCGATCCAACGGATCGATCGGGTTGGATCGAACCCGATCGAACGGATTCGACAATCGATATACAGTCGAAACCGTTATGCTTGCCGAACCCGAACCCTAGGAACTCAGGGTTGGCTGTTGCGCGCAACTCCGGCCTCCTCGGTGCTGGTCCCCCTGTCGACGTGTAGGCCTCGTCGGGGGCTGTCGTCAGCCTGGCGGGTCGAGGTGGTTTCGGCGTCGGGAAGGCCGACAAAAGCTGTGCCCTAGCTAGGCCCCATCGGGACGCTCCGCGTAGGAGGAGTTCCGGGTCGGGCCGGGTCGCCCGAGCCCGACCGAATAAGCCCGGGTCCTCGTACGCATGGTGGTGGTCGCATCGCCACGTGGCACCCTACGGATGCGACACGTGTCGCGTGGGCTCACCGCCAGAAACTGCGTCTCTTGGACTGCTGGCCGTGGGGCCCACGCACAGTGCAGCACCCCCAACGGGTGCTGCCACGGTCACAGTGGCGGCTCACATGCAGGGTAGCGCCCAATCAGACCCCGCCACGTGTCCTGGTGGGACCCACTGCCCGATCGCGCATCAGCTGTGGGACCCGCCACGGCTCCCTGTGGCCAACCACAGTGCGCCACGTGGCAGCTGTGGGCCCACCTGTCATTTCCGACGGATAAATCAATTAATTAATACTAATGATAATTAATTAATTCTAATTATAGTTAACATTTAGATTAATTAATATTAATTAACTGTTAATCATTATTTTACAATAAACATTATATAATTAATATTCAATAATTAGTTAATTAAATGATATTAACTATAATTAATAAAACTAATTAACTAATTAGAAACATAGTTAGGATTATTTTAATACTAATTAAATAGTAACAGTAATTAGTATTAATTATTTCATTAGTTAGGAATAATTTAATTTAATAAGAATAATAAACTATGATTAACAGTATTTTAATTAGGATTAATTGGTGTTAATTAAATATATATTAAAATAGTCTTAACAAATAATTAATTACTTAACTTAAGTTCAATAGTTTAATTAAGTAGCACTAATCCTAATTGAACAGTAATAATAATAATATAATAATTAAATATTTAAATAACAGATTAATTAATATTTAATTAATAATTAATTTTAACTTTAGGAATGACAGTAATTTAATATAAATTAAATAAATGAATAGTAACTTTATTTAATTTTAATTATTTAATTCCAAATTCATAAAACTTTAATAATTTTATGTAGGATATCCAAACATAGTCAATATAGGTCTCATTTTACTCAAAAAAATAAAATGAATCAAATGATGTATTGTAAAATTATTTCGGGGTACATATAATGTAGTGACCACTTTATGATATAATTAAATCCTCATAACTTTTAACATAGTTATCCAAACATAGACAATATTGGCCTTAAAATACTTAGGAGAACAGTGTTAACACTATAGGAGTATTAGTTTTTCCATCTGAACATCAGGATGAAAAGTCAACCCCTTGACCCCCACAGTTTGACTTGGGGAAAATGTCCAAATGCCTCTAGAATTCCAATTGACCATAACTTGATCAATTCAACTTCAAATTCATAAATTCAAGATTCTAATTAGCTTAGAATTTTAATATCATCAATAAACTGAAATAATATTTAGGATCTGAACTCTAAAAAATTAGAGAATGATCAAAATACCACTAACCTTAGTTAGGTCCAAATTAGGCCTACTCCCTGTCAAAACACTCAATATATTATAGGGAAGCTATAGAAACTGAGTTTGCTGAAATTGGATTTCAAACAGAAAAGTTCTGATTTTGTCACCCATTGACTGACCAAAATTACCGAATTACCCTTAGAAATTAAAATAGCCATAACTGAGTCATATGACCTCAGAATGTAGCGTTCTTGGACTATATAGAATCTTTGAACAGTAATCAATAGTAAACTGCAACAAAAAATTTATGTTCCATTGGGTGTAAATTACAAGATTGCCCTTAGGTCAAAAATCTTAGTTTGGACCTATAGGTTCTGTTTCTTGTCCAAATTGAGCGAACTTATTGTCTATTTTTATATTAGATAGTAAGGAATCATTTGACAGTAATAAATTCCAAATTAGAACCATAATTAAAAAAAGTAGATTTTTGGACCTTTAAATAGGGGCAAAATGGTCATTTTGCCCAAAATTGTGGTTGAGTGTCCTTAACCTCTAAATTATCTTTTAAATCTCTAAAACTAATATTAAAGTTATATTAGAGTCAATTAAGTGTGTAAATCAGCTATTAGGTTAACTCTGTAAATTTCCTAATTTTCTTCTAAGTTCTTTTCCTTTAGGACATTGCACTTCACAATAGGACTATTCCTGAGATTATGAATAGATCATATGTTAGATTTTATTTATTAAAAATAAAGTTTTTCAATGAATGAATCATTGTTTTTATTATTTTTAGATTTTACAACTTATTCTGATTAATTTGTCTTTTAACCAGAGATTTAGGATAGCTGATTCATTCAATTAAATTTGATTTGCTTAATAGGATTTTTGCCTTAATTAGTAGATCACTTTTAGAATAAAACTTAGATCTTAGGTCTTACCCTTTGGATTATATGATTAAGCTCAATCACGTGGTGTTTAATTCATAATCTATAGCTTAGTAGATCTTGATCAGATCTTAGATAGAACATCCAAATTCATAAAATTAGGATGTATGATTCATTGATTGAACTTGTAGTTGTATTTGATTGAATTAGATTAAATCTAATCAGTTCTAATCCTTTTTGAACTTGTAAGACCGAACTTCTAAGTTACACTCAATAGTAGGAATTGGAGATCCTGAACTTGTGTAACTTGGAATAGTTAGAATGGTTAAATTAGAAAATAAATGATATCATCATGCTTAGTAGAGTCTTTTGCTTACTATTTGATATTGTGCTATGTATTCCTTGATGTTTGTGCCATATTTTCTTGGACATATCATATATAAAACTTTGATGCATGAATAAAATTTTAGAAAAATATGGAGACTCCCTAAATTCCTTATGAAAATATTAATGTAAATGGTTAAAGATAATAATTGCATGTGTTAGAGCTGCCTCTCAGTTATGTCTTCTGCCTATGCCTCCTTGTTGACGCTAGGAGAAGACTTTGCTTGTATTTTCTGCCAATGCCTCCTTGTTAACGCTAGGAGAAAATTTGTTATGTGTTTTCTGCTTATGCCTCTTTGATGACGCTAAGAGAAAACCTTATATTCTGCCTATGCCTACTTGATGACGCTAGGAGAATATAGTTTTGCACCTTAGCCTCCCTTGTTGACGCTAAGATCCTTTGATATTCAGTGGGCTAGATTAGCCTTTTTCTGTATGGCACTTAGTACACAGATATTCATATTTAGTATTAATGTTTTGTATACGCTTCAATATTTTCATTCAGTCAGCTATTTTCTTATTTTGCTTACATATATTTTAGGATGTTAGATTTATTGCTACTATTTATATGTATCATTATTGAGTTATTTATTTAACTTGCATACTTCTTATGATTACCAGCATATTTAGGATGTAGTTTTTTTTTTTCAGTACTTGTTCAGTTACTTATACTTATATGCTCTGCCTTGTTTAGTTTACATTTGAGGCATGTCTTAGCCTCATTTTTGCTTAAGTTATTAATATTGTTCATAGCTTTTCCTCTATTCTGTTGTGCTAGTTTCTCCCATACTTGACTTGATCATTGCTCAGAATATGTTTAATGGTGATATTACAAAACACAAAAAATTATCAGCTTAAAATATACTTAGACAATTTGTCTAACAAGATTTTCTCTTTTTTTGGCTGAGGCCCTACATTGTGAAACCGACAATGACAGATTCATATTAGATAGAAGATCAGGTGCCAGAGGAGGTGCCATATCTAGAGGAGGAGCCTTTAGAGGGAGCTGCTATTTAGTTTCTTGCAAGTGAGGATGAGAGAATTACGCTTTTAATTCTTGAACTTTAATGTGATGTAATAATACATGTACTCGTGATTGTGTGTTTTGGATTGCTATGCTGTTTATTCTGAGTTATATTCCATGTTATTTTTATTGTGATGCTTGTATATTTCCTATTTAAATGGCTTCCGCACTTTGTATGAATTTCTTATATAGTGGCTGATTATTTGATTCTGTGCTTACTCCTTCCCTTATTAGGTGGATTTAGGATTTCATCATAATCTAATAATAAGTGAAGGGTTAGTCAGAGTGACACACCACCCCTTAGCTTAATCTTGTGAATTTAGGGGTGGGGCGCCACAGTTGATCACATTACTAATCAATATAGTTTTATGGTCTTTCTCATGCTAAGATTTTTGTATAAGAGAAAATCAAGGATCTTAAGGTACATGTCTAGATAATAAATCACATAAGTTCTTTGATAATCTAGCACTTCTAATCCAATAGTTTAAGATCAATCAAGTGTATTATTGGAATTATGCTAGTTGAATTGTCTGTCAATCAAGTTGATTGATTAAGTGATTAAGGATTTAGATCTTAATCAGATAGGTTAGGGTTTAGTCCCTATCTATACTTGTGGCGGCCCTGCCCTGCCAGGGTCCTGTTAACTCTTAAGTTAACATGATTACGGTGGAGGGGTCTCCATAACGACAAGATCCCTACTTATGATTGGATTAAACACAAATTCTAATCCAACCTAACTAAGGATTTTGTCATTCTTAAGGTAAAATTTCACTAAATGAGTATACAAGAAATGCAGAGTGCTGAAGCAGTAATATAACATCCATTCATCACATATAAATACAACAGTACAGAATAAGCAAAGTGCTGAAAAGAAATATTTAACCTGTATTATTACAACATTAATAAGTTTAATGAGCTGAAAAGAAAACTCTCAACCTCACAAAAGCAGAAAAAGCTAAATCTAAGGGTCTTCAGGAACAAGCTCCTCCAATGGCAAGGCCTCCACTGGATTTACTGCTACAAGAAACTCAGAACCTACCATTATCGGTTTCATAATGGTAGGGCCCCAACTAACAAAAGAAAAATTGGTTAGACTATTGTCTAAGTACATTTTAGGGTATTCAATTGATTATGTTAATTAGATATCACCATAAACCAATACAAAAGCGAATAGGTGCAGAAAGCATAAGAAAAGAATAGTATAAAGCTACAAACAATAGTTTATAACTTAACCAACTAGGAAGTAAGCACATACCTCCTCCAAGCAACTGTAACAATGTCAAATAATCATAAGAAAGACTAAACAAAACTGTAAAGAAAATACATCCTAAACATGCTTATGATCGAAACAGGCTTATGCTAAGTGACATAACAGTAATTGAACATGTAAAATATTAAAAAGCTGAAAACATAACTAACATCCTATATATGCATATGAAAATAATAAGTAAGACTAGCATCCTATATAGAAACAAGGCTAGGAAAGTGCAGGAAAACTGTAAGTAAAAGTAATGCTGAAATGCAGAATATGTAGAGTAAAATAGTAAACCAATACTAAAAACTGACTTGGCTATTTAAGCCACTCAAACTGTAAGTAAAGAAAGTAATACTTAGGATGGGCTAAGGCAGAGACTCTGAACTGAAACCTCTTAGCTTGATGGGCTAAGGCAGAGACTCTGAACTGAAATCTCTTAGCCTGATGGGCTAAGGCAGAAAAGTACTGAATCAATATCACTGAATAGAAATCCACCCTCAACTAGTACTCACCATGTCCAATCCTGACTAATAAAGTCATATGAGTGCAAAAATCTATTTCTCGCCACCCTGGGAATCATCTCAACCAGGCATGGATAGACTTACCAATAATAGCAATCCCGCGTGCTATGCCGGACTCAAGGATTGGAGAGGCGTACTAGTTAGGTCACAACTTACTGAAAGACTAGAAAATTGAAAACATCGATAAAATATGAATGATATGTTTGCAATTCAACATTAACAATGAGATACTTATCAAATATCCTATGTCAAATATATGTGTACAAGGTAGGAGGCTCAAAACAAGGTATGCAAAGCATCAAAGTCAAAGTGAGCAAAAGACTCTACTAAGACACAAGTGATATCCATTTGTTATCTAATTTAATCGTTCTACCTACTCTAAGTTACACAAGTTCAGGATCTCCAGGTCCTACTATCGAGTGTAATTCAGATTCACGACCTTACAAGTTGGAAAAAATAATTAGAACTGACCAGGTTCTAATCTTATCAAAATTAATGTCGACTATACAAGGTAAATAATAAGTCAAAATGTCCTATTTTAATATTTTATCATAATCCCAGCTCATCTTGATTGATCAAATTAAGATGAGAAGATTAAGAATTAAACTCCAACTATTGGGGTTTAATTTCTTAATCCAAAGGTATATCTAAAGATCTAATGTTTAATACCCAAATTCACAGATTTAGATTAAAGCAAATCCTAATAAATAATCAATTCATTAGGATAGATCTTTATCCTAAACTCTAAGGTTTAAAGATCAAATAATCATCTAAAGAAACTTAAGAAAATTTATAAACTAGTAAACTCAAGGTTTCACCTATTGAGTAACCCAATTTACTCAATAGATGAATTCTAACTTAAGATCTATTCCTAATATTAGGAATTTAAGCTCTTAATTACTAAGAGTATCTCTCATGACACACATCCTAACTAGTGTTATAAGACTTAAGGAGAGATCTAAGAATGATTAAGGAAGGGAAGCACTCACATTTTACTTAGGAATTTTCTTAAGATCCTAAAGATTGAGGTTTTAATCAAAATCTAATTAAGACTTAAACTTACTTAATTTCTATTTTAAAAAAATCACTTTATTTACTGTTTGAAATATTTTAGAATGTGATTTTAGGGTTTTAAAATATTAAACCCTAATTTTGAGCGAAATTACCATTTTGCCCCTATTTAAGGGTATAAATCTCATCTTTATGAATTAGGGTTAAATTCTGAATTTTAACAAAGTGGAATGATTACTTACTATCTAATATGAGTTTAGACAGTAAGATCATTAATTTTGGTTAAGTATTAAGCTTTATAAGATCAAATTTAGGAATTTGACCTATAAGGCCATATTAGTTATTTTACCCTAATGACATATAATTTTTATATTAGTTTACTATAGGTTATATTCTAAGGTTTTCATAGAACCTAAAATTATTGAATTCTGATAAGTATTTGCCAAGTTATGGCCAATACAAGTTCTTGGGTTTAAATGGTAATTAAGGATTCTTAATTAAGGGTCAAAATCCTAACTTTGTCAATTAGGATCTAATTTGAGCAAAATCAGTGACTATGGTTTACAAATAGTCCACTGATCTCAATGACATGTGGTAGACTCAATTTGGACCTAATTTGGCTAAGTTATGACCTAATTAAGGTTTAGGGTGATTAGTGAGTGATTAGTAAAATTAATCACCAAATCATTAATCCAACCCTACAGCTATGTTCTAATAGACTCTATGAGTTTTCTGAAACTTAATTCACTCAATTTGGATTACTAGATTTGCTAATATTCACTAATTAAGTTTTAGGGTAATTAAGAGTGATTAGCAAATATAACTGTTGGATCCTAATTATTTTTATAGATTATTGCTAATTAGATTTTTATGATCTAAATTGATATTTGGATCACCTAATTTGGAGTTCAATTGACTAACTTATGGTCAATTGAAGTTTTAGGGTTAATTAAGCTAATTAGGGTTAGATCCTAAAAGTGATTAGTCTAAAACTAATCCAAATAGCAAAGTGAACACTACTAAATTAATCCTTAGGGTTTTCTGATCACTTTAAGACCCATATTGGGTATGTTTAGATTAGTGTGCACAAAGTTATAGTTAAATAAAAAATTAGGACATTTAGGGCTTAATTAGGGATCCTAAATGTCATTATGCTAAATATAGGTCCAAATGTAAAATTTATAGTTCCAAAATATTCCTCCTTTCCTGCTGATCAAAATGACCTATAATTTCAATATTTTTGGAGAAATAGGTTTAAAGATATGAGTGTTTAAACATTTGTATTTAAATAATTAATTTTAGATTATGATTTTTAAGTAATCATTGATTAATGAATCCGGTTAAATTACTCAGCGGCTGGGACCAACGAAATGAGCCGGCCTCGTATGATGACTCGTTGGCATCAAAAAGGTGGGGCCCACCCTTCGCAATACGGGCGGGTCGAGGAGGCTTCGACCCGAGATCCAGCTCCTTCCTTCGCCTCTCCTTCACAGACGCGCCGAGGGCTACTCCTAGGGTATGCAATTCAGGCGACTTCACGGTAGTGATCGGCCTCGGCCTGCATTGCCAAATCAAGAATACAGCATGGCCTTCCCAACGAGCCTTAGACGATAGTATTCGGAGCATTCTAGCACCCTAAACCACGACGCCCTAACTAGAATATCTCGAACCCTAATAAGCCTCAGCAGAATGCTTCGCGAATGGAAGTAATACTCGATCAATTCATTCGAGTTTAACTAAATTAAAGCAATTAATCAATACAATTGTAATTGCATGAACATAATGGAATATTGAAATGTAATTGAACGAGGAAGAGGTACCTCAAATCCAGACGACAAAGTACTCGGCAACGAAGGGTTTGACGCACACTCTTGGAGCATTCAATTCAATTTCAAATGCTGCAGAAGATCCACCTCTCCATTAGAAGAGGAGATGGTTTAATACATTGGCTAAGAAGCGGTGAGGGAAGCGAGCCATCTGGCGAGGGCTGCGAGCGATGCGTGCCATTTTCGCGACACGCGCCAGACGCTCGGCTGAGCGACGCGGGAAGAAAAGCCAAAGCCGTTCGATCTTCGATCGAACGGCTCTCAATTGCCATTAGAATTCGTATGCGCAGTTGACAGCATGGAGGTTTGAGCAACGGCGTGATTAGGGTTTTAATGGAATCATTAATTACTTAAGGATATAATATTATTTAAATCATTTTATACCTATTCATTAATTAAATTCAACTAATTAAACAAATTCCTAAACTTCCCAATAAATCACTCCTAGCTAATTGAGAGGTGAGGAACGCAATGGCGCACTCAGATTTTTATTTTGACGAGTATTTAATTATTTGATTTTTCAGGTATTTAAATAATATTAAAATATTCGACGAAAATCAAATGACTTCCAAATGCCTTCAAAACTTCACCCCTAGCTAATTTGGGGGTGGTGAACGAAATGGCGAAGTCAAATTTTCAATATGAGGTCTAAATAAAAAGTCAATTTCTAGAATTTTGGGATTTGTTTTTTCCAGAAATCCTAATTTTGATTCAGTTGACTTCTGGTTTGACCTAGGTTTTAAAGATAAGCTCTAATTTACTTAATTAGTGAACTAGAACATCAATTAAGACTAAGATTAGTCTTAATTAACCTGAGTAACAATTTAGGTTGTTACAATACTAAATTAAGACTAATAGTTGATTTATAGGTTAATGACAAATCAATGTATTATTGGTATATTATTGATGATAAATTTTTTATTTATATTAAGTATGAGTTACTTAATTAAATTCTTAAGATTCTTATGTTTAAATATAGTTTAATATAAAATTGAGTAAATCAAGGTGTCCAAATCATCGTTAGAGTTTTTTAATATACATAAACATTACATTTATTAAAATAACGAGTAATTAAGGCAAATCAAATCTTAAATCAAACCCAAAAGGGATTAGCACTTGATTATAAATCTAAAGCATTTCAATTTTATGCAGTTCAGTTATTAAGTTCTACTTGGCCATATAAGTAATCAAAGATTATAATATTTTTACTTGGCACAAGATATTTCAGTAATTCTTTTAGAATATGCTATTCATGGTAAAGTAGTGGATTTCCCATTGAAATTCACCTACACATTCATATAATATTTAATTTTACTAAATCTAGATTAATATTTGACATATTCTGATCCCATTAAAGTCATAGGGTCATTAGAATGCGAAAAATCACAAATTCGAGCAATTCCTGACAGTTCTGGGCACTTCAGATATTTATGGGCACTACGGCGCGCTTGTAGCGTCTTCTGGCCGAAAGCCAGGTGCTATGGCGCGCTACGACGCTAGACTTTCCGAGAGCTGGATGCTACGGCACGCTGTAGTGCTCCTTAGCCGAAAGCCAGGCGCTACGGCGCGCAGCAGCGCTTTCGGGCGCTGTGTGATGGATTTCAGCGCTATGGCGGATTCAATCCGAGACTCGGGCGCTATGATGCGCTGTGATCAACTGGGGTCTTGAACACCAAGACACCCACTACAAGACTAGTGAGAGCGAATGGAGCTCGATGGAGGCCGACTGATCATTAGAGAAGTCAGAAGATGACTAGGGAAATTGGGAGCACTAGAGGGATTTCTCAGTCAGCAAAGATCTTCACTGAGAAATTCCAAGGTTATTGGAGCGGGAAAGGAAGTGGAAGATAAAGAGGATCCCCCATATTGCCAGCACGACAGATTATTGGGATATGTCAAGTGTAAACAGAAAGCTGGAAATGGAGATGAGCGGTAGGCGGGAGTGTCCTGGCCATCTGATTGATCGAGTGGAAGAGCGGGATGAAGGGTTGGCGCCCGAGCAATAGCTGTCACGTGGGAGGAGCCCCACAGTGGATCGACCGTGATCTGCATAGCAGATCTAGGCAATCGGTGGACTGTTAGAAGGTTAGTTGTGTAATTAAGAATTTTGACAAACCCTAATTTGAAAATTTTAAATTTAAGATAAATTCAATTTGGGCTTAAATGATATCCAAAATTTCTCAAAATTCACTTCTAGTTAATTTGGGGTGTAAGAAATTCAAATTACAATTAAATTTATATTTAGAGATCAATTTAATTTAGATAATTTTATAGGTCATAAAATTGACTAAATGATCATTTGATTCAATCGAGTTCTAATGAATCCCAAATTTTCAAGATTATGTCCTAATGGCAATAAGCATCTAATGGAACAAGAATTAGGACTTGATTTAGTCTAGATTGAGTATGTAACAACCTAATATTGTTATAAATATTAGCTTTAAGAAGTTCTGATAGCCTGAGTCCCTCTTAAAAAAAAATGAGCCAAAATCAGAATTAAATCTTTCGGTGTTTTTCAAATAAATAATATTTGCAAATTATTTTTTAGTTACAATTTATTAGACTTTTATTTAAGTTAGCTAAATTAGTATAAATTTTGAACAATTGTGCCTTAATGCATTATGTTTGTTGCTTTGTGCAAACTTGCATATTGTAGCGTTGGCTTGGGGTTGGGGATTAAAGTTGCAGTCTGCTTGTGCTTTAACTTGGGGATTAAAGCTGCTTTTATGTCTTGGCTTGGGATTAAAGTAGATTTACAGATTGCCTAAATTTCAAATTACATTGCATGCTGCTACATGTTCAGAGTGCAAACTTGTGTAACAAATAATAATGTATTAATGTTCTATTATAATAGGGTTGCAAGTAGTAAATCAGTGTCAACAAAATTTGAGATTATTTATATTGAAGTTATTTTCATCTTTTCAATATGTTTATTTTCTTACATATATGTAATATATATTTCTTAGACTATTAATTATTTTTTCAGACATACATTTTAATTGTTTTTTTAATTTTAATTTTTTTTTTGACCTAGCCTAGACTCAAAAATTATGAAATTTTAAGCTGATTGAAATCAAGTTCGAGTCAACTCAAACTCAAAATTTAATTAGTCAAACTTGATAAGATTCAAACTTGATTCGTGTTCGAGTCGGGCTTAATTCAAAATATTCTTGTTCAAATTTGGCCTGACTCGTTTGAACTTGAATTGAATTCAACCCTAGTTGTAATTAATCTATAATAAGCTTCCTTAGTTTTGTGAATGATATGGATCAAAATGTCATTGATTAAGTTGCTTTTATTTCATTTAAATTTACACTTATTTATGCTTGTTACACTTATATAAGTAATACTAATCGAGTCCCATGGGATTTAATATTCCTAAAATAACTTTCAATATATTAGTAATTCTCTCTAAAGGAATGGGAAATGATTAGCCTAATATTAAGAGAAAATAATCAAATGAATATGCCAGGTGTTCATGAAATTCTGAGGATTTGGCAGTGAGCTCAACTCCTAATAGTGTCTTAATTAGTAACATAATTGTTTCTAGAATATATAATAAGCTATGGGTAATTCAATGGGAATTTTCTTCGGTCAAATGGATTTTTTTTATAATTAGGAAGGATCGAAAGTAAAACCAGGTATGCATAGGATGTTTTTGTAGAAACACAAACCCAATCCCACATAGTCATAAGAAGGAGCATATATTGGGCTTTCTAAAGAAGTACAAGTATCTCACCATAGTGGTCGTTCTAATCTTTAAATCAAGCAATGTTGCTTGTAGAATGTGATTCGTAAGAATATTTGTAATGTTAAAATCAATCTTTAGTAGAAATAAGTTATACTTAGATTAGGTGCATTAAGGCAATGAGAAGCCACCCTGATGGAGCATTTAGGTTCAATTGTAATGCATTGATGTGGTGATTATTTTAGGATTGATTTGAGACATAGGCATCTTCTACATAGCCTTTATTCTATCAGTGGAGTAAGCCTTAGAGTTCACTTTTGAAGGGAATTAAACCAACTAGGCATCCAACCAACATGATCTCAAACCATCAGGATTTTGGTACAAATACATCCATCTAAGTGCAAGGAACGATTTAAGACTTGAATGGATTCTTCAGGTATTATGTAAAGATTTAATTTAGCATGGGAAGTCAATTGTCGAGGTTTCTACTGCGAAAGAGAAAAACAGTGCTTAACTGCAGGTAGTGGCTCCAATGTGTCGCCAGATGAACCCGCAAATTCTTGAGAGGTATATTCAAGGGATTATTCATGGGGTATAGGGTAATTGATAACCAGTTGAACCAACATCGTTTGAAGGGAGTATTCCTGGAGGAATATTTTTAGTTTAATAAACAAGTTTTAATTAAAACTATAGGAATCTAAAATAGAATAAATTATTGAAATATTTTTATGGATATACACCTAAATTTAAAAAAAATTAAACGATAAGCTCATAAGAATATGGGGAATCTGAATATAAAATAAAAATTGAGTTTGGATAATTAATTTTGCTAATCTTAGCTGTGGCATGGTTATTACCCAGCTTAATTTTAGCATAATCGTATCTTAATTATCATTCTATTAATTTCATCTAGTCATTAGAACCAAACCCTGAAGGTTTGGAGCAATTCGGAGCTCAATCGATTATTTTGGAATATTTTAATATTTAATTAATTAAAAATTGAGGTATTTATTTTGACCTCGAAATTGAAATCCGACATCGCCATTGCGATCGTCACCTTCAAATTAGCTAGGGATGATGTTTTGGACACATTTGAAAGTTGTGAGATTTTCACGAATATTTTAATAAAATTAAATGCACCGGAAAATAGAATAATTAAATAATCATCGGAATTGAAATCCGACTTCACCGTTGAATTATTCACCCCCAAATTAGCTAGGGGTGAATTTTGGGAATTTTCGGAGTGCGCTCCAAAAATTTGAATTTTTAGATAATTAAAGAAAATAAATAAGTAATTAGTTGATACTTAAATTGCAATTTCTCCCCCTCTCTCCTAGCTGGCACCCCATTAGGAAAGGTCTCCTTCCCCCATACTTAATAGGAAATGCCATACCTCCTAGCTCCCATAGGTCATGCTTTACCATCGTCTCACTCTCCTTCTTTAAAGGAGAAACTCAGCCCTTCCTCCCTCTCCTTGCTGTCAAGTTAAGGCTCTAGAGCTCTCTCCCTTCCTCTCCATTGCTGCACCTTGAAGAAGAAGCTCCTCTCCATATCTTGAAGAAAGCTGAGGTTCCTTCTTCCTCCTTACAAGGTTAAGGTACCCACTTGCTCCTCTCACTTGCCTTCTTCATGTTGCTACTATGATTGTTGTATCTTTAGAAACTCATGATAGTGTAAGGAAGCCATTAAGGCTCATTAAGGCATCTCGTTTCTTTGTAAAATGCATGCTCTGTTTTCGTCCATTTTGTATACCCTGGTCTTTATCCCCATTTTTCGTATAGTTAGGATGCTCCATTTGTGCCAATTTTAGTACCAATGGAAAGGTATCAAAAATAAATTTCCATTGATATATGGCACCGCTCATGAAATACTCTGGATTGAGAGAATTTGAGCTTGAAATGAAGCCATTACGGGTTTTCGCATTGGCAAAAACACCATTTGGCGCTGCAGCGCCCAAATTGCATACTGGGCCGCTGTAGAGCCATTTCAGAAAATTTTTATAAAATCAGTTATTCGCCTAATTTAACAGTAAATCACAATTGGACCGCTGTAGCGCGCTAGAGCGGGCTGTAGCGGTATTTTAAGAAAACTATAAAAAATTAGAAAATTAAATTAATTAAATAGTATTTTCGCAAGTTGGACCGCTGCAGCGCGCCATAGCGCGCCACAGCGGGCCGCAGCGTCAAAAGCACTGCATCGCGCCACAGCGCGCTGTAGCGCCTTATTTTCGCAAGTCAGGCGCTACGGCGCGCTGTGGCGGATTTTGCGCTGCAGCGCGCTGTGGTAACTACCTGAAAAATTCAGAAGTGTCCAGAATTGGCTGAAATGACCGAAACTTCTCCGTTTTCGCATTTTAAGATCCCTAGGACTCTAGTGAAACTGAATTATATCAAATTTGAACCTATTTTAGCTAAAATTGAGCATTATATAAAATTCTAGGTGGAAATTAAGTTTGAAACTTCGTACCTTAATTGTAATGTGCAAATTACTAGATAGCTTAGAATTTCAGTCCCAACAATAATCTAAAATAATATTTAGGTTTTGAACCCTAAAAAAAATTAGAAATGACCAAAATTCCCCTAACCATAATTAGGTCATAACTTGACCAATTGAAGTCCAATTTGGGTCTACTCCTAATTAAAGTACTTAGTGTGATATAGGGAAGCTATAGCTACTGAGTTTGCTGAATTTGGACACCAAATGGAAGAGTTTGATCTTTGACCCCTCTTAACTTAGAAAATTACCAATATACCTTTAGAAATTAAAATGGCTATAACTAATTTGTTAGACCTCATAATTTAGTGTTCTTAAACTTTATGAAATCCTTGAATAGCAAGCAACAGTAAACTATATAAAAAAATTAGATTTCATTAAGTGCAATTTATTAGAATGCCCCTTAGGTTAAAAACTTTAGTTTGGACCTATATGACCCATTTCTTATCTAAATTTAATGTAATTACTATCTATCTTTATGTTAGACAGTAAAGAATCATTTATTAGTGAGATATCTCAATTTGGAACCCAAAATCAAAAAGTAGTTTTTTGGACCCTTAAGTAGGGGTAAAATGGTCATTTTGCCCAAATTAGGTTGAGTATCTTTAACTCCTAAATTATCTTCTAAGTTAATAAAATAAGTATTAAAACTATATTAGAATCCTCTAAGTGAGTAAAATCAGCTATTAGGTCAAATCTATTAAAATCCCTAAAATTTCTCTAAGTTTTTTCCTTAGGAAGTTTAACACCTCACATTAGGATTATTCCTAAGATTAGGGTTAGATCATAGGATAGATTTCATTCATCGAATAATAGAGTTATTCAATGAATAAATCTTTAGTTTTATTAGTTTCTAGATTTTATAACTTATTTAGATTATTTTGTCTTTCAACATTAAATTTAGGATAGAAGATTCATCTTATTAAGATTGATTTGCTTAATAGAATTTACCTCAATCATCAGTTTATATTTAGATTTAACCTAGATCTTAAGTCTTACATTTGGAGTTATGTGATTAAGCCCAATCTCGTGGTGATTAATCCATAATCTCTAGCTTGGTAGATTTTGGACAGCTTTTAGTTTAAAACGTATAAACTCATAAATTAGGTCGTGATGATTTATATAGTCAACATTGATTAATCATATTAGGACCTAGCTAGTCCTAATATTTTGTAACCTATAAGGACATACTTTTAAATTACACTCGATAGTAAGAATTGTAGATCCTGAACTTGTGTAACTTAGAATAGTTAGAATGTTTAAATTAGACAACAAATGATATCACCATGCTTAGTAGAGTCCATTGCTTACTATTTTATTTTGTGCTATGCATTTCTTGAATTTTATGCTTTTTTTTCCTTGGACGTATCATATAAGATAAATGTTGTTGCATGAAAGTGAAACTTAGAATATTAGGAGAACTTTTGCATTTGGGTTTAGTTTATGTTGAATTATAATGCACATTTACTCCAATGGACAGGGGTAAGGTGAGATCAGGATGCTTAACACCACTCATTGAGGAGAATGTGTCATGCTTGGGACCCGTTTAGTCTTGCAGACATGCTTGACTCCTCAATTATTTCTGAAATTGTCCATAGAAATAAAAGTAAAATAACTAAAAGATATTTGCATAGTATTATCTGCCTCTTCAGTCATACAGTGATATATTATTGTGATATGTTTTCCCTAGCTCGTAAAGGCTATGGGGATATATATATATATATATATATATATATATATATATATATATATATATATATATATATATATATATATATTGGGCCAGATTGGCCAATTCTTTCTGACATGGTAGTTATACATTTCCTTCAGTTTTCAGCTCACTATTTATTATGTTGATGACATGTGTTATTTCAGTCAGCTGTAGATATATTATTTTACATACTCACTTGTATAGATATATGTATAAGATGCTAGACTTTACTACTTGCTATATGTACCATTTTCAGATTAATATTTAAAATTAACATATATCAATGATCATCAGCATGTTTAGGTTTAAATTTTTTTCTTTTCAGTATTTTCACTTACTATATTACATATGTATGCCCTACTTTGTTTAGTTCACTTGAGGTGTGCGTTTGCCTCAATTCTTGCTTAGCTAGAAATATTACATTTATAAATTATCCTCATCCCTTTGTATGCTTACTTGCTCCCATGCTAGATAGATGTTTCATTTGGTTTAGAGTAAAATGGCGATATTAATAAAGGTTTAATAAATTACATGCCTAAAATATACTTAGACATTTTGTCTAACAAGAATTTTCTTTTATTGGCTGGGGCCCTGACATTATGAAACCGACAATGTCAGATATTGAGCAGTTTGAGGATCCTGTGCCTGAGGAGGAGCCTTACTTAGAGGAGGCGCAGCAACTTGGATCAGAAGATACTTAGTTCCCTATTTCCTATAGTGAGGATGAGAGTTATTTATCTCATTTCATAAACTTTACTTCAAATATTATAATAATACATGTACTGTGACTGTGTTTACTTTCTGCACATTATTATTTTTTGAGCTATTTCATTTTTATTTCATGTCTGATGTATGGTGAATAGATGTAATATTTATCTCATTTTGCTTCTGCACTATGTATATATTTAAGACTTAGTGACGGATCCTCTTTGTTATTATGTGCACATCCTTACCTCAGCAGTGGATTGTGGATCTCACCTAATCCAATATTGAGTGAAGGATTTGCACGAGTGACACTTTGCTCCTTAGTCTAATGATTGTGGACTTAAGGAGAGGTGTGCCACATGCCCCATCCCTATTGTGGTCATACCAATACTAATATTAACATGATTACGGTGATGTCGATCACCAACTGAGGCAAATCTCCCAATTATAGTTGAGTTAAGAATCAACCCAACTCATCTTACCTGAAAGACTTATTTCCTGAAACTGTAAGTCGTACATCAGCATCTCAAAGTGCAAAAGCAAAGTAAATATAACATCCACATTCATAGCATAAAAACAAAAATAGTAACTCAACTCAGTATGAAAGTATAGAAAAGTAAATACATCCAAAAAATTTAATTATTACAAATTGAATTTAAATGAAAAAAGAATACTAGTCCTCACATGCAAAAAATAAAATCTAATTAAGCCTCAATAGTAGCAAGAAGGTCCTCCTGACTAAGCTCCTCTCCTGAAGCTACCTCTACGAATGGCCTTGAAAATGAGTCGATATCACAATGTCAGAGCCCCATCCAAGAAAAGAAAAACTTATAGTTAAACAATTATCTAAGTAAATTTTAGGTTGATTACATGAAAAACTACATGTCCTTAAGTATCACATTTTACTAAACATGCAAGCATTTAAAGAGGTGCAACAAGCGATAAAAGAACATGATAGCTATAAATAAAATATTTATAACTAAGCAAACAAAGTATGGGAATAATATACCTCAACAAGAAGCTACAATAAAGTTATTAAATAAATATATAATGATTGAATGTGCAGAAAGTAAACTCATCATAGTATGCTTATGATCAAAAAAATATGTACTGATTTACTGAAAATAATCTAAACTGAAGTAAAAAAGTAAACTAAGGAAAAATTAGCATCATAATACATGTATGAACTGAGCAAAACTGAATTGATATGAACTGTAAAAGCATGAAGAAAATAGTAAAACGTAACTAAGAACATATGGCTAAATAAGCCACTGAACTTAAAGTAGAAGTGTGCATAAATTAGTATTGTCATAATAGAAACGAGCCAAAACAGAGCCACTGAAGAGAAAGTTCAACATATATCTTCTAAGACATAATAAGGGTGGATCTGAGCTGGACTATAAAATCAGACATGTATCGTCCAAGCCAAATCATGGGTGTACCGAGTTGATTCTCTATCAAAAGAACTGACCTGAAGAGGCAGACTAATTTGGACGCACTCTACTGAGCCAAAAATTGAAGAACTAAATGTACTAACTAAAGTTAAATCATGTTTATGCATTTCCAAACCTAACATAGGATACTCGTCAAATATCTAACGTCTAACTAGTATTTGCAAGGAAAAAGGTTCAAACACAAGGTGTGTGTAGCAACAAAATCAAAGTAAGTAAGAAACTCTACTAAATATATGTGATATCTATTATTGTCTAATTTTACTTTGTTCTATATATTATGAGATAGTACTAGCTTAGAATTTCCAACATCCAACTATCCAATTAAAACTAAGAACTATAGTCCTATAAGATTTAAAGCAATCATAACTAATCAAGTTATAATATAATTAAATCAGTGACACTTATATAAGTTAAATAATGAATCAAATATCTTTATTAATGAGTTTAATTAACCCCAAGCCAATCTTGATTAAGATAAATCAAGATTGAGGGATTAAGAGTTAAACTCCAAAAATGTTAGGGTTTAACCTCTTAATCCAGCAGGAGCTAAGGACTAAGGGTCCAAGATTAAGCCAATCTCTCACGGACTACATATTAAGGTTATCTTATTAAGCATAATCAAACTTAATAAGATGGATTTTTAGTCTTAAGCTATGGGTTTAAATATAAAATAATTATAATAAAAGATGAAATATAAAAACTAAACAATTAAAGTTTCATCCATTGAGTAGTCTATTTACCCAAATAATGAATTCTAAAATAAGTCTACAACTAATCCTTAAGGAAGGTTCCTAGAGATTTAAGAAAGGGAACTAATTAAGAAAAGTTAATTGAGTAAGGGTTTAAGTGAATAGATCAATATTAAGCATTAAAGTTAACTGAATTTTAATTATGCTTATTTATTGCTTTTGAGAACTTAGGGGTGACAATGTGGACTATATTACACATTATGAAGCTTATAAATTTACTTAAAAATCTCTTAAGGAAAGATTAGGGTCTTACTTAAAATTAAAACAATGAGCCTAAATGATCTAAAATTGATTCCTAATCACTTGAATCCCTAATTATAAAAAATATTTTAGGTTTCTAAGGCTTAAGAATACTTAAACCTAATTTTGAGCAAAATGATCATTTTGTTCATACTTAAAGGTCTAAAATATAAATTTATGAATTATGGTTCCAAACTAAAATTTATCAATGCCAAATAGTTATTTGCTGTTTATTATGAAGATAGACAGTAATACACCTAAATGGGCTAAAGATTAATCCTAATGAGCTTAAATTAAGGTTTTAGCTCATTAAGGGTTGATTAGAAGTTCTACTTAAGAAAAATATGTTGTTTACTACTTAAAAATTCCATATTATTTAAAATCACTAAATTTTGAGATTATTTGGCCAAGTTATGGACAAACCAAGATTGAGATTTAAATATGCAAATTGGGATATTAAGACATAGGTCCAAAAAGCTAAATTCTTTATTTAGTGTCCAAATTTAGCAAACTTAGTCGTTATGGACTCCCTAAAGCACACTGAGTACAATGACTGAGAGTTCACCCAATTTGAACTCCATTTGACTTAGTCGTTATGGATTTATGGTGATTAGTGAGTGATTAGAAAATTAATCACAAAATCACAAAGCAAACTTCACCACTGAGTGCTATTCTATTCTAGGAGCTATCAACAACTTGAATTTCTCTATTTGGGTAATTAGTAAAGTTAATCTTCACAAATTAATATTTGGGGGATTAGGGCTAATTAGGAAAACTAATTACCAAATCCTAAATAGTTTTGTAATTAACTAATCTACACATTCTCATGATCACAGTGGTATATTAGATCACCTAATTTGGAGCTTAATTAGCTAAGTTATATCCTAATAAGGATTTAAGGTTTAATATGGTAATTAAAGAAAGGCCCTAAATATCATTAGGCAACCTACACTTCAAACAACAAAAGTAATACTATCAGAGGATTTCTGACATTCTCCTAAGCAAAATGAGTTATATATTAACTATGTTTAGAGCTAAGGGTACAAAATTTTGATGCTTTGAAGTTCTAGGGTAAAATGAGTCATTAGTAATGGTTCCAAAAAATACTTATCCAAATGAAAATTAAGCGCTATCGTAATAATACTTGTATTTTACTGATTAAAATGAGACATATATTTGTTATATTTAGATGTTTATATTTAAAGTTATGCAAGAATAAAGTTCTGAATATTATTGAATTAAATTAAGTCAATTTTAAATTTGTTTTTAATTAAATCAGTTCTGATTAAATCAAATGGAAGCAAAATCCACCAGACCCGACAGACAGAGCTGCGAGTCGCACGGACAAAGCTGTGACAGGAATTGGCGCGAGCCCCATGGCTGACGTGGCAGCGCTGACGTGAGGGCAAACATGGCGGGTCCCATGTGGCTCTGCAAATGACACGTGTCGGCTCGACGACACGAGGGTCGGGCCCTGGTCGACTCGGACCAACCCAAGCCTCTGTTTTCCTCGACACAACCTGCGATGACGGAGCTAGGGCAGGCGATCTCTGTGGCTTCTCGGTGATAGCAGGACCGGTCTGCACGATGTTGGAAGGAGCGCGACTATACCAATCCAATGACGGTTGAACTTGCAGCTGGGATGGCCTGACACGACGGTAATCTTGAACCCTAGTTGCAATCCACAGAGTGTAAGCTGGCCGGGATTGTTGACTACTATGTATCGAATCCCAAAGTGATTCGATCAAGCTCCTTTGAGGTCAATCATATTCGTTCAATCATCAATCAAAAGCATGGAATAGAGTTTTGAACATATGAATAACACATACGAAGAGTAAAGAGGGGGATCAAGGCGTACCTTAGCTCAACAGTTCACTGAGATTAGGGTTTGATCGGCCACGAAGATCCTTAGGCTTTGCAAACATGAGCACTCGTGAAATTGAGATTAAGACTCGATTTAGGGAACTTAATCGTACCAGGGGTCTCTCCTAGAGCGGTGGCTGACACTTGCACAGCCGCGGAGAGTGCTGCGTGCAAGCCAAGATGACATGCGCAATGCACATGTCGCTTAGTCACAAAGACAATCAGTGAGCCATTCGATCTCATGCGGATATCGGATCAGACGACTCCCGGAAGATGTTGTTTGATTAAAAGGCATAAGGACGACACAGAGATGGGGAGACGACAGACGTTAAAGAAAAAATAGTATTATTTTTTAATTAATAAATTTAAATCTTCTTTATTAAAATAAATTGATTGATTGCCTTCTAAAATTTTTCAATAAATCACCGTTAGCTAACTGAAGGGTAATGAACGCAACTGCGAAGACATATTATGATTTCGACAAGTATTTAATTTTCTTATTTTTTGGGTATTTTAAATATATTAAAATATTTGACAAAATTTCAACGACTTCCAAATGCTACCAAAATATCACCATAGCTAATTTGGGGGTGATGAGCGCTGATAAATCTAAGATTTATAGTAAATTAAGTCAATAAAAACAACACTTTTCATTAGGATTTTTATGCTTTGATATGCTTTTGTAAGTTTTCAGGACAAATAAGAGGTAAATTCAATTCTCAGTGAAAACTAGAAAATCTGAAAGAATCATGCTACGGCGCACCACAACGTGCTGTAGCAGAAATCAATTCGAAAGAGCCACTCTATAGCGCGCTGTAGTTGACCCAAGACCAGAACTACTGCCTATTGCGTGCCATAGCGAACCTATGATCGAAAGTTAGAAACTACCATGTGCTTAGCGATTACCAATCCAAAAGTCTGGTGCTACTGCGCATCACATCGGATATAGGTTATCACCCGACGCTTCACATTAATGTAAATATTTGAAAGTGTCACCTACCGCACACCACGATGGTACATAATTTGAAATTCTCGTGCTACCACTCGTTACAGCAGACCCAAGGCCAAAACTCTGGTGCTACCGCGCACCGCAGCGCTACAGAATTCAAAACTCTCGCGCTATCGCGCATCACGACAGTCTCAAGGCCGAAACTCTGATGCTACCGTGTGCCGTAGCTTTTGCCATAAATCATGTTATGTAAAAGCATTTAAAATAGCATAGGGAAATCCAAAGATCATAACTCCTCTTCCCACAAAAAGGAATTATTGCAAATGCATTAAAGTCTCTCATTTCTAAGAGCATAATAGAATAAAGACTTAATAAAATTCAAATATCAAAGAATGAGAAAGGGTGGCTGATTAAATGCTAAAGGATTATTTGGAGAGGTCTATAAAAGCACAATTTCAAGACTAAAGAATGGTTCTATATTTAGATAATTAAGGTTCGAAAAATTTGAGGCTGCTGAGCATTAGGAAGGAGAGTCCCCCCACTCAAGGAAGGAGAATGTTTGCAGTGAAAGAGAAAGGATCAAGCATAGGAGCCAGAAGGGAGAAGGAGCTCTGAGATTGAGAGAAGGTCCGACGAACACGACAACAGTTTCTAGTATTGAATCTCCAAATCACTCATTTTCTTTTTTGTAAGAGTCATGAAAGTGCTCTCAATTTTTTGTAGCTATCCTTGTATTTCCTTTTTAATGGAAGCCTAAACCCTTCTTGGGAAGGGTTGGTCACATGTATGTAATAAAATAAGGAATAAAATATGTTTGTACTCTGAATTTATTAATGAATAATTTCTTTAATCATTTCTTTTAATTAATTGATGTGGAGAATGCTTAGATGAATTATTGTCATGAATATATTTTAAGCATATGAACATTTTAAAATTGGAAAACCATCAAGCTAGTTGATCTATTGGAACTAAGGGTGTGCATGATGAGCAGCATCACTTTGAATACTCGTGATAACATTTGTTGTTCAAAGATGACCAATGCAAATCTTTAAGTTTCAGATGATGAACAGAGCGATGGAATAATAAATAATCTTTGAGCTCAACTGCTCACCATTAGCTTATGCGAGAAACATGTGCATGATTTCTTAGAGCCTTGTGACAAGCTCTTTGAGCATCATAGCACAGTTCTTTTAGCTAAGATGAGAAGTTGATGCGTGTGAGACAAGAGCCACCGATTGAGCTCCATCGCTCATGTTAAGTTTATGCAAGGATTACGATGCATTGTGTGCTTGTGGGTGATGTGACATAACCCATTTAGTCCATTGTCTCTCTTTATTAGCTAAGCTTAGAACTGATGCATGTGAGCCATTGGTGAAATCAAGTTTATGTGATGCACAACTAAAATTGTAGATTTGATACTTTAGACGTAAGCATCAAATTCAACTAACATTGATCATGTGAGGGTATATGTGCTGATTGTGTTCATCTTTGAGCACTAGGCAAAATTAGTACATTTGGGGGGAACCCTAGAGAAGACTATGTTTCTTTATTATTATTAAAATATTCAATTCATTTGATACTAAAAGTTAATGAAGAAGAGTACTTACACAAACTCTAAATAAATTGCATGCTAAATTTAACTCTCCTTACTTTCTCTACAAGTAATTTCTAATTTAAGGAACTCTGATTTGCTAAAATTAGAACCACATCAACACTAAATCATCATTCAAACATCAGTAAACTCAAATATACTTTAGTAATGAAACAACACCATTCTCAGTGAATGATAAATCTTGAGACCTCACCATCCCAATTATTACTTCAGACAACGTGCACTTACATGTAAGCGCAGAAGTACAAATTTAGCCTGTCAAGTTCTTGGCGCCGTTGCCGGGGAACGGTGAATTATTTCGTATTGAAGACAATTTGGTAGTAACTGGTGATTTGAAATTTTTCTTACTGCATATATATATATATATATATATATATATATATATATATATAGTGATTATATTGCAAATAGTTTTTGTGTATTCTTAACTTTATTTATTTTTCTTTAATTTTCTATTATTGTTTGTGTTAATTGCTGAGAACTGCCAACAAAAATCTAGGTTGCATGAGAAGAAGAGATTGCTTAAATTTTCTCTTCAATCTTGAAATAGCTAGAACCTACTTAAGAGCAAGAAGAGAACAAGTTATAACAAATCAAACCCAGCTAGAGATGTAAAATTTAGGTGGAAATCTAAGGGAACTGTCAGGAGAACAAAGGGGTAGAGTCTTAAGAGATTATGCACTGCCCAATGTAAGGGGAATCCCACACACCATTGTTAGACCAAATGTAGAGGCGAATAACTTTGAAATCAAACCATCAACTCTATGTATGGTACAAAATAACCAATTTAGTAGATTAGCGATAGAGGATCCCAATTCACACATCTCTAACTTTTTGGAGATTTGTGACATGTTTATATTTAATAGCATCAGTGAAGATGCCATTAGATTAAGGTTATTCTTATTTTCCTTAAGAGACTGAGCGAAGAGCTGACTCAGTTTCCTACCTGGTGATTCTATTTGCACATGGGATGATTTGGCTAGGAAATTCCTAGCCAAATATTTTCCACCTGCAAAGATCGCCATGTTAATGATTGAGATAACAAATTATTGTTAACAGAACGGGGAGACCTTGTATGATAGTTGGGAGCACTTCAAGGAGTGCCTTAAGCACTGTCATCATCATGGGTTTTTTCAGTGGATGCAAGTGCAAACGTTCTATAATGGATTGAATGCACCCACTTGGACCCTTATTAATGTAGCTACGGGGGGTGGGGGGTGATTTGAGTAGCAAAACTCAGGAAGAGGCATACAAATTCCTAGAAGAAATGTCTAATAATATATATCAATAACCTACTGAAAGGCTTAACTCAAATAAAAAAGTAATTAATAATGTTGACGAGACTAATCAAGTTATAGCTCTCCAACATGAGATAAATTCCTTAAGCAAGAAAATAGGGAGCATGAATATGAATAATGCCCAGGAAATTTACTACGATTTGTGTAGGGAGAAACATAGTAGTGATAATTGTAACCTGAGTAATCCCTTCACACCTTTTGGCATAGAGCAGGTAAATTACCTCAGAAACAGCAATGTAAATCCAAAAAAAATAACCCTTACTCTTATGCCTACAACCATGGATGGAGAAACCATCCAAACTTCTCCTATAGTAACGGGAACACCAATGGAAATTTCAATGGGAACACTTCACAGCCTAGGCAAGGGCAAAATTACAATAATAACCATCAGCCCAATAACCAACAAACTCATAATATATGATTGGAGGAGGTGTTTAAGTCCTTTAAAGCTGAAATGGTTCAATTCATGAGAAGAACAAAATTGACCATAAACCAGTATAATTCCTCAATCCCTTAGATTGAGGTGTCCCTGAGGAACATAGAAGCCCAACTAAGAAACATTTCCCAACAGCTATCTACTCGTCAGCAGGGATTGCTTCCTAGCTCAATTGAAGTGAACCCAAGGGAGACGATGAGTGTAATTAATTCTGATAAAATAAAAATGGACTGCCTAGGAGATAACTCCCTAGAAGAAACTGAAAAAGGAAAACTATGACAACTAATGCTAGGAACTTAGAAGAAAACATAATGGCCATCAAAAGACCGAACTCCGAAAGAATGAACATTTTGTGTGTCATTGAAGGAAAAGTTTTTTTAGATCCTTTGTGTGATCTTGGGGCTTTCGCCAATGTCATGCCCTTGCATATATATTCCCAGCTTGGAGTAAGAGGAATGGAAGAAACCCTAATCATTCTTAAATTTGCCAACTTAGATTCTATGACCCCAATAGAAATAGTAAGGAATATCCCTGTGGGGCTTGGAAGCTTCATGATACCTACCAATTTTAGCGTATGTGAGTGGGATAGGTGGAAAGAAAATTCCACTCATTTTTGGGAGACCCTTCCTTGTGAGCACTAGAGTCATTATAGATGTAGAGAGGGGGTAATGACTGTAAGGATAAATGGTGAGGTAGAAGAGATAGATTTAATACCCACCAGGCATAAAAATAAAAATTAAAGCTAGGTGGAAAAATAAAAATATGAGTAAGACTCCTGACCCAGAACTTGAGACTCATTGTGATAAATTAAGTGATGCTGATTATGAAAGGACTGACTGCACCTCAGCTGGAGGTGGTAGTGCTAAGGAGAAAAAGTTGAAGAAGAAAATGTGTCAGGGAAAATGAAAAAAGAAAATAATAATTGTTAATGCATTTCCAGAAATTAATTCTGAGTGCCTGAGTTTGAGCACAACAATTGAAAACCCTGTTAGTGCTTGCCCAAGACCTCCAAAAATTAGGAGATAAATTTCTCCAGGAGATGCAATTTGAAAATGCTTAAATCTATCTGATTGATGATGTTAAACCAAGCGCTTTTGGGAGGTAGCCAAATCCCTTTTAAGCATTTATTTTTGCTGTATTTAGTTTAGAAACTTTGTTTATGTAGAAATAAAATTGGCATCCTGATTTGTAGAAATATACAAGTTGTAAAATTTTTAATTGCATAAAATTCATTTTCCAACAGGTGCTACAGTGCACCACAACACATCTGAGCGCTATAGCGCGCCGGACGTTGTAGCGCTCTACAACAGAATTTGATGATGTGGTGCGCTGCAATGGAATTCGAAGCTATAGCGCACTGTAGCATCTCTAAGTTTGAAAGTAAGGCGCTATCGTGCACCGCGGCGCGCTCCAGCGTGCTACAACGCATAGCACAAATTTCTACAGTTGGAATTTTATTGACTGGAAGGGAATTCCCAAGCAATCCAAATTGCTACAACGCACCTTTTGAGCTGGAACCTGGAAAAAGGGTCGAAAAGAATTTTTTCTTTGTCTCCCCAAGAACTGATTTCAACTCACATTAATGACATGCATTTAAGGTCATTTGACCAGCAATTAGAATGAGTGGAATCAACATTTAGGAGAAAAAGCTTATTGAATTCTGGGTGTATAAATTGATAGGGGTAGAGTGGATCCTCACACAAAATTTCCACAGATATTTCTTGCCTGCTAAGCACCCAATCCCTTCTTTCTTAAATGGCTTCTCAAAAGAAAAGTGTGGCTAATAAGGGTGCTGCTACCTCAACCTCAGGAAGCAGCTTCAATAGCAAGTGTTTCTCCTTGGTTGAGGCATAACAAAGATTTGTCCAAATAACCTCAAAGCACAAGCTTATCCCCCCAGAAATTATCCAGGCCTCTGATAATCAGCTTTAACTAAGTAATATTTATGAAATTTCATTAAGAATTCTGCTACACTTTTCTTCATTCTAGGCTACTAGAAAGATTGCCTTAGGTATTGATACATTTTTGTGCTACCATGATGAATTATGTAGCTTGAGTTGTGACCTTCGACCAAAATTTCTTGATGCATGGACTTATGAATCCATAGACACTTTTCTTAATATATGGAGTTGCATTGGAATTGCATATTGGTGCGACGACCACTCTCTATATCATCTTTGAATTTAAGGTAGTCTTCATCATTTGTTTAAGAAATAGAGACATCCTTGAGAAAGGTTGGTTCAATGGAACTCAAATCTAACATTGTATTCAACATTTATCTGTGCATAGGTTTTATACAAAGTTTGGTAAATTTAGCTTATAGAGGACTTTCAACAATCATGGAATAAAGAAAAGCATGACGGCTTAGAGCATTAGCTACAATATTTGCTTTACTAGGATGGTACTGGATAGTGATATCGTAATCGCTGATTAATTCCAACCATCTTATTTGGTGACAGTTTAATTCACGCTGAGTAATGAAGTACTCAAGGCTTTGGTGATCGGTGAGAATTTTGCATCTACCTCCATACAAGTAGTGTTGCCAAATTTTTCAAAGCAAACACAATGATGACAAGTTCAAGATCATGGACTAGGTAACTCTTCTTAATTTATTTCAATTGAAGAGATGCATAAGCAATGATGTTATTCTCTTATATCAATACACATCCCAAACCAGATCCTAAAGCATCAGTGAAGATTTGGAAATCCATACCTTCCTTGGGTAAGGTTAGGACAGGGACAGAAGTGAGAGCCTATTTATGCTTAGAGAAGGCTTCTTCACATCCAGGAGCCCACTCAAACAGAATAGCTTTATGAGTTAACTTTGTTAAAGGCTATGCTATCTGCAAAAATCCCTTAACAAACTTACGATAGTATCCTGCAAGTCCTATAAAAATTTTGATATTAGTCTTTATCTTTGGTTGGGACCATTCTTGAATAACACTGACTTTTCTTTGATCGACCATGATCCCTTGAGTGTCAATATTGTGATTCAAGAATGACACTTAATTGAGCAAGAATTCACACTTGGAATACTTAGCATACAATTGATGTTTGTGCAATTCTTATAGCATAGCCCTATAGTGGTTTTCATGCTCCACTTCACTCTTAGAATAAATAAGTATATCATCGATGAATATGATTACAAATTTATCTAAGAAGGCTTTAGCACTCATTGCATTAGGTCCATAAAGATGGACAGTGCATTTGTTAGATCGAAGGACATCATTAAGAATTCATGATATCCATAATACGTCCTAAATGTAGTTTTCTCAACATCTTCTTTGACTAGTAGTTGATGGTAACCTGATCGCAAGTTGATCTTGGAGAACACTTTGGCCCTAGATAGCCAATCAAATAGACCATCAATATGAGGTAACATGTATTGTTACCTTATTGAGCTCTTGATAGCCTATGCACAAATGCATATAACTATCCCTCTTTCAAACAAAAAGGACTAGCGCTCCCTAAGGAGATATGCTTGACCTGATGAGACCATTCTCTAGCAATTCATGAAGTTGCTTGTTTAGTTCATGCAACTCTTTAGGTGTCATGCGATATAGAACTTTGGAAATAGGCTACATTCATGGGATAAGCTCGATCACAAATTTTACTTCACTAACTAGCAGAAAGTCATGTAGATCCTTAGGGAATACATTGGTGAATTATCTAATTATATGATTCTCACCGATAGGAATATCCTACTTATTCTCAACCAGCATAGTTATTAGGAAAGCATCACATCTATTTTTGACGAGTTTTTCTATCTTGAGGGCAATAATTAGAGAATCATGAGTACTAAGCTTGCTAATAAATGACCTTGCTTGACTTCTACTACATAAGGTGATCTTTTTCTTTTGGCAATTTATGGTAGTGCATGCTTGCTTAGACAGCTCATTCCTATTATCATGTAGAAATTCACTATTGGAAGCAAGACTAACTTGGCTTCAAAATCCTGATTGCCAATGGGAATGACGAAACTACATAATCTAAGAGCTTGCATTCTGGATCCAGAGGGTAGCTCTATGCTCAATAATTTGGCTAATCGATGGAAGGGTAGCTTTAAATATTTTGCCCATATTTCAGATACAAAAGAGTGAATTGCTCTAGTATAAAAAAAAACATTACATGTTTTGTTGTTGATGTTTAAGGTGTCTATCATACGATATTTACTTTAACAAGATAGAAAAAGATGAAAGCATAAGCTTAATAGAAGTTAAAATATATCTGAGAAAACATCGTCATCCTCAGGAGTAGAGCTGGGGTAAGCATATAAACTCTGTAATGAGCGGAGGGTTGGCAATTCGGATTTGCTTGACCCTGATGGTTCTGTGCATGAGCAGGAGCAGGAAAGTTTCTTGGTGCTGGAACAGAAGCAAGTGGCAGCATAACTGCATGTGAAGAAATTCTATGGTTCAGTGGTTGAGGATGGCAGACTTGATCTCTTCTAGAGCGTGTGATAACAGCTCCATCAATTGTCTTCTCAAAGTTGCACTTTTAGAAATAATGGCCTTGTCTTTCACAAGTGTAACAGACATTACATTGATGGTAACACTTGCCATAGGGGTGGAGGCGATTGCATTCAGGAGTAATTATTGACAGATGCCCATCTTTGAGGTAAGACACCTTCACTGGCCTTTGATGCTTAAGTGTTTCCTTTCTAGTATGAACAAAGTGAGCCTTTGTCTTTTTATCCATATAAAATTAGAAGTGTTCTTGCATATGGGTAGCTTCCACAAGCTTGGAGAGATGCTTAAAATGATGGGACACAAGATGTGCCCTGATCGAATCTCTAAGTCCTTTTAAGAACTCCGTACACCTTGCTGCTTCTGTTCTTACTAGATCTAGAGTAAATTTGCATAACTGACAGAATTCCAGATTGTACTAAGAAATAAATCTTCCTCCTTGTGAAAGTAGAAGTAGTTCATCTTCTAATAAGGTTAGGGCTAATTGAAAGATGAATGCCTCCTTTAATGCTTTAAGGAAGGATTCACACTGAATGTCTTCAGTCCAAACTTGACAAATTTGGTGTTATGCTCATTTTCCCACCAGTATTCTGCTTCATCTTGGAATAAGTGCGTGGTCAAGCGAATAGCTTCAAAATTTGAGCACTTAAAACTTATCAAGTTCTTCTCCACTAATTTCTGCCAATTAATAGTGTCTATGGGGTTCAAGGCCCCATTAAAGGTAGGTGTCCTAAATCTAAGAAAGCTATAGAGAATACCATCTGCTGAGGAGTTCAAGGCAAATGGGGCTACAACTTTGATAATGGGAGGTTATTGAGCCGCAAGGATTCTACGAGTTTCCTGAGCTTGTTGAGCTTGGCTTTCAATCAAATCCTTCACCAATCCAATAAGAGAGTTCACATCTTCAGACCCACTTGAAGAAGAGATGGTATTCTTGATAGGAGTTATCATTGATAGAGAGCCAAGATTCATGACTGGAAATTAAGAATATAAAATTTAGAAGGCAAATTAGAAGTTCAATTCTCATTAAATACTCTTAAACAAGGAGTTACATAAGATAGATGAACTAAAGAGAAGAAGAAATGTAAGTGATGGTCATCGCTTAGAAAGGAAGGACATCAAGATCAACTACATAATTCTACTACAAAAGAGGTACAAAAGTCGACATAGGTAACTGCATATGGTCCTCTATTGCATTTCCTCTCTAGCCATTTATATGTTATGACCCACCATTATTCGGCCTTTCCACAAAGTAGAATTTCCAAAATTTGGAGGCGGTAATCATTAGGATATGCCATCTCTCAGAAAGTGGTAGTCACCCGACTAAGTCATTCGTGAGTAAGAACTGGAGATTAGATCCTCTGAATGTGGGATAGAATAAGATCTTATCGAGTACTTCTATGCCAACAAGAGATACTTCACTAATGGTTCGGCATAGATCTTATCGTCTTTAAAGTTTTCCATCTAGTGGTCTGTGGCGGCCCTGCCCCGCCGTGGTCCTGTTAACCCTTAAGTTAACATGATTACGGTGGAGGGGTCACCAAATGACAAAGTCCCCACTTAGAATTGAATTAGACACGTGTTCTAATCCAACTTAAATAAGAACTTTGCCATTCAATCCATAAGACCTATCACTAAATGACTATACATGAACTCAGAGTGCGGAAGCATAAAAAGTATAATATCCATCCAATACAGTATAAATACAACAATACATAATAAGTAAAGTGCTGAAAGAGAAATATAAACTTGTATTATTACAACAATTAATAAGTTTAAAAGAACTGAAATGAACTCTCAATCTCACTGAAAGAAAGAAAACTAAAGCTATAAATCTTCAAGTATGGGCTCTTCCTATAATGGCAAGCACTCCACAGGATCAGCTGCTCTATCAAACTCAGCACCTACCATTATCAGTTTTATAATGGTAGGGCCCCAGTCAACAAAAGAAAAACTGGTTAGACTATTGTCTAAGCATATTTTAGGGCAAACAATTTTATTAAGTTAAATAGATATCACCATAAAAATAGAACTGAGCAAAATAGGTGCAGAAAAGCGTACAAAAGAACAGTGATAAGTTATAAACTATAGTTTATAACTAAGCAAAAAAATAAGAAGTAATACATACCTCCTCCAAACAACTGCAACAAAGACAGGTAAGTTAAAGAAAAGTAAAATTGTAACAAAATACAACCTAAATATGCATATGATCAAACAAAAATATGCTAAGTGACATACAACATTTAATAGTGTGAAACTGAAACAAACTAACATTCTAAAAGCATAAGAAAACAGCAAGTAAAACTAGCATCCTATATAGTGCAAGAAAACTGTAAGTAAAACAGTGCTACAATGCAGAATATATATATAAGTAAAATAGTAACTGTAATTCTGGATTTAGGATATCAAATTCATCCAGGAAGTTCTAAGATATATGCATGGATTTAGGATATCAAATTCATCCAGGAAGTTCTAAGATATATGCTCTGCTATTAACATTGATCTCTTTATGCATGGATTTAGGAATCCAGAGATGATTATTCATGTTAATAGCACCTTTCTTAAACTGCAATTCTGGACGACGACCACTTTCTATTGCCACTTTAAGGTTTAAATATTCATCATCCTTGCTTTGAGAGATTGAAACATCTCTATGGAATGTGGGTTCTATATTATTCATGGATATCATGGTACTGACTGAATTTCCCTTAGCAAGAGAAATTTCCATTTTATAAAACTCATTCATCAATGGACTTTCTGAAATTAAGCTGTTAAGAACAGTGTGACGGCTTAACGCATCAGCTACCACATTAGCTTTTCCTGGATGGTACTGGATATCTAAATCATAATCACTAATTAATTCCAGCCATCTTCTTTGCCTACAGTTCAATTCTCTCTGGGTAAAAATGTACTTCAGACTTTGGTGGTCTATAAATATAGAGCATTGAACTCCATACAGATAATGACGCCAGATTTTTAATGCAAAAACTAGTGCTACCAATTCTAAATCATGTACAACATAGTTCCTTTCATGAGTTTTAAGCTGGCGAGATGCGTACGCTATAACTTTTCCTTCTTGCATTAATACACATCCTAACCCAATTCCAGATGCATCTGTATACACCTGATAATTCACTCCTTCTTTTGGAAGAACTAAAACTGGAGCAGAAGTTAATGCGTCCTTTATAGACTGAAATGCAGTTTCACATTCTTTTGACCAAACAAATGGAACTGCCTTCTGAGTTAATTTTGTAAGAGGTGCAGCAAGCTGGGAGAAGCCTTTAACAAACTTTCTGTAGTATTCAGCTAGACCCAAAAAACTACAAATTTCAGTAACTGTCTTAGGCTGAACCCAATCCTGAATAGCACTAATCTTGCTCTGGTCTACTTGGATTCCACGAGCATCAACCACATGTCTAAGAAATGATACAGAATCTAGCCAAAATTCACACTTAGAGTATTTAGCATATAACTCATTTTCTCTGAGTTTCTCCAGAACTAATCTCAAGTGCTCTTCATGATCCTTTACTGTCTTGGAGTAAATTAAGATATCATCAATAAAAACTATAACAAATTTATCTATATAAGGTTCCAAAACTCTCTGCATTAAGTCCATGAACAGAGATGGGGCATTAGTGAGACCAAATGACATTATAAGAAACTCGAAATGCCCATATCGTGTTCTGAACGCTGTCTTCTCTACATCTGAGTCCTTTACCTTCACTTGATGATACCCTAACCTTAAATCAATTTTAAAGAACACTACAGCACCGGCAAGTTGATCGAATAGATCATCGATACGAGGAAGTGGGTATCTATTTTTAATAGTGACTTTATTCAGCTCCCTGTAGTCTATGCACATTCTCATAGACCCATCTTTCTTCTTTACAAATAATACCGGAGCTCCCCACGGAGACATACTAGGTTTAATAAACCCCTTATTTAGCAGTTCTTGCAATTGCTCATTCAACTCTTGTAATTCTTTCGGGGCCATTCTTTACGGTGCTTTTGATAGAGGTTGTGTCCTTGGAACTATATTTATTTCAAATTCTACTTCTCTGGTTGGTGGTAAACCAGGCAGATCTTTAGGAAAAACATCTTCAAAATCTCTAACAACTTTTATTTTAGAGATTAGGGTTACTTCTTTGCTACTACCCATCATCACCATCAGAATACAACTATAACCTTTGCACACCATTTTCTCTGCTTGAATTGTGTTGATTAAGGAGCTACTAGTGCTGAACTTCCCAATAAACATTGTTGAAGCTCCTGAAGTTTGCAAGATAACCTTCTTCTTTTGGCAGTTAATAGTAGCATTATGTATACTAAGCCAATTCATGCCTAGTATGATATTGAAATTTACTATAGGTAGCATAATTAACTTGGCTTGGAAGGTATGGTTATTGATTGGTATTTGAACGTCACAGAATTTGTTCGCACTAAGTTGGGCTCCAGAAGGAAGTTCAACACTTAAGATCTTCGCAAGTTTGAAGCAGGGTAGTCCTAATCTCTTAGCAAAATTTTCAGAGATAAATGAATGACTAGCCCCAGTATCAAATAATATACTGCAGGGCTCATCTTTAAAGTATAGGGTGCCTAATAAAAATACAGACTTTAGGAAGTTCTAATTTAGTAAGAAAAACAAAAGTTGCGAATTGTACCTGAGACTACGTTGTTATCTTCTGCTGCTTCAACAGGAAGCAGGATTATACACCCTTGCCTTTCCAGCAGGTTTGCTGTCAGATGTCTGAGCTATTGATTGATTTGGATTTGAAGGTTTTGCAGCATACGGAACCTTTGCAAGGGTTCGCTCTTGAGCAGGAGGTGGCATGAGAGTCATCTGAGGTTCTCTGAAATTGATGGGAGTGGCACGAAATATTTTGTTCGCACGATTCCATTCAATAGTCGCTTCGTCAATTGTCTTATTTGCTTGGCAATCCCGATATGCATGACCTGGTCTTCCACAGGTAAAACACACTCTGCCGAAATGATAACATTTCCCATAAGGATGTGGCCTATTACATGCAGCAGTTTGGCCTGATGTTTCAGCGGTCTCCATCTGATATACCCTTCCTTGATTTGTTCGTTGTTGCTTGAAGTTCTGAGGGTATTTGTTCATATTGAAAGCCTTTCTCTTCATGTTTTTAATATTTTGATGATGCTCTACTACCCGAGCTGTCTCAACCAGCTTCTCGAATTTGGTATGTTGTAAGGGAATTACATGATCTTTGATAGACTCTCGGAGTCTATTCTTGTATTTGAAACATCTATCCTCTTCAGTAGGAACCAAATGAGGTGAAAATAAGATGAGCTTCTGAAATTCTGAAGTATATTCCGCCACTGATCGACTTCCTTGGGTTAATCTCAATAAGGACTCACCAATGATGTTCTTGGTGGAGGGTGGGATAAATGATTCTTTGAAGGCTTGGACAAACTAGCTCCATTCAATTTCATCCAATTCAAATTCTTCAAAACGTGTGTTCCTTTCTTGATCCCACCAATGTTCTACCTCTCCTTGCAGAAGATGAGTAGCTATCTTACAGATTGGTTGCTTGAACAACCAAGACTAGTGATGTTCTTCTCTATAGACTTCAGCCATGCCAAAGTATCCATCAGGGATTCAGATCCTTCAAAGGTAGGCGGTCTTAACCTTAGGAAACTGTGAAGTATCCCATCTGCAGACTGCCGATAGGTATTGGAAACTTGTGGAGCAGGAGATACTGAAGAGGTGCTGGCATTGGTAGAGGGTATAACAGAAACTAGCTTCTAAATAGCTAGAGCCTGCTGATTCTAGTTCTCTAGCATTGCAGTAACCATATTTCTTAGAGAAGTTATTTCATCCATAGTATTGGAAGCAGCTACGGCGTTGTTTGGAGCGTTGCTCACAGATGGTGGAGGGTTAAATGGAGTGTTGTTGGGAGATGAAGCAGGATTCATTTTCCTGAAATCAAAAACAACTATTTTAAGTTCTTTATTAAAATAACATGTAAGATAACTACTGCTTTTCTCATTTATTCAAAATTTTATTGAAATACAAAATACATCATTATAGATTAAGTAATTATTCCCATCCTATATACTCCTTTATAAAAGCTACACGGAAATCTTCATAAGTCAGCTCTCGTTCTTCCTCTTGAGCTTTCAGGTAGAGGTTCCTATAGGAGTTGGTCCACCATTTCTTTGCTCGATCTCGTAGGAGACATAATACTACTTCTAACTGGATATTATTTGGCCATTCCATTACACCAAATATGTGATCAACCCTTGCTAGCCATTCTCTAACTAGAACGGGGAAATCAAGGCCTTTATAGATGCCTTCCATCAGTAGTCTATCTAAAACTTAGGATCCTTGAGCTGAGACACCTGCTATAGTTCTTCCTTGTTTCTTTCCTAGCTTGTCTTCATATTTCCATATGACCTCGAATTCCTTCAAGTATAACATGAATGCCATTTCTAGATGATCTTTTTATTCCTACAATTATAATCATTCTACTTAGATTTGTTGAGCATATATAAGTATACATAATTTGATGTTTATGGTTTTATCATCTTTTATAGTTATTTAATAACTTAACTTATTCTGAGTTATACTCATAATGTGATGGATGTTAATTCAAGTATTCATTTAGTGATCAAGTGGCAGAAGAACAATCCATTAGATAGAGAGGAATACAAATTCCAATCTGACACCTTATGGAATTCTCTGATACCAACTGTGCCGGCCCTGCCCCGCCGTGGTCCTGTTAACCCTTAAGTTAACATGATTACGGTGGAGGGGTCACCAAATGACAAAGTCCCCACTTATAATTGAATTAGACACGTGTTCTAATCCAACTTAAATAAGAACTTTGCCATTCAATCCATAAGAACTCACTAAATGACTATACATGAACTCAGAGTGCGGAAGCATAAAAAGTATAACATCCATCCAATACAGTATAAATACAACAATACAGAATAAGTAAAGTGCTGAAAGAGAAATATAAACCTGTATTATTATAACAATTAATAAGTTTAAAAGAACTGAAAGGAACTCTCAATCTCACTGAAAGAAAGAAAACTAAAGCTATAAATCTTTAAGTACGGGCCCTTTCTCTAATGGCAAGCACTCCATAGGATCAGCTGCTCTATCAAACTCAGAACCTACCATTATCGGTTTCATAATGGTAGGGCCCCAGCCAATAAAAGAAAAATTGGTTAGACTATTGTCTAAGCACATTTCAGGGCAAACAATTTTATTAAGTTAAATAGATATCACCATAAAAATAGAACTGAGCAAAATAGGTGCAGAAAAATGTACAAAAGAACAGTGATAAGTTATAAACTACAGTTTATAACTAAGCAAAAAAATATGAAGTAATACGTACCTCCTCCAAGCAACTGCAACAAAGATAGGTAAGTAAAAGAAAAGTAAAACTTTAAGAAAATACAACCTAAATATGCATATGATCAAACAAAATTATGCTAAGTGACATACAATATTTAACAGTGTGAAACTGAAACAAACTAACATTTTAAAAGCATAAGAAAATAGCAAGTAAAACTAGCATCCTATATAGTGCAAGAAAACTGTAAGTAAAACAGTGCTACAATGCAGAATATATATAAGTAAAATAGTAACTGTAAATTGAAACTACAGTGACTATATAAGTCACCTGAACTGAACACGAACTCAGCAAATCTTAGCCTGATGAGCTAAGAAACTCTGAACTGAACATCACTGAAAACTCTTAGCCTGATGAGCTAAGACAGAACTGAATGTAAGTGTACTTGAATTAGTATAACCATATCAAAATCCTGACTCTATAGTCAATAGGGCAAGAGTCTATCCATCCTATCCCACGGACTAGGCATGGCATAGACTATCGGACTGAAACCCCCAACAAGAAGCCGACCCCGAACGAGTTGATCGAAGAGGTATACTAATCAAGCTACACCTTACAAACCACTTGTGAAACAAAAACACAATGCTATTTATGAATGTTCAAAATTGCATAAGATATTTATCAAATATCTTAAGTACATAATACATGTTCACGGTATAAAACTCAAAGTCAAGGAATGCGAAGCATCAAAATCAAAGTGAGCATAAGACTCTATCTAAAACACAGGTGATATCTGTTGTTATCTAATTTATTCGTTCTATCTACTCTAAGTTACATAAGTTTTAGGATCATCAATTCTTACACATTCTGTAACTTAGACTCACGAATCCTACTAGTTGAAGATAATTAGGACTGGCCAAGTCCTAATTATAACTTAATCAAAAGACGACTATCTGGTTTAAGTGAATAAATCATCGGCCTAATTTTGTAATTTAATTCATCCCAACCTCATATTGATTAGCCAAATTAAGATGAAAAGATTAAGAATTAGACTCCAGATAATGGGGTCTAATCACTTAATCTTAAAGGTGTAATCTAATGGTTTAAGGTTTAGAACCCAAATCTCATAGATTAGGTTTAAGCAAATCCTAATGATAAATAAAATTCATTATGATAGATCTCTATTCTTAGTTCTAAAGTTTAAAGATCAAATAATTATTTAATAAACTAAGAAAATCTAGAAACTAGTAAACTCAAGGTTTCATCTATTTGAGTAACCCAATTTACTCAATAGATGAATTCTAACTTAAGATCTATTCTTAATCTTAAGAATTAAAGTTCTTAATTACTAAGAGTATCTCTCAAGACACACATCCTAACTAATGTTATAAGACATAAGGATAGATCTAAGAATGATTTTTGGAAGAAAGAAATACTCACTTAAGACTTAGGAAATTTTCCTTAAGGAGCAAAATTGGGATTTTGATTAAAAAAAAAAATCAAATTTATGATTGAACTTATACAATTTCTGTTCTAAATCGCTCTATTTGCTGATTTTAGTGATTTGAAATTTAATTTTTTAGGGCTTTTGAAAGCTAAACCCTAAATTTGGGCAAAATTACCATTTTGCCCCTACTTAAGGGTTCAAAAGATCAAATTTTGATCTAGGGCTTTAATTCTAAAATTTTCTTTTGGAAAGTGTTTCTTACTATCTAATATAAGATTAGACAGTAACTAAATTAATTTTGGGTGATTATTAAGACATATAAGATCAAATTAGTGAATTTGACTCATAAGGGTAAATTAGTAATTTGACTAAGTAAAAGTTAAATTTTCTTTCAGATTAATATTCTTTACTGTCTAAGCTTTCTATAGAATCTAAATTTGCTAAATTCTGATAAGTATTGGCCAAGTTATGGCCAATACAAGATTTAGGGTTTAAGGGTTAATTAAGGGAATCTTAATTATGGGTCAAAACCTAACTTTATCAATTAGTGTCCAAATTGAGTAAAATCAGTGGCTATGGATTATAAATAGTCCACTGATTATAATGACATGTGGTAGGCTCAATTTGGATGTAATTTGACTAAGTTATGACCTAATTAGGGTTTAGGGTGATTAGTAAAATTAATCAATCAAACACTAATCCAACCTTACATATAGATTTTAAATGACTCTATGAGTCCTCTGAAACTTAAATCACTCAATTTGGATTAATAGATTTGCTAAACTTCACTAATTAAGATTTAGAGTAATTAAGGGTGATTAGCAAATCTAACCGTTGGATCTGAAATATTTTTACAGATTACTGTTAATTAGGTTTTTTTGATCTAGATTGATATTTGGTTCATCCAATCTGAAGCTCAATTGACCAAGTTATGGTCAATTGAAGTTGTAGGGTTAATTAGGGTAATTAGGGTTAGGACCTAAAAGTGATTAGGCAAATACTAATCCAAACAGAAAATTAAATACTACCAAATTAATCCTTAGGGTTTTCTGATCACTTTAAGACCCATATTGGGTATGTTTGGATCAACATACCCAAAGTTATGAGCTAATTAAGATTTATGATTTTTAATTTAACTTAAATTAAACCCTAAAATATCATTTTGCTAAATACATATCCAAATGCAAAACTAATAGTGCCATAATATTCCTCATATTTTTTTGATTCCAATGATATATAGTTTTGCATGATTTGGATGTGTATTTTAGGAGTTATTAAGGTTTAAACTTTAGCATTTAATTAATTTTTTAATACAGATTTAATTAAATTACTAATTCTGTTATTATAATATATATATATATATATAGTTAATTTAATTATTATTAACTGACATATAATTATATAAATATACGTTTTAATTTTTTTCTGCAGGACACGTGGCAGCTCCTTACTGGCGCGACAGATGACGGCGGGTCCCACTGCCAGTCCGCTGACTCGCAGAGCCACGTGTCGCGCTGCGACTGGCCGCGCATCACGCGGTGGGTCCCACCATGGCAGCTGAGTCCCGACCGGCCCGAAGAGATCCTTCGTCTTCGCGTGACAGGCCGTGAGCGGGGATTTAGGGTTTGGAAAATGGGGGCGAAGACGACGGCGTCAAATGCCAAACTATATACCGATCAAAAGTTCTTGGTATCCTTTCGATTGGCATCCTAAACGCCACCAGAGAAGACCTACAACTCCGGCGAATCCCAACCCTAAATCCTTAAGTTTAACGATTTCCACTGTAGAAAATTTTGCAAAACTGGGTTAGCCAGACGTGATCGACTCGATCGGGTCCGCTCAATGTTCAATCGGGACTATGAAATTAATATGCGAAAAAGAATTTCTTCAATTGGAAACATAGATTGGAAAATAGAGGTACCTAAATTTCGACGGTTGCAGATCAATCAGGATCGACCCGAGTGCTTTTGATTTCTGAGAGGGTTTGATTTGAGCAACTGGAGCAGAGGAGTCGATCGAGAGCTTTAATTCAACGCTAGAGTAGCGGGATCGACGAGTGGCGAGGGAGACGAGGAGGAACGATGCACGTCACAGGCCCCCTCTGCTGCGTGCTTTTCGCGGAAAAGACGACGCAGCTGCCGTCTGATCAAACGATCAGATGGCCACGATTTGATCGCCCGATTGACGGACGAATCTGACGACGTCCAACGAAGGTAACGGCGCTTTAATTAAATTGACGGAATCTGTTAAGTTTTTAAATAATTAAATAAATATTTAATTTAAATTTTACAGTTTTAATTAATCAAATTTACCCTATTAAATGCATTCCAAAAATTTCCAATAAATCACCCTTAGCTAATTGAAGGGTGAGGAACGCAACGGCACACTCGGATTTTCGTTTCGATAAGTATTTAATTATTGGATTATTTAGGGCATTTAAATATTATTAAAATATTTGACGAAAAATCAACGACTTCCAATGACTTCAAAATTTCACCCCTAGCTAATTTGGGTGTTCTGAACGCAATGGCGAAGTCAGATTTTCAATTTGAGGTCTAGATAAAAAGGTCAATTTTCTAGGGTTTGGGATTTTCCAGAATTTCTGATTTTGACTCAGTTGACTTTTGGTTCGACCTAGATTTCAGAGATGAGTTCTAAATTGCTTAATTAGTGACTTAGATCCTTAATTAAGACTTAGATTAGTCTTAATTGAGCCAAGTAACAACCTGGGTTATTACATGGTCATCGAACAATCTAAAGTAATAAGCAAATCCACGTGGATAGTTTTCCATTCCTATGAAATTTATTAAAACTGCATTTTTAGACTTTGCTTTAACTTTTAAGTGTCTTTTAACCTTAAGCTTCTTCAAATCCTAAGAGGTCATTTTCCAAATGCCTTTGTTTTTATTTCTAAGATACAGCTTGATGAATTATGGATGATGCCTCCTTACACTTGGTGATTGTGATCATAATTGCTCTATAGAACAAATCATTAGGTAGATAGGAACACTCTCCTATCTATCACCTTATAATTTTTTGTGATACCAGCTGTAATGGCCCGCTCCATCGCTATGCGCAATCAAATATTGTTAACGACAAAACAAGTCATTAATGAAGGAATAACCCATCCCGACACATTACCAAGCCATTGTTCATGATGAGTTAATAAGAATTCAATGTGTTATCCTTTCATGCAGCAATAACAGATGAGGCTAATCCTTAACTTAGGTATAATGCCTTGATCTCTAGTATTAGCTAATTTTACCCATACACATTGGCTTCAAGGTAATTGAGGAAGAATAGTCAATGTACATAAATAAGCTATAAATACATGCTAATCACATCACAACACTAAGTAAGAGATAGAATATATATCAAAGTATAGAAGCTTAAGCATCTATCTATAATATTCATTACAGAAGCTAAGTAAACATTCATCTCAAAAAAAAAAATACAAATAACTAAAATTAACACTACAACAACTACTGCTCTTATCCCTCCTCCTGAAGCTCCTGAGTCTCCTCTAAAGCTGGTTCTTCAAACTGCTCCAAACTTGACATGTCAATATCACATGCTAGGGACCCCATCCAAAAAAGGGAAAAATCTAGTGTTATACAATAAGTCTAAATATATTTTAGGCTAAAATTAGTATTTTTGTACATTATAGGGATAATACTTTACTTAACAACAAAATAGAAATCAAAGTATGTAAAACTTCATTAAAACTACAATAGTAAAGCCAAATACAAAAACTAGAGATATAGTAACACTAAAATAGAGCAAGTAGGATGAAAGTAAATTGATTTAAATAAACTGTAAACTAAATAGAACATGAAAATTGAATTGTGATGTATTCCATTGTATTTTCATCTGAATATGCCATTGAATATGCCATAAATATGCATGACCTTGATGTAGCATAACATCCCACATTTTCTAGGTGTGCTCTAATTGCATCATTAACAAATTATAGGTGTGCTTTGCATTGCATCGTTAATGATATGTTACACTAATATAATTCATGTTCTTCCAAAATTCAATAAAAATAAGGATAAAATGATCAAATCCAAAAAAGAAAATTACACATCCTTTTTTGTTATCTAAATATTTAACTTGTTTCACCTTAATATGCACATTAATCTAAATTCCATAATATTTAGAGTTCTTAATCATATGAGTTATAATTCAAATATTATTTTAGCTGAAATCAACATATCTCAAGGTTTCACTGCATTATCAACCTAAATAATCACATGATAGCAGTACATACACACAATTAGCATGTCTTAAAAAAAGTGATATTGGACACTTAGATTGTTTAACTGCACTTACCCCCGCGCACAAGAATAAGAGACATACATCATTTCACAGTTTATTCTCCCAAACTAAGATGTCCAAACCATTGCTTATGATATACATTGGAACTAGGATATTTATCCTGAACTAAATTGTACTATAATTACTCAAGATAAGATAGAAACTCTATAGTTCTATACAGGGCAAACTAAGCAATCCCATATTCTTCTAAATCAGAGTTAGATTTATGGATATGTACTGCATTCCCATATGACAATACTAATATTCTAACTACTTGGAAGTCTAAATAGACTATTTAATAGTCAAGGAGTTTCAAACTGCATAAGATATTCTCAACTATAAGTGGTTCCAACACTAAGCTCCAAAGAAATAAACATTTAATTCTATCAATTTAGTTTTATTACCACAAAACAATATGTTCAGTCTAGTTTGCATGGGATTAATACTACCATAAGAACATAAGATCAATCTTTAGGGTTTATATGGTGAATCTAAGATTCTATCTTAACATATCATAAATAAGGAATCTTACATCAATATTTTAGCTAAATTATAGTTCCACTAATCATATTGTTTACCATTACACTTTGAGCAACTTCTAAAGTTTTGAGTCATTCTATCTAACAATGCAAGTTAAAATAATAATCAAGATGAATCTTAACTTATACCAGAATACATGACATTCATGTTACTAAATGAAGTCAAGGGATATAATCATAAGTGAAATTATTATCTTATCTTATTTCTAATATTTAATATTAAAATCATAAGGTAGATTAATAGATCCATAGTTTGGTTGTTTGATCAATCAATCATCTTTTTATTAACTGATTTAGTGATAACCAACATTCTGATTTTTCTTACTTGGTAGAAAATCAATAAGGAATGAAGGTTATCATTTATGATATAATCACCTTAATTCTCATTAGGACTTAAGAGTCTATCTTGCAAAACTAAGATCAAGAATTAAATCAAATGATAATAAATCATTCATTGATGTCTAATGAAGGTAAAATCTGTAAGTGAGCTTAATATGGTTAAGCAAGGTACTAAATATTAGTTAATTAAAGCTTTGAGCTCGTTAAGAAAAACTAATAACAAAACATGCTAAAACTGAAGTATGAAGCTACCGCTTGGCTCTTTGTTGTATAATGATTCCATAGATACTAAATTTTTCAAAATCAAATTACAATTGAGACTAATAATTACTAAACATAATTTAATGTAATTAATAAATAATTAGCTTAATTGATCATAGAAAAGTAAATCTAAATTTACAATTGAGTTTTGATTGGCATAATGAAAAATAGAGACCCTAAACATGCAATTTGAATGAGTCTACATATTAATATTCACTAATGAAGCATTTGGATAATTAATACTTAAATAAGAAAATCATTCACTGAAACTAAATATTATTTCTATTTATTAATCTATAGTTTTTTTTGATCAAAATTTATTAACATTTGGATGCAAATTGACTGAAATAAATGCAACCATAGTTTCATTAAATTTTCCTAAGATAAAACTTTAGGTTTAATAAAAATCAAAGTGTCTAATTCCATTTCTCCCTTCAAGCTCTGTTGGGTCAACTGGGACCCGACGAGCTGGCTGCTTGCGGGACTGCGTGGGTCGGTCAGAACCCGACGACCCGCCATTGTCGTATAGTGCGGGTCGTGGGCTGGCCTGACCCCTACTATTTGTCTTCACCTCACCAAAAACCCTAACTCCCAGTGTGATTGGAGTTAAAAGAAATTGCCAATTTACGGGTGCTTTGACCATGCCATGGCCCAGACTTGATTGCTACATGATCAGTGGGTCAAAGCACATCGAACGCACCTAGAAGCCCCTTGTGGGTTGATTGAGGTTGCCCGAACCTTACTCAACCAAAGCTCCTAATTAAGGTTTACTATGGAGAGATGATTCTTCCTGCAGAGATGAAGGCATAGCTCCTGCTTCATCTAGACAAAATCAGTGTCTCAAGGCTAAGCGAAGCCTTGATCTGGCTCAGTCTAAAGTTGGCCAGATTATTGGAAGCATGTCATGCCCAATCAACTTGGAATGGATTGAAATTGGCAATCAAGCTGGATTGAGGCACATTGGCCCACTCAGTACACTGGGTAGGGTGTACTTAGTTGCGAATGGGATGATGTGCTGCGAGCAATTGAGAATGAATCGGGGATTGAGCTGATTGTTGTGAGCTTCCTTAAAATTGGACAAGATGATAGGGAGCTTGAATGCCAAGCTTAACCTATGTACTATTAGAAAAAGGATCTGGAAGTCGCACTGGGTTTAACTAAACTTTCAGGAGAGGGCAGGGGAAATAAGGAAGACCTGAAGCTTCCACAGTGAGCAAAGGAGCTCACTAAGTGCTCCTTTAGCTATTTATTGCCAGAGGGAGACCTCGAGTGGATGAGCCATGGCTGCTATGCCCGAACCCAGAGTCGGCCTTGAGCTACCAATTGAGGCTAAGTCAAGCTCCTTAGCTTGATGGAGTGCCTCTCCAATAGTAAAAGGAGAAGGAAATTATTAGGCTAAGGTGGACAAGGAGTAAGGGGACAAGACATTGCATGGCAAGTATGGGCGTTCTTCTCTGTCAGAGTTGAGCCCAATTGGAACAAAGCTGAACAGCTCTCAGGCTTCTGCTGACCATCTAAATGATTGACAAGTAAGGAAGGATAGTCCTGATACGTCGGCCTATAATAGCAGAATGCAAAAGGGACCTCAGCCATCGAATCGCGAGTGTGATATGACATTTGATATCAGATCTGGCGAGATCCGATTTGGACCATCATATTGGCTGGAGAGGAGGGCTTGGATGCGTTGAATCAGCTGCCGCATCTGCTGGGCCTCACAACAGATCACCCACGGTCAGCACAGTGGATTCGGGCAATCTGCCAACCATTGTATATAAATTTGCAATTATTTAAAATTACAAACCCTTTTGTGCAATCTCTCTAATTTAATTTTAATAGAATTAAGGCCTAAATAACCTCTAAAAATTTTTAAACTTTTACCCTAGCTAATTTGAGAGTGAGAATTTTAGGGTTAGTTCCTAATGAGATTTAGAACTTAATGGTACTGTGTTTAAGACTTGATTAGGCCCATATTAGGCAAGGTAACAACCTAAGGCTGTTACAACATTGTTCACTGATGGAGTTACAATATGACATGAAAAAGGTGTTCTGGTGGCCATGACTCAAGCTCGATGTTGCCGATTACATTTCTCACTATTAAGCTTGTAGCCTCGTTAAGATAGAGCATCAAAAACCTAAAGGATTATTTCAACCCTTAGAAATCCTTAAATGGTAATGGTCGGACATATTTATGAACTTTATGATGGGGTTACCCAGAAGCCGATCGGGAACCGATGCAATTTGGGTAGCCGTAAATCATCTTATTACGTCAGCTTAATTCTAGATATAAAGTTAGCAAAGCTCTATATCCATGAATAATTAGATTGCATGGAATCCCAAAAAATTAATAGTGTCATCATTCTCTCCCATTTATAGCAGATAATGCATCAAGACTTAGGAATCGTACTAGCTATGAGCACATCTTTTCATCCACAAATGGTTTTCAAATCAAAAGGGTGAACCATGGACTTAAAGATCTACTAAGATTAAGTATTTTATATTTTGATCATAATTAGGAAGATCATCTTTCATTGGTCAAGTTTGCATAAAATTACAATCAGACATGTATCAAAATGTCTATATATAAATCTTTATATAGCATAAAACACACCACTGGTAAGGATCAATGTTAGAGTTGTTCAGTTGTCCGGATTCAAATGGGTGGAAGAAGACAACAAAAAGATTCGCCTGATCAAGAGCAGAATGTTGCAGCTCAATACATGCAAAAAAAGTATAACGATGTTAGACATCAAATACTAAAATTTTAAGTCAAAGATCTTCCATATCTTATGCAAAGTTTAATGAGAGGTGTCTACAATTTGGCATAGCTGGCATGTTAAGCTGGAGATACGTTGGAACTTTTGAAGTGATAGCATGAGTAGAAAGTTATTCCAATTAAATAAAGCTACCATAATATTTTATGGTAATACAAAATGTATTTCATATATCTTCACTCCACTGATGTCTATAGAATTCATTTCAAGAAATATCAATACCAGTAGTACAAATCCAACCCAACTTAACTTTTATCAAAGAACCTTTTAAAATACTAGAAAGAGATAATTGTCAATTGAGAAGTTGGAGCATACCCAGGATTAAAGCATAGTTGCAAAATCACAGTGTTGTAGAGGCTACTTAGGAGAAAGAAGAAGATATGTAAGAGAAATATCCCAAGTTATTTTAAAGTCCATGTACTCCCAAACCTTCCTACTATTAGATTTTATTCAATTTGAATTAAATGTTAAGGACAATATTATATTAAAATGGAGGAGTTTGAAACAACCATTAGTTTTTATTGAACCTATTTAAGCATAACAAAAGTCACTAAGAACTTTAAACTTTATATAGACTACTTCTCTAGTCATTTTAAATGAAAATATTCAAGAATTCTTTTTTTGAATATTTTAATAATAATTAATTGAAATAAATAGTTCCAAAGAATTTAAAATTTTTGTTTAATCTCAAATCCCAATAAAATGCACTTTTGGATTCCTCACATCAAAATTGTATAGGTAAAATTTTATAATTTTGGACTTATAATTGTTAAAAAAATACACGATATATACAAAATATATTTGGATTTTTAATTAATTATAATTATAAGATTTAATTTAATTGGTCAATTATTATTTGTTATTTAAAAATTATGGGACCTGATATATGTTACTCCAAGCGAAAGACCAAAGCAAAAAATATAGCCAACATCTCAAGCATAGTTCCTTTTTGATCTACAACGAATCTCGCCATTGGATGTAATCAAATGACAGTGATTTAATAAATCCCTAATCATCATCTCCCTCCTCTCACCCAAAATTTGAATAATATCTTAACAAAATATATCCTTTTCCTGATAGAATCTTGTGCCTCTCACAATTCCCCGCCCACAATATACTTTTGCTAATGAAGTTTTGAAGTCTCTGGTGTGTGGGAAGGAGAGAGAGCTGCAAAGGAATATTAAGGTTCTAGAGTATTGCTAATAATGTTTGGGAACTTAGGAATTTGATGAAACATAAGAATGACATTATTGAGAGAGGGTTATATAAAAATTTAAGTGGGTTAAGTTGATTTACAAATGCACTGGATGATTCAACTTCCATGGGTTTATTTATTTTTTTAAGGCTAAATTGGCTTGAGGATGAGTCAGGAGGATTCTTTCATTAGCAAAAGTATATTGTGGATTGGGGAATTGTGAGAGGCACAAGATTCTATCAAGAAAAGGATATATTTTGTTAAGATATTATTCAAATTTTGGGTGAGAGGAGGGAGATGATGATTAGGGATTTATTAAATCACTGTCATTTGATTTATTAAATCACTGTCATTTATTCTATCAGTGGCCTTACTGACCTACCAGGGTGTCTAGAAGATTTGGCTAATCCTTAAAAATTACTAGAAACATTCAGGACTAGCTTGAATCCTCATCATTCTCAACATTCCAATTCAAAATCCCAACTCAAGACACACATCATCTATTATAATATAGATATGGTGATTTGGATTGACAAGCTTAAATTCTAGTCCCTATTAGTTTCAATTATTCTCTATCAAGTTTCCTTAGTTCTTATGAATGATATAGATTGAAAGGAAGTATATTAAGTTGCTTTAATTTTAGTAAAATCTACACTTAATTATGCCGGCATATAGTTCTAATCTATTGGTGAAATTGGCACTCTATAACTAATACTAATTAAGTTCTAATAGATTTAATACTCCTAAAATAATTGTTAATACATTAGTAATTATCTCAGAAGGAATGGGGTATGAGTAGTGATAAGCCTTTCATTTATACAAAAATCATCTCATTATTTGTGGTAGTTTGCACTAAATGTTTACTATTTACAACTTAATTTCCTATGTTACACTCCTATTTTGATTGTGTAGTCTTATGGGAGTTATTTGGCTAATTTCACTTTTGGACTGCACAAAGGAGAGTAGTCAGGCACACCTAGGCACCTCCCAGTATCAATACCAAAAATCCAGAAAGCTAGGACCTTTGGTACACTCAAATTTAGGATGTATTAATTGAATAAATCAAAAATGGAGAACTTAATCATTATAATTAACTTAAGAAGTCTTAAGACTTTGATCAAGCTATTAAGATTTGATCTAGGTTTAAGATTGCCACCAATAATATATCCCAAATTCACTGATTTGATATTTGATTTATAAATAAACATTTGATCTTAATTGGGCATGAGTAAGGGGTCAAACCCTAATCTAGTTGATTAAGATCCAAACTCTTAAATTCTTAATTAAATTGACTTGATTACAAGATAAGGAAATTGACATTATTCCAATAATGCATCTGATTTGTATTGATCTTAAACATTTGAATTAGACATATTAAGATTATTGATAAATCTATGTGATTGATTAATCTAAATTTAAACTTTAGATTCTTGATTTTCTCCTAAATAAGACTACTAGCATAGAACTAAATTGATTTAATAATTGATATAACTCTAATAACATCCTAGATTTGAATCTCATAATCTTAAAATAGGATATGATCAGATGACTAAATCATCTGATCTAATCATTCTAAACCTAACTTATAAATGGAACCTAATATGTTAGCTTCAGAATTAAGGGTATGAGATCTTAAGTATCTCAGCATATGATAGCCTCTAAAATATTTTAAAGACCTAAATTTAAATATATATTGAGGTAGGGGAATTTTCTATAACTCATTGAGGTAGAAGCTTAGATGATCCCTTAATCCTAGAAATTGATCTTATCCCCTCATGGTAGGAATCACTTAAGATATTAGAATGACACTTTTTCTTGTGGTAAAACCCATATTTAGTGATCCTTGATCACCCTCTTCTTGAAGCCTTGTATAGGACTTACCTATTTAGCATAGGAATTAATAGTCTTGGTAAATCCTTGTTGATTAAATAGACTTGTTTGAACCCAAGTTATTGGTTGGTGTAGTAGAGTATACCCATAGTACTGGATTATTTCAGTAATATCAAGGATTTGTTGATTCACTCCAATGTGGACATATGTGGCAGCCCTGCCCCGCCGTGGTCCTGTTAACTCTTAAGTTAACATGATTACGGTGGAGGGGTCACCAAATGACAAGGTCCCTACTTATAATTAGATTAGGCACACATCCTAATCCATCATAATTAAGGACTTTGCCATTCTCAAAGTAAAATCTCACTAAATGAAAATACAAGAGCAGCAGAGTGTGGAAGCATATGTACAAACATCCATCCATCATTTAAATACAACAGTCCAAAATAAGTAAAGTGCTAAAAAAAAATTAAATCCCAGTATTATTACAACATTAAATAGTTTAAAAGAGCTAAAAGGAAATACTAGTCCTCATAAGTGTAGAAAGGAAACTAATAATCTTCAGTAGTACGCTCCTCCTCTAAAGGCAGATCTCCTGAAGGCTTTACAAGAATCTACCATTGTCAGTTTCATAATGATAGAGCCCCAGCCAATAAAAGAAAAATCTAGTTAAACAAATTATCTAAGTACATTTTAGGGTAATCAATTTATTAAATTTGTTAGATATCACCAAACAAGTAAGCACAAAAAGCATAGTATGAGCAAAAACACATAAGAAAGAATAAGATAAAGTTATAAGCAATTTTTCTTATAACTTAAACAACTATGAACCTAGAACTTCAATTGACCATAAGTTGGTCAATTTCGCCCCAAATTAAGTGATCCAATATTAATTTAGATCAAAAAAACCTAATTTACAGTAATCTTTAAAAATATTTAGGTTCTAATGGTTAGATCTCCTAATCAACCTAAATTACTCTAAAACTCAATTACTGAATATTAGTAAATTTAATAATCTAAATTGAACAATTTAAATTTCAAAAAACTCCTAGAGTATATTAGAACCTAATAATGAGGTTGGATTAGTGATTTGGAGATTAATTTCACTAATCACTCACTAATCACCCTAAACTCTAATTAGGCCATAACTTAGCCAATTAGAGTTTAAATTGAGCCTACCACTAGTTGTTGTGATCAGTAAATCATTTGTGAGCTATAGCCACTGATTTTACTCAATTTGGACACCAATTGACAAATTTAGGATTTTTGACCCTTAATTAGGAAACCCTAAATTACCCTTTTACCACGAAGCTTGTATTGGCTATAACTTAGCCAATACTTATCAGAATTCAGAAATTTTAAGTTTTATGGAAACGTTAGACAGTATATAACAATAAACTGAAAGAAAATTTAGATTTTATTAAGCCAAATTACAAAAATTCCCCTATGAGTCAAATTTAGTAATTTGATCTCATAAGGCTTAATAATTATCCAAAATTTGTGTAATTGCTGTCTAATCTTCTATTAGATAGTAAAAAACACTTTGACACTTAAAATATTAGATTTGGAATCCTAGATCAAAATTTGATCTTTTGAACCCTTCCAAAATTTGGGTTTAACATTTTTAAGCTCTAAAATCACATTCTAAGCATTATAAGTAGTTAGAATGGTGATTTAAATCATAAATTATGTGGGCTTAAGTCTTAATTTAATTTTGATCAAAACATCATTCTTAAGCCCTTAAGAAAAATCCTTAAGTAAAATTTGAGCTTTTCATTCCTTCCTTAGATCATTCTATAAGACTTATAACATTAGTTAAGAAGTGTGTCTGAGTGCTACTCTTAGTACTTAAGAGCCTTAATTCTTAGGATTAGGAATAAATCTTAGGTTAGAGTTCATCTATTAAGTAAATTGGGTTACTCAATAGGTGAAGCCTTGAGTTTACTAGGTTTATAGATTTTCTTAGTTTATTTAATGATTATTTAATCTTTAAATCTTAGAACTAAGAATAGAAATCTATCCTAATAAGTTGATTTATTATTAGGATTTACCTTAACCTAATCTATGAGATATGGGTTCTAAACCTTAGATCCTTAGATACACCTTTAGATTAAGTAATTAAACCCCATATTTGGAGTTTAATTCTTAATCCTTTCATCTTAATTTGATCAATCAAGATGGGTTGGGGTTATGATAAAATATTAATATAGGTCGAATGATTTATTATTCATCTTATTTAGTCGACATTGATTTATTAAGATTAGAATATAATCAGTTCTAATTGTTTTTTAACTTATAAGGTCGTGAATCTGAGTTACACTCGATAGTAAAACTTGGAGATCCTGAACTTGTGTAACTTAGAGTAGATAGAATGATTAAATTAGATAACAAATAGATATTACCTGTGTCCTAATTGAGTCTCTTGCTCACATTGAAATTGATGCTTTGCTTATCTTGTTTTAAGCCTTATATTTTGTTCACATATATTAGGCATAAGACATTTGAAAAGTGCTTCATGTCAATTTGTTTTGCATAAACATCTGCATTGTCAAGTTGAACATATGATTATTAGAATATAGCCTAATTAGTATGCCTTTCTCCTATACCTAGACTTTAGTACAAGCCAGACCTAGACCTATGATCGGCTAAGGTGGTATATGTCTATCTAAAGTAAGTCTAACCAAGCCTAGGCATAAGACCGACTAGGATGGTATATGTTAGGCTATAAACTTCATGCCTTACATCCTTTTATACCCTCTGTTGGCATTACTAATTTATGTACATTTCTACTTTAAGTTGTTCATCTTATTTTAGTCATAGTAATTTCAGTGCATACTTACTGTTTCAGTTTACATTTCAGTACTTTCTTACTTACTGTTCTTCATCCTTTACTAGTTTTACTTCTACTTATAGGATGCTAGTTTTACTTATTTTTTATATTTATAGGATGTTAGTCTCACTTTTAATTACATACTTGTTTTACATGTTCATTTATCTTTATGTCAATTAGCATAATTTTGGATTGATCATAAATATGTTTAGGATGTATTTTGTTTCTAGTCACTTGTTTTATACTTACCTGACCTTGTTGCAGTTGCTTTGGAGGAGGTACTCTGAGAAGATCTTCTAAGACCAGATTAATTCTTTCTGTTTGGCCATCAGTTTGTGGGTGGAATGCTGTACTCATGGCCAAGGTGGTACCAAAATCTTGATGTACAACCTTCCAAAATTTTGAAGTAAAACGATTGTCTCTATCATACACTGTTGTTTTAGGAATTCCGTGCAATCTGACTATTTCTTTAGTATACAGTTTTGCTAACTTTTCCACGGAATCAGTTTGACGGGCTGGAATAAAATGTGCAGACTTAGTAAGATGATCCACTATAACCCATACTGTATCAGTTCCAGATCTAGCACAAGGTAAACCCATAACAAAATCCATGGATATATCTGTCCACTTCCATTCTAGGATCTCTAGTGGGTGCAGTAGGCCACCAGGTTTTTGATGTTCTGCCTTTACTAAACAATATGTGTGACTCTTTGCAATGAATTCTGCCACACTCTTCTTCATTCCTAGCCACCATAATGATTCTTTAAATCATGATACATTTTAGAGTTTCCTGGATGTATCTGATATCTTGAATTATGACTTTCAACCAAGACCTCCTTTTGCATGGACTTGTGAATCCAAAAGCGATTATCCATATAGATAGCACCCTTCTTGAAATTCAACTCTGGGCGACGACCACTTTCTATTGCGACTTTAAGGTCTAAGTAGTCATCATCCTTCGTTTGGGTGATATAAACATCTCTATGGAAAGTAGGCTCTATATTACTCATAGATATCATTGTACCCATTAAGTCACCTCTAATTGGGGCAATCTCCATCTTACAGAATTCATCCACCAATGGGCTTTTTGAGATAGTAGTGTTAAGAGTAGCATAACGACTTAGAGCATCAGCTACTATGTTGGCTTTCCCTGGATGATACTGGATGTCAAAATCATAATCGCTGATCAATTTCAGTCATCTTCTCTATCTACAATTTAACTCTCTTTGGGTAAAGATGTATTTCAAACTTTGATGATCCATAAAGATAGAGCACTGAACTCCATACAAATAATGGCGCCAGATCTTTAAGGCAAAAACTAATGTTGCAAGTTCTAGATCATGAATAGCATAGTTTCTTTCATGAGTCTTAAGTTGACAAGATGTGTATGCTATAACTTTGATTTCTTACATTAATATGCATCCTAAACCAATTCCATATGCATCTGTATACACCTGATAATTAACTCCTTCTTTTGGAAGAACTAATACGGGAGTAGAAGTTAACGCTTCCTTTAAAGTCTGAAATGCAGTTTCACATTCTGTTGACCAGATAAATGGAACTGCTTTTTGAGTCAACTTTGTTAAGGGAGAAGCAATTTGGGAAAAACCTTTAACAAATTTTCTATAATATCCGGCTAATCCCACAAAGCTATGAATCTCTGTGACTGATTTTGGCTAAGCCCAATCTTGTATAGCACTAATCTTTTGCTGATCCACCCTAATTTCTTAAGCATCTACCACATGCCCTAAAAAGGATACCGAGCTTAACTAAAACTCACATTTAAAAAACTTAGCATACAATTCATGTTCTCTAAGCACTTTCAGTACTAATCTCAAATGAGGACACCCAGGAGATTCAAGAAGAGCCAGTGGAGCACTAGTGGACTCTACTTCAGCTTTACCTTTTGCTTAGTTCAGTTTAGTACTAGCTTTTATGTCTATTTTAGTAAAAATGCTGTATAATTTTGGATGTATCTTCTTTTCTTTTTTGAGATGAACATTTTCATACAGCTTCTGTGATGAATGTTTCTGGATGTTTGCTTAGCTTCCGCACTCTATTATATGCTACTTGTATTTAGTATTGTGATGTGATCAGTATACTAGAAATGCTGATATCTTATGCATACATTAGATTCCTTATGTGTGTTTCAAATCTAATGTATGTATCGATCTAATACTTAGGATATGGATACTACTATTATCTTAAGTATTAGCTCTCAACCCTCCTTAAGGTTGAGTCAGCAGCCTTTCAGAGGGGTTTTGTTTTAGCTATTCGGGGAGATGGGATATTCCTCCCCGAGTGGCGCGCCGCTCCGCTGCCAATCTGATTATAGCTATCTTTTGTGCACGACAACGGGGCAGGATGCTACAGTTGGTATCAAAGAAATATCATAAGGTGTCAGATAAGGAAAGGTTCATATCTACTTTATGATCCATTCTCTGCAGTGGATATGATCGCAATTACTAAGTGTAAGAAAAACAGCATCCATAGTTCATCCTACTGAAATTTCAGAAATGAAACTAAGAATATCTGGAAATAACACCTTAGGAATTAAACGAATCATAAATGAGTAAGATATGGCTAAATGATAAATACGAGTGACAAATGACATCTTAGGATTTGAATGAACCTTAAAGAAGTAAAATATACAAATTAAATGCTTATAACTAAAATAATTGGAAAACCAGAATTAATGATTTAATGAAACTTTAGGTATGGAATATCAGCAGTTCAGTTCATTCTACTACCTTAGACCATTCGTCGGGTATTGGACAGATAGAAGGTTATCTAGGAAGGATCGATTAGTAACATTTGATGATTTTTGTGCTGCATTTAGGGTAGAATATTGTAGCTGATGTCATTATATTTCATATAATACCTTTCTTTCATCTCAATATATCCTTTTGTCTACCTATGTAACTTCTCTTTTGAGAAAGTGATGATAAAAAAAGATAGTAAATCTTTGTTTTGTTTGCTAAATTCATGCTTTATTGCAGTCATGAATCCATGATCTCCTTCAGCCCCTACCCCGATTAAAAATGCGGTCTCATCATCTGGCGAACCCGAAGAATCCAACACAATGGCGAGTCTGGTGAAAGCCCTAATAGAAAGCAATGTGCAACAAGCGCAAGAAACTTGTGCTCCGATTCTCTCTGTTAGGCAACAACCTGCACCCCCATCAGGGTTTTCATCATCTTCACACTATACTAGTGATGGAATCCTGCACAATTTTCTTCGCCTTAGAACTCTTACGTTCAATGGAGCGCTAAATCCTATGGACACAGAGTAAATTGGCTCAAGATGGTCGAAAAGAACTTGGCTAGTATCAAGTGCCCTATTTCTAAAGCTATTCGCTTAGTGACTCATCTGTTCCAAGAAGAATCCAAATATTGGTGGGAGAATGAGCGGAACAACAAATTCATCGATTATGAAGTAGGATATCCCCTGTGATATGTTTTTGAAAGCATTTAGTGTGGCGTTCATACAGCATCATCTCAAGAAATTCTAGAGGATGAGCTCCTCCATCTCACTCAAGGTAATAACTCAGTGTTCGACTATGAACAGGAATTCTAAAGATTGTCATGCTTTATTTTAGACCTGGTTAGAACGAAAGCATCTAGATGCTATCGATTCCTGAAGGGTCTGAGAGACTCTATAAAAGCTCACCTAGTGTCCCGCCAAATCAAAACTCTGGCAGAATTGATCGAGGCGGCTCGTCTCCAAGAAGGGTTTCAAGGTCAGATGGACCGTAAGTGTAAGGCTACGTTTGTGTAGCCAAAGAAGGAGCGCTTTGGTCACTGCAAGATGGCTAAAGTATATAACATCGAAGCTGAACAATCCCCACCCCAGAACTCTGAATGTAAGAAATACCATCAGTATGGGAAATGCTACCACTTTGGTGGTGTGTGTTTCGCATGTGGTCGAAAGGGCCACCGTTTCTTCGAATGTGACGCTAAGTCAACAATCGATGGAGTGCTCATTAGTCACTCCCGTCATAAGCAAGCATTCCGTGCTCAGCCAAGGAACAATCGAGAGCCCGCTCCTGCTATAATGCCAGCTCTCACTTCAAATGCAAAGGCAGTTGTACTTGCGCAGAAGCTGGCCTATAATCATCAAGGCTAGTGGCCCCAGGGTAAACAACCTATAGCTCTTGTAAGGGTATACATGCTAACACCCGCCTCTGCACCTGAAGATAATGATGTCGTTCAGGTATGTCTTAAATTAAAGTTTTATTCAATTATTACTATTTCAGTATTTTAAAATGTTTGAGTATCAATTCTTATTAAGTTATTATAATCATAGGCACCTTAATGATAAATGATAAATCTTGTAATATTCTTTTCGATATTGGAGCAAATCATTCCTTCATATTGAAAAGCTGGGTGCAGATGCTTAAGCTACCAACATATCGGCTAGCAAACTCGTTGAGTATCGGGCTACCTTCCGGAGCCTGTATACAATCCCAGCAATTTTGTAGCATAGATATTCCTATCGGTAAATAGAAATACGGAGCTAAATTAGTTATGTTACCAATAGCAAACTTTGACATAATCCTAAGCATGAATTGGTTGAGTGAACATGGGGCTTCCATAAATTGCCAAAAGAAGAAAATCACTTTGGGTAGTGGAAACTAATCAAAAACTTTCATTGGAAAATGTAGCACCTAAGCATCGTTGATCAATGCAATGAAAGCAGAAAGGCCAGTAAGAAAGGGATGCGATGCATATCTCGTAACAATGTTGGGAGAGAAGAAAGAAGTCGTGCCTATTTATAAAAACCAAATAGTTTGTGAATTTCTTGATGTTTTTCCTAAAGACCTACCCAGTCTTCCTCTCGTTAGAGAAGTGAAATTTGCTATAGAATTAATTCCGGGAACCCAACCATTATCAAAGATTCCGTATCATATGGCGCCTAAGGAATTGTAAGAGTTGAACAAACAACTGGATGAGCTGCTAGAAAAAGGTCTTATTCAGCCAAGTTCATCTCCTTGGGGAGCGCTAGTTTTATTCGTGAAAGAGAAAGATGGATCGATGAGAATGTGCATCGATTATAGAGAATTGAACAAAGTAACTATCAAGAATAAATACCCGTTATTGCGAATCAATGATCTATTCGATCAATTATCTGGAGCTAAGCTACTTTCCAAGATCGATCTGCGATCTGGTTATCATCAGCTAAGAGTTAAAGATGCAGATATAGAAAATACAACATTTAGAACCCACTATGGACATTATGAGTTTTTGGTGATGTCTTTCGGCTTAACTAATGCGCCGTCCATCTTTATGGATTTAATGCAGTGAGTACTAAAAACATAGTTAGATAAATTCGTCATAGTCTTCATTGATGATATCCTAATTTATTCAAAAAGTAGTGTTGATCATGAGGAACACTTAAGATTAGTTCTACAATAACTCTGAAACCATGAGCTTTATGTAAAATATTCCAAGTGCAAATTTTGGCTTGTCTCGGTCGCGTTTCTGGGCCACATCATAGATGCACAAGAAATTAAAGTAGATCAAAATAAATTTAGCTCCATTCAGGATTGGTCACAGCCAAAGTCTGTGACTGATCTTCGAAGCTTTTTGGGTCTGGCATCGTATTATAGAAAATTCATCAAAGGCTTTTCACAGATAGCTTCTCCTCTCACAAAGTTGACTCAGAAGGCAGTGCCATTCGTCTGGAGTCTAGAATATGAGAATGTCTTTCAATCGTTAAAAAATGCTCTTTCTTCTGCCCCAATTCTTGCCTTACCCAAAGAAGGTTTGAACTACGAAGTCTATACTGATGCTTCAGGGATAGGCTTGGGTTGCGTGCTAATGCAAGAAGGAAAGGTTATTGCCTATGCATCTCGTCAGTTAAAACCACAGAAAAGAATTATCTGGTTCAGGATCTCGAATTGGCTGTCGTAATCTTTGCATTAAAGATTTGGCATCATTATCTGTATAGCGTCCAATGTTCCATATTTACAGATCATCAGAGCTTAAAGTATATTTTCACTCAACGTGAACTCAATTGCCGTCAGCGAAGATGGCTTGAGTTAATAAGTGATTATGATTTATCAATCCAGTATCATCCAGGGAAAGTGAATATTGTAGCAGATGCACTCAGTCGTCATGCTACGCTTTCCTCCTTAATAGCTTCAAGTCCTTTAGAGGAAGAATTCAGAAGGCTCGATATCAGGCCAACTCGCAGTGATATATTAAATGTACTAATATCTATGAGTACCGTTGAACTAACATTTCACCGTGATGTATCCATCTCCCAAATGAAAGATGATGACTATCTGAAGTTTAAAAGGGAAATTGAAAGTGGTCGCCGATTCGACCTGCAGCTGCGAGGTAATGTAATCTATCAAGAACATCGCCTATGGATTCCCAAATCCATGCATCAAAAGATTTTAGTGGAAGGCCACAATTCTGGTTACCAAGTATATCATGGTAGTACTAAGATGTATCAAGATCTAAAGAAATCATTCTGGTGGCCTGGAATAAAGAAAAGTGTGGCTGAATTTGTATCGAAGTGTCATACCTGTAATCTAGTCAAGGCTGAACATCAGTAGCCTGGGGGACTTCTCCATCCTCTAACAATCCTTGAATAAAAGTAGTTTGATATTTCTATGGACTTCGTAATTGGTTTACCCAAATCAAAATCTGATACTGATTCAATTTGGGTCATTGTCGATCGACTGACCAAATCGGCATATTTCATTCCGTCGCGTCAAACTGATTCTGTGGAGAAATTGGCGAAGCTATATATCAAAGAAATAGTCAGACTTCATGGAATTCCGAGGTCTACTGTATCCGATCGTGATAGTCGATTCACTTCTAAATTCTGGCAAGTCGTGCATCAAGACTTGGGAACTACCCTAGCCATGAGCACCGCTTTTCACCCCCAAATAGATAGTCAAACTGAGCAAGTTAATCAAATTCTTGAAGACCTTCTTCACCTATGCATTTTGGATTTCGGAGGTTTTTGGAAAGATCATATTCCCTTAGTTAAATTTGCTTATAACAACAGTTTCCAATCAAGTATTGGCATGGCTCCGTATGAAGCATTGTACGGCAGAAAATGCAGTACGCCCTTTGTGAAGACCCACTTAAGTATTAATAAGTGAAACTCTTAAACATCGAGGCATCTTTTCAGATAACGATGGAGTTCCTTATAAGAACTCCAAAGTTAAGCGTGCTCAGGTGGGAGCACTTCCAAGATGGGTGATTTACTGGGAAGTTATCTTCTGAGGGCAAAACCAAGAGCCTTCCAAGCTAAAGCAGTTAAAACCTTAGTGTTAAGAGTTTGGGCTGTTACAAATGGTATCAAAGCAAACCATAGGGTGTCAGATAGGAGCTAAGTGTCATACAGGGAAAAGTATCACTTCATGTGAGCAGCCTCTTGAACCATGATGGTTAAGGTGCTACATAGTTATGGGTACCTCTTGAGCCTGTAGTGGTCACCTCTAGTTCTATCTACTCAATGGATGGTTCTTGGATCTGTGAGTGGATACTGATGAGGACGTCAGTTACTTAAGTTGGGGAGATTGTGAAGACCACTTAAGTAGTAATAAGTGAAACTCTTAAACATCGAGATGTTTTTTTAGATAACGGTAGAGTTCTTGATAAAAACTCCAAAATCAAGCGTGCTTAGGTGGGAGCACTTCCAGGATGGGTGACCTATTGAAAAGTTATCTTCTGAGGGCAAAATAGAGAGGCCATTCAGGCCAAAGCAGACAATACCTTGGTGTTAAGAGTTTGGGCTGTTACAAATGGTATCAAAGCAAACCATAGGATGTCAGATAGGTGCTAAGTGTCATACAAAGAGAAGTACCACTTCATGTGAGCAGCCTCTTGAACCATGATGGTTAAAGTGCTACATGGTTATGGGTACCTCTTGAGCTTATAGTGGTCACCTCTAGTTCTATCTACCCAATGGATGGTTCTTGGATCTCTGTGTGGATACTGACAACGACGTCAATTACTTAAGTTGGGGAGATTGTGAAGACCCACTTAAGTAGTAATAAGTGAAATTCTTAAACATTGAGGCATCTTTTTAGATAACGGTGCAGTTCCTTATAAGAACTCCGAAGTTAAGCGTGCTCAGCTGGGAGCACTTCCAGGATAGGTGATCTGCTGGGAAGTCAACTTCTGAGGGCAAAACCAAGAGCCTTCCAAGCCAAACCGGACAATACCTTAGTGTTAAGAGTTTGGGCTATTATAAATGGTATCAGAGCAAACCATAGGGTGTCAGATAGGAGCTAAGTGTCATACAGGGAAAAGTACCACTTCATGTGAGCGGCCTCTTGAACCTTGATGGTTAAGGTGCTACATAGTTGTGGGTACCTCTTGAGCCGATAGTGGTCACCTCTAATTCTATCTACTCAATGGATGATTCTTGGATCTGTGTGTGGATACTTATGAGGACGTCAGTTACTTAAGTTGGGGAGATTGTGAAGACCACTTAAGTAGTAATAAGTGAATCTCTTAAACATCGAGGTGCATTTTCAGATAATGGTGGAGTTCCTGATAAAAACTCCAAAATCAAGCGTGCTTAGGTGGGAGCACTTTCAGGATGGGTGACCTGCTGGAAAGTTATCTTCTGAGGGCAAAATAGAGAGGCCTTTCAGGCCAAATCAAGCAATACCTTGGTGTTAAGAGTTTGGGCTGTTACAAATGGTATCAAAGCAAACCATATGATGTCAGATAGGAGCTAAGTGTTATACAAAGAGAAGTACCACTTCATGTGAGCGGCCTCTTGAACCATGATGGTTAAGGTGCTACATGGTTGTGGGTACCTCTTGAGCTTATAGTGGTCACCTCTAGTTCTATCTACCCAATGGATGGTTCTTGGATCTGTGTGTGGATACTGACTAGGACGTCAGTTACTTAAGTTGGGGAGATTGTGAAGACCCACTTAAGTAGTAATAAGTAAAATTCTTAAACATTGAGGTGCCTTTTTAGATAACGGTGGAGTTCCTTATAAGAACTTCAAAATTAAGCGTGCTCAAGTGGGAGCACTTCCAGGATGGGTGACCTGCTGGGAAGTTATCTTCTGAGGGCAAAACCAAGAGCCTTCCAAGCTAAAGTGGACAATACCATAGTGTTAGGAGTTTGGGCTGTTACAAATGGTATCAGAGCAAACCATAGGGTGTCAGATAGGATCTAAGTGTCATACAGGGAAAAGTACCACTTCATGTGAGCGGCCTCTTGAACCTTGATAGTTAAGGTGCTACATAGTTGAGGGTACCTCTTGAGCCGATAGTGGTCACCTCTAATTCTATCTACTCAATGGATGGTTCTTGGATCTGTGTGTGGATACTGATGAGGACGTCAGTTACTTAAGTTGGGGAGTTTGTGAAGACCCACTTAAGTAGTAATAAGTGAAACTCTTAAACATCGAGGTGCCTTTTCAGATAATGGTGAAGTTCCTGATAAGAACTCCAAAGTTAAGCGTGCTCAGGTGGGAGCACTTCCAAGATGAGTGACCTGCTGGAAAGTTATCTTCTGAGGGTAAAATAGAGAGGCCTTTCAGGCCAAAGGAGATAATACTTTGGTGTTAAGAGTTTGGGCTATTACAAATGGTATCAGAGCAAACTATAGAGTGTCAGATAGGAGCTAATTATCATACAAGGAGAAGTACCACTTCATGTGAGCGGCCTCTTGAACCATGATAGTTAAGGTGCTACATGGTTGTGGGTACCTCCTGAGCCTGTAGTGGTCACCTCTAGTTCTATCTACGTAATGGATGGTTCTTGGATCTGTGTGTGGATACTGACGAGGATGTCAGTTACTTAATTTGGGGAGATTGTGAAGACCCACTTAAGTAGTAATAAGTGAAATTCTTAAACCTCGAGGCGCCTTTTTAGATAAAGGTGGAATTCCTTATAAGAACTTCAAAGTTAAGCATGCTTAGGTGGGAGCACTTCTAGGATGGGTGACCTGTTGGGGAGTTATCTTCCGAAGTCAAAATCGAGAGGCCTTTCAGGCCAAAGTGGACAATACCTTGGTGTTAAGAGTTTGAGCTGTTACAAATGGTATTAGAGCAAACCATAGGGTGTCGGATAGGAGTTAAGTGTCATACATTGAAAAGTACCACTTCATGTGAGCGACCCCTTGAACCATGATGGTTAAATTGCTACATGGTTGTGGGTACCTCTTGAGCCTGTAGTGGTCACCTCTAGTTCTATCTATCCAATGGATGATTCTTGGATCTGTGTGTGGATACTGACGAGGACGTCAGTTACTTAAGTTGGGGAGATTGTGAAGACCCACTTAAGTAGTAATAAGTGAAATTCTTAAACATCGAGGTGCCTTTTTAGATAATGGTGGAGTTCCTGATAAGAACTCCAAAGTTAAATATTCTCAGGTGGGAGCACTTCTAGGATGGGTGACCTGCTAGGAAGTGATCTTCTAAAGGCAAAACTGAGAGGCCTTTTAGGACAAAGCGGACGATACCTTGGTGTTAAGAGTTTGGGCTATTACAAATGGTATCAGAACAAACCATAAGGTGTTAAATAGGAGCTAAGTATTATACCAGGGAAAGTACCACTTCATGTGAGCGGCCTCTTGAACCATGATGGTTAAGGTGCTACATGGTTGTGGGTATCTCTTGAGCCTGTAGTGGTCACCTCTAGTTCTATCTACCCAATGGATGGTTCTTGGATCTGTGCGTGGATACTGACGAGGACGTCAGTTACTTAAGTACTTATGTATTAATAAGTGAAACTCTTGAACATCGAGGCGCATTTTCAAATAACGGTGGAGTTCTTGATAAGAACTCTAAGTTAAGCATGCTCATGTGGGGGCACTTCCAGGATGGGTGACATGCTGGGAAGTTATCTTTTGAAGGTGAAACTAAGAGGCCTTTCAGGCCAAAGCAGACAATAGCTTGGTGTTAAGAGTTTGGGCTATTACAAATAGTATCAGAGCAAACTATAGGGTGTCAGATAGGAGCTTAGTGTCATATGGGGAAAAGTACCACTTCATGTGAGCGGCCTCTTGAACCATAATAGTTAAGATGCTCCATGGTTGTGGTACCTCTTGAGCCTGTAGTGGTCACCTCTTGTTCTATCTACCCAATAGATGGTTCTTGGATCTGTGTGTGGATACTGACGAGGACGTCAGTTACTTAAGTTGGGGAGTTATCTTCTCAAGGCAAAACTGAGAGGCCTTTCAGGCCAAAGCAGATAATACCTTGGTGCTTAAGAGTTTGGGCTGTTACAAATGGTATCAGAGCAAATTATAGGGTGTCAGATAGGAGCTAAGTGTCATACAAGGAAAACTACCACTTCATATGAGCGGTCTCTTGAACCATGATGGTTAAGGTACTACATGGTTGTGGGTACCTCTTGAGCATGTAGTGGTCACCTCTAGTTTTATCTACCTAATGGTTGGTTCTTGGATATGTGTGTGGATACTGACGAGGGCGTCAGTTACTTAAGTTGGGGAGATTGTGAAGACCCACTTGAGTAGTAATAAGTGAAACTCTTAAACATCGAGGCACCTTTCCAAATAACTATGGAGTTCCTGATAAGAACTCCAAAGGTAAGCATGCTCAGGTGGGAGCACTTCCAGGATGAGTGACCTGCTGGGAAGTTATCTTTTGAAGGCAAAACTGAGAGGCCTTTCAGGCTAAATCGGACAATACCTTGGTGTTAAGAGTTTGGGCTATTATAAATGGTATCAGAGAAAACCATAGGGTGTCAGATAGGAGCTAAGTGTCATACAGGGAAAAGTACCACTTCATGTGAGCGGCCTCTTAAACCATGATGGTTATGGTGCTACATGGTTGTGGGTACCTCTTGAGCCTATAGTGGTCACCTTTTATTCTATCTACTCAATGGATGGTTCTTGGATCTGTGTGTGGATACTGACGAGGATGTCAGTTACTTAAGTTGGGGAGATTGTGAAGACCCACTTAAGTAGTAATAAGTGAAACTCTTAAACATCGAGGTGCCTTTTTCAGATAATGGTGGATTTTCTAATAAGAACTCCAAAGTTAAGCATGCTAAAGTGGGAACACTTCCAGGATGGGTAACCTGCTGGAAGTTATCTTTTGAAGGCAAAACCGAGAGGCCTTTCAAGCCAAAGTGGATAATACCTTGGTGTTAAGAGTTTGGGCTATTACAAATGGTATCAGAGCAAACCATAAGGTGTCAAATAAGAGCTAAGTGTTATACAGGGAAAAGTACCACTTCATGTGAGCGGCCTCTTGAACCATGATGGTTAAGGTGCTACATGGTTGTGGGTACCTCTTGAGCCTGTAGTGGTCACCTTTAGTTCTATCTACCCAATGGATGGTTCTTGGATCTGTGTGTGGATACTAACGAGGACGTCAGTTACTTAAGTTGGGGAGATTGTGAAGACCCACTTAAGTAGTAATAAGTGAAACTCTTAAACATCGAGGCACCTTTTCAGATAATGGTGGAATTCCTGATAAGAACTCCAAAGTTAAGCGTGCTCAGGTGGGAGCACTTCCAGGATAGGAGACATGCTGAGAAGTTATCTTCTGAGGGAAAAATTGTGAGGCCTTTCAGGCCAAAGCAGACAATACTTTGGTGTTAAGAGTTTGGGCTGTTACACCCTTAGCGTGGTCTGAAACAGGCAGTGTTCAGCTGTATGGTTCATATTTAGTCGAAGAAACAAATAAGAAAGTGCAATTGATCCAGCAGAGAATTAAAACAGCTCAAGATCGCCATAGTAAATATCATGATGCCCATTGTCGTTCTTTGGAATTTAATGTTGGAGAATTTGTGTATCTCAAAGTAAGCTAAATGAAGGGTGTATTTTGCTTTGGTGTAGCTGGGAAGCTCAGTCCTCGCTACATTTGACCATTCAAAGTAATAGAGAAAATCAGTTCGCCAACGTATAAATTAAAACTTCTCAAAGATTTAATCTTCAGAAAGTTATCTTTTGAAGGCAAAACCGAGAGGCCTTTCAAGCCAAAGCGGACAATACCTTGATGTTAAGAGTTTGGGATGTTACAAATGGTATCAGAATAAACCATAGGGTGTCAGATAGGAGCTAGGTGTCATACAGGAAAAAGTACCACTTCATGTGAGCAGCCTCTTGAACCATAATAGTTAAGGTGCTACATGGTTGTGGGTACCTCTTGAGCCTGTAGTGGTCACCTCTTATTCAATCTACCCAATGGATGGTTCTTAGATCTGTGTATGGATACTGACGAGGACGTCAGTTACTTAAGTTGGGGAGATTGTGAAGACCCGCTTAAGTAGTAATAAGTGAAACTCTTAAACATTGAGGCGCCTTTTCAGATAACGGAGGAGTCCTTGATAAGAACTCCAAAGTTAAGCTTGATCAGGTGGGAGCACTTCTAGGATGGGTGACATGTTGAGAAGTTATCTTCTGATGGAAAAATCGTGAAGCTTTTTAGGCCAAAGCGGACAATACTTTAGTGTTAAGAGTTTGGGTAGTTACACCCTTAGCGTGGTCTGAAACAGGCAGTGTTCAGCTGTATGGTTCAGATTTAGTCGAAGAAACAAATAAGAAAGTGCAATTGATCCAGTAGAGATTTAAAATAGCTCAAGATTGCCAGAGTAAATATCACGATGCCCATCATCGTTCTTTGGAATTTAATGTTGGAGAATTTGTGTATCTCAAAGTAAGCCAAATGATGGGTGTATTTCGCTTCGGTGTGGCTGGGAAGCTCAATCCTCGCTATGTTTGACCGTTCGAAGTAATATAGAAAATCTGTTCGACAACGTATAGATTAAAACTTCCTGAAGATTTCTCCACAGTTCATAATGTGTTCTACATCTCCTCTCTGCGGAGGTGTCTTCATAATCCTTCACACCTAATCCAACTTCCAGCGATATCCCTTCAGCTGGATCTTTCCTATATGGAAGATCCTATCAAAATCTTAGCTCGTGATCAAAGGCAACTAAGAAATCATTCTATCCTTATGGTAAAAGTTCAGTGGAGTAATCGCTCTATCAAAGAATCCACTTAGAAAAAAGAGGCTGATATACAACATAAATATCCAAGTCTCTTTGAAAGTCCAAGTACCGTTAAGATTCAAAAGTTTCGTTCTTAATTTTCTGTATTTTATCTTTCCCATCCCAGTAATGATGTCAAGGACAACATTGTTTTTAAGTGGGGGAGTCTGTAACAACCCAAGATCGCCACTCAGCTTAATTTAAGTCTAATCATATCTTAATTATCATTCTGTTAATTTCATCTAGCTATTAGAATCAATCCCTAAAAATTTGGCGCAATTCGGAGCTAAATCCAATATTTGGATTATTTTAATATTTAATTAATTAGAAAATTGAGGTATTTATTTTGACCTTGAAATCAAAATTCGACTTTGTCATTACTATCGTCACCCCCAAATTAGCTATGGGTGATGTTTTGGACGCGTTTGAAAGTCATCGAATTTTTGTGAATATTTTAATATAATTAAATGCACCGGAAAATGGAATAATTAAATAATCGTCAGAATCAAATTTTGACTTCACCGTTGAATTTCTCACCCCCAAATTAGCTAGGGGTGAAGTTTTGAGATTTTTCGGAACACATTTATTTAATCTGAATTTTTAATAAATTAAAAATTATGAATAATAATTAATTATTCCTTAATTTGCTTTTTCTCTTTCCTAATCACTCCTAAATTTTGGCTAGCCATCCCCCTTCATTCGGCTGACCCCTTACCTCCCTATTGCACATTGAAAGCTGAGGCCATCCCTCTCCCCCCCTTCTTAATTGCAATGCTTCATGGCTAAAGACACCCCCCTCCCCTTACCTCATAACTCCTTAGCTCATGGCCTTCCCTTTCATTCTTCTTCTTTAAAGAGAAACCTTAGCCCTCCTTATTTTGTTTGCTGCCAAGCTAAAAGCTTCTTCTCTATTTCCCCCATTATTGTGCTTGGTGCTGACGAAGGAGCTTCCCTCCCTCAAAGGTCTTGAGGAAACAAAGGTTTCTTCTTCCTCTCTCAAAGGTTAAGGTACCCTTTTATTTACTCTCCTTATACCCATTTGTTCTCTTCTTTGGTCATTTCATTCCTCTATTATGCTTATTCGCTTATTTAGATATCCATGATTAAGTATGGAAGCCATTATAGCTCTTCAAAGTAATATACCTCATGCTCTATGTTTCGTCCATTCTGCATATCCCTGCCTTTATCACCATTGTTCATATAGCTAGGGGTGAAGTTTTATAATTTTTTGGAACACGTTTATTTAATCTGAACTTTTAATAAATTAAAAATTATGAATAATAATTAATTATTCCTTAATTTGCTTTTTCTCTTTCTTTATCTCTCCTAAATTTTGGCTGGCCATCCCCCTTCATTTGGCTGACCCCTTACCTCCCTATTGCACATTGAAAGCTGAGGCCATCCCTCTCCCCCCCTTCTTAATTGCAATGCTTGATGGCTAAAGACACCCCCCTCCCCTTACCTCATAACTCCTTAGCTCATGGCCTTCCCTTTCATTCTTCTTCTTTAAAGAGAAACTTTAGCCCTCCTTATTTTATTTGCTGTCAAGCTAAAAGCTTCCTCTCTATTTCCCCCATTATTGTGCTTGGTGCTGACGAAGGAGCTTCCCTCCCTCAAAGGTCTTGAGGAAACAAAGGTTTCTTCTTCCTCTCTCAAAGGCTAAGGTACCCTTTTGTTTACTCTCCTTATACCCATTTGTTCTCTTCCTTGGTCATTTCATTCCTCTATTATGCTTATTCGCTTACCTATCAATCCTCATTGGAGGTGTTTGCTGATCCCGATGATTCAAGTGCTATGAACTGCTGATAGTGGGTGCGTGTTTGGCGTTCAAACCTCTTGTTAGCTGTTGTGATCGTCTGGAGGCCTTAGCCACCTTCAATTTCTCTCGGTTATGTCTGCAACCCCTATCCAAGGTACAGCTTCTTACCTCTTCTCTGTCGAGCTAGGTTCAGCTCGACTTGCATTTTCCCTATCCTAGATACTGTGCTAGGATCGCACCTTAGTGTTCCAGTAAGCAGCTATTGCCTTGGTAGGGACTGGCAATGGACCAGACGATGTGATTTCCATCTAAGAGTGCACTGGCAGACAATCATTAGGCCAGTGAATCGCAATGATTCCTCATGCTTACGAGTCCCCAATTGATGCTCGAACCTCTCGACTAATATATGCTGACCCATAGCATGTCTTAGGTTTGATCAAGTCAATCAATACGATTGGAATCGATCGACTCAGATGTAGCCTGAGTCTGTGAAATTTTGCCAGTATAACTCTAGCGATTCAACCTTCCTCGGGACCTCTCGACTCACCCAAACGCTTCTCCTTCAATCCCTGAACATGTAGGTTTAAGTCCTAGCTCGTGGCATTTCCTTTGTGAGGATAATTCACTCCTCACAGTTTTCCCCATTTGGATCGATAGGCTAAGTAGCACCCCGGTGATCCGACGCATCCCAGATGGGGGTTCCTAGCTTAATCAATGCATCTTGAGCCATTGATGGTGCAGCCATCAAGATCTAGGTGTAGCGTGGTCTGTGCGTGGAGAATAGGCTGACAGAAGCTAACCCTAGTTTTTCCCTCTGTCGGGTATCCCTCATGCAGAAGATGCACAGTAAAGGGTCGGACTTTTCCTAACCTGCGTGTTTATAATATCGGGCCAAGAATTATTAAGGAATTTTCTGAATTAATTTCCTTATTAATTCAGAAAATCCAATCATATGGTTTGAATTAATTAAAATTATTCAGAATAAATTAATGAAATAATTTAACCAATACTTATCCAAATGGTATGATCCAATATATAATTTTAATCAAAAAAATGTAAAGAAAAATAATATAAAATAAAATCTAAGATTAAATGGTTAGATTTTATAAAATTGCCTATTCCTTCTCTGATCTTAATTAATTCATAATTAATTCAATTAATGTTCAAAAATTATGATTTAAGTCTCTGATTGCTCATGAGACTGTGGAGAACTAATGTTGCCCTTAAAAATAATTTAAAAATTCAAAAATTGCTAATCACCTCTTAATCACCCTGATCCTTAATTAGTGAAATTAAACATTAATTAATCCTCTAATTTTGGTGAACCAAGTTCTTAATGATTTCTTAAGAGTATCAAAACTCTCTCCTATGTGCTTGGATTATCTTAAGGAACCCTAATTATCTTAATCACCTTCTTTAGCCTTAAAATGAGATTAGTGTCATTCAAGCTAAATCATGAGCTAAATCTTAAGCTAAGTGTTTCATTCACCCTTTTGACCAATATTTAGTCCATTAAAATTGGTTTGAATCAATTTGAATGTTTAAATATTAAATTTCTAATTTTAGTCTTAAGAAGAGTATTTTGTTCATTTTGACCAGAATATTATTTAAGCACCCTTAAACCCTAGAATTTTAGTAATATACTTCTAATTAATGCATTAGCATCCTTTCTATAATTCTTAAGTCCAATGATTTCAGTCTAAGTAAATAAGTCTTGAATTTCTCTAATTAGATCTTAAGATCTTAATGAGAATTTAAGACTCCCCATTTGAGAATAACTTAATTAATTATAGCATTCAAATACTAGTTTAATTGCCTTATTAAGATCATTCATTCACTATAACCTTAAATAAAATTATTCATATAAATCCTAAGTCTACATTTCAGTTTAGATCTTAAGTGATCAAACCTTAGATCTTAGACATTAGACTCTTAATCATTTTGATCTAATATCATCTTGGAAAACCTTAACTAATTTATTATCTTTATTTTGGTCATTTTGTAACTTTTCTAGGGTTTAGAACCTAAATATTATTTTAGAATATTGTTGGTACTGAAATTCTAAGCTATCTAGCACTTTAATATTTGGATTTGGAGTATAAATGACTAAGATATGGTCAAATGAATTTTCTGGACGCTACAACGCGCTATAGCGCCCGACGGTGATTTCGCCTGTGCGAAAATCCTGAAGGGTCACATTTAGAGCTTAAAGACTCTCAATCCAGAGCATTTCATGAGCAGTGCCATATATCAATGGAAAGGTGATTTCGATACCTTTCCATTGACACCAAAATCGACATGAACGGATCATCCTAGCTATATGAACAATGGTGATAAAAGTAGGGGTATGCAGAATGGACGAAAAACAAAGCATGAGGTATATTACTTTGAAGAACTGTAATGGCTTCCATACTTAATCATGGATGTCTAAATAAGCGAATAAGCATAATAAATGAATGAAATGACCAAGGAAGAAGAATAAATGGGTACAGGGAGAGTAAACAAAAGGGTACCTTAGCCTTTAGAAGAGAAAGAAGAAATCATTGTTTTCCTCAAGACCTTTGAGGGAGGGAAGCTCCTTCGTCAGTACCAAGCTCAACAATGGGGGAAATAGAGAGGAAGCTTTTAGCTTGGTAGCAAACAAAAAAAAGAGGGATGAGGTTTCTCTCTAAAGAAGAAGAAGAAATGGGAAGGCAATGAGCTAGGGAGCTATGAGGTAAGGGGAGGGGGATGGATGGCTTTAGCCATCAAGCATTGTAATTAAGAAGGGGGAGGAGAGGGATGACCTCAGCTTTCAATGTGCAATAGGGAGGTAAGGGGTCAGCCGAATGAAGGGGGATGGCCAGCCAAAATTTAGGATGAGATAAAGAAAGAGAAAAAGCAAATTAAGGAATAATTAATTATTATTCCTAATTTTTAATTTATTAAAAATTCAGATTAAATAAACGTGTTCCAAAAAATTATAAAACTTCACCCCTAGCTCTATGAACAATGGTGATAAAGGCAGGGTTATGCAGAATGGACGAAACATAGAGCATGAGGTATATTACTTTGAAGAACTATAATGGCTTCCATACTTAATCATGGATATCTAAACACGGGAGTTCAAGTGAGTAAATGAGCTCACTAGGTTGATGGAAGGCTATTTATAGTCAGAGGAAGGCTTTGGGATGGATGCCATGGCTGAGGCTCAGGCATTTGACTCGGGCCAAGAGGTTCACTCAACTTACCTTAATTAGAGGTCTCCGACTCTCTCGACCAACTAAGGAGGCTTGGGCACTACTGGGAAGGATCCTAGCAGCCAAAAGAAGCGGCAGAGGGGAGTGGGAGACAACCCTGGATGCGAATTATATGAAGGATATCTTGGTTGTCTGGCGGGTGAACTGGGGACGATGGTCTATAACGCTAGGGTCTGTATCCACCGTCTGATCGCGAGACCATTGAAGATGGTGGGCTCGATGCACTCATATTTAAACAGAACGTGGGAGGAATACTAGCCATTAGATACAGGGACTCGATCCGTCAGCTAGGATTTGATCAAGGAGCAGGGAAGAGAGCGTCGTTGGATGGGATGCGTTAGGATACGGCTAACACATCCATTCGCTATGAGCCGCTGTCGGGACCCTACAGCGGATCTACCGGGGTCCCAATAACAAATCCTACAATTAGTTAATATTAATTATTAAATTCAATTAATAATTTAAATCCTTTAATAATTAAATAATAATTCTTATAATTTTTAAATCCAATTTAGAATCAAATGAGTTCCAAAAATTCCCAAAAATTTACCCTTAGCTAATTAGGGCATGAGAAATTTAAAAATGAACTCAAATTTCAATTTATAGATCAAATTAATTTAGCTACTTTTCAGGATCCAAAAATATGCAAAAATACTAAAATGCTCAATTAAGCTCTGATTGATTTCAAACTTCTAGAGTTAGGTTTAAATGACCCATTGAGTCTAATGGAATCAAAATTAAAGCTTAGTTTAACTTAATTAATCTAAATTTAGCTAGAGTAACAACTAGGGTTGTTATAGGTTTAGACTGTCATTATTAAGAAATCAACAACATAAAATATATTTACTCTCAATAACATCATGATTTCTCACAATAATAAGATGAAAATGGAGGTTACTAGAAGAACATTCCAAAGAATTATCTTGATCGTCACCTTTTTCTTTTTCTTCTTTTTGCAACTCTCCAATAGTAGCTTTAGAGGTTTCCTTCTTTTTCTCCTTGTGGTGGCTAGATATTTTTTTCTCTTAGGAACCCTTATTTTCTCCCAAATGATCTTTCCTACTTTAGGGTATTCATTTAGCTTAAATACCCCGCCATATATTTTTCCTCAGTGAAAAGGGTGTTTCCCATTTTGATATGGTTGGCACCTGGGCACACTTGGGTGCGTGCTTTACTTTGGTACAAATTCTTCTGGCGCCTGGACTCTAGTTCTTCTATTTGGTTGGCGCTTAGGGTGTGCCTAAGTGCATATGTTTTTGTCAGGTTCATGATCATGGTATGCATGAGCTTACATGTTTTAATCAGACTAGCTCTCGGGGTATGCCTGAGCACACATTTTTCTGTCAAGTTAGTGTTATGGCGCACCTATGCGCACAAGCTTTGTCAAGTTGGCATTCGGGCGCACTCGAGCATACATATTTTTGTCACATGCTGATCAAGTGCATGCGTTAAGGTGCTCAGGCGCCTGGGGTTGCTCTCCTTAATAAATTCATGATGTTGAAACTATTGAAATACCTTAGATTGCTGTGAAATCAAAATGCAAACAAAATATACCAAAATATATTAAAAGCAGCTTATTCTAACATTAAATAGCATAATGAAATGGGGGTGATTTTTGCATAAATATGTGACTTATCAAGTATCCTTGTTTCATATAATCCACCATGCTCCATTATAGTTAATTGTATTATAGTAATTTCCCAAAGCCCAATCTATGCCCTAAAATGAGGATTGGCTTAAACATCTTAATGTAGACCTATATCTTCTTGGGTGAGGAATAAAGAAGAATGTGATTAATTAAAAAATATATTATAACTCTATGCTTAATACATGTTCACTCACACTTCACTTGATATAATGGTAAGATTTTAAACATCCATTTCCTTAAACTTTGCTTCCATGCTTATTATTTAAAATAGGGTTAAATTTAATGCTAGTATAGGTAAAGTATTCCATAATTAATGCATAAGAAAAGATATTATGTTAATCTAATGCTTTTATTTAACACATTGCATCCAATATAATGCAAGTTGTATAGCACTTTAAATAATGACATGATTAGTATTTATTTATGTGGCGCCCCGCCCCTTAATCCATAATCATTAGACTAAGGAGCGGAGTGTCACTTTGGCAAATCCCCCACTTAAGATTGGATTAGGTATAGACCCTAATCCACTAGTAAGAAAGAGATGAGCCACTGCATATATGCCATAACTCAGTCACTAAGCGAATGCAAATCAAAGTGCGAAAGTAAAGTAAAGAAAATATGCATCTAGTTTATCATAATAAGCAGGAAAAGTGCAACATACAGCTCAACGTATAAAGTATAATAAGGAAAACACAGTCAAAGGTACTTGTATTATTACAACATTTTAAATAATTTAAAAGACTGAAATAAAAAGTCTCTTATCCTCACATTATGTAGAAAAGAAAACTAAGCAGCTTCTGGTTCTCTCGGCTGATGCTCTTCTTCAATATAGGGCTCCTCCTCTTTAGCACCCAGCTCTTCAAACCTATATGAATCTGCCATTATCGGTTTCACAATGTCAGGGCCCCAGCTAATAAAAGAAAATTCTTATTAGATAATAATCTATGACATTTTAGGTTGAATATTTTACATGAATTCTTAATGTCACCATTTACATATATAAAACCAAAACAAACTATCTAGTATAAGAGCAGTAAGCATACAAGGAGCATGATAAGTTATAAATATAATATTTATAACTAAGCAGGATTTGAGGCAAAAAGGCATACCTCAAGGAAAATTAAGCAAAGATAGGCATATATGTATAATACAGAAAGTAAAAGTACTGAAAGAAAAGTCTAATCCTAAATATGCTGATAATCATATGACATATATTGATTTAATATAGAAAATTTAAAAGTGCTACATATAGTAAGCAGCAAAATCTAGCATCCTATAAATATGTATAAGTGAGCAGGTAATTACAGTACAGTTGACTGAAATAACATGCATCATTCAAATATTAAGTAATAAACTGAAACAGAAATAGGTATGTACAACTGCCATATCAGAAATTTGGCCAATCAGCCCAAACAGAAATTCCCAAAGCCTTTCTGGGCTAGGGCAGACAGAACAGAACAGTAGGACTAAAGAGACAATGAATATAAATATAGAATAATTTAGTTATTTTACTTTTGTTTCTGTGGACACATCCAAAAATAGTTGACGAGTCAATCACATCTACAAGACTATACGGGTTCCAAGCTTAACACACACTCCTCAATGAGTAATATTAAGCATCTTTATTACTCTTTACCCCTGTCCATTAGGGTAAATGTGCACCAAAACCTACTAGAATATAACTGAATCCAAGGCAACTATTACCCTAATTATACTAAGTTTTAATTTCATGCACAAAGTTCTCTTATATGACATGTACAAGGAATTAAGCACAAAATATAAGGAATATGTAACATAATAATCAAGTAATGAGCAAGGGACTCTTCTACATATGGTGACACTATTATTATATAATTAACCGTTCTAACTATTCTAAATTACACAGATTTAGAATCTCCAATTCATACTATCGAGTGTAACTTAGAAAACGGCATTATAGGTTACAAAATATTATGACTAGCTAGGTGTAACAACCCTAGTATTGTTATCCATCAATTAGTAACCAAATTGACTCTAATCCTTTTCCATTAGTCTTATAATAGTATTAGGAGTCTTCATTTCAATTTTTGTGCAATTTGGAGATCGTTTGATAATTTCCAACATTTCCTGGTTTTCTGATAATTCTGAAAATACCTAATTTATTTAGATCTCAGAATCAAAAATAGAGTCCACCATTGACTCACCACACCCAAATTAATAATGTGTGGTATTTTGGAAGTGTTTGGAAGTCGTCAAATTTCCCCAAATATTTTAATAATATTTTAAATACTTAGAAAATTAAGAAAATTAAATTGACCTCTGATCAAAAATCCGATTGCATTTTTGAGTTCCCCACACCTCAATTAAGTAAAGGTGATTTTTGGGAAATTTTTGAGATTTATTTAGATAAGTATTTATGAATAAATAAAAATGGAATAATTTAATAATTTAAAATTATATTTAATTATTATTAATATAACTGTTAAATATAACAATATGTCGGTATTTAATCAAAAGCGTTGATCTGCTGATTCCAACTGAACATGGAACAGCATTTTCTCTTAGCGTGGACCGTTGATCAAAATGGTATAAGATTTGACGGCGTTCTTGGCAACAAAAGACTCAACCATTGGATCGATTCTTCGATCCAACATTTGAGATCATTTTCTGTGCACCTTCTTTCTCCTTTAGCACGATCACACAGAAGGACAGGCGCAGTACACACGATCGCCCTCTAACTGTGCCGAGGGTCCTTATCACCTTCCAAACCATCATTATCCTCGTTTGAAACTTCATTTTTTTTCATGGGATCTAGTAGCGGCTAGAGGGTGTGCTCGAGCAGTAAGAAGGGGAAACTGGAGTCATGCTGTTTGGCATTAAGGAGGTCACTGTGAACTTAGAGGTACCTCGTCTTCACACCTTCTAACTCCATTTTAATTTAAATTGACAGTTAGGAAATCTTAATTTCAATCGCCAAATCTCATTATGTTTTTCTCTATCGTTAATAAAGAGGAATGAAAATTTTCTTATTTTCCATTCAATTATTTTAGATGCTTTTGATTAGAGAATGAATCAAAGATGTTTCATTGTATAAACGATAGCTATTCGTTCTATAATACTAGGGCGTAATTAATCGAGCACTACGAGCACTATCCTTGTTTCTAATGCCCAATAATGAAAATTAGGGCATCCTTTTGTTAAGATCTGATAGGTCTTATATTAGAATTTGAATATACTGAGAGCAGGCCTATGAATAAACACGCACTAAACTAGGTTGAGTTCACTGGATTCTCCCGTCTTTACGCCTATTCTGCGAATGCCCTAACTCTATCGAACCGGGCGGTTCGATTGAACCGCACCATTTATATAAGGACACTTGGCATAGACTTATTCAGTAAATGACAGCCTTAAATGATTAAATCATTAATGGAGAGTTAATTAAATTTAATTGATTCAATTATCTTAATTAAATTTAATTTTAATTTTTTATAATTCTTAAATTATTTAACCAAATTACACATTATTATATATCATTTCGATCACAAAAAAGTGTAGATTAATAATATATAACTAAATTTTTGTTTTGATAAATATTTTAATTAGTCAAAATTTAAGATTAATTAATTAATTATAAAATAAATTCATAATTTAAAGTGACCTAATTTGATTATTTAGAATCCAAATTAAGTGATCAAATAGTCCATTTCACTCACAAAAATATGAGGAACAATAATATGAAATCAAATTTAATATTTAAAACCTAATTTTCATAATCATTTTTTAACTCTAATTAGGAGTCATGAAAATCCTAATTTTCCAATATTGTCCAAATTTGACCTATTTAGTGTCATTTTTCTCCTTATAATAGAAATATTTCAATTACATCTAAATCATTTCCATTGGACAACAAATTATGATTTTAGGTTTTTGATTCGTAATTAGTATTATTGTGATAAATCCTAATTTCCTAGATATAATGCTTTAGGTATTATAAACCCTAGGATTTCTAACATGTCACATTTATTATCTCCCTTATCAAATTAGATTACTTATGTTTGAGCTTAGTTCTTATTTTTCTAAACATTAAATTAATTGCAATTTGCTTGATTCACCTTTCAACCCTAAGGTAGAAACCCTATGATTGATTTTTATAATTTGAATTGTAGTTGATCCCTAAATCTATTAGTTACATCTATTAAGAGTAGTTAGTCTTAATACCTTTATAATTGTAAATTTATGAATTAATTAGGACTAACCTTAAGGAATTAGATTATAGCCTAGTTATTCATTATAATCCTTAAAGTCTTCTCTTGAATCTTTTAAGTGCTAGTATTAGGAATTTTTAATTCACTTTCAGTAAATTAAGAATCATATAGAATTCCCTAAATTGTAGTTATTATAATACTTAGAACTTATAGTTCTTAAATTCCATCTTTCATTTACTTTAAATCTTTCACTTTACTATAACCTAGCTAGATTAGTACATGATTTGTTAGATCCTTCAAACTATAACCTAGTTAGTGAGTTTTAGCAAATTAAACCTTAACTTCTAATTCCTTAAGTTTGATAATTTCTTAATCTCAACCTTTCCTATTAGTCACCTAAGCCTTGATTTAATTATTATGATTGAATCTTATAGTTTAGGACTATAATAGAACTAGCTTCTAATTAGATAGATTATACTTATAAACTATTTTTGTTATATCATAATAAATGAATAAAAACTATTATTTTTTAAAACCCCAATTACTACTACTATTTTTAATTGACTTGAGATCAATATCTCAAAGTCAATTGGGAGCTCAATTAGCTCTAATCATTAAGTAGATCATTAAAAATTAGATAACTTTGGATATCACTTGGTTAAAATTATTGAATTTTCCTTGAATGCTTGCTTAGCTTTGAGCCTTATTCATTTGAATTATTCATATAAGATATTGTGCATTAATAAAACTTTTTCACATTAAAAACTATAGGGGTTTTTATTGTTGGATAAGCTAAGGATGGGCTAATAAGGAGTAATAAGGAGACCTCACATTCTCAGAGGGTGAATGTGAGTGTTACTTGTTTTGACCTCACTTTCCTTTACTTTTAAACAGACATGTTTAACTTCTCGATTCATTCTGTATTTGCCCATAAAATGAGTACTTCCTAAAATAATTTTAATCATTTAAAATATGGGATCTTCTTCAAACTTATAGATTGATAAGATTCATAATAGCTTTTAGTTATATTACCTTTCATAGTTCTAGACTATGCGAATCTTAGACTAATAGTCTAAGATCTTCCTTCAATTTTTATACTATGCATTTTTTATATTTTAGTATTGTACCTTACTTATTTACAGTTTACTTAGATTACTGTAAATGTTGTTAAAATTACATTTAAATGCTTCACTGTCTCTTTTCCTTACTTAGCATAAATTCATTTGAACATATACATGCTTTACTTCATTAACTTTCATATGCACTTTAATCTTTTTCTAGCCTATTTAGGATACTTTTACCCTTGTTTTATTTGCAAGCTAGGATGTATATCTTTGTGAGTATTCTAGCTCACTTTGCCTTTTCCCTTACTCACTTTTTCTATGCTTGTATGCTTAGCTTTTTGCACCCATGCTTGTGCTTATATTATAATTAGTAGTGATATCTAATTAAATAATAACATGCTTAGCCCAATCTTAAAATGTACTTAGACTGTTTAGTCTAACCTTACTTTCTATTTCTTAGTTTGCCCTATCACATTTAAATGCCAAAATGTGATAGATCATGTGCATTTGGAGGCTAGTAGAGCTGGACCAAGTGCAAAAAGCTAGCTGCTTCTGCCTAAAATATTATAAAATATAGCCTATTAAAATTTGCAATTGATCTTTTAATTTCCTTACTTTTCTTTAAATTACAATTGGTTTGTAATAATTAAGTCATTTACTTTACATTTATTATGCTTGTGTTGGAGTTTAAATTTATATTTAAATGTTTGGAATTTGATGAATGAATGAATGAATGTAAATGAATGTTAAAAATTTATTAGTTATAAAATTATCTTGTATATTTACTTTACATATTAAACTGGAGCTTAGCTGCATATTCACTTTGTATGTTAATTGGAATTAGTAGTATACTAAATTTCATATAGAATTGGAAAATAATTATATATCTAAGTTGAGAATCTCTTCTTATTTCCTTGTGTATATTAAATGATGTGGATTGTGCATACTTTAGGTAGATAATTGTTACACATTTACTTGCTCACCTTAAGCTATTAGAATTAGAAATAAGCAATCCCATATAATGGATTGACTTTATTTTAGAACTAGAAATAAGCAATCCCATGTAACGGGTTGACTTTATATTAGAATTATAAATGAGCAAATCCCATGAAATGGATTGGCTTTATATTAGAATTGGAACTAAGCAATCCTATGTAATGGATTAATTTCATGTTAGTTTTAGGTTGCTTTTCTTTCAATTTAATCCTCCATTGGAATGGAATACTTGTATATTTAAATTGCAAGTATTTCTTTAACTAAATACAGTAAAAGTCATGCCAAAATTTTTAAGAATTTAATGACTTAGAATTATATTGCATGTTGAACCTTTATATTATACATGTTAAATATTTAGAATTTTCATATCTAAAAGTGTAAGCATTCATATCAATTACTTTTAAATTACATTCTCACATGTCCTTACATGTATCATATTTTAATATGTATTTCATATAATACTTTTCATAAAAATCCCTTCCATCTTAACTTAAGACCCTCTTCTAAATCCTTGGCTAAACATAGTATATAATAATTTGAATTAGTTTTCTTCTAATCTAGTATTTGATATTGTGGTGACGTATCAATATTGAGTTTAGTGATTCTCAATATTGAGGTCGCCACACTAGGCCCTAATATGATTAAATAAATGTCAACTATGTAAGTTAAATAAGGAATCATTCTGACCTATTTGATGAGTTTAGGCGTTCTAGACTAAGAGCTGATTAAGATCTAATAAACTAGGGATAATGATTTTAACACCACGAGATTGGAGTTAAGCACATAATCCAAAGGTAAAGTCTAAGGATCTAAGTTTCCAATTCTAAGTGAGCTAATGATTGAGGCAAATCCTACCAAGCAAAGTCAAGTTTAATAGAATGATTCTCCTAATCTTATTCTAAGATTGAAAGATAGAATAATAAAAAATAAAATTATGAAAATCTAGAAAATTATAAAACCAAGGATTCATTTATTGAATAACCCTATTATTCAATGAATGAAATCTAACCTGATATCTATCCTTATTCCTAAGGAACATATCCTAAAGTGAAGTGAGGATTCCTAATGATAAGATTTATAGAAATTCTAAGAGATGATTGAATTTAATCAAATTTAACTTAATTTGTTGTTTCTGTTTATTTAGGGAAAGTTAAAGTTGCATTTTAGCTAAATAAGAAATATTTTCCTTAGGGATTTTCAAGCCTAATTTAGGATTTTTATCAAATTATTCAAATTGTGAGGTTTATGACTTAATTTAATATTAAATCAATTTTATTACTAATTTTACTAATTTAATGGTTATTTTAGGGGTTAAGGACACTTAACCTAAATCTTAGGAAAAATCACTATTTTGGCCCTACCTAAGGGTTCAAAAAGTTACTTTTTGATTTAAGGCACCAAATTGAGATTTCTTACTATCTAACATGAAGATAGACAGTAAGTACACCAAATTTGAACAAAAAATGGGTCCTATAAGTCCAAATTAGGGTTTTGACCTAAGGGATAATTTAGTAAATTACACCTAATGAAATATAAATTTTTGTACAGTTTATTATTATTTGCTATTCAAGGATTTCATAGAGTTCAAGAATACTAAATTATGAGGTTTATTAGATTAGTTATGGTCAATTCAAATCTAAGGGTAATTATAGAATTTCTAAGGCTAAGAAGGGTCAAAAATATAACTTTTCCATTTAGTGTTCAAGTTCAACAACCTCAAAGGCTATAGCTTTCCTATATCACACTGAGTACTTTAACTGTGAGTAGACTCAAATTGAATCTCAATTGGTTAAGTTATGACCTAACTAGGGTTAGAGTATTTTGGTCAACTTAAGTTTTTTATTATTCAAAACCTAAATATTATTTCAATTTACTATTGGCACTAAAATTCTAAGCTATCTACACTTTAAATTTTCTGATTTGGAGCTTAATTGACTAAGATATGGCTAAAACAAAATTCTAAGGATTTAAGAGTAATTAGGAGAGGTTCTAAAAGTCATTAGCCAAACTAAATACCCAATGGCAAAACTAATACTATTAGGGTGTTCCTAGTATTCTTCTAATTACTTTAAGACCCATATTAGCTAGTTTGGGTCACTATGTACAAAGTTATGAGAGTTTAAAGTTATGTGAATGTCCTAAAATATCACTATGTTATATATGTATTCTATTGGAAATCTGATACTACCATAACATTTCTCTCATTTTTTTGAGTAAAATGAGATATAATTTGAGTATATTTGGAGCAGTGATTAAAAGTTATGCATGCCTAAAGTTTTGAATTAAATTAATTAATACATACAGATTAAATAAACATTCAATTTTAATTAATTAAGCAGAATTTAAATAAATCTAACTTAATGAGATATAATATATATTTATTCAAACGGCGGGCCACGTGGCATGCTACGATTGGCCGGGGCCAGAGCTGCGGGGCCCATTGGTGTATATGGCACCTCCTGAATGGCAGGCCAGGACGGTGAGACCCACTGGAGTTGACAGAGGCTACAGCCTGGTCCCACCCAGACACGCAGCAAGACCCAAGAGGCTCAGTGCTCGCGGGTGGGGCCCAGACACATGCGGGGCCCACACGAGCGCGAAGGCAGCGAGCGCATTCCAGCGATGGACCTCGCAAGAAATCACTCGACTGCGGGCGTGGGACCCACAGTCACGAGCGCTGCACACCGCGCCCGACGTAAACGGATCGGGCCTCGGGTCCTAGCTCGACCCTCAGTGCCCCATCCCTTCCCGAGCACCCGATACTAGGGCACGAGAAACGGAGGGCCACGTAGTTATCGGGAAACGGAGGGCCACACATGCGGGGCCCGCCAGCAGTGCTAGGTGCTGACCCGCATGCTATCGGGTCAGCCTTGACAAGGGCTAGCCTCTTCTAGCAGAATCAGGACCAGAGGTGGAAGGAGGCGCCGGCAGAAGAGAACCCTAGACCCAGGGTTTCGGCGAGATGCAATCCAACGGTATTAACTGTGGGTGTATCCTAAAATTGGATCGATCAGGCTTGATCCAGCCTGATCGATCTGATCATACCTTAATCTAATACATGAAATAGAGTTGCGAATGTAGTATGCAATAATTGATAGAGTATCGAGGGAGATCAGGTACTTAATTAATGGACGGTCGACGATTGGGGTCTGCAAAGGATCAGCTCAAAGCTTCAGAATATGTAAAATGGGGTCCTAGGTTCGAGTGAGTCCTTATGGACTCACGGATGGAGCTCACGAGGCCTCCATGAGCGGGGATTGGAGGCCATAGCGGCGGAACAGCCACTTGGCGATCCGCGGAGTAGACGATGAAGACAAAATGGGAGCCGCCCGATTGGTCTCGATTGGATGGCTCGGATTGCACGATCCGATCAAACGGCGAAAGGGAGGCGCTTGCAATAGTGGACGACATGGGCTTTATGTGGATGGCGTCGTTTAGAATTTTAATTAATATTATTATTTAATTTAAATTAATTAATTTCCTATTTAAATTAAACAATTAAATTGAATTTAGAAAAAATCTAAATATTCATCCCTAGATAATTGAGGGGTGAGGAACGCAACGGCGAGGTCAGATTTTTTATTCAATGATTATTTTATTTTCATAATTTTTGGGGTATTTAAGTATTATTAAAATATTCGATAAAATTTTGACGACTTTCGATTACCACCAAAACATCACCCTTAGCTAATTTGGGAGGCAATGAGCATAATGGCAAAGTTTGATCTTTGATTTGAGGTCAATTTAGATAGGTCAATTTTCTAGGGTTTCTGGATTTTTCCAAAATCAGGATTTGATCCATTTGACTCCTGATTTAGATTAGGTATTGGTGGAAGACTCCTAATGACCTAATTAGAGCACTAAGACTGAGATTAAGACCTGGATTAGTCCTAATCAATTTGGGTAACAACTTGGGTTGCTATAATTTAGGACCAACACTTTAGTATGAGTGAAAATTAGACTTACTTCTGAATTTTAAGTAGATAGATTACTTTATGATTAATAGTTCAAATGGAGATCCAGAATTTGCAAACCTACATCCCTTTTCATCAAGCATGACTCATATACACAAACCAAGACATCTCCATAAAGCTACTTTGAGACGTTAAGTTTAGCATCACTTTTAGTTCCATGTACAAACCTAATGTTAATTCACCTTAAAAACCCACTAAATTTTGAATGCCATAGATTTGAAGCTTAGTTATCCTTATCATGGTATGCACTTATAACTTTAGGCAAAATGATAATTACACTTACATAATAATACTTACATTTGTGAAATGATAATTACACTTACATAATAATACTTACATTTGTGTATTAAATTCATGAGAAAATTAAATTAATAAAATAATTTATTTATAAGTCATTTAATATATCATGACATAATTTAGGATTTTAATCTTAACCATGGCTCACAATTACACTTATGTTTCAGTATAATTAAGAATTAAGGATATTCCATATATTTTATACTCAAACTCGGATAATATAACTTGAGTTTTCCAATTGGAAATTGAAGGACAGTCTAGATTCCAAGATCCATGGCTCCCTTAAGACTTCTTACCATGTATCCCATAGAAAAATTACAAATATTAAGCTTATGAATTATCATAATTAGCTAGTTATTCACCTATTTGATTTTTTATGATATTGTAAAGAAATAAATTCTCAATCTCCATGCATGAGAAATAAAGTTGTGAAATTATTTGTAACAAACTTAGCCTAAGTATGTGGTATGTTCTCATTTGATTCGTATTAACCATTATTTGCTAAATCCAATGTAACTTATGTGCCCATGAGATATTTATTGATCTCAAATGTCATTAGCATGTTAAATGTAAGAGTTGCAAGTTCTGTTCTCTAACTTTCATCAATAATTATCTTCATGACTCGAATATGTGCATATGAAAATTTCATCTCATTTATGGCATAATAAGTATAAGATTACTTTAATTTGTGTTTGGATTTTATAACTTTCTTTATAATTAAGATATTTACCACTATGCTCACTAAATAGGACAGCTTCCTTGGCATTAAACTAGAAAGTGCTCATGCAAGGAACTAGATCTTAAGCTTGAGCATTGAAAGACCCTATGTAAGGAACATACAATAATCTTTAGTTACTATCATATAATATAATATTTCAAACCAACATAAATAAAATATTCACTAATTATATACTTAGAATAACAATTTATATAATCCAAATTCATATCAAGTTTATTTAACTATTAGTTTTACTTAAGAATTAAAAATTTTGGCTCAAATTCCATAAAAACTGTCTTGTGCCTATTAAGGCTTATTATTTGAGGGACTTATTAAATACCAAAGAAATGAATCTACTCAAGCCTCTAAACCCTAAATTAAGATATTATTTTAATTTTATGCATTTAAAAATATTAGAACCAATATTCACTTAGGGTAGAAGCCCAAAACACCATGTAGCCCAACTAGTCCTATGGAGTAAAATAGAAGTTATTTAAAACTAAAATCTAAATTGATTAACCACTAAAATTGACCTAATAAATGATTTATTAAACTATTAAAATTTTTAAAACTTAATCTACTATGGATTGTATCTAAATGCATTGATAATCCCTAAAGATAAATTTAGCATCTATAAAATATTGGTATTATCTCCATAAAAGGTCTACTTACCCAATAATAAATGATATAAAAATTTTATTACAAAACATATTATTAAACATTGAAATCTTAAACTATGAAAAAGTAATCAAAGCATTAAGAAATTTAGCTACATTTTTTTCTATAGGAATTTATGTATGTAAATATCATTTATGTATCCAACTATATTTCTTCGTTCAAACATCTGAATTACTAATTTTTAATTAAAAATTTCAAAATTATTTAGGGAAATTGGATTTATTCAATAACAATAAAAATATATTTTAAAGTGACTTATTTTAAAGTTATTTAGGGAATCTAATTTACTCAAAATACTTAAACTTAATTCAATAAGAATTAAAGTACCTTATTTAGAAGTTATTTAGGGAAATCAGATTTACTCAATATTTTTCTAATAAAATTTCACCTTTTTTAATCAATTGTAGTTTCTAATAATAGAAAATATATTTTAAGTATGAGTCTAATAATTTTTTTATAAAAATTAATATATGAATATTAAACTTTAAACATATAATATAAAACAGTATTTTTTTGAGCCTATAAAATCTGCAGATGTGAATTTTAACTCTATAAGAGAAAAAAAAAAAAAAAAAGAGAGAAAAAGCTAGTTTTTACCTCCAGGCGGTGCGCATAGATCTTGGGTTTTCTCTTTTCCTTCCCCACAATCTCGTCTTTCAATCTGTTCTTCAATTTCCCCTGCGTTCTCTAGGTTTTCGATCTGATTATCATGGGAAGGAAATCAGCTGTGGAAGTTTCCTCCGCTACTTCAAAGACTTCTAAAGCGAAGGATAAACTCTCAGTTTCCGCTTTGCTCGCGAGCATGGACAAGCCGAAACCCTCCGCATTACCGAAGCCAAAGCCTAGATCCAAACCATCGTCTTACATCGACGGCATAGATCTTCCCCCATCAGACGACGAAGCGGAGGAGATCGATCACGAAGCGGCTTCTAAGTCTAGGGCTACCGTCACGGAACTTTCCGCCGCCACGCTTTCTGAAAAAGAAGTCAAGAAACGGGAGAAGAAGGACATGATGGCTGCATACGCAGCCGAAGCAACGAAGAGGGAGGCGCTCAGAGACGATCGAGATGCTTTCACGGTCGTGATCGGTGCTCGCGCTTCGTCGCTCGATGACGAAGACGATGATGCTTCCGCTTCTGATGCCAACGTCCGCGATGTCGCGATTGAGAACTTCTCTGTTTCTGCAAGAGGAAAGGAGCTGCTCAAGAACGCTTCGGTGAAGATCTCTCACGGAAAGAGGTATGGTCTCGTGGGTCCGAATGGGATGGGGAAGTCTACTCTGCTGAAGCTACTGGCATGGAGAAAAATTCCCGTGCCGAGGAACATTGATGTTTTGCTGGTCGAGCAGGAGGTTGTTGGCGATGACCGCACTGCTCTTGAAGCTGTTGTTTCTGCTAACGAAGAGCTTCTAAAGCTGAGGAAGGAGGTTGCCGCCTTGAGCGAGGGAGCTGAAGCTGAGGATGATGATGACGGCGACAAGGGGGAAAAGCTTGCGTTGCTTTATGAGAAGCTGCAGCTGATGGGTTCTGATGCAGCGGAGGCTCAGGCATCTAAGATACTTGCCGGATTGGGATTCAATAAAGATATGCAGGCTAGAGCAACACGATCTTTTAGTGGTGGATGGAGGATGAGGATTTCACTTGCAAGAGCACTTTTTGTTCAGCCTACTCTTCTCTTGCTGGATGAACCTACCAACCATCTTGATCTCAGGGCGGTGTTATGGCTTGAGGAGTATTTGTGTCGGTGGAAGAAGACCCTGGTCGTTGTCTCTCATGATCGCGACTTCCTCAACACTGTGTGTAATGAGATAATCCATCTTCATGATTTGAAACTTCATTTTTACAGGGGAAATTTTGAGGATTTTGAGAGTGGGTATGAGCAGAAGAGAAAAGAGATGAACAAGAAGTTTGAGGTCTATGATAAGCAGCTGAAGGCAGCTAGGAGAACTGGAAGCAAGGCTCAGCAGGATAAAGTTAAAGACAGGGCCAAATTCCAGGCAGCTAAAGAAGCTAAGCAAAGGGGGAAAGGAAAGGCTGATGATGAGGATACGGCGCTGCCTGAAGTTCCAAAGAAATGGAGAGATTATAGTGTGGAGTTTCACTTTCCCGAGCCAACTGAGCTGACTCCTCCTCTCTTGCAGCTCATTGAGGTCACCTTTAGCTATCCAAAGAGGGCAGATTTTAAGCTTTCGGATGTTGATGTCGGCATTGATATGGGCACAAGAGTTGCTATTGTCGGGCCAAATGGGGCGGGCAAATCAACTCTTCTTAATTTACTTGCTGGCGACTTGGTTCCAATTGAGGGAGAAGTGAGAAGGAGCCAGAAACTTCGGATTGGGAGATACTCTCAGCATTTTGTAGACTTGTTAACAATGGAGGAAAATCCTGTGCAGTATCTGCTGCGCTTACATCCAGATCAAGATGGTTTTAGCAAGCAAGAGGCGGTGCGTGCTAAGCTTGGAAAGTTTGGACTTCCGAGCCACAACCACCTTACTCCTATAGCAAAACTCTCCGGTGGACAAAAGGCTCGCGTAGTCTTCACTTCTATATCAATGTCGAAGCCTCATATTCTTCTTTTGGACGAACCTACTAATCATTTGGACATGCAAAGCATTGATGCATTGGCAGAAGCATTGGAAGAATTCACGGGCGGTGTTGTCTTGGTCAGCCATGATTCTCGGTTGATATCTCGTGTTTGTGAAGACGAGGAGAGAAGTGAAATATGGGTGGTTGAAGAGGGAACAGTCAGAAAGTTTCCTGGTTCGTTTGAAGAATATAAGGAAGATCTGTTGAAGGAAATAAAGGCTGAGGTTGATACTTGATCTGTTGATTTTATAAATATTAATTTTAATATATCTTATGGTATTGTCCTTTTTGAATTTTGAGTTCATACACATAAGCCTTTCTTGGTCCGTTCATGAAATTATTGGAACTCAATAGTTAATAATATTTAGATTTTCTTAACCAGAGCCTTATAATGTATGTGTTTATTTTTTGCTACTTTATTATGTGGGATTTATTGATATACTCATTAACAGCAATGAACTGTGAAAATGTTTTTTCACCTGTTGAATTAATGCATTCTACCTGTTTTTACCTGCTGCCTGTCTCAAAATATTTTACATCCGTCATCTACTTTGTTGCTTTTCATAGAATTTCTACGTGTAGACCGGATTTGTGTATAAGAGAACCTGCTGTTTGCTAATACAATTCGTTCAATAGATTTGGTACAAGTGATGCATTAGTTAGTTAAAAATTAATTCCCTGCATGAATAGTGCTCCGTAGGGGTGCCATATTGATTGCTTGACCTCAGTTTCTTTCACTTAATTATACCTTGAATGCTCACCATAAGCTTGAATCAACTCACAATGATGATAAGTTTTTGGATAAGTCCAAACCCTTATCATTTACATTGTTAACTAGTTTCTTCTATATAAACTAACAGGAAGGAGGTGAATAATCACTGGGGGGATGGTGTGTCGAAGCTTGATGCTAAATGATATAATGGGAGGGTTGGCCTATTGAATCCCAATAACATTTAAAGGGCATGGTTCTTATCATGTCTTACTTTTAGATTTGATGTATTTGATAAACTTCACACTTCTACTTGTTTCCAAGTCAGAACCTGCTGGCATCGAAGTTGTTTAGGCAGATTATTATGGTTTTAAGTGGATATGCTACTGTGCCCAAAAATTAGTAAAATAAGCACAATGTGTCAACAGATGGTAAGAAAAATGAAGTAATAAACTTTCAAATGAGTGTAGAAGTACTGTGATGCCTATATACAAAGAGAAAGGTGTAGTGTACTTACTGAGGAAAACGTGATTGGATGTAAATTGTAACGAGATATTAGAGTTTTACAAATGCAATATGGTTTTATGCTAGATAGATTAATTTTTGAGGTCATGCACTTGCTAGGTGATTTGATGGAGTAATTTAAAGAGAGAATGAATATGTTCATTTGATATTATTTAATTTAGATAAAATATATAGCTAAAAGTACCAAGAGACTTACATTGGAGAGTATTGGAACACTGAGTTTATGTTGCTTATCTTGAAATTAAAAGCATGCATAATGGAGCAGTTAAGGTGGTTTGTTGAATGATTTTTTATTTTAGTCAAACTTCATTAAAGACCAACTCTAAGTATTTTTTTTTTATATTAATTATGAAAGTATTGCTGTACTTATACACTAATATATACAAAAATATATAGATAATATGTCAATCCAATGTGTAGGTAGATTATTGGTTGAATACACTTTTGATAAGACCTATATGCAAAAATTATAAAAAAAAAAAAATTTTAATTGATCCTGAATATTTTTTGATGTATATTCATGTGTAATCATAACATTTTCCTAATTATAGGCATTATTAATGAACACAATCATGAGGTGCTTTAGTGCTCTTATTATTTGTTGATGATTTCTTCTTATTCTTATTGATAAGTGTGAGACGGTTTAAAGTGATGATTGGGCAATCATAATATAGAAATTATGATTTTGAGGATATAACATGCTATTAAAAAGAGTGAGAGTTGAGCCGCAATAGCATATGCATCGGCCTCCAACAGTGAGGACATCGGCCTCCAAAATGTTCAAATAATGCACATTTTTCAAATTGATAATGTACGCTCTTATACCCATCTGTACTGTATATAAATAGTGACCATCTACAGAAGTCCATGTACCTTAAGATCAAATGAAGATATTTCACAATATTTTAATATGATTTTATATTATTTATTTCTATTGTTTAAAATAAATTCCAAAAAATGTTAAAAATAATTTAAATTAATAAACCTCGATATTTAAATCCACTAAAAATCTCAATAAAATATTAGTGATGGGGTTTAATGCGGAAGTATTGTAGATTTAATTCATGAGATTTGGGGAAGTTTTTGGTGGATCAAATGGAGTTCAAATTGCTTGAAATTTTAGAAGGATATTGTGATGGATATTATGAATTTGTAGGAGTTTATTTTATATGATTTGATTGCTATTAGAGACATTTATAGATAGTGAAGCTAGAGTGTCGAATTTTGCGTAGGCTTTGCTTGAAGGATGTTTGATGAATGAAACGGAAGCGAATTTTGGCGAAATAAAGTGGAAATGATAGATAACGTGAAACACTACGAGATCAAACAGAAAATAGCAAAAAGTAAAAAGATAATCCCAAGATTATCTACATATTGAGTTCTTGAAGGCTATGTGCACCTTCAAGACCTTCAGTTATGCAAATCGAAGAGATTTTTTTTTTGTTATCCACACCAAATAAACTCTCAAACCTTTTTTTTGTATTATCATTCAAATACCTTGAAATTAAGGTTTGCATGTGGAATAAATAGTCGTCATACTCTAATTCCACCTAACAGCGCTACTAATGGCAATAAGATCTCGCTATGCATCTTCGGACGACCTTTTACATTCCAGATGCAAACATAATCAACAACATAAAAAATGCATATGCAAAAATAACACGAATAGAAACATAACAAAATAAAGCATAAATAAGGCAGGCACAAACACAACTTGTCATGCTCGATAATCTCATTCAAACTCCTTGAGTATTTTCGTGTCATCATTTGCTCTTGTGTAGGCTTTCGTGCTGCATTAAACTCTCCCCCTCCGCGAGAACTCCGCTCCGCAAAGTTGAAGTCCTCATAGTTATCTAGGAAATTGGGGTCAAGCTTTTGCAAATCTTTATTTCATGGTGCATTTTATAAAAAAATCTTTTGCAAATATAAAGACATCATCTAAATACTAATAAGATCTACCGATTTTCTAGGATTAAACCTATGAACGATTTCAAATTGTCTCATTGGTTGTCCTAGAAAGTTCAGTAGTTGTCAAGTGAAGATCTCAAGTACACAACTTATCTCTCAAAATCTTCTCACCAAATATCTTAAAGTTTTATTAACTACCTCAGTCTGCTTATTTGTCTATGGGTGAAATGCATAAGTGAATTTCTTAGAGAAGTACCCAACATGTGCTATAAGATCTTCCAAAAATATGAAACAAACTTAACATCCCTATCATACACAATAATATTAGGTAACTCATGATGATTAATTATTTCCCTAAAGAATATACTAGGTAAGTGGGAGTGAGATAAAGTGTCGTGCAGCCATGGGAAGCTCTAGCGCAAAATCTATGAATAAATCTTCTCATAGTTGATATAGCACAAGTAAAATAATGTATTTCCTCTATCTCTATTTTTGAGACTTGTCCTTTTTGCATGTTAAGCATTGAGAGATAATGAGCTCAATAAACCTAGTGAATATTGTATTATAATTTATGTTTTTATAAGATTAGTTATAGTTTTAGTACATTGTTATGCCAATTCACATGAGAATAGATCAAAGTGCAAAAAAAAAAAATTGAGTAAAAAGAACGCTCAGCGCACTATGGCGCGCCACAGCGCCCTTGTTTCCGAGAGCAATGTGCCATAGCGCACCACAGTGCCAAGTTCCCGAGAGCAAAGCGCTATAGCGCGCCACAGTGCCCAAAATCCAGAAAGAAAGGCGCTACAACGCGCCATAGCCCCAGACATCCAGAGGGAAATGTGCTACAGCGCGCCATAGCGCAAGACATTCAAAGGGAAAGGGGCTACAGCGTGCCACAGTGCCTGGTTTCCCGAAACCAGTGCGCCATAACGCGCCTGGTTTTCCGAGACCAATGCGCTACAGCGCACCGTTGCGACAGACGGGCAAAAAGCTTGGCGCTATAGCGCGCCGTAAAGCTGACTTGGAAACCTGCTCTAAATCAGCATTGAGACAACCAAAATACTTAAAACTCTCTATTTTTCCACTGCAAGAATTAATGGCAAGCATTAAATTGTCTTTAGTCCCAAGAGAATAAAGGAATAAACATTATTAAGATTCCAAATTTCAAGGAAAGATTGTTGGCTGCTCGTAAGAAAGAATGGGCTAAAGAGAGGATTATAAAAGGTAAAATGAAATTCTAAGGGAGGGCACTAAATTTCAGTTAAGGAAAGACACATTCGATGGGCACACCCAAACCCTAAAGAGGGAGTGAAGGCTGCAATTTCAAAAGAAGGAAAAGCACAGAGAGCAAGGAAAAATAAAGGAGATTGAAGAGAAGAGGAGATGAAGGGAATGTCGAAAATGTTTCTATGTATATTATTCTTGCTCAATTTTCCTTTTATTTCCTTATAAGAGCAATGAACAAGCTCGTCATCTCTTATAGCATTATTTGTGTATCTATTGTAATGGTAGCCTAAATCCCCCTTTAAAAAGGGTTGGGCAAGAATATGTAGTATTCATGATATAATGCAATGTAAAAACTATTCTTTCCAATGAAATGTTATTTATAGTTCAAAATATTTGATACTTTATTTTGTAAACAAGTTGGAGAATGATAATTCATTATAAATGTAAATCCTTGCTATATATATTTAAATGAAAATTTAATAGAGCTTGATGTTCGTCTTGTTCAAAAAGTCATGCACTTTTGAGCGTTAACACCACGAATGACTGTGACAACATTCGCTGGGCGAAAACAGCTCGTGCATAACTTTGGACAAAAGCTTGATTATTTGAACCATGATGAAATATAACAAAAGATTCTCTGAGCTCCAAAGCTTAGTTCATACTACTTGTATATATGAACTTAATGCATGTGAACCGAGAACCACCAATAAAGCTCTATAGCCCACTTTTGATTTACGCAAAGAATTTGAGTGCGTCAAGCTATGAGTGATATGACATAAGCTCATTTAGCTTCACAACTTGCTTCCTTAGTTAAATTAAGAGTAGACACATGTGAGTCATAGGTGGAATAAAGATCATATGATCCTAAACTAAAAATGTCAATTTTATCACTTAGACGTAAGAGATGATTTTGCTCACTATAAAATCACATGGTTATCAATGTGCAGAGATTAAATCTTATAATGTTCATCTGAGAGCATTAAATAAGATTTAGTACATTTAATGACTCTATTAGAGAATACTAAATCTCTTGATAATGAAATGAAGATTAAATTAACTTACTTGACAAAGATTTGAGAATAAGAGTAATTATGTATGAACCCCATGATGAATTGTATGTTTAACCTCAACTCTCTCCAATTTTCTCAAATTGATTCAAAACCAACGTAATTTAGGAATTATAATCTAGGAACATAAACCTGAACAAATCGATTGCATAAGCATTATTGAAATTGGATATACTGTAGTAACAAATCACAACACTATTCTCAGAGGATGATAAATCTTGAAATTTCATCGTCTCATATTACTTCGAACCACGTACACTTGCGTGCAAACGCATACATACGTAATTTAAGTCTATCAAGTATTAGACGCCTTTGCCGGGGAATGGTTTATTTCGATTCGTATTAGAGATAATCCAAGATTAAATGATGTTTAAGATTTTATGCATATATTTTTCAATTTTTGTAATTTATTTTTCTCTTAAATTTTATAGTTACTATTTTATTTCTTATATATTCTTTGTTTTTACATTGTACCAAGTTCTTGCTTAATTCTAAGTTTTACATGCGTAAACAAAATATTAACAATTATTTGTTTGACCCTAAAATCGAACGAACTTTGTTAAGATTAAGGAAACAACTTAGAATAACTTCAACACCATCATCAATGAATAATTTATGAGAATACTTAAGAGAGGTGCATGAGCAAAATTGGGAAAGAGCATTGAGAGACTATGCCTTGCCCACTGTGAAGGGAATTCTGCATGCAATAGTGAGACCAACTTTACAATGGTCCAAAATAGTCAATTTAGGGGGCAGGCAACAGAGGACCCCAATTCGCATATCGCAAATTTCCTCGAGATATGTGATACTTTTAGGTACAATAGTGTCATTGATGACGATATTAGGTTATGACTATTCCTGTTCTCGTTGAGAGACATAGCTAAGAGTTGGCTCAGCTCTCACTTTGGTGATTCTATATGAATATAGGATGACTTAGTTAGAAAACTCCTAGCTAAATATTTTTCACCAGCCAAAACTGTCATGCTAAGAATTGAATTCACCAATTACTCTCAACATGACATGGATTACGATAGTTGGGAATGCTTCAAGGAATGCATAAGGTGCTGCCTTCATCATGGATTCCCGTAGTGAATGCAGGTTCAGACATTTTATAATGGACTGAACATACCCACTCGAACTTTTATTGATGCAGCTGCTGGGGGTTCCTTGAGTAACAAGACTCAAGATGAAGCCTATGACATGTTAGAAGAAATTGTGAACAATGCATGCCAATGGCCTATTGAAAGACTGAATTATAATAGGAATGACAAAAATAATACAACTAAATCACAACAAATAGCTACACTTCAACGTGAAATTATTGTGTTAAATCAAAGGTTGGGCCAAATGAACATTAGCATAGTCCAAGATGTTGTATGTGAGTTTTGTGAGGGGCAATACAAATTAAAACTATAATTCCAACAACCCGTTTGTACCCTCAGTTCCTGAACAAGAAAATTTTCTGCGAAACAACAATAACAATAATCAGGCCCATATTAATCCATACTCCAATACATACAACTAAGGGTGAAGAAATCACCCAAATTTTTCATGGAGTAATGGAAATTCCCAAAACATCTACCAAAACGGAAGCCAATTTCCCAGTAGACAATGACCAAATTATAACAACTCGCCTAAGCCTCAATACAAATCTCAAGATGAGGGAATCGATGATGCTTTCAATTTATTCAAATTTGAAACAGTTCAACTCATGCAAAGGACTGAGCAGACACTTAATCATCATGAGTTCTCCATTCAAAGAATTGAAGTCACCCTTAGGAATATCGAAGTCCAACTAGGCTAAATTTCACAACATATGTCTAGTAAACAACATGGTGCATTACCGAGTTCTACTGAAATAAACTCAAAAGAAACGGTAAGTGTCATCACATCCGAATACTTTGAAAGTGGAAGAAAAGATGTATTGCTAGATAATATCTTAACAATGGGAAGTCAAGAGGAGGAACGAGTAAGAATGATTTTAGAGAGAAAATAAGAGAAAGAGACCTTATGATTCAGAAAATTTTTGAAGAAAACCTAATTGCTATAAAAAGGAAAGACTCGACGAGACTCAATATCCCTTGTGTAATTGATGGGCATATCTTTTTAGATCCCTTGTGTGATCTAGAAGCTTTTGCCAATGTTATGCCTTATAATATTTATACACAATTAGGGATAGGGGGCATAGAAGACACTACAGTGATTTTAAAATTTGCAAATATTGATTCAATGACTTCAATAGGGATTCTGAAAAATATTTGATTAATCTGGAAAAATTTATTATTCCCACTGATTTTATTATTTGTGAATGGGATAGTTGGAATGAAAATTTCACTATCATTTTTGGGAGACATTTCTTTGCCACAACTCGAGCGATTATTGATGTGGAAAGGGGAATTATAAAAATTAAAGTAAATGGCAAGGAAGAGGATGTAGATTTAATGCCTACCTTACATAGAAAGAAAAATATGTACTTGAAATAGAGAGAAATGGAGAAAGTAAAACTAATACCTGTAAAATCTAAAATTGATGAAGAACAGCTATGTGAGTTTGAGTCTGAGAGACTCATATACACCTCATTTGGAGGTGTGAAATTAAATGAAACTATGGTGAAAAGGAAGACCCGGAGGGGGAAGAGGAAGAAGAAAGTTAAAATCAATACCCTGGGATGCAAATAATGACACCTTAGCCAATAAAATAGTTGATCTAGGACTGAGCACAATATGTGTAAAACCTGCTTGTGCCTATCTAAACTCTTCAAGGATTTGGAGAGAAATACCAAAGGGTGCTGAAGGGTGAACTAATTCTAATTAGTTCGACTGAGAACATTAAACAAAGCTCTTATTGGGAGGCAACCCAAAATTTTGATTAGATTAGTTTATTCTGGTAGTTAGTTAAATTGAAAATAACTCAAAAAATCACATCCTGATTTCCTTATTTAAAAAAATAAAAAGTTAATTTTTTCTCAAAACAACACGTTGTAGCGTGCCACAGCGCGCTACAGACATTATTGGCCATGATTCTGCAATATGCACCATAGCACACCATAGCGTGCCATAGCGCGGTATCCCATGCAATAGCACACGATTTGAAAAACTGAGCAATTAATTTTTGCTGTAGCGTGCTGTCACTAAGGAAAATGGGTCAAAAAAATAATAAAAGTTGTCATTTGGTCTTCCCAATTGTAAAATTGTTAAATCACACTTTATAACATTGATTGGTCAATTTTTGACCAACCATTAGGAGAAGAACATGTGTATTTGGAGCAGAAATCTAGCTCTAGGATGGTGTATTAAATAGCAAGGGGATAGAGAGCAAAATACTTACAAACTTTAAAAATCTCCTTTCCTTGAAAATCCTAGAGTTAGAGATTTTTTTCAGCAATGGCAACTCGGAAGAAGGCAACCGTGAGCAAGAGTACAGCAGCCTCCTCCTCGAGGAGAAGCTTCGATGATATGATGTTGCCTCTCTGGAAGCAGAACAACGCTTTGAACAAATAATCTTTAAAAAAAAGGTTGATTTGGAACAAAGATTTGGAGAACTGTATCCGGTTAATGCCTCCATAGTCATCAACGGGGGATTGGTGAGCCTGGTGGGGAACCAGGAAGTAGTCCATTCAATTTTAGTTCATGAGGTATTTGCTAACGCAATAAATGCTTGAAGGCGGAGCATTTTCGTTCGAGGAAAAGCTATTAATTTTGGACTCCCCAAAATCAAAAAATTTCATGGGTTAGAATTTGCAGGCAATTGTGTATATAGTCATTACAAGAATTTTGAATTTGACCACACTCAAGTCATGGAAGCACTCACTGGTAGTAATGCCAACAAGAGTGAGACTTTTGTCAATATTCCAAGAGCTTTGCTAATCGTAGTAAGTAACACATGGCACATTCTCATCTCCAGTAAAATAATTCCATCTAAGCATTTGAGTGGGGGACCCGATCAAGAGCTGTATTGATCTATGCTATTCAACATCTAGGAGCAATCAACATTCTTGGAATAATTCTTGAGAACATATGCAAGCCCTAAATAGGCCATATGCAGCTCTTACTTTAGGGTCCCTAATTACTGGGATTTGCCTCGAGCAAGGGGTAAAAGTCAGCAATAACGAACCCCTGTTTCTGCCCCGAGCACCTCTCTCTTTAAAAAACATTAACACTCATTACTCAAAGGTGGAAAGAAGCAAGAAGAAAAGAGAAAGAATAGGGGCAAGACCTTCATCTTCAACAAGCCAGAAATATGAGATTGAAAAACCTCCAAAGGCAGATGGATAAATTGGAGTGCCAAAGGTTAGCCGGTAAATGTGTGGATGCGATGTTCAATTATTGTGAGACCACCTTGTACCAACATTACAAGTACACCCAAGACTTTAACACAGTTCTTGGGGGTATGTTTGCAAATTGGCACTTGCAGGGCGGTCTAGGAGAAGCAACCTTTTCACCATCACCTAAATTGGTGCCTGATAAATCTAAGATTTATAGCAAAATAAGTTAATAAAGCAAAACAAAATCTGGGCCAAATATAGAAATTCTGAAAGAAAACCGATACGGCGCCCCAGCGCGCTCAAGTAGACTCAAATCGAGAGACCGGTGCTATAGCACGCCGCAGCGGAACCCTCTGAACCTAGACTCAGCAAGCTATTCAAAGGACCCCGCTACAGTGCGCCGCTGTGATCTCAACTCAAGACTTTGGCGCTACTGTGCGCTGCAGTGGATACAAACATAGAACTCGGTGCTACAGTGCGCTGCAGTGGATCATCAGGGCCAGAACTTAATGAAAAAAATCTAAAGCAACCTGCGCCGCAACGCACCCAAGCGCGCCATAGCGCGCTTAAGTGTGCTCACTTGATATTCTGAAGTAAAACTGTTGCAGTGCGCCCAAGCGCGCTTCAGCGCATCACAGTGATCCTAAACTGAGACGCGGGCGCTGCAGCGCGTCGCGGCGCCCGTCACAAATCCAGCCAGAAATGAGCATTAAATTCAACATATGGAAGACCAAAAATTCAATTATTTGGTTTTCCCACAGCTTCCATTAAACTCAAATTGCATTAAACCTTGCCATTTTCAAGAGGAATAAAGGGAATATTCATTGACAACCATTTAAGCAAAAGGAGATGAATGATTTGGAGATTTAATTCAAATGGCTGGAGGCTGCATCTATAAAAGGAAGAGAAAATTACTTAGAGAGGGTTCCCCTCTTTGACATTCTCATCTCTACAAAATTTTGAAGCTGCATCAAGAGAGAAAGGAGAAACCCTACCCAAGGAAGGAGAATGTTATCACCAAAGGGAAGCTGGAAGAACATTCAAGGATCGGAAGGCGAGGTTGGAGAGCAAGAAGGAAACCGATGAACACATGGGTTGTTCCTAGTATTTCTCTTAATCTCCTCTTTATTTTATTTCCTGTAAGAACCATGCAAAGGTTCGTTTCCTTATTTTGTATTTCATGTATTTCATTTGTGATGGAAGGCTAAACCCTCCCTGGAGAGGGATGGGTTAAGTCATGTAATCAATTATGGGATAAAAAAATTTGTACTCATTTTCTTCAATAAATAAAATTTGTAATCATTTTTGGTTTAGATATGAACTTGTTCGAAAGCATGTTGTGTGATGAATATTTTATTAAATTAAATGGTTATCAATGGAAATACTATCAAGCCAACTAGTCATTTCAAAACTAGGGACAAGCACATAAAGGTCTTTGCTGCGAATATATGTGACAATATTCGATGTGCGAAGATTCTCGGTGTAAGCACCTGATGATTAATATAATGAGTTGAACTTGGTAACTAAAACTCTCGTAATGCTCCATCGCTCACCAATTGGCGTAAATCTAGGAACATGTGCATTAGAGCTTAGAGCCTAGTGATAAGCTCTTGAGCCTAGTAGCATTGTTCTTTGAGCTCAATTGAAAAGTAGATGTATGTGAGCTAAGAGCCACCAAATATGCTCCATAGCTCATCATATGTTAAAGGAGGGAGATAAAGAATTGTGTGCTTGTAGATGATTGTGACATAGTCCACTTAGCCCAATAATTCGCTCCCTTAATTATACTACAAGGGAAGCAAGTGATGTTATTTGAGTGGAATCAAGCTTTCGTGGTCGCTTTAATTAAAATAATAAAATTTGACAACTTAGATGTGAGGAATCATATTTAACACATATCGCTGACGAAAGGGTCTATGTGCCGAGATTGAACCTTTTGAGTTCATCTTGTGCACTAGGCATGAATATACTCGGGAAGAAGTTTCCCATCTCCCCGAATAACTAAGAATGACACTGAAGGTTGTTGACTCATCCCCAAAGGAGTGTCGAGAACTAATACTTAAGATAAGAGTAGTATCATTATCCTATGTATTAGATAAATACATACATTATATTTAAAATACACTAAGAAAAATTCAATATATATATAAAATATCAGTATTTCCAGTATGTTGATCACATCACAATACTAAGTATAAGTAATATATAAACAAAGTGCGTAAGCAAGCATACATCCAGAAACATTCATCACAGAAACTGAATAAAAATATTCATCTCAGAACAAAAAAGTAGATACATCCAGAAATTATTACAAACGATTTACTGAAATAATACTGAAATAAAGTTTAAGTATTAAACTGAAATAATTAATCAAAAAATAGTAAAGCTGAAGGTGAAATCCAATTAGTCTCCACGAACTCCTCCATAACCTCCTGAATGTCCCCCTAACTTGGCTCAATAAGCTGCTCAGGATCTAGCAAATTATCGGATCCCAAAAGTACCATATGTTAGACAATAAGTCTAACACATCAAAATAAATCTAAACACTTCTAATTATTTTCTTAACATTTAAATAACGTAACACAGGGCTGCATAAAAACTGTAAAAGTAACTGAATATCTTAAACTGTATAAAAACTGAAGTAGAGCAATGTTGATTGTATACTGAATACTAAAAATGAATAAAAATAGCATATGATCTGAAACTGAGTAAATGACATGTAAAATTATGTTATATGTTACTGAAGTCATGCATCTGTATATGCCAAGATATTTTTTATCACTGATATGCAACATAAATATCACTGAACTGCTATGAGTCATACAGTCCAATATCTACATACTTCCGATTGGGAATACAGTTTACTGTGATGCCGATGCATCCTGAATTTCCCCGATCGATGTATGCAACATTCTGTAACCCATAAATCATCACTGATACTCAACATCATGCTTATGTTCATGCTCACGTCTCTTACACTACATGTCTTAAAATACATAAATCCAAAAAATATTTTAAAATCATATAATAAATCAGATGTCTCCATTGTGCAGAATCCATCTAAATGAATTCTGACTCAGAGTCCTAATTTCAATAAGTAGTTTTTCTTAGGATTTTACTTAAAAATCATTAGTTGGAAAGGTTGTATATACATATTTAGTATGTTTCTAAGAAAGGTGAAATTAACACTTAGTTTGTTTGAAGCCACACCTATCAAAGCGATCTTCGACGGGAGGCATCACTTGAAGGCAATTTTTATTTCACTCAAACGAAGCTATTAAATACCTTAATTACAAGCATACTTAGTGTCCTAAAGAGGGTAACTTGATTTACTTAGTTTGTTTGAAGCCACACTTATTACCAAAGAGATCTTCGATAGGAGGCATCACCCGATGGCTATTTTTAATTAACTCAAACTAAGGATTTAATTTTATAATTATAACACTCTTATGATTGATTGATTTACTCTAAGCGGGACGGTATCCGCCTAAACTCATAGAATAACACACAGATAAATTATACTTATAATGACTCAACTAATCCTGAATACTGCTGAATTGATCAAGTACTATGGATATACACTACTATGCTCAACTAATAATCTGAGTTCAGTTAATTCTATTTAATCCACAAGGATCACCAAAGCTATGAATTTAGACTTCATTGAGATGAATCCTACATAAATTTCCAAGGATGTGACCAAAAGGTCACCCAATATAAGCTACTACCACATGGAAGGAATCTTATTCTAAGTACTTTAACTGATTCTACCACAAAGATCTAAGATCAAACTTCTATGATTAAGAAGAATCATCTAAGTTCTACCTCAAGATGTCACAATAAGTCCTTCCTACCTCAATGTGCTAACATTTGTTAAGGCTAATATTATTACCATATAAAACATAATGTAAGATTATCAAGATCTTACATATCCAACATCTATGCTAAAATTCATAAGTTTTATTTATTAAGCTTATTTTGATCAGATCAGCTGGGTAAATCCATCTGATCAATATATATACTACAATTATGGGGTATAATTGAGAGTATTATTAAGATTTGATCTTGTAATAAATTATCAGTCTTATAATTAACTTCATACTAAGAGTCTTATATAAGAGAAAATCAAAAACCTTAAGCTTAAGTCCAGATGTTTAATCGCACAAGTTATTTATTTACATTGGCACTTCTAATTCAATGAGTTAAGATCAATATCAATCAGAGATATTATTGGAATCATGTCAATTGAGTTATCTTACAATCAACTTGATTGATTAAGTCATTATAGTTTATATCTTAATCAGATAGGTTAGGGTTTAACCCCTAGCTTTACCAACTTAAGTTCAATAATTTATTTATAGATTAATGACGAATCAATACATTATTAGTATATTATTGATGACAAATTTCAGATTTAGATAAAGTATCAATTACTTAATCAAGGTCTTAAGATTCTTAAGTTCAAATATAGCTTAATATTAAATTAAGTAAATCAAGGTGTCCAAATCAACATTAAAGTTCTCTAATATACATAAACATTACATTGATTAAAATGATGAGTAATTAAGGCTAATCAAATCTTAAATCAAGCACAAAATGATTTAGCACTTGATTACAAATGTAAAGCAATTAAGTTTCATGCAATTTGGTTATTAAGTTCTACTTGGTCGCACAAGTAATCAAAGATTCTAACATTTACATTTAGCACAAAATATTCAAGCAATTCCTTAAGAGATTTAGAACATACTATTCATGGTAAAAATGATGAATTTCCCATTGAAATTCACTTACACATTCATATAATTCTTGATTTTACTAATTTCATGTTCGATTTTGATATATTTCAGCCCCATTAGGGTCCTAGCGGCATAAAAATGTGAAAAATCACAAATATGGGCAATTCTGGACATTTTTAGGCACTTTCGGACATTTCTGGGCGCTACAGCGTGTAGAGCCTTCTGGCTGAAAGCCAGACGCTATGGCGCGTTGCGGCTAATTTCAGCGTTGTGGCGCACTGCAGCGCTTTCAGGCACTGGGGCGCGCTACAGCGCCAGAATTCCCGAGAGTTGGATGTTACGGCGCATTGTAGCACTCCCTGGCCGAGAGCCAGGTGCTACGGCGCGCTATGACAGATTCAACCCGATATTCGAGCGCTATAGCGCATGTAGCACCCGACGGTGATTTTGCCTGTGTAAAAATCATAATGGGTCTCCTTTTGCACTCAAATACTCTCAATTTTGGGCACCTCACGTGTGGTGAGATATACTGATGAAAATCTCTTTCTGAGACCTTTCTATTAATACCAAAATCTGCATTAACATATTATTCTAACGAGCAAAAAGTGATGCCCTAGCTACTAGTATACAAAAATAATACAGTGTTTTTGACATCGTTTTCAATGGAGAAACGAGCTTCGATCGGATTCATTTGAGTTCGATTAAGGCTCGATAATCATACATAGAATCGATAGCTAATGAAATATCATTCACCACAATTTGCTAAATCAAATGCAGAGAATAGCACAAGGAAGAGCTGTAATTGAGAAAGTTTAGGGAAATTTATACTAAAAATCTTAGTATTGATTGTAGAATTGAATACAAGTAAATTATTAAAGACATACAAAATAGCCAAGCATTACAAAGGAAGGAAATCAACAGTTTTAGCAATAAATTCTACCACTGAACGCACCATTACAAGCTTTCAGCCTATGCACAGGCGTGCATTACATAAGCACACCTTATTTAAGTCCGAAAGCCGCTCGATTCTTCACTGCCTTCTCTCAACTCCTTCCCCTTCCCTTCCGCTTGAGCTGTAGGAGCATACCTGAGCCAATGGCGAGACGCATCGGCAGCAGCATCTTGCGCAACAAGCACAGGAGCCGACGGGAGCACGGTCGACTTCCCAGCGCACTCACATGAGCCCCCTCGCTCGATCCCTCCGTCTGTGCACCGATCTTTCCTCTCCTCTTCCACTCGATTCGGTGTCGATCCTGCGCATTCGATCGAGAGTAAGGTACGATCTCCTTGCCCTTCTTCTTTTACCTTCAACCGATCGAGAGAGGGAGATCCAAATGCTAGGAGTATCAATTATGGAGATTAGAAATGCGCAATTAGTCTAATATGGTTGCTTGTGAAATTTTGTATGAATAATATATATATATATAATCTTATTAAACTTTCCCTTATTAAATCCATGATTAAGGGAATTTCTTAAAAGAGATTAGACAACTAATGATATTTTTGAGTAGATCTATTCTAATAAGCAATATTATATTTTTTTTTCCTTTTTTTTTGTTGTATGTCATACTAAGGCGATTGGTTATAGGGATATATTAGTCGTTGCCAATAATGGATTGATCATTTCAAGTAATTTGATCAATTTGTTGAGTTTCAAGATCCTTAAAATAAACAAACTTATGAATATAATCAGCACTTTCTAGACGTCATTTTGACATCATTACCTTGTAAATTGATTTTAAAACGATTTTATTAATCATATAATAAATCTCTTGGGTCTATGATTTAAACTACTTGCTTAATTTCTTTAAGAATTTCCTTGATTAAATTAGTCAAAAATATGATTGATCCTTTAAAATTCATAGTTCCTAACCTAGGTCTTAAAGTCTTGAGGATCTAAAATATTAAGAGAATTATAAACTAATCAAGATTAACTTAGAAAAGATTATATATGTTTTAATAAAAAAGACAGTCATTATCAAAGATTAATAAAATTATAAAATAACTTTTACAGACACATCGAGTCTCTTAGCCCCGCATCAAAATTTCGTGTGATTCGTTTATTTTCTACACAAAGGTATGCTAGATATTACTTTGATGCTTTTTACTATCATTTGCTGCTTAAACATCACTTTGAGCCTGTTTTATACTGCTACTTATGTGTTATTCTTACTAGTAATGATGTAAGAGAAACAAAATGATATTTATGTATCTTGTGAATGTTGCATGAAGAGTTTTGAAATGGAGCATGAATAGGCTAGGGACGAGGCTAATCCTCAGGAGCTATAAGGGTGCCATCTGGAGCCTTTGAAGGGCCCAAGTGAAGGTTATGCTTAAATGCATGTTTATTGCCATCTGGAACTTTTAAGGGGGCCCAGGTAAAAGTTTATACTTAAATACATATGAACCCAGCCTCATGGTTTTAGCTTTGCCCATTAGAACTGCTTTCATTGCTTCATAATATCATAGACATAAACATAAACATGAATTTTATGCAATTATTGTTTTTTCCGTTTGAAAATTTGGCATGTGACAAAAGGGCATTTATTTTACAGGAGACATGATCATCTTTTATTTGCAATAAACTTTATTTCCATGCAATTATTATCATTTTTGCCTTCCGTTTTTTACTTAAAGTGTAATTTTAATATCCTTTATATTTAAAATGTGCACTAAGGCATTATTTTTATAATGCCAGAACAGATACAGTTGGAGGAGGCAGATGTAGTTTAAAATTATGGTGCATAAAATTAACGAATTCTAACTACCCTTCAAGGGATAATTTATTGCTGTATAATGAAAGTTATGTTATAAAATTTAGATATTATTTACTTTAAATTGAATGAATGTTATTTCTTATATTTGAATGGCTCTAGATATGTTTAACTGCTATTTTACCTAACTGCCAATATGATTCTGCGAAATGATGCATCCGATGTTAGATTGGTATTTACCAACCTAATATGGGTCATCACAGCTATAGCTCCATAAGGAAAATGCAGAGCCAAAGCATTTAATGAAGAAAGAGCCTGAGGCGCCCCAGAAGCCACGGCGCACCCCAGACTGAACATTTATGCAAACATAAAGCCAGGCGCTACAGCGTGCCCCACGCCAATCCTGCAAAAATCAGGCGATACAGCGAGCCCCAGTGCCAATCCTGCAAAAATCAGGCGCTACAGTGCGCCACAGCACCAATCCTGCGAAAGACAAGCACTACAGCGCTCCTTGAGAAAAATGCAGAACCAAAGCATTTAATGAAGAAAGAGCCTGGGGCACCCCGGGCATCACGGTGGTGCACCTGCCATTCCAAAAACAGTGATTTAAATGAGCATAATTATTGAGTGTATTTAATGAATCTTTTCAGCTCCCAAAAGCAATTGGGAATTAAAGATCCCTTAAACTTCATAGGCAGCCTAATTAAGTAAAATACATAGAATAAAAATGTAATCATTAATAAAAGCCAAACAGTTGAGAGAATTAATTCTCCCATTTAACCCCCTAAGCTGAGGGAAAGGGGACTATTTAAGAAAACATTAGAAAGTACAGAAAGATCTTTTGGAACTCCCAAGAGGGAAAGAGACCCTAGCATCCAGAGAAATAATCTTGAGAGTATTCTGTGGAAAGGGCTTGCAGCAAAGAAAGAGAGTCAAAAACAGCACCAAAGAGGAAGTTCAGCAAACAAGAAGTAAAGAAAGTACAAGAGAACATATAAGTTGTTCCTTTAGTATCGTATTTCTAACTTAATTCCTATCTTTATTCCTTTTTCTTGTAAGAACCAAATGAGTCTCGTGTTTTATTTGCATTTCTCTATGTAATTTATTTGTAATAGTAGCCTAAACCTTCTCTTTGGGTAGGGTTAGGCTAAGAACTATAGCATGCAAATGTCCCTGTGCATGAATGTAATGTTTCAATCCAATGAAATTTTATTTAATATTGTGGTGAGAAATGCTTGCATCCTCTATGAGTAAAATGAAAAAAATAAACTTTAAATGAAAATATTCTAAGTATATTTTAAGCAGATAAATCTTCATAGAGCTTGATGCTCATGATTGAACTTGAATAAGTAAACTAGAAGCATGTTAGCCATGAATGAAATGACATAAATTCGCAGAGCTTCGTGCTCATTTATTTGCTTAAGATCAAGAATTAAATGCATTAGATCTGTGAATAAAATCTCAAGAAATCCTCATAGCTCCATTGCTCGATTAAATAAGGAAAATATGCATGTTAAGCCGTGAACAAAGTGACATAATTTCAAAGAGCTTAATTGCTCATTTCCATATTTAGGTCTAAAAGTTTAATGCAAATAAGCCAAGGGTAATTAATTAAATAGTTCACGGAGCTTCATTGCTCGTTCTTGACTTAAATGCAAAAACTCGGCGCATGTTAGCCATGAACTGCCGTGAACGAAATGACGTAAGTTCACATGGCTTCATTGCTCGTTTCCCTAGCTAAATCAAAAATTCGATGCATGTTAGCCATGAACGAATCAGGATTTCGTGATCTAAATAAGATAATATATATTTTATCACTTGGACGTAAGGATAAAACATAAAAGGAGTAAGAAGCAGAGCAATTTGCACAACTCCTCATGATCACGAAATTACTTATGTGCTTAATGCGAACCATCGTGAGTTCCAAGTAACACAAGGTAAAGCAAAACTATGACTAAATAAAATATGTAACTACAGTCCCTTGATAAAAAAGGTAAGAAGAAATTAAAATAGTAACTAATTGTAAATTTGGATTGAAGACAATCATGCACAGGATTTTTATATACCATATGTTCAAGCTTAACACCCAAACTTCTCCAACAGAACACACAAAATAATGTAATCTTAACTCTAGCTAAAACCACAATTGTTGTCATTTAAACACACGTAAAAATAGAAAGTATTTAGTAACTAATACAAATTGTTCCCTGAGGATGATAAATCTCGGGAACTTACCATTCTTATAGTACTTCAGACCACATGCACTTGAGTGTTCGCGCAAACGTATAATTTTAGGTTTGTCAAATTTTTGGCGTCGTTGCGGGGAACGATTGACTGGTATTAAGAAAATCTCTTAAAAGTAATGATTTGAACATTTCTCTTTCTTTTATTTACTACTTATCTATTTTTATCTGCGTATCAATTTTATGAAAACATCTCTGCAACACCTTGTTGCAAAATAACTATTAAAGGCTAACATAACTTACGTTGCAAAGTTGTGTTAAGCACCGTATGCGTAGCAGAGAATCTGAAAGCTTATTTTTCGATCTAGAAATTGAACGCACAATTAGTAGATTTAGATAGCAAACAAGGCCAAGTACAATTAATAACTAAATGGCTAACCATAACTTAGGATAGATCCATCAAAACAATCAGAGTAGAGCCCTTAAGAATTATGCTTTACCCACTGTTAGGGGAATATCCAAAGCTATAGTTAGGCTAAATATTCAAGCCAATAACCTTGAGATCAAACCAACAGCTCAACAAATGATGCAGAATTCTCAATTTAGTGGATTGCCCAGTGAAGACCCTAACATCCATGTTTTGACCTTCTTAGAAATCTACAATATGTTTAAATATAATGGTGTCACTGATGACACCATAAAATTGAAGTTGTTCCCATTTTTCTTGAGATAGAGCAAAAAGTTAATTAATTTCACAACTGAGTGATTCAATTACAATGTGGGATGCACTAGCAAGAAAATTTCTAGCTAAATATTTCCTACTAGCCAAAACTGTTAGGCTTAGAAATGAGATCAAATTACATACAACTAGAAGGAGAGTCGTTGCACTATAGCTGAGAGCAATTTAAGGAATGTCTTAGATGCTGCCCACATCATGGGTTTTCTCTATGGATGCAAGTTCAAACATTCTATAACAGATTGAATGCACCAACAATGACCTTAATTGATGCATCTTTCGGATGGTCGCTATGGCAAAACGCAAGAAGAGGCATATGATCTTCTTGAAGAGATGGCTAATAATTCGTACCAATGACCGACTGAATGGCTAAACCATAATAGGAGAAAGCCAGTGAACACTGCAAAAAACAACCAAGTAGCCAATTTGCAAAGGGAGATAGCCTTACTAAATCAGAAATTGACAACCATGAGTGTAAATGCAACACAAGAAGTTGTTTGTGAAATGTGTGGGAGATCACACCTGAGAAATCACTTTGCACCTTCAAATAACGAGCTAATAAATTTCTTGAGAAAAAATAATAACTTCCTTTAGCCTAACAACAACCCATATTCCAATACTTACAATCCAGGCGGGAGGAATCATCAAAACTTCTCATAACAACAATGAGCTACGTCCCAGTCTTCTCAAAGATATGCTCAGCTCACCTCTAAGTAGGAGAGTTTAATAGTTCAAGGCAACAAACTATTAAACAAATTGAGTCACCACTTGAAACTTCATTCAATTCATTAAGGCAGAAACATTGTGGTTCATGCAGTGGCAGAAGCTACTATGAATTGATATGAGACATCAATACAAAGAACTGAGGTAACCCTGCGATAAGTATGATCCGATATAATTTCAATGAATTTGGTCAAGAAAAAAATTGCTCTTGCAACAGCAGGTGCAAAACCCGCAGTGACAAGTTGATCTACAATAAACTGAATTGTTAATGAATAATCACCAATCAAGAACAAAGCCACCAAGTCAAAGGTACATCAAGGGAAACATAACAGTCATTTTAAAGAATAGCACTAGCCTCTAGATCCCCTCTATGACTAGAAGCAGCAATGTTAGAGTTATGTTGTGAGAATGTTGCCATTTCAGATGAAGTTTAGAACACATCTCCGCATCAAGACCAATGGTTCTGCAATTCAAGTAGTATTTAACAGATTTTCAAATATTACCCGTTGATAGAAGCCAAAATTCTCAATAATAATACAAACCTTTGATGAAAGGGCAACAAAGGTATCCAATTCACTGAAGATCCTCCCTAAAACACATTAAGAACCTTTTAATAGGTTCATCAATCTTAATTTCTTTTAAAAGAGAAAACCAAGTGATCACAGATTATCATAATTGCAAAAATGAATGTGCAGCTTAGGAAAACTACAACTCTAGCCAGCATATCAAATAAACAAAAAGATGCCGCCAAAGTTAAGTGATGCTGCCTATCAATAAATCAAAAAGATAGTCACCAGAGAACTTGAATTGCTACAGAGTTTTCAAATACTCTCCATTGACAATTAATCTAAGAAAATTGCAAATTAAGATCGCAAATAGCCTAGCCAGCTCCAGCACATTTTCTTTTGAGAAGATTATAACTGATTTACACATCCCAGAAGACGAAGCCTTAACGATCAGAAATAAGTAGGAGGGCAAAAAGAGTGGAAGGAAAACCTGCTATCACTTTAAAAAAATAATCTACAAGTTCAACCACAAACAAAAGTGGCTGCCAGCCCTCCCTAGAACAGAGAACCGATTGACAAACTCCGATCAATGTAGCTAATCAATTCGTCACAAAGCCAACAGAAAGTACAAGGGGAATGGATAGTGTTCAATTGAACCGCAATACAAAGACCAAACCACTGCGCAGTCTAAAAGCAGCTATCGAACAAGCAAATACAGCAATGAAACCATTAGGTAAAGCTGCACCTTTTTCCAGCGATGACAGGGAATCTGCATAGTGAAAGGACTAAAAAATCCCAGTGATATCTGCAATCAAAGAAACAAACAACCAAAAAACATCAATAATCGACAACAATCGTTCATCCCCCAGGCACATCAAGCACTACAGAGATTACTGACATGAAAATATAAGGATCAATCACCGCTACAAGGACCTCTACAACAATGACATCAAATTGGAAAGTTCTAAAATCATAGGATGCCATAGAGACAAGGGACAGGTGGGAGAACCAAGCACGAAGCTGGGGACGCACATGAATTTTCAAATGAAAGACAATGGGAGATTCTCAAAGTGCAAGAGATGCAAAGCTCAATCATAGAATGCCATCGAGCAACCTTCAATCCTAGCCATGGTAGCGCCTGTGACCCTATTGTCACTTGAAAAAGTTAGTGCTATCATAATTCGCAGAATATGGCATGGATTACTGTGCTAAATCATAAATGACAATTGAACTAGAGAAAGCAAACAAAGATGATCATGAAAAAATTCATTAAGCTTACCTTGTTTTCATGGGTCGCTGCATTTTGAGATAACCATCTTCTCCTTGAATTTTCTAAAATTGGCTGAAAGATTAGACAACTTGCACAACAAGATTTATCTCTGTTTTAAGTCTTAACAAAATCAGTTCCCCTAATCTTCAATTTGTTTTCTGTCCATATAGTGTAATGGAAAGTATGTCAGGAAATAAATGACAAGCTGAGGATGATATTCCTTAAACCATTATTTCAATAAAATATGAACAAGAAAAATGCTTACATTAGAAAAGAAATCTTGCAGCTCCGACTATTTTCCTATGCAAAATTTGCTGAATATATTGGACAGAACCTCCTCGGAAATATCGATGCCGCTGATTTCTCCGAGGGCCATCACTGCTTCTCTGAGGTCAACCGTCCACAAATCCAATGGCAGCCCTTCAGTTATGGATGATTTCAGCTTTGAGAAAGATTCCTGAGTCCGAATAAGTTGCTCTGTCTGTCTCTGTCACAATTGAAGAAAAATAAATACCATCTGGGTTAGATGGTTTAGATAACAATTGAGTTCTAAATGAAAGATCAAACTTCTAGGATTCATGTAGTACAAAAAACAAAAAGAATAGAGCCTAAACAACTAGATACAGACACTTATAAAACATTAAAGGAGATTTTCTAAGCAATACATTTATAAGCCTTTAAAATAGAAAGATTACAATGCTGTCATAGAAGTAGAGATATTATACCTAGATCACTCTTGCATTTCTAAAATCCTAGAGCCTAACCAAATCTGCTGAGTGGCAGAAACTGTTAGAACTTATATAAGCTCTCAAAGCTTGCAAAAATGAAAAAATTTTATCTAGCGAAAAAGAGATATAAACTCTATCAGGGAATGCATCCACAAAAACTTCCACATTGCTCTAAGGCACAACAATGTGTTCAAAATCACCCATGATGAATAGAGAAAGAGGAATAGGGGTTTCTCTTATGTGATGGCTATGGCTTTTAAGGAAACTGGAGGAACTATAAATACACAACAAAGAAAACAATAAATATATGAATATAAGGCATATCTTGTTGCTCTGTAGTTAATAGGCTTAAAATAGGATGGGAATCTTGTTAGCCAAGGCCGCCAAAGTATGCGCCACCTGAATTTCAATTTGACAAAATGAGATTTCCTTAAAGAGAAGGTTGTTAGAATCTTACAATAAAGATGATCTCATTAACCATGTACTTATGATATGCTTAAGCATTAGAGAGAAGATTTATTGCTTCTTGAGAGTCAATTTCTAACCTAATGTCGACATTCCTGACCACATAGCTTAAGACACATCGCAACAGCCTAAATCTCAATATTGAAAAGATACAAAGTGCAGGTTGAAGCATTGAACCAATGTGTCGAAGTTCAAAATAATATCACCAATGTCAGCTAGATTGTTTTTTGAGGCCCTATCAGTATTGTTTCCCTGTTGAGGGTTGGGTTTTAACCATCTCACTATGCATGATTTACGAATATTTTCTTCACTTATAAGACATCTTGAAGTTGTAGAGCTAATAATTGACTTCAATATATTTACTGCCCTTGAAGGGGACAAGGATCATTTTTAAGAAATAATAATGCATACAAACTTATTTAACAATTGGCCCTTGGGAAAAAAGATCGAATTTAAAATCTACTGAAAATGTCTCCAGACTTATTTAATAACTTGGCCCTTGTAAGTGTGAAGTAATTTCAATGTTGGAGCAGCAACACATGTATGAGATACCTTTAGCTTAACAGAATGAAGTCACTGATATGATTTATTTAAGAGTCGTACAGGGAATAATAAAGTGCCATAAAAAAAGATCAGCAAACCAACAAGATTGTTATAAGGTAAAATGAATTTCCATATAGATTTAAATTTGGGTATATTGAACCGATAACCTCAACAAAGTGTAGGCCAACAAAATCTACAACTGTCTGAATTTTGACAATCTAAATGGCAAAGGGTTCTGGAGTGGCAGCAAGAATGATGCAACACAACATCATTATTAAAATAAAATTATTCAATAATAATAATAATATGCTTTAATTTTCACAAGTTAAATTTCATCCAAAATTTTTATTTGAAGTCAAGTGCATAATGACTGGATAAAATATATTCCTCAACACAGAAGCTCGGTCATCCAGTTGTACCCCTCAAAAAATCACTAACTAAACAGCTGTGCTGATGGTGTGAAAGCTGCATGGAGAGGAAAGTTGGACCAAACCAATTTTCTTACCAAACGAAAAAGCTACCAACTCTATTGTTCCAACTACTTGCCCTCCCTCTATATAGAACAAGGGAACAGCACCCACCAAGCTCTTGTGTCATTCTGTTAGGGTTTATATTTAAGAGGATGAAGGTTGTAGAAGAATATAGCTTGTATTGTTTTGGTCCAAAGGGACTTTCCAATTCTTCCATTTATTTGTTAAGGAAAAAATCTTTCCAAGAAATACCATTCTGCTAGGCTCTTGTAATCCCCGCAGAAAAGCAGTTAAGATGCTGAAGATTTACTCAAGGCATTTATTTGATGAAAGATTTTGGTGAAAAAAATGAAAAGGTACTATGGTGAAGGATAATTCTCCCAGCTTGGGAAAGAGATTTAAACTCTAAGGATGAAAGTTTTCTGTTAAACCTTAGATGAAAAATTCAAAATATGAGATCTTGGACCTGTCTTGATAAATAGGAGCATTAAGGCAAGTTCACCATGATGATGAAAAATTGAAACATGTAGAATGTTGGACAGCTATTACTTGTTAGAGGCATGTTTTGACTCTATATGAAAGAGCATTTCGTAATGTTAAGGCGGAGACTAAATAATTTTTTGTATAATTATCAGAGAAGTTAATGAAGGCAAAGATCCACTTTCTATTTCTATTGACAAAAACAAAAGCATGCCCTCGGCATAGGAATGTGTGATAAAGTTCCCCGCTTTTGGATTTAAGTATCACGTTTGGATAGCTAAGTAGTAAAGAGAAGTTTCTAGAGATATTATCGGCAGTAATCACAAGAGGACTGCAAAATGTAGATCGCTTTTGTCTTGACCGGATTGTAAATTCCAAACTTGCCCCTATTAAGAAAAATGAAAACAAGCAATTTTCAAATAAATTCTTTATGAGAAAAACCACTTTATTTTAAATAAATCAACGCATTTGAGAGCTTTATAGATAAATTTTCATTGGATAAAGCTTTAGCAATGTCTATTCTGAGAATAATGTTATAAGTTCTAGCTTTGTTGCTGAACTCATTGATTTTTTGGGCAAGGCATTGTTACAAATGCTTGTCTTTGATAAAACCACCCTGATTCTTCAATAAAATCCTTGTAAGGCCAACCTTTTAACAATGATTTTGGCATTATACTTGCATATGTAAGCGCAAAGATTGATTGATCAAAAATCAATTCATATAGGATGCTGAACCTGGTTAGGGTCTTTTGAACAATTGAACCAAGGTATTTGAATATCTCGCTCTTCTTGATCACATGATCCTCAATAGTTATGACCTCAAAATTTGGGCTTCTAATATAATTGAACTTACACAATACTTTATATTCTAAAGTACTACATAATTCAAGTTTTATTTTAACTCCAAACATAGTCTTATCAACTAATAAACTATAATCTGCTTTGAGAATAATGTAACAAGTTCTAGCTTTGTTGCTGAGCTCATTGATTTTTGGGCAAGGCGTTGTTACAAATGCTTGTCTTTGATAAAACCACCATGATTCTTCAACAAAATCTTTGTAAGGACAACCTTTTAACAATGATTTTGGCATTATACTTGCATATGTAAGCGCAAAGATTGATGGATCCAAAATCATTTCATATAGGATGACTGAACCTAGTTAGGGGCTTTCCAGCTTAAGTTGATTATGGGAGAGATGTCCACCTTGCAAAGCCTTAACGATGAGGGCAGTTGGGATGGAGACTGGCTGCAATAGATCCTTGGTGACAGCCTGGCTGATTATGTCCTTCGTCACGCGCGAATATGACACTCGGAGCAAGATGCAGTACAGTGGCAATTCCGTAGTATCATTGATTGTTTTTCCAGCCAGATCTACCTAGCCGATCATGGGCAACATGTCCACAAGAGACCTGTTTCCTATCGAGATTCTTTAGGAATGGCACCCCAACGAACCTCTAGCTGTTCATGAGGGTCTGCTACCTAGGCCGCTTGTGTATGGGGGTAGTCAATGAAGCACAGGAGCACATTGTCATTGGTTGTGGAAACACCAAATCCATTAAGGATCTGCTTGTCAGATGGGGTTTTTTGAACTATGCTTTTGAACTGGGAACAGTTTGCCTCTATGTGTTGAAGTGGTACTTTTACTAACGACATCACCTCAATAGACAGATTGTGGGCTACATACTATGAAGAAGCACGAACGTCCTTTTCCCGCTCCGACTGTAACGACCTAATATTGCTACTTTGCAAATTATGTCAGATCCCGCCTCAAAAATCAGGATCCCGGAAATTTCGAATTAGGGCAAACAAAAATGCCAATAGATAGAAATAATTGTTATATCAAAGTGCTCTAGTTTGGGAGAATTCGGATAACGGAAACTCCCGCTTTATTTTTCTGAATTATTTAAATCCAATAAATTGAGAAATTAAATGTGTTTGAATTCATTGACTTTCGTAACATTATGTTAAGTATATTATTTCAAGGCTGCTCAAAAAGTTTCATTAATTTTTTAGCGCCGGTTTGGCCTCAATTAATTTTTGAAGTTTCAAATTTCAGAAATTAATTAAAAATAAAATATTTATCTGAATCGAAAATTTTTAGCGCGAGGGTGTTTGTTATATCATAACACACTTCGGTGTCAAGTTTCGTTATTTTTGGACGCAAAATGGCGGAAAAATGCGAAAATTTTACTTTTAATTAACTATTTTAATTTTTCCTTAAGAAAACTCATTTTTCCTTCTTCCCTTCCCTGTTTCCTACGATCCCTCCCCTGTTTCCTACGACCCCTCCCGATCGCATCCCTCCCGATAGCAGGCTGTGTCCAGCGACAGAGGCTGCTGCACGCAGAGTCCTGCGCCGTTTTGGCGCAAGATGGTCGGCCAAATGGGCCAACCAGCACCCCTCCCCTTCCCCTCCTGCATCTATAAACCCCCCCCATCAGCCCTTCCTTCTCCTCCCCAAAAGGCAACAGCCCTCCTCCCTCTCCTCTCTCAGCCCCTCGCCAGGCCCCCGTTCCTGCCAGCAGCCCACAGCCCAGCCAGCCCTCCTCCAGCCGGCCAACCACCTGCCACCCCTCCAGCCACCCCCTTCAACCAAGTTCAGCTCCCGGCAACCCTAACCATAGGTTAAAGGAGAAAGAAAAGAGGAAGAAAATGAGGAGATTTTGCTATTTTTTCATTCTTTTATTTTTTTTACATATACTTAATAATCATTATTATGAAAATAATAATGATAAAATTACGTCATTCACATTATTATGGTTCTCATTAATTAATAATGAAAATTGTACAAATGTTATAAATTGACTATTATTTCAATTCAGGCATTTTTATTGTCATTTTCCTTTCTTTGTTATTATTATTATTATTACTCTCTGTAGATTTTTATAGCCATTTCCATTATTGTCCTTTCTTTCATATATTATTATTATCATTATTACATAATGATAATAATAACATTATATTAAATATAATTACCACCCTTAGAGACCTAAAATGTTGTCTTCTATCAAGATAAATGAATGAAAGAAAGACAGAATAGAAAAGAATAAAGTAAAAATCCATAAAAAATATCATATCACTTTCATTTATAGTTAGCTAAAAGGCTAATTTAAAATATCAAAAATATAAATACAGATTCGACCGAACAATTGAACTTTTGAATTTAAAAGAACAAGGTATCAGATGTCTTTTATTACTTCTGTTTAAATATGATTTTTCACTCGGCATCGCACAAATTTGATATAAATGCTTTTAACAAAAATTACATAAAATGATATATGAAAAAGTTTGGATAACTGAGAGGCAAGGGTTCCATGTTGACATATTTTTAGTCTGATCAAACAACTGCTAGGACGGGGCTGTCCAACATCGAGAGTCATAAGAAGCCTATACTGATAAGCCTTGAGGGGACAGATATAGAAGGAAACTGGATATAAAAAAGAAAAGATGAACTCATTTTCCTCAATTTTGTACTTGCCCAACAAAATCACGTTTTGCGTCAAATAACAAATGCTAAAATTCTATATTTATTTTTGTGACTGCAATTATTTTTATGCTAAATATTCAATGCAACTGAAATAAGTTTGCAGAGATATTTATACAGCTTTTATTCCTATCAAATTATTATTTATTTTGCTTATTATTTAACATTTGTAAAGATGACATATATCAGTACTTAGTTTCACACCTAACTGGTATTCAAATGCTCGCACTTTTGAAACGTGCCCAGATCAGGAGTTCGTTCTAGAGGAAGGGTGCTAAGAACTAAGCAGTGCTGATACTGATACTTGCTGTTATGTCGCTCTTTTTGACTCTTTTTAAAATTTGTAACTTTTGTTTTATTTTACTCCTTTGTAATCAAAACTTGTGAATTATGAATAAATAAGTTATGTTTTATGTCTATATATTTGTTTCTTAAATCACTCAATATGATCCTGCGGCTAAAGGACTTGTTATCGCCTCCTTGATAATCAGTGTTGGATTAGCTCCCGCTGACCCAGCACCGGGTCCTCACACCGACGATATGTGCTAGCTCGACCCTGGCAACAATGGTCAGTGTAGGACTCGATGACAGGAGGATTCCTGGGAAACCCTAGCCATTACGGCCACCCATTCACCACTGCTCACCAATAGTACACCCCTTTGCCTTGACTCAAGATCAACATTGATAACCCCTACATATATGGAGATCAAATCTCTTTTGGTGGCATCTTCCTATAAGATGAGTGTGGCTCGCTGATTGTTTCTTGTGGAGCCTGGCTGCAGGCGCAAACCCTGCAAAGGCTGAGATTTGGGAAGTCCTCCTCCATGGTATGGAGATCAGACTCATTGATTGGGAGCAAACTAGTGGACCCATAGTACAACTAGTTATGAAGGCAAGCTCTCCTTGTTGGGTTTCCATCGTATCTTGATTGTACGCAATATGTGCGAGGGCAATTGTGTTGCATACTTTTGCATTTTTTTGTCTGTCACGGCAATTTTATATTTTTGAAGAAGATGAGCATGCTAGGCTATCAGACATCCTCAAAGATGGTACTAGAGAGTTTGATCCTAGCTCTCCCTGTTGAGTTACCATTGTGTCTTAATTGTACACCGTATGCACTAGTGCAACCGCATTGCATACTTTTCCATTGTTCTGGTAACTAAGACAAAGATTGAACTGCTGTTTCTGTTACTGAATTGTAGGGTCTTGATATCAAATGAAAGAGCGTTCAGAAAAAAACTGATGCAAGATGTTGATAAAAGTTCAAAAGCTGATATGGTTTCTCCAATCAGCAACACTGTTTTTAAATAGTAGGACTAGCTTTATTTGGCTAACTTCAGCTTAAAAGAACTTTGTATATCTGTCCCTAAACAGAGGGTGTTTAATATGTACTTCCTGCGGCTAAAATTTTTTCCCTATATCAAGCAAGTGCTATGTTAGGTTTGGCATTTACTTGGTTTAACACCACTTTGTTTTCCATCAAGCTCTTTAATTGAACGGCATGATCACTGTTTAGGAGATCTTGCTCCAAAAGTTATTGAATATTATAAAAATTTCTTTATGCCATGTCAAGAAGGTGCTTTGAAATCTTTGTTGATTGAACCATAGTGCAAAGAAATAATTTTCTGAAACAAGAAACCTTAAGATAGAGAGATGTAGGAGCCACATATTGTTAAATTTGAAGCGTTTTGGTATGGTGTGAGTCTATGCCTCATTTGAAACCCAAGGGAGATTAATCTGAGTTCCATGTAATGACATTCGATAAATAGTATAAGACACAAGAGATTACCAGTGTAAGTTGTAGAGGCCCCTATTCAAATGTTCCAAGACTTTTTGTTTGTCCATGTGAATAGTCATCCACAAACCCAAAATACCAATAAGGTTGCAATGAAAGTTGGTACTGTGAAATTACAACATTGCTTGAATATTTGACTACTTATCACTAGTTATCTCGAAGGAATGAAGTACACTGCTGAAATTTCCAGAAAAGATCCAAGAATCACAATGATGCACAAAGAAGTGCTTGGATTTTCCCATACTGGTATTTTGTCATACAGATTACATTTAGCAAAAATAAGAGAAGCTCAACATGCAGTTTCTTTAATTTTGAATTCCAAATGAAAAACTTGGCAATGATCTTCTAGAATGGTGCATTACAAAGAAGCTTTTTATAAGATCCACATGTTTCTATCACAGCTTGCAAGACATTAAAAGTTAGCAGAGGTTAGGTCCATGTTAATCATGTGATTCCATACTTAACAGCAAGCGGGTTGTGAGTTCTGACAAAGTGTTTAGGTCTGTTGATTGAGACCTTATTAAAGATGCCTCTAACGTTTCAGGTGATCATACAAATCATTTGACAATTTTTGAGACTGGACTACAGTAATGGGCACTATGGGATGTCAGCTTTTGGTTCTTTTCCTTGAGGGAGTTAAGTCAGCATCAGAATTCTGGATTTATGGTTTTTTGTCATTGGATTTTCCTTCTGTAGTGTGTATGTTTATGTCTTAAAAAAGTATTTAAGTCTTTATTTCAGTATTATTTCAGTCAGAAAACGTAAAGCAAAGTTTGTATACATTGTTAGTGGAATTAAAGAGCTGATAATATGCGGGAATCCCATGGCAGCTTCTTCAATCTACAGCAGGTTGGCACAATGCTTTCAATAATAAAAATAAATTCCCGATTATTCAATCCTATGATGAAACAGGCAAATCTACAATCAGCTTCTAGGTTTGTACAAATATTCTGAATAAGGGGTGAATATGCACAGCCTAATTGTATTTAGTTTGGCGAGCTCACATTGCTGAAACATTTTCACCAACTCATTCATTCTGGGGTGCGGGGCCTGGTACCCCAAAAATTAGGAGATAGTGAAACAAATCTAGATTAAGAAAACAAGAATCCTGACTTCCATTGAATCCCTCTTTGCTTTGGATCATTTAGCAATCAAGCTTCGTGAATCTCTTCCTCTTGTTGAGATTGGATAACCTGCCACTTTCTTAAGTTATTGCTAGTTAAAATGCCAAGAGAAATACAGTCATTTATATACTCTAATGAAAACGAGGTACGGTTAAATATAGGGTGGCTAAAGAAAAGAGTATGCAATGAAAGATAGAACAAATAGTGAGAAAAATAATTCAGGAGTGGAAGATTAACTCTCAGTTTCTCCAGTTGATCCACACTTAAGTAGCCCATGTGTGCTATTGCAATACGACTTCTATGAAATCATAACGAACAGCTTTCTTAGATAAAATTAGAACCCTGGTTTTTAAGATCAAATCTCAGGCAAAATTGAAAACACCAAGCATTGAGTCATGGCTATGATTAAAAGGTAGAAAATGTGGGGTACGTATAAAGCAAGCAATAGTCACAGAACAGGCTTAAGTATCCTAAGTTCTAAATTAGTTTATCCTTGAACTTTGGTACACTAGATTCCTAAAATTGGTTTACTTGATATACCAACTCTTAAAATTGGGTTCTGTTGATTGTAGACGATCTTTGATAACCCTGGGTCTAGACTAAGGATCTTTAATATACTAAGTTAATTTTGATAACCATGCCTGCCATATTCGATTCCCAGGTTCAAAGCTCATTTATCCTTGATCTATGATACACTAGATTCCTAAAATTGGTTTGCAAGGTCTTGATATCCTAGACTCCTAAAGCTGGGTTCTAATGAGTTCTGTGGTTCTTTCACACTCAAATCCCTAGACTAGGTGACATTGAATAAAGTAGGCCAGTTTTCATAATCCTTCATGGCTCAGCTTGTTTGACAGGATTCAAACTTGATTTGATTCGAGTGTCGGTTCAATCTTTGAGATATTTTCAAGCAAAATTCCCAGGCTTACTTGATTGGGGATAATAGAGAAAACAATTATTTTCTGAAGAAAAGTAAGGTATTACTCTTGGTCTGATTTCCTAAAAGATTGCACAAAATGGACTAAACAATGAGAAAGACCATGTGACTTGATGCCAATGCAAATGTAGACCAAAATGAACAGACAAGCGAAATGTGGACACATCTTTTTCATATAAAGAGATATTAAATAAATTTGAAAATCATTTACTCATTTTTCTTTACAATCTGCAGATTTTTTTGATAGGGCATACCCATATAATAGATGGAAAAAAGGCAGTCTCAAAAAAAAATTAATATTCATATTTTTTCTTAGATAAATATAACAAAATACAAGATATGATCCAATTACCTGATTTACAGTCCACCTGCGACTTCCTAATGAAAAGGGCTCGAGTCCCCTGACCTCTAAGACAGCCATCTCCAATTCCGAAATGCCTCTTCCAGTAACAGCACTAGTTTGCACTTTCCTTTTAAAAATATCATCTCCACGTTCAAAATACTCCATCCAATTTGAAGCAGCACAATCTATTTTGTTGATGACAAGTATCATGGGAATGATAGAATTTGTTGAACTCTGTTCTTAATAGAAAATAAAGCAGCCAAAGACAAACAAAAAAATTATCAACAATATCCATAAGAAACCTGATACATAAATAAATAAAATAACAATCATAGCAGGGCACTGTTATCTTTAAAAAGGATAAAACCTCTCTTCTTTCAACATTTTTTGCTATTAACCTTAACTTATGGTTCGACTGAATGGAGTAACTAAAAGTTTACTCAGACTTTTGTCTTTTAGCAACTTTGAATCATCTCATTCTACAAACTGAGGTAAGAGAGGGAGATAAACAATGGTAACAGATGTAGAAAACACGGGGTCGTATCCATTTAAAAGGAACGTAGTGTTACTTATAATAGCAAATGAAAACCTGTTTCATCTTAATTCTTTCAACAAGTCTCTGATCATCTGCAGTCCAGCCTTCGACTGCACTTGCTGTAATTACAATAATATCAGATCTCAGAGCAGTGGCTTCAGACCGCTCTACTCCTGTTTAAAGAAACGCTCAAAATTTGGTTAAATGAAAACTAAAAAAAACGTTGCCTTGTACAGATGCCAGTGAGTTTTCTTTGAAGTTAGTTAGATGGCGGAAAAAGAAAAACAATCCCATATATATATTTATATATATATATAGATAGATATAAAGAAAGAGAGAGAGCACTCGACTACCCTTTTTACAAGTGCATTTTTTCTTCTAGATCCTCAATTACCCATCATTTCATACGAATAACATATATTAAAGCACACTAAACAACAAAAAAAACACTCAAAAGACAAAGTATATATATATTAGCCAGGCACGCTTATATATTTCTTAAAATTACCTATTTGGGCAATTGATCAAATGAAATTTACAAAGTTGCCACTGCCTTAAAGCATACCGCTGTTCTTACCAATTTTTTCTACAACATTGTTAGTTTCTCTGACACCAGCAGTATCAAGCAGGGTTACAGGAATGCCTTCAATAGTAACATTTGCTTCTACAACGTCCCTTGTAGTACCAGCAATTTCAGTAACTATTGATCTGTCACTCTGCATTCCAGTGGAAAGAGAAAGAATGAATAAGACTCTAAAAGAAAGGTTCATTGCAATGAGCATGAACGAAAGTGAATGAGTCTGTTAAAGATGGTTCAATAAACCTACTTTACTCCATGCATTGAGAAGGCTTGACTTCCCAACGTTAGGCCTGCCAACGATTGCAATCTACAGTAACGTTCACACTACATACTTTCATAGAGGTTAAGAAATGATAATAATTACAAAAGGGATCAGCATTGATAGAGCCAAAAAACACATGATCACATACAAAATAGATGTTTGTTAACAACAACAAAAATCTCAATTGACTAAACAAGACAAGTTAGCTAGAACAGAGTGTTGGAGCCGTTTTCTAATCAAAACCCATTATATGCCACCGAAAGGCACAATGAAACAATAATTCAAATTTTTCAATTAAGAAAAACAAAAGCAAAGCACACTTTAATTCCATAAGAACAAGAATTCTATATTAAGAGGAATACCAATAGCATTGGATTTATTGGCAAAAAAATCAAAAACCAAAAATAATTCAAGATATTCCCAGATAAAACTTTCATCACCTCAACATCATCAAGGAATAATATTTTCACAACACTTAGATAAAAATAAAAAAATATCATTCTTCATTCAATCATATCAAGTTCTCCAACCTAAAATATAACTACATATTTAGTTTTTGTTTTTGGTCTTCCATCCTTTTTACCAGTTATTCAGCATTAATAATAATACCCAACCATCTGAGGCATGTTCTATATTTCATACTGCATGTTCATAAAACTAAGAAATTTTGATACTATCATATACAATCATGGGTGTAAGAACTCTTAAATTATCATTTCTACAATTATTTAGTTGTAGAATTTCCACACATTTGACATAGCATTCTGATTTTTTCCAATTAACTTGAATATCAATGACTTACATTGCTCAACACTTCAGCTGCAGATTTATCAAAGTGTATTGTCACAGTGCCAAAGATTTTAGTTCAATGCACATTCTCGGCATGTGCAGTTATAATAAGCATTGGGGAAACACAGCAATCATGGACCAAAATGTTATCACTCTACTTTCTCCCTACCTTTTTTACATTTACAACTACTTCCTGAACAGATTTCAAAAATCATAATATTCTGTCTATTTTCAACATTTCAATTTATCAAATTAACCTTTAAATCACCATAATATTTTCTCATTGAAAAGTTCATTCTAGACACTTCCATTATAACTTCTTAATATTAACTTAAAAAGTTATATCCCCATTATTCTGCATAATTAATATATTTTTTAACTTAATACAACTAGGTTTCGCTTAATATTCTAGTAACATTTTCTCATTACTATCAAGTTCACTCAAAACAAGTTTATATTTACAGATTTAGCACCTAGTACAACTCAATCTATATTCTTAGAAAAATGAAATTTGAGAGTTCACTATGAAAATTTATAGCATTTGATCTTAATTAGTATCTTTCATCAAATATCTCTGCCATAATTAGTTCATTATAAATTTTTCTAACAGATCTACCGTTCATTTTTTATCTATCCCAGCATCATTCATTAATTATATTTCCTATATATGATTATTATTTAATATGCATATGATTAAATGAAAGACCGGCAAGGAATTCAAATTTTGCATTAAGCCTACCAAATAAATCATTGAGAGTTTCAAATATTTAGATATAGCACTCAAATCTTGATAATTAAATTAAGTGATCTAATCATTGTAGCATAAAAGGTTGGAATTTGTCATGTAAAAGCTGAAAGGCTCTGCTTTCACTGCTTGCATTTTATGGTTAACTACTGTTTAATTTTTCAAACCATAAGCTAGTATTAATTTCATGAATTTTGCTACAATGACAAGGCTTTTACAAAATGTTATTAAAAAGTGATAACTGTTTCTAAATGTAATACAAGGATTGACTTCATGCAATTTTGTTAGTGGGACCTATCAATACTATATCTGTTTTTTATTCACTCTCTCCTACTTTAGTACAGCTTTAGTGATAAAAATTGGGGCAGCATAGCATTTTTTTCATAATTCCTTTAAAAATCTGCACTTACTGGACTACACTTAGACCAATTTTACAAATGAAAGAAAACCATAAATTCTTAGCATTGGAGAGGCTGTCATCAATTTGAAATCATGGTTGCCATCAATAATGATTATTGTTCATTCTTGTACCATACCTAATCGCGTGAACATTATATTAATCTTTGGCAATATCTAAACCAGTGTTTTACCTGAATTTAATGAACTCTAATTTTATATAGGGGCAGCATCAGTTTATATATGTTCATAAATTAAAATAAGCATTTACATTCACCTTGACACAATTAATTCTCTTGAAAAAAAAGGGATTTGAAAAGGATAATAAAATAAATTAAATCACACAAGTAAGAATTACACACGCAAAGATTGAGGAGAATATTGATTTGTCTTCAAACATTGACCCCTCTAACCATATTTTGCAGGAGCCTTTATCTAGAAATGATTTGCAAATTTCTATCACAAACATTGAATTGCAGTGTGCGGCAGCTGTTAGCTGACCCCCTCCAAGAGGCATGTATGCTGACCCGCCTCACTCCCCTTATCTGAAACGCCAGTTTTTGGTAATTTCGAACCTTCTTTTATTTCAAAAATTATATCTCCTATCAAAACTACTTCCACGATCATTCCATTCAATAAATTTAATCCTTTAAATGATTCTGATGAAATATTTTTGCCTAAAAAGAAAATTAAGAAAATCAGCCTTCTTCCCACAATTGCTACTAAATCTATCATTACTGGTCAGAAGACTCACTCTATGTCTTCTAAAGGTAAGTTATGAATATAATGTGCTGGAACATTAAAGATGTGGGTCACATTTCTTCTAAAAATCATCTTAAGCATATTGTTTCTGAGAATAAGATCGACATTATCACCCTCTTTGAGCCTAAGTTTAGCTCCTCTGATTGTGCTAAAATTCAAAAGTATGTCAATTTTGACAATGGCGCTTCTCTTTCTAATACCAGAATTTGGCTTTTCTGGTCTAACATTTGATCGATGAAGCCCATCTCTCATTGCGACCAAGCTGTTCACATTGATTTTCAAGATGCTCATCTCAGCTATCTTATTACTTTTATTCATGCTTTTCCTACTAGAACTGATAAAATCTCCCTTTGGGAGTTCCTTAAAAATTGTAGTTCCTCGGATCTCCCTTGGCTGGTCGATGGAGACTTTAATGTCGTCCTCCATCTGAATGAGTATAAAGGTTATAATCTTAATCATTCCATGTCCACCTGTGACTCAATGAAGCCATCATTGATTGCAAGCTTGATAGTTTCAACTATATAGCTCTTCTTTTACTTAGTCTAATGGCAGAAAATTTGGTCACCTCGACCATTTTTTGATCAACAACGCTTGGTGTAACCTTTCACTTCGATCAAGAATTTCTCTCTTAACTCTACCGTTTCTAACCACAAACCTATAATCATTTCCTCCAACCCCAATACTTCTTTCAAAAATAGTAGCTTCAAATTTTAACTTTTTTTTCTAGCCTCCCTATATTAGTAGAAAAATTCAAGCATCTTCGCAAGGCTTTCAAAAGTTGGAATTTTAAATATATTAGTAATATCTTCACGAATTTGAGCAGTCAAGAAAATACTGTTAACAACCTTGAAACCTTTTTGAAATCAACCCTTCCCTTGATAACAAATTAGAGCTTGCCAAAGCTAAAGCCTCTCTTATCCAAAGCCCACAATGTGGTTGAAACCTTTTGGAAACAAAAGTGTAACCTTAATTGGAAGGTTGATGAGAAAAAGAATACAAAGTTCTATCATAATTGGGTGAACAAACATCGCCACTTGAATAAAATTTCCTCTATCACTAAACCGGATGGTATCATTTTGATTAATGATGATGATATCAGAAACTCGGCTATAGACTACTTTAGTACTCTTTTCTCCACTGCTCCCTAGCCCAATGCCTCTCTCATCTGATAATGACAATGCTAATCTTAACATCATGCCTTCTGTTGATGAGATTTGGGAGGTCATCAATTCTTGGAAGCCTAATTCTTGTGCGGGATCTGATGGCTTTCCCGAAGAATTTTTCATTTCATTCTGGGATATTATTAAAGTTGACGTTTGTAACGACATTAAAGAATTTTTTTCAATGTTCCCATCCCGAAATTCTTCTCCCACACATCCATCTCTCTCATCCCCAAAGAGAACTCCAGCAACTGGTGGTCTAAATTTAGACCCATTAGTCTTTGCATGACAATGAATAAAATCATATCCAAATTTCTGGCCAACAGGCTTCAATCTTATATCCCTAATCTCATTGAACCCAACCAATCTGTCTTTATCCATGGCAGAAGCATTCATGACAACATTCTTTCCGTTCAAGAGATTTTTCATAGCCTTGGCAAGAAGAGAAGAGGGCAAAATCTCATCCTTAAACTCAATTTAGAAAAAGTTTTTGACAAAACTGATTGGTCCTTCCTCCATAGAGTTCTTGTGGCTTATGATTTTGATGACTCATTCATCCTAAAAATCAAGAACTCTATCAGTAATAATTGGTTCTCTATTATGATCAATGGGTCTCCCTATGGTTTCTTCAAATCTCACTGGGGGCTTCGTCAAGGAGACCCGCTTTCTCCCATCCTCTTTAACCTTGCCCTCAATTATTGGTCTCACAATATAAATCACATGTTTGCTCATGATCATAACCTTCATTATAACTTGGGCGACAAGTTTATGATCTCCCACTTAGCTTATGCCTTAGTCTCAAAAAAAGTAAGATTCCCTTCAAATACCTGGGCACTCTTATTTTTAGAGGGCATATCTCTCATGTTATTCGATTTACAAGAAGTTTAAAGATTAAGACCATAAATTAATTTCTCAAGGAGGTCGTTTAATCCTGATCAGATACATTCTCAACACTATTCCCACCTTTTGGCTTGAATCCACTTGCCCCATTAAATGTGTGCTTAATAGAATCAATGCCATTTTCAACAAGTTCCTCTAGTCTCGTAGTAATGGTGCTAAACTCATTTGAACTTCTTGGAACAATATTTCCTATCCTCATGATGAAGGTCTTGGCATCAGGAACCTTGATGAAACTCATAAAGCTCTCTCTCTTAAGCTTTGGTGGAAGTTCAGATCCTCCAACTCCTTTTGGGTTGCCATTCTCTTAGCTAAGTACTGTGCTACCAATCACCCTTCTAACGTTAAAGCTAAAATTACTGATTCTCCTACCTGAAAACGGTTATTGGATGCTAAATCTATTATTGAAAACAACATTGTTTGGCACGATATTAGTGCTGAAAACTCCTTTTGGATTGATAATTGGGGTGAGCTCAGCATTCTTGCTAATATTTGCCCTAAACACAAGATGGGGGAGGTGTTCCACCATCATAATGGTTGGAACCAATCCATTTTAGAGACTATTTTACGTGCTGGGATTCTCTAAATCCCCTAAGTTGCTGCATAGCAGAACGGCTACTTTGGATTTGGTGGCAAATAGTAAATTTCAGCTTCATTTGGCTTGGCACTCAATAAGGACTCACAAAACTCCCACTTATCATACTTGGTTTTGGCATAACGTTCTACCCACTTTCATTAGCATTTTCAATTGGAGAATCTATAAGAATTTTATTAGCATTGATGCGGTTTTAATTAGCAGAGGCTTTTGCATTACCTCGAAATGCTATTGTTGCAGTGATTATGAAAATCTTAACTACCTCTTTTTTAATAACTCTTGCTACTATGAGTTTTGCCATTGCTTGAACGTGACTATAATAACAAATAACATCATCTTTAGCCTTGAAGATATTCTTGGTGTTTGGGGCAATTATAAGAAATAAAAGTTTAATGTCGGGAATATTATAGATGCTTATACTTTGTGGAGCATTTGGAATGCTCGAAACAAGAAAAAGCATAATAACATTCCTTTAATAAGCAAGTAATTATTCAAAAGTCCATTGCTGAGGTGGATAAGACGCTAAATGCTTACCCCTCCAATCAATTCAGCTGGAAAAATGTCAACAAGGTCAAAATTTCTCTGTTATGCACTAATGTGGGCTCCCATATTAAGATGTCTGATGTTGGCATTTGATTTATTTCTTTTTTTTGGCGGGCTGGCTATTGGGTTGGTCTGTTTATTTTATATGGTTCTGGTTGTTGGTGCATATTTTGTCTGTGGGTCTGGCTGATAGGAATTGTTGAGGCTTTCTTTTGGTTCAGAGCTGTTGTTGCTTGCTTGTTCAGTTTTGTGTTTGTTTCTAGCTCTTTTTTTAGGTGACGTTGGTTGGGTCGGTGTTGCTCCCGGGGTGTGTGTTGTCATTCGTGTCAGTGTTGCCGTTGGTGCTGTTTTTTTTTTTTACCGGTCGTTCGTTGTGATGGTCTATAGCTGCAGTGGGTTTCTGGGCGGCTCTCCTTTGGGTTCTGTTGAGGTTGAGCGGTTTGGTGTGGTTCTGCCGGCTGTTTTTCCAGGCTGATCGGGTATTCTGTGGTTTTGTCAGCTATTTAGTTGGTTGTTGTTTTCCTGTTTTTGCGGTTTGGTTTGAGGTCTGTTGTTGTTTGGCCCAGGGGTGCTCTTTCAATTTATTTTCAGGTTCTGATTCTATTGCGGTTCAATTTTACTATAGATGCATCTGATCTTCTGCATGCTCTGTATTTGTATTGTGGGGCTCCTTTGATTTGTTTCAGGCTTTCCTGATTGTTTCTATTTATGTTTGGGCTGGTTTGGTCTCCTGCAGTTTGTGTTTCTCTGCATTGTGATTAATCAGTAGGTTTTCATGGCATTCATGGCAGTGGCTGGTTTGCTGTTTTGGTCTCTTGTTTTCTCAGATTGCGGTCTAGGTTGTTGTACCTGATGGTCTGGGAACTCACTTGTTTGGGCTCTCTGCTGCAGCGGTTTGTTGTGGGCTCCTTCTGCTGCAGTTAGTCCAGTTGCTTAGTTGTTCTACCCACTTTATCCGATCAGCTGCAGGTATGGGTTTGATTTAGCTGAGTTGTGTTTGTTTCTCTACAAATTCGTTGTTTGCTTTGGTCCCAGTTGTGGATGGTTTTTTCAGTTGTGGTGGTTTTGGGCCTTGTAGTTGTTGATTTGGTTTTGTTTGTTTTGTGAGAGGTTTTTAATCTCTAGACTGATTTGCTCCTTTCTTTCTACTAGGTCCTCTTAGCTTATACCCTGGGACCCGATCTTTTTGGGTTCGCTTTAGGTTTTTATTATTAGGTTCTTGTACCCTCTCAACCCCACTTGTATTTTCCTTTTGCATTTAATAAAATATCGCCCAAGACGGCTTTTAACAAAAAATAATAATAATAATAGTAATAAATAAATATATATATAGATATATCAAAGTGATGAATGGTATTGCAGCCTAGTAATTGAGACTCAGTATTTGTTATCTCAGATCATAGATTCAAATCCCACCGGCCACCCATAAAAAAAAAGAATATATATATATATATATAAATGGATGGCTATCTTACATTTATATAGAAAAAAAATTATCCTTGGCATATCTTTCACTATCTATCCATTTGAATGGATGTATTGGAATTGAAGTTCAAAGTGTTATTCTGACTTTAAATCGATCTACAACATATAAAAAGGAGGACTATCTTACTTTTATGTATTGAAAAATATCTCCATTAAATATTTCACCATACATTCATTTGAATAAATGGGTGGGGTTTAAGGTTCAAAGTGACTTTTTGACAATATCTTATCTTCACCCATACATCCAAATATTGGAAGGTGAGAAATGCGTGAAAAGCAAACGACCATCTAAACATGGTAGCTTAACACTCTATGCATATAAAAGTGTATACTATATATATATGTACACATATACACATACATACAAACATAAATATACATATATACATATATATACATATATATATATATATACGCACACACAACATAATTGGATGACATGCAGCAAGACAAATAATACTCATAGGTCACACATTATGTGGAATTGGTTTTAAGGTTCATATGAGATGTGATGAAATGACTCTAATGTAAGATTTAGGTTTTTAAGGTATCATGACATCAAATTTAAAAATTAGACAGATAATAGTAAACACAGCATATGCTATAATAACAATCACCATCGTCATTGGTCACACATTATGTAGATATGGCTTTAGGAATGTTTATGGTTTGGAGTTTTCTTAAGAAATTGTTATCAAGAATCTGTTCTAAGAAACCATATTCTAAATTCGTTCATGTTAATGTTGCAATAGATGGTAAGCCTATATTGAAAAAAAAAATAAACACATCTTTCCATCCATGTTTAGCTTTAACTTACACTTTTCCTTAACAATCTTTCAGCATCAAAATTTTCAATCCATCTAATAGCTGCATCTTTTAGCTTATCTTCAATAGATGTGCTTTTTAAAAACCCTCCAGTATTATCATTTTTCAATCCACCATCAAAGCTTTGTGACATGTATATAATAAAATTTTCATTTCCATCATGCGCACTGTGGCTTTAGTGTCTTCTCAAAGCTAATTACAATTTTATAAAAAGTGCGTTTAAATCATAACAATATTCGCTTACTATATTATACTCTTGAAGCACTTTTCCATTTTAAATTCTTAGAATAAGTATTTTAGAAGTTCTCACTTATATCCTCAAAATTCAGCATTATAAATCTACTATAGTAAAATTAACAAAGCCTAGATATCCTTTTCAATAAATATTGGTAATATCCAACTGATTAATAGTATCATATAATTAATATTTGTTCAACCAATTTAAAAATCCTTTATTTTCTCAGCTCATCAAGCCTTCTAAGCAACTGGAAAAATCCAATCATCTTTGGAACACTTTATCTAGAATATTTTTTGTTACCATACAAAAATTTAATATTGATCACTCTAAATTTTCTCATATATTATCCGTTAAAGCCCTACTTCATTAATCATTAGCCACAATAAAACCGTACATAACATTAATGTACACAATTTACTATGAAACTTGATAGTCGTGCATTACATCATTTTTAATTCATTACTTTCATTTGTTTCTCCAAATTTTCAATTTTGTTATACAGGAATATCAATAAAAAAGAGCTTTATATGCTCAAGTCAGTATATGGATTCACTTTGGAGTCTAGTTTTTTTATTTTTACATTTATAGGCTTCAAACTCTGCATTGTTTATAACTCCTAACATGAAACCGTGCTTACTCATTCATGCATACAGGGCGGGGCGGTTATTAATATATCAGGAAGCTGGTTGACATGTAAATAAAAATTCATAACAAACTGCCTGATGCTTGGATTGTCACATAATCTATTTTGACAGAAAGATAATTTTCTTAGGGATTTGTAACTGAACCTGCAAACCAGACTGACTAAGTTTATCATAATTAGAGGTTTCCAAAGCTCCCTCCACATCATGCAGCATTTCATTTATTTTGCCGACCAACATGACCAAATCCAGAGGTGGCAATTCATCATCAAAATCTAAGCGAGCTTCAATTTCTGAAAGCAACTCAATGCATTGTGCCCTTAATGATTTGATCAAAGCAGAAAACCCTCCCTAAAACACCAAAGTCATTCACATTAATGGTCAAAGGCAACAAACTAAATATATAAATACAGGTTGTCAATTCTTAAGTAATAAGTTATAAACGCCATTAACATACTTGTATCCCAGCCAAAGCAGCATCGGCTGCTGCCAGAGACTTTGATGAAATAAGTTTGCTAACATTTTCAGCTTGAGTCAAGTCTAGGCGTCCATTTAAAAATGCCCGAAGTGTGAATTCACCTACATAAAGAATTTTGATAGATAATGTCATCAAAATGTCAAGTCGGAATCCATTCTTCATTCAACAGATTAAATGAATACATTCTTCATTCAACCTTGTTGAGTGCTACAAATGATATTAGATAAATTTTAAGAAAACTTTAGTAGAACTTTGATCCAAGTCACTTTAACTTGTCCATTTTCATTCGATTTCCTTCACATTGACTTTGTTTGTACTACTTTTCAAGCATTTGTTTTAATTACAAGTGACTTGGAATCATACAAACATAACTAGAAAAATTGCTATTACTTTTATAAAGTAATCATAATACACTAACCAATTTAGTAGGGCAGGGCATTATTAATAATACAATTCTCAATCCCAAAGTGAAAAAGTACAAAAAAGATTGAAAAAGTGAATTCATGGAGAGCTTTCCAACACAGGTTATATCATTGATGTCTCTTTTTTAAAAACTCTACTACACAATTTGTTTTTAGCGGTAGAACTATAGTTAAAGAAGAAAGTAAAATGAATCCTATTATTCAAGATCCGTCATTCTTTTATTTCAACCAACTAACATTAAAGTCAAATGTAATCAGTGTATCTAGAGTCAAACCATAGAAACCGGTAATGAGGGAGGCAATTCCACCATTCAAGATAGAAAAAATTATCAAAATAGTCCATTGACTCTTGCAAAATGTTCAAAATGATTCTTTGATTCTTGACTCTTGTAAATGAGTTTTTTTGGCCCTTTGACTCTCGTTTAAGTGCTATTGTTGGTTCATGCCGTTAATAGCCCCGTAACCGTTAAAATATAAGGGTATAAGTGTAATTCAGCTCAGCAGGCTTTGACACTCGCAAATTTTAATATCGTTCACGTTTTCCACTCTGCTGGACATGGAAAAAGCGGCATAGACATCAGAAGCAGCGCAGAGAGCATCTAAGCCTATGTCAATTTTGTGGGTATTAGAAGTGCGTCAATGCAGAGAACATCCGAACCTTTGTCGATTTCATGGCATAGAGAAATTCGCCAAGTGCAGCGACGTTGCCAAGCCAAATTGCTCGTATACCCTTACTTTTTAACGGCATTATGTGGAGGTTACGGGGCGATTAACGGCAAGAATCAAAAAAGCACTTGAACAAGATTCAATGGACCCAAAAAAAATATTTACAAGAGTCAAGAATTATTTTAAACATTTTGCAAGAGCCAGTGGACCATTTTGATAATTTTCTCATTCAAGATATGTTGCATGAAAAGGTCTAGGCGTCTTCATCATAGTCAATTATCTCAACCAACATATCAAACCAAACTAAAGTATAATTGTGAAGTAGAACAAGCTATCAATGATCTAGCCACTCCAAGCACTTTTTAAAAATGAATAAGATTCTACACCACATTATATAGTAATCTCAAAATTGTAACCCAAGTACAAGGTAATCAAGTACAACACCTTTGTCACTTTAACAGCCTGACTGCAGAATTCCTAACAACCATGATCCTTAACTAGAAAGAAAAACAATTAAATAAATGCACTGACCTAAAAAAACCTTTGTGCTACACCAAGCATGCCAGAAGGAAAAAAAACTGCAAGTAGATTTTCAAATTGGGAGTGGGCCAAGAGAAAAATTTAGCAGATAACAGGCAAGACTAATGGCCCATAATATACCCAAATATATGGAATTTCTCACTTTAAAAAACATTGCACATGCTGCAAAACTAGATACTTCAGTTTATCTTTATCTTGTAGCAACCTAAATTGAGAATTCTAGAAGATAAATGTAAGGAATGGGTCCATCAATGGCACATTAAAAAAAGTTTATCCTCAAATCTAAAAGGTGAGCACATTTTGCAAGCCAAAAATGCACTATATAGCTTAAAGCAATTGCAAAGGGCTTAGTTTGCAAGCTTCAGCAAAACTAGAAAGAGCCTGGAAAAAAAAGGCTAACTCAAAACACAGATCTAATTATTCGTTAATGATATAATAAAAATAAAAGAAAATGTAAAAGAAATCTAAAAAATATGAAATAGCAACAATTTAAGTTGTTATAGTTACAAATCTGGCATTTTATATCACCTCTTGGTATGGAAATATCTAGGAGAATGGAATGGGACTTTTATCATCCAATGATGTATACCATTGACCTTTTCAAATAAATAGTAAAGTTAAATTATAAATCAATAATCACATCCCTAGCAAAAATGATGAAACACAAGGGTTATAATTAAGATTCCCTGCTAACAGGATACTAGAACTTGACTGATTAGCTGATTTATCAATTGCTTACTCACCCTGACATTGCATTTAGTGTAAATAATGTCAGTCAGCTCATGCAAATTTCAGCAAATCAATTTTTAGGGTATTTACAAGTGAAGTTCTTGAAAGGTTGCTTATTTCAAAAGATAAAAGATAGAGATATCATTGACTATATTGATATAATTGGACAAGTGCTAGCGATGATAGAAAATAAACAGATGGAAACTATAGCAAACCAGTGTTGATGGAAGTCCAATGACTTCCCACCGTTTCTTATAGAAACAACTAGTCCTTAATTGTTTAAAAGTAATGTATGGATCATGTACAAAACTGTTGTTCAAGAAATCTGCAAACTTACTCGACTATAAATGTTGATGAAAAATTTTAATATACCTTCCAGCGTTCATTAAAGTTATGAGAAAGAGCATTTACAATTAGAATTGCACATAATTTAGTTCAATATGATAAGATGAAATATATAATGATAAACAAAAATTTAGTAAGATTGAAATAAAAAAGGTCATATTTCCTTATTTAATTTCTTTCCCAAGTTTCAAATTGCTTGTCCAACAATAGCTCTATCTGAGTCTGGATTTGATAGTTGTATAGGAAAAGTAGAAATGATTAAGATTTATCACCAATTTGAGGAAGAATACAAAAACAACTAATTATAAAGCACGCAAAATGACATAAATAAAAATCAGTTCCCAAGTTCAGTTCTGCCAAGGAGAGCCATGATCATATCAATTCAGTCGACATCCCAATCCTCTAGCTGATCCTTGTTCTGTTGAGTGTTATTTTAGCATATCAACATCTTCCCAAGTTCTCAAGTTCCAAAAGTGTCGAACTGTGGATCCCTCAGCTACCACAAGATATAAGCCAAGTAAACTTTATCAAACTTTTTGCTCAAGATAACCAAATCATAATTTAGGTTGCTACACAGCTGACTTGGCTTTGTCTATTTTAACCAATAGAAGTAAATTCCCAAGAAGCCTTAGCTCGAATCTAGCCTGCTGTTTAGCCCAGGAGAAAATAATTTTTTTTCGTCATGTGCCGGCACAGTTCAATAGCTGGAAAGCTCCACTTTACAGAAAAATATGAAGAAAATAGGTAGTTTTAAGTATTTTTATTTGTTTATCTTTAAGGTACAATATTTGCATTTTATGACATTCAATAGTTGGCTACAAATAGGCATATTAGGTTAAATTTGTTAAAATTATTTCCATTTTCTACTAATAGCACTAATAAATCTTTTCAATTGATATATTTAAATCTTCCATCATATTAGACCAATTCAGGGTACGCACCCAAATTTAGTGTTTGTACTTTTCAGCTTTTCTTCCTGATCCTCAAATATTTATAATTAAGTCAGTAAAAGATTTGTATCATTAGGCCTATACACAAATCATATTTATAGTTATTTAATTGCAACCAAATCTAATTAAGATGAACTATACATGTTTAGCAATATAATTAAACAAAAATGTAAATGACTCATAATAAAGTTCAACATTGTTATCTAGATATACGTTATTATTATTTAACAAGATTTCTTTTATTCCTTTCTCAATCTAACTTCTCCTTGGTATTGTAAAATTGAATTAAAATGTATCCTCCCCTCCGATCACCAAATCTCATGTATAATACAGGGTATGTATATGGGACATAGTGACAATGTGGTGAGTTATTGTTGGTATTCATGCCAGCCCATGCTTCAATGTCGTCCATATCTTCAGCTATCCTTTTGACTATGTACACCTCACATTCTATAAATTTGAAGAAAAGGGCAAAGTTGTGTGAAGCCTAAAATGCCCAATTTTGGAGAATGTTATGGTCAACAAATTAGAAAATAACAGCCAAAGAACTAGAGGAGGAGGTGTAGATGGAGAGAAAATTGTACACTTTTTCAAGAAAAAAGGGATTATTGTTTTCATTCCATTAAATTAAAGTTATTAAGACTTTTTAAATAACTATCATATTCATTAAAATATCTTGTTTTGCATATCATATCTTTGAATGATGTAATTGATCACAATACTGAAATCTTAATTTAATGAGTTCATTGTACATGCTTTTTTGTATATTTTATTGTTGAATTTCGAATTTATTAAAATAATGTTTTTGCAAAGTATTTTTTATGAATTATAACAAATATTAAAACAACCAATATTATTAAATGTTCAATTGCAAAAAACTTAAATGTAAATTGATATTTACTTTAAACTATATTTTTTCTCTGAAAGATATTACCTTATTAATTTCAATAAAATTTATAGGTCTATAAATTCAAGATGAATAAAAATATATGGCTCAATAGATGAAGATGATGTCTAAGTAGTTTGATTGGGATCATTTTAAATATACTAAATTATTTAATGTTTTGTAAAAATATTATAGTAAAATTATTTTGGAGATATTGTACTGCACAACTTTTTGAAACTTTTTTTAATAGGTACATATGATGGCAATGATTTTCATAATTAGTACAAAAATATTTGAATTTGTTTTGCATGTTGAAAATTGAGGCACATAAGAATGTCTGATTATATGCTCATACACACACACATAAAGCATGCTACAATTCTAGTGGGTTGGAAAGCCTGCATTTGGAAATTAGATTCTCTCTATTTTTTGTATAAAATTTGACTTTTTTATTATCCATTTTTAAAGATTAAAAATTGACCTTTTGCCTTTACAATTACATTAAAAAAAAAAAATTGATACTCAAAACATATAAAAATTAGATTGTAAGGTTGTGTGGCGCAGAGACAAGCCGCACTGGACAGGGTCATGAGGCATGGCAGGCCACAGCTAGGTGGTGAAGGGTACGAACACAATATAGCAAAAAATTTAACTAAAGTTCAATCTACATTTAAGAAGTTCATATTTTTATTAAAAATGTATATGCATAACAAAATGTGCATTTAGATAACATAATACATGTAAGATTATCTTCTCTCCAATTTTCATTTGAGAGATTATCATTAATACCTACAAAATATTGCAAGAAAAATTATGCACTCGTAAGAAAATATACAAAATATAACATGTATTCATGATAAAAATTTACAGTGGAAATTTATTAGTGTCATAAATATTTTTGCAAAAATATTAACAACACCTATTAATTTATATAATTATAAAAGTACTAAACTATCCTTCATGAATTTAACTTTTTTATCCAAAATAGATTAAAAAATTAAAATGAGATCTTTCAGTTACCAAAAGCAATTGAAGAACCATTTTGAACAATTTTAACAAGACTAAATTAGACTATTTTCAAAAGTTGAGAACTATTTTGAGAAATAACTTCTAATAGCAAAACTTACAGCTTCCTTAATACAATGCTTATCTTAACTATCAAAAGGTACAAACTACACTTTAGCCAAGTATTAAAGCTACATAAATTTTCAGCCATTCAACACATTCTTCTTCAATATAATATTTCAAATCTTGTCACTTTATCACAAAATTTCAATTCATTTGTACTTGTAGACTATAAAAGGTTCTACATCATTCATTTTCTAGTTGAAATTACCCATTTTATGCCACATTACTCTCTAGTTAGCTATTATCTCTCTTTCAACAATTTATTTTAAAAACTAGTAACTTCTTGAACCTTATCCTACGATAATTATATTGTTAACAATTTGTTTATACTTATAAGATATACATTCATAATTGATATACTACATTATTGTCAAACAATCTAGTTAAATTTTATAGAAGCAAATTTTCCTTCTCCTATAAAAGAAATGAAAAAATTACGTTTTTAAGTTAGTCAACTTTCAAAATTAGCAGAAAACTTCATTGTGTCTTAAAATATGTATTTGGTATTTCAAGGTTTTGGCTACTATGAAATCAGTTATATAATCTCTCATTGTATATCTTTTACTTCATTCCACAATCCTCTCAAATCTCATCGAAATAAGAGATTATCAATTAAATTAACTCAAAAAAAGTATTCTATTTTACTCCAGTATAAATTATAATAGTTCGATCATCTATCTTCTCACCAGCTTTTAATCCAACTTGAGAAACATAAAGCATTAACAATTTATAGTACCCCTTCTACATAATAAACTTGTCAGCAGTCACCAGTTCACTAATCATATTCACCTCAACAATTATTCTTCTACTCTCAATCTACTATTCTATTGTCAACTTATTGACCATACAATAACATATAACCATACCTGAATTCCTTATATGCATGCACTTTCCATTTAGTAGCCAAACAAACAAGCAATAACAATTTATAATACCTCTTGAGAAACATAAAGCATTAACAATTTGGAATGTCCCTTCTACATAATAAACTTGTCAGCAGTCACCAGTTCACTAATCATATTCACCTCAACAACTATTCTTCTACTCTCAATCTACTATTCTATTGTCAACTTCTTGGCCATACAATGGCATATAACCATACCTGAATTGCTTATATGCATGCATTTTCCATTTAGTAGCTAAACAAACAAGCAATAATGCTTTTTCTAAGCGTCGTATATTAATTTTCTTTTTCCCATCAATATTCTAAAATTCCAAAATAAAAATCTACATATATATCATGATCAACCCTGCCAGTTCTTACTTTAATGGGCCAAGTTGTGAAGCACCATTTACAGGTGATATCCTTTTTTTCACCAAATATGGTTAAATAGTGATGCTAACCTGCAGTCACATCATAGCAAGCTCTAGCAAAACTCTCACCACGATTGGATAAATTAATTATTTCCAGGGACATCATAACACTAGTGCAATTCAAATTTTATGACAAAGATAAATTAAAGAGATATGCAAGAGCAAAAGCAAGGGAAATCTGGTATGTGGATTTAAGAGCACAAATAAAAGAAACAACAAACACAAACTAAATGCGCATAGGCCATAATCCAGATTTTCCTAAAGTGTTCATATTAATACCAATGTGTAGAAGTATAAGAAATAAAAACAAGGCACTCACTCAAGTAAATTATGGACAAAATTCCTTGCATTCATACCAGGCAAGTGCCATTACTAAAGCATACCTTAGTGAAGCATTAAGGATTTGAGGGCGCTAAACAAAAAGATAAGTGATGATCATTAATTTGAAAAATAAAATACAACATTTTAGATTCTAATAATGAATTAGTTCATGATAAAATTAACTTAAACATGGGTTTATAACATCAAAAGTTAAGGAAACAAGTATGTAATTTGGAAACAGATTACTCAAAAACTAAGTTATAGAGTAATAAAGACAACAAAATGAACTAAAGATAAAGAAGAGAGGTACATGCTTAAATCCTGACATAAAAGAAAAAATATTTAATTACATAGTTGGTAAGGATGTTTAACATAAAAAGATAACATTGAACCTTAAAATTTTTATTAAGGGGCTATTTGGCTTGCGGGATTCCCGGGGTAAAGCAAAATTTTAACCTATAATATAAAGTTTTGAGCATTTGGTTCTCTATATAGAGGGTGTCAAGTAATATAAAATGTAATCTTTTTGTAGAACTATAAATAGCTGCTCTGTAAAATTATTACGCCCAAATTGGCGAATTTTGATTACGCGGAGTCGCCCCTCTCAAATCGCGTGCTTCTTCTTCACACAAGCTTCAGAAGAGTTTCACAAAAGCTTCGCAAGTGACGTCTTTACTAATTGTAGAGCTTTTCATAACTTTTGTAGAAGCTTTGCAAGTGAAGCCTTCATCTTCGTTGATTCACAGAATCTTTGTTATTCTCCAATTTGAAGCTTCATCTTCATTATGCATTGATTCGCAAGAGTTTCATTGAATTCTCCTTCATCTTCACCCATTCTCTTTCATTGTCACTATTTGCAAATTTGAAGATTCGTCTTCGTTATCCGCCAATTCAAAGCTTCGTCTTTTCATCGATTTGAAGCGTCTGCAATTCAAAGGTTCACCGATTCAGAGCTTCGCCTTCGTCGATTAGAATCATCTTCATTGATTCGCCGATTCAAAGCTTCGACAAATCAAAGCTTTGTCGATTCGAAGCTTCTTAGTCTTGACAGATTTGAAGCTTCACCAATTTGAGACTTTGTCTTCTCCGATTGGCAATAAGAAAGCAAATCGCTTCATATCTGATTTGAAGTTGTCTCTGATTCATCAATATTGGAAATAATCAAATAATAATTAGATTACATTGTAATCATATTGCATTGCAAACAGATTACACTGTAATCAGATTAAATCAAACAGTCCCTAAGTTGATTTATGATGATGCTTGCTATTTCATGCCCTTTAAAAAAGCTTATAAAGTTTCGTAGTATAATAAATTCATGATGTAAAAGCATAGGCATAAATACCACCTTAGATATGGACATAATAAGGATACACATGAAAAATGTAAATAACAAGTCATCACACCTAAGAATGACATTAATTTTATATAAATTTGATAAAAATATTAAATTTGAATATTTGATACTAAATTTAAGGCACGTGAACTGTTCAGCTCTCCAAATTCCCCATTCTTTTAATTGACCCAGCTCAAGCACTATACCAAACTAAGCACAAGCTTCAAATTATTGAGCTTAATCCAACCCAAAATTATAAATTCATTACTAATTCATTTTATCGCAAACACACTAATAAATAATTGGGTTAAACATATTTACACTTGAGAGAATTGTGTTGTGCATATGAAAATAAAAAACTTAAAAGTAAAATGAATAGAATTTTTTTAATTTTAATATATTGACATATAGATATATATGTGTAATTATATTATTTATTTTTACAATTGTAAGAATTTTTATACCCAAGCTAATCTAACCTGGCTCAAGTTGACTCAACGATGAGTTGAATGCATACCAAAATAGTTCATCCATTTTATAAGTTAAGCCAAGCCTAGAACATAATAAGCAAGCCTTAGATCCAGGTCAGCCCATACCCAAGTCTACCCAACACTAACAAAAACAAAAATTAAAATCTAACATCAGCTTCCCATTCAAATTTTTTTTTATTTGAACTTGAAATAGCAAAGAAATACTTTCACTGTGTCAATAAGTTTCGAGGCAATTTAGAAGACATCATGCCAACACAAACTCAGGTGATATTTTGAAATGCAATGTTTCCTAAGATTTATGTGATAAATTTTTATCTCCTATTTTTTGGATGCCTAAGGTGGCACGCCTCAGGCTTTGAGTAATAGTATTCATATTAGCTAAAATGCACTCAAACAATGTTTAAATCACTAAATTAAACTATCCCAAAAACTCATGAAGAAATGAGCAACAAAACAAACATCTCAAATTAGTAAAAAATAATTACAAAAAAAAACAAGTGAGATACTGACCAGGCTCAGCAAGCCTTGACCCAGCCTCTAAGCAAGCCCTCAACACCCGACGCAATAATAAATCATTTCCATGACATTGAAGCTCAACCACATCTTCTTTTGTGTAAGAACTAGGTGCTAACATAGGAATTGCCAAAACCTATGCATGGTAATTAGAGAAATTTTAACAATAAAATAAATGGATCAAAAAACAGAAAAAAATTCAGTTGAAAGAACCAGAACAAGCAAAATTGTTATATATTTTGCCAATTTAACTCCTAGTAGTAAATGATTGGCTTGAATCTAAGAAATATTACCAAAAGCACAAATTACAAAAAGAAATACCATTTGACCCGGATAAAAAATAGATTAAGAAAAGAATATGCAAGCTTTGTGTCATTAGCTCGACTTGCCCCCTAGAATGCATGTCATAAATTTCATGTAAAGCCTAGCCTATTATATTCACTTAACCCTAGCAAAACAAATAAAAGAATCCCTGAGATTATTTTAAATGTAAGCAATCCACACTGAGAAAACATAATACATTGGTCAAAAGATCATCACATGTCTTAATTAAAGTCAACCCATTAAAAAAGCAAATGTTGGATCTGAATGAATTTATTACAAACCTTAATTGAACTACACTCCTTAGCTTTAATGGAAAGGGCAAAAAGTATCTTCCTGATGTTGAAATAAGGTGTTAACTTGTAAATTTCAAAGGTTAACAAGTATATTTTGGGCAAGAACCCCATATTGGCAATAAACTTTCTTTTAAGAAAATTAATGCTAGATCCATTGGTTACGTATATCTAATTTTTAGTCATGAATGGCTAACAAATGAGAAATTGAGGTTGACACCACAACTTTTGCAAAAGTCGTGAGTATCTTGTTAACAAACAAGAGGTTGCCGTTTCACCAAGCAATCCCAAATATAAGTACACATGCCCTGCCAACATCATTAGCATATTTCATAAAACTTAAAGTGTCCAGGCATATGGAGCCTAACACTTTGGTCAAGCCCGCATACCTAATCGTACAACTCCACTGATGGATTGAGCCCAGTCATTTGGTTCTTCAACCACAATTAGACCTAAAAAATAACTCCTAGTCAGATTCAGTGGCTTCCATTTCAGCCCACATCCTGTCAATGCCTTACACCACTTCAGTAGTATCAAACTTACACTGCTATATAGGCTCTACAAATTGCAATACCATCTTGAACCTCAACTACATATGTTCAGCTACAACTGCTGTAATATCTCAATAATTGGGTATAGTTGTCAACTTCATTAATTTATTAGCATGTATAAACATAAGAAAATAAGACCTAGCACAAGGTTACCCTCTGGCAATGATGAAGATTTTATTCTGTTGTATATTAATTGAATTGTTACAAAATATTTTGGGTATCTATACTTACGCAAATAAAAAGCAAGCATGTTAGAATGCTAAGGCAATATTTTTCCATTGTTCACATATTAAGGGCATAATTTACACAAATAATCATAAAATAATATAGAGCACAACACAGGCTCTAGTGGTTCAAGCAAATCCTTCTTCAAATCAGTAATTGGAAAAGTGGGTTTGTCACAGGTTACAGTTACTATAGCTCAAGTATTCAGCTATGATAGAGCTTGGGTAATTGGTTAAGCTAAAGTAGCTTGGCTATAAAAACTAATCTAATTGAGGTTGACTCAGCAAAGCACTCAACTAACTCATTTATGATCCCTTGATCACCGATCATCGCACTATCGATGATATCATCAGCTATCCTAAATGCACCGCATATTGCGCTCATGCTAACTTGCACACATGGTGGCACATCATTGTCGGCCATTGTTAAATAGCCTACAATCATTGTCCTATTTGTACAAGCATCATTCAATTTATTAAAAAGTCAAATGTCAATTATTTGTTATTTTAAGGTTACATTGTGATAACCAACAAAGAAACATGCCATCAGTCATTTACTTAAATGATTGCAATGATTTAAATTTCTATTGCATGTAGAGCCTAGCTTATTACAAAGTTTTTTCTAAGTAAGGTTTCTTTGGAACATCCTTTTACAGGGAGCCTGTTAGTCGCAGCTTCCTTGGATGAGGCTACTAAAGATTCCAACAATTTCTACCTTGAATGTTGGTTACGAGCATAGAAAATGATTTGTAACCATTCTCTATAAGTGGATGCTTCATCTTTAAAGTACTTGGAACTCGGAAAGATGTTACATGGAAACCTCTTGATGACATTCAAAAAAAGCCAAAACTCATGTGTTGGCCACAGTTTCTTAAGTTCAACAAGCCCATCCATGCCACTTGAAAGATTGCTTCTTGATAGTACATGATATTCATCTTGTTAAGTTGATTTAACTACTATGGATCCTTAGGCAACATTTGATCCTATAATCAAGCAGCATGTAAACTATAGCTATCTTACAGCTTATTCAACTGGTGCCGAGCAAAGTAATATCTTCCCTTATATTTCTTCGCCCGCCATTGCGCAAGGGATACCAAAAATTTCTAAATACTTCTTTGCCTTTTTCAAAAATGTGCATTATCTGAGCCATGGATTCATGCAACCGGCTTATTAACTCAATTACTTGACCTACAACTCACCCTTCAACCCCGAACTATGCCAACGAGTTTATCTAAAGCACCTCATCAATTTCCTCACATAATTTGATTTTAATGCCACACCCCAATCATCCCATCCTCCATATTTTTTGCAATAACAAGCTTAGTTCAAGCATAGCGAGATCTTTGCTTCCCTCGTCATAAATTATTTTCTTGTGACATGGGTGGCTTAAGATTCAGAGGTAATCTTTGCAACTCGCCCAAAAGGTTTTCCATTTCTTCAACATTTCCATAAATGCCAGCCTTCCATTGGCACATTACTTGACAACATTGCCTTCTTGCTTGTCAATAGCTCCGTCCCATTCAACACCATCATCATGGTTAGCTTGCTAATTATCATCATGATTGTGGCCTACTAGCTCATTATTAACGTCCATACCATGTTCTTCAACACATCCACCTTCCTGGTCTATCACAAACACATTTTCAGGAACATGATTTAGATCTCTATCTTAGAAAAAATTCATCCCGATTCTGTGTTGCTGCTACAACTTAAATATGTTAATATATGTGATTCAAAGCTTATAAACTAGTCAAACATAAGCACATCATTTTTCCTCAAATTTTTCAAGATTAGTGAGATCTTTCCAAAGTTTCCAAAGTAGTCAAACCTCAATGGGAAAGGATGAAGTCTGGCTAAAAACTTTCAAATATAAAAAATAAAATAATCCATACATTTATAAAATCATATATACATGAGAAAAAAAATCATCTAAAATAAAAAACAATAAATCAAAATCATCAAAACGAAAAATGAACTAACTTTAATTTTTTGTTTTCTAAGTTCGGAAATGGCGCATCATCAAAAGTAAAATCATGAGGCTCATAAAAATGCTTTAGACTAAAGCTCTGTTTGAAATAACTGTATCGATCTAAGAAAGTTGATGTTAAATTATTATAAAGTTATTGTGAAACTATTGTTAATGAAGATATTGTTATTGTTATGAGGTTTAATTGTTGTAATGTTGTTGTGCACAGCATTAAAAGTAGCCGACGGCGATCAGCAGACAACCGGTGGGAGATCAACAAGTTGGCAATATTGCATCAATGGTGATGAAGCGCAATAAGCAAACTTACAATTTTTATAAGCTAAATAGTGGAACAAAGTCACACTTTGTATAAAATAGATAATAAAATGTCCCCTAAGTGACAAAAAAATATGCTATATTATGATTATATAAAGCATAACAAAGAAAAAGTTGCAGAGTTGGAAAAGCAAAAAATTGCATGTTCGTTCCAAATTCAAACTAAAAATGGCACGTCATCAATAGGCTCAACTCAGCCCAATTAAAACGTGTCGACTCACAGTTCTTGAGTTTGGAAATAGTGCATGATCAAAGTAAAATCATGAGGCTCATAAAAGGCTCTAAATTAATGCTCTATTTAGAACAATTGTAGTTATCTGAAAAAGTTATCGTGAAATTATTATAAAGTTATTGTGAAACTATTGTAAAGAAAACTTTTGTTTAAGAGGTTTAATTGTTATTGTGTTGTTGTACACGGCATCAACGTTGGCCGACAGCAATCATAGAACAACTGGTGGGCGAGCAAAAAGTTGGCAATTTGGCGATTCCGCATCAATGACGATGGAGCGCAATAAAAAAATGGCATTTTTATAAGCTAAATAGTGAAAAGCAGCTGGGCCTCACTTCTTAAGTAGATAGAAAATAGGACCCCTAAATTACTATAAATAGGCTAAAATCACCATTACATAAAGCACAACAGCAAAAAAGCTGCCTCAAGCGTAATAGTAGTAAAACAAATTTGCATGTCAATTCCAAATTCAGGCTAAAAATGACATGGCATGAATAGGCTTGAGTCGGCTCAATAAAAAATTAGTCGAATTTTGGAACCTAAACACGATAAGCACTCTTAACTGAAATTCAACCTATTTGGCACATTTAATATAAATGATGTTGCAATTTTAGTTGTTCGGCGTGTCCTGCTTGACTTGAACTCATCCAACCTTACATTTATTCATTGAATAACAGAACTTCAAGCTGTTTATTACTTATTCAAGTCAAAACCAAGTTGATTTTTGAGTTTTATCAATCAACTCAAGCCCAACTTGAATAATAAATGCCTAAAGTGTCAACCTAAACTCAACTAGTTTATTATTCAAGTCAGCCCAACACGAATTGATGCGGAATCGCGAGCTTCGGGAGAACGAACGCGAAAAACCCTATCGCTTGTGATGGATTGTCGGGCGATGTTATCTAAATGTCGGCCGATTTCGATCGACATTCAGATAACATCAACCAGTGGCTTTTGGGTAAATATTAAGATGTCATTAAAGAGATAGCATTGAAACAAACAGCCTCAATCTCACAAACATTTTAAAATGACATAGCAATACGGGAGATGTCGATGAACCAAACAGCCTCAAAATGGCATCTTAACAGTATTGGCACATTGCTAACATCAAAATGGCAGCCAAACAAACAGCTGCTAAATCATGACTAATTTTCAATAAAACAGATACACCAGAACCAAAATAAAGATTCTTAAGTTAAAGTGCACCTCATCGATGACAACCCCTTGCTTATCCAGGGCAAACCCATATTCCGCAAAGTGGGTTCGTGGTGTCCACAAGAAATCCCTTTGAGACAGCTTCCTGGCTGGACGGAACACTCGCGCTGCAACTTTCACAGCCGTTGGTCCTGACAAGCGGACGATTCCCACCGATGCTGGAGAGCCACCGACCGATGTTACAATGGATGCGATCGTTCCTCCATCTGCCTCCGCCTTGCCACCTCCATTTTCCCGGGCACCGAAGCGTTCGTCCGAAGTGAGAATTAGCGTTTTATCTGCAAACAAGAAGAATCATATGAGTGCAAAGGATGCTTAGACTTTTACCGAGGGCGAGGAGAGATGACAGACAGACCTGAAGAAGATCTCAAAGTCAAGTATCTAGAATGAAGAGCCCGAGTTCCCGACACAAAACTGGATGAAGCAACAGTGCGGCTTTTAGGGACTTGGAGGCAGCGGAGAAGAGTGAAGATGGGGCGTTGATGGAGCCTAATGAAAAGCCTAGTGATGCGAATAACCTCGACAGTCATTTGCTGCGGAATCATAGCTATGAGTGAGGCTTGCAAAGAGAGAGTGTGTTTACTATTTTCAATATTACGTATACACATATTATTCAAAATATGTACTGTTTTATAATATTTTAAAAATAATTATTATAATATCATTATTTAATAATTTTATTATATTTATTTTATAAAATTTTATTTATCTATATGATATATTATTTGGTTAAATTAAAATTATGTTACTTTAAATTTTAAATTATTTAATTTGTATAATTTACTAAATTATTAATCAAACTCATTTACTCTTGTAGCATTTGAACTTAGAAAATAATTATTAATCAAGCTCATTTACTCTTGTTGCATTCTAACTTAAGAAAATAATTATTCATAAGCAAGTGTTTTTAGTAAGTACTTGAAGTGCTAATGATTTCTACTTCTAATTCATCAACATATAATATTTTTAATGAAATAATACCTAAATTCAATATATTTCATGTGGGTACTATAAAATATTTTCTAATAATATTAATTGCACTATTGTTATCACAAACTATTTTCTAGTAAGATTAATTGCACTATTGGGATGTCGCAAATATAAATTAAAAAGATAACTAAGCAATATCAAACAAAAAAATATATACAAATTTTATCACAAGCACCTAAGAGGGATTATTTTTTAATGATGTCAATATCACACATACCCACATATATCAAAAATTTATTTTAAATTAGTATTAATAAATGTTAAAAATCACAAAGCAAATATAATCCTAAGTTAATCATGATCAATGGGCAATATCAAGCAAATATTCAAAAAAAACATTCATCAAAAAAATGAAGTGAATGGAACGGGAGGTGAAGCTAAGGTGAGCACCTACGTTGACGAAATCAGCGAGGCGAGGCGAAGCGAGGCGAAGTGAAGGTGGGGCACCGGCGCTGCGTCCGGCGAAGGCGAGCTTCGGGAGAACGAACGCGAAAACCCTATGTTGTCGGGCGATGTTACGTGAATCTCGGCCAATTTCGACCGACATCAACCAACCGGTGGCTTTTTTTTTTTTTGGCTTTTTAATAAATTTTAAGATATCACTAAGAGATGATATTTAACCAAACAACTTCAATCTTATAAACATTTTAAAATGATATAGTATTACTGGAGATATCCATAAATCAAACATGCCCCAAAATAGCATCTTAATAGTATTGATACATTGATAACATCAAAATGGCAGCTAAACAAATAGCTGCTAAATCATAACTAATTTTCAATAAAACAGATACACCATAACCAAAATAAAGATTCTTAAGTTAAAGTGCACCTCATCGATGACAACCCCTTGCTTATCTAGGGCAAACTCATATTCCGCAAAGTGGGTTCGTTGTGTCCACAAGAAATCCCTTTGAGACAACTTCATGGCTGGCCGGAACACTCGCGCTGCAACTTTTACACCCGTTGGTCCTGACAAACAGACGATTCCCACCGATGTTGAAGAGCCACCAACCAATGTTACAATGGATGCAATCGCTCCATCATCTGCCTTCGCCTAGCCACCTTCATTTTGCCGGGCATCGAAGCTTTCGTCCAAAGTAAGAATTAGTGTTTTATCTGCAAACAAGAAGAATCATATGTGTGCAAAGGAAGCTAAGACTTTTACCGTGGGCGAGGAGAGATGACACACATACCTGAAAAAGATCTAAAAGTCAAGTATCTAGAATAAAGAGCTCGAGTTCCCGGCACAAAATTGGATGAAGCGATAGTGCGGCTTTTAGGGACTTGGAGGCAGCGGAGAAAAGTGAAGACGGGGCGTTGATGGAGGCTAGTGAATGGCCTAGTAATACGAAGAACCTCAACAGTCATTTGTGAGAGCTGCGGAATCATACCTATGAGTGAGGCTTACAGAGAGTGTGTTTATTATTTTCAATATAAAGTATACATATATTATTTAAAATATGTACTTGTTTTATATTATTTTAAAAATAATTATTATAATATCATTATTTAATAATCTTATTTTATTTATTTAAAAAAATATATTTATTTATATGATATATATTATTTGGTTAAATTAAAATTATGTTACTTTAAATTTTAAATTATTTAATTTATATAATTTACTAAATTATTAATCAAGCTCATTTACTACCATTGCTTCGAGGATGGAGTCTACCCGTTTAAGCCACTCTTGGCTAAAATGTGAAAATCAAGACCTTAGAAAATGGCATGTTGCAACATCTTATTCAACACTAACGCTCCTTCTTCGGAGATTTCGTCGACATGTCTCCCATATTTTTGACCAATTTGGAATTCAAACTCCCAAATGGATTCAAACCTTTTGAGGTATTCCCAGGTTGACATTTTCAAGTATCTTCTAAGCTTATAGATTTCATCACACTTATTGAGTTCATCGAGCAGTGTATTAGTTAATATTTAAGTTTTTATACTTGAGCATTTCACACAAGTTTTTTCATTCCTTGCTCTATTCTGAGTTTATAATTATGGTGATATGGATGTTGTTCAACTACTCATTTAGTGACTATGTGGCAGAATAACTCACTAGGTAGAGAGGAATACAAATTTCAATCTAACATCTTATGGAATTCTCTGATACCAACAGTGGCACCCCAGCCCCGCCGTGGTTCTGTTAACACTTAAGTTAATATGATTATGATGATATGGTCATCAAATGACAAGTCCTCACGTATAGACAGATTAGCCATTCACCCTAATCTATTACAATTAAGAAGTTTGTCATTTACAAGAGCTATTCACTAAATGATAGTACATGAAAAATTTAGAGTGCGGAAGCAAAAATATATACATCAATTTCATATCAATTCAGTAAGTAAATACATCCAGCTCAAAATAAGTACAGTAAAAGAAAATACAAACATAATTTGAATTATTACAAATATTAAAAGCTTAACTGAAAATAAAAGCACACTCAGCCTCACAAGCAAAAATAATATATAAGAAACTATATAAGGATCTCCAGCAGCAGCATGTTCCTCCTTCTGAATCGGATCTTTAGAAGGCTCCACAACCTCGAAGAGCTCAAAATCTACTATTTTTGGTTTCACAATGATAGTGCCCTAGCCAAAAAAAGAAAAAAAAATTGTTAGGCATATTGTCTAAGCACATTTTATGATGATTATATTCAAGTTCTTTTAAGATATCATCATTTCAACTTAGCAACTAAGAAAACATACATAGGTGCAAAAAGCATATGAAAGGAAAAGGGAAAATTATAAACAGCATGTTTATAACTTAAGAAAAATGAAGTAAATAAATGCCTCTACCCAAAGGTGCAATAATGTTAGGCATATAAATAAATATAAAGCAAATAACTAAAGTACTGAAAAGAAAACTCATCCTAAACATGCTTATGATCATGTGAAATTATACTGATTAATATGAAATAAAAGAACATGTGATACATATAAGTAAGCTGAAAATAAATCTAGCATACTATGTATAAATAAGTAAGCAAAGCTAGCATCCTAGCATATAAGTAAACAAAGTAAAACTGGATTATAGTAAAAAAGAAAATAGAAAAAAAAAACTATAATGGCTAAATAAGCCACTGAACTGAAACATATATGATATCACTTAGCTTGCTGGCTAAGGCAAAAAAATTGAATTAAAGAGTAAAAGTGTGCATAAAACTAGTACTGTCATATCAAAAATAAACCAACTATAACAATTCTAGGTTATTACTTAGTCTGATATTAACTTGATTGCATCCTAGTTATCATTTTATTAAGTTCATCTACTTATTAAAACCAAATCCTAAAATTTTAGAGCGATTGAGAGCTCAATCAAATATTTAGATTATTTTAATAATATTTAATTAATTATAAAATTGAGAAATTTAATTTGACATCAAAATCAAAATCTGACTTTGTCATTTCGCTCATCACCCCCAAATTAGCTAGGGGTGATGTTTTGGACGTGTTTGGAAGTTGTCGGATTTTCACAAATATTTTTGTAATAACCCAAGTTGTTACTCTAGCCAATTAGGATTAAATTAAGTCCTGATTCTGATCTTAGTGCACTAATAAAGGCATTAGGAATTCACCACCAAAATCTAATCTAAATTAAAAGTCAAATAGATAAAATCAGTAGGAATTACAGGAACCCTGAATTTTGACCTAATTATTTTGATCTCAAATCAAAATATAAACTTTGCCAATGCGCTCATTGCCCCCAAATTAGCTATGGGTGATGTCTTGAAGGCAATTGGAAGTCATTGAAAATCCATCGAATATTTTAATAATATTTAAATACCCCAAAAATTAGAAAAATAAAATATTCATCGAAACAAAAATCCAACTTCGATGTTGCATTCCTCACCCCTCAATTAGCAAGGGGTGAATATTTAGAAATTTTTTAATGTCATTCAATTATTTAAAATTTATTAGGAAATTAGAATTTTAAAATGTAGTAATATTAATATTCTATTCCCTAAACTAACGACATCGTTGCTTGCACCGTCAGATCCTTCCTCGCGTCATTTTCGCCTCTATCTGATCGTGCGGATTAATCAGAGCCATTTAATCTAATCAATCAAATGGCTCGGGCTCGTCATCCTAGGTAGCTCCGCAGTCGACCGTGTGTCACCACGCCACTGGGATCGGCCAACCCACGCCCTTCCAGTCTTGGCCGCTCTGTCCTGGGGTCAATATGACCCTCACCCACACCCTGTCAGTCCTTTTTGTATGAACGGAATCTTCCACCCACTGAGTCAGGATCGATCGAGCCTTAACCTTTGCAAACCATCGATCTTGAGGTACCTTATCCCTTTCGATTCCCATTAAATCACCGCATTCTTCTTCCGTAATGTTATTCATTAGGCTTGATTAGCATTCAAATGGATCTGATCGAACTCAGAAGAGTTCGATCGATCGAATCTCTAAGCAATTACCACAGTACAAACCATTATCTCGTTCACCTTGAACCCTAGAATTAGGTTTAGCTTTCGTCGGTGACTCCGTCCACCCCAGGCGCTGATCCGACTGCGGTTGGCTAACCCTCATCGAGGCTGACCCCAGGCGCTGATTTAGTAGTATTAGTTTCTCTGTTAGGGTTATATTTTTCCTAATCACTTTTTGAACCATACCCTAATGATCCGTAAACCCTAAAAATTAAAATATCCATAACTTAGTCATTTGAATTCCAAATTTGGAAATTCAAGATGCCATCTAAGTTAGAAAATCAATACCAAAAGTAAACTGAAAAAAAACTATATTTTGGACCCTATAAACCCTAAGTTGAATAAGTTACCCATAACCTAAGTTAAGTCATAAATTAGCCAAATGATATCTAATTTGGGTCTACTCCCAATTAAAGTACTCAGTGTGATATAGGGAAGCTATTACCACTGAGTTCACTAAAATTGGAGCTCATATGGAAAAGTTAGGTTTTTGATCCCCATAAAAATATATAATTACCCCAAGAAATTAGAACACTCATAATTTAACTGATAGACTTCAGAATTTAGTATTCTTAGACTCTATAAATTTATTGAACAATAAACAACAATAAACTACATAAATTTTAGATTTCATCGGGTGAAAGTTACTAAATTGCCCCTTAGGCCAAAAATTTTAGTTTAAATCCATAGGGACCTATTTTTTATCCAAATTAAGTGTAGTTACTATCTATCTTCATATTAGACAGTAAGTAATCTTTTGGCTATAAAAAAATCTAATTTAGAGCCCTAAATTAAAAAGTAGTATTTTAGACCATTAAGTAGGTAAAATGGTTAATTTGCCAAAAATTTATGTTAAGTGTTCTTGAACCATAAAATATCTTTTAAATCATTAAAATCAATAATAAAATTGATTTATGATTATTTAAAGTCATAAAATCTACAATTTTAGTAACTTAGTGAAAAGCCCCCTTAAAGTCTTAAAAATCCCTATATAAGGCTAATATCCCTTACTTAGCTAAGAAAAAATATCACACTTAACTCCCCCAAATGAGTAAAACAGCAAATAAAATTAAATTCCATAAATTCCTGAAATTTCCCAAAGGCATCTCATTAGGACTCTTCACCTCAAATTTGGACATTTTCTTAAGACTAGGAATAGATCCTATGTTATATTTCATTCATTGGATTAAGTGAGTTATTCAATAAATAAAACCTTAATTTTATAGTTTTTAGATTTTATAATTTAATTCTGATTATTTTTTCTTTCAACTTTAGGATAAGAATGGGAGAATCATCCTATTAAGTTTGATTTTGCTTAATATGGTTGCCTTAATCATTAGCTCATTTTTAGAATTTAAAAACTAGAGATTCTTGGGCTTTATCTTTGGATTATGTGTTTAATTCAAATTCATGGTATTTAACTCATAATCCCTATTTTAGTAGATCTTAATCAGATTATTAGTCTAAAATGTCTAAATTCATCAAATATGACATATTGATTATTTAACTTGTAGTCGATTCTTATTGAATTAAATTAGAACCTGATTAGTTCTAATTATTTTTATCTTATAAGGCCGTGTTTCTAAGTTACACTCGATAGTATGAATTAGAGATCTTGAACTTGTGTAACTTAGAATAGTCAGAATATTTTAAATAAATAACAATGATATCACCATGTGTAGTAGAGTCTCTTGTTTATTATTTAACTTTTATTGCTTTGCATTATTTGTATTTTGTGCCTTAATCCTTGAACATGTCATACAAGATAATTTGTTGAATGAAATGAAAACATATAAAAAATAGGATAACTTTACATTGAGTCCAATTATTGGTTGATTTTTGCACATAGTACCCCAATAGGCAGGGGGAAGGTGAGATAAGGATTACTTAACATCACTCATTGAGGAGTATGTTGTTAAGTTGGAACTCGAATAGTCTTGTAGACATGCTTGACTCCTCAACTACTTTAGAAAGTGTCCATAGAAGTAAAGTAAATAACTAAAATCTTAAATACATATGTAAATACTGCCTCTCAGTTAAGTTATGTAATAATCCTAGTTATTCGTTCAGCTAAACTTAGCTAAATTAAGTTAAACCAAGTTTTAATTTTGATTCCAATAGAATCAATGGGTCATTTAAAGTTAACCCTTGAAGTTTAAAATCAATCGAAGCTCATTCGAGCATTTTAGTATTTTTGATTATTTTATGGATCCTGAAAATTTATTAAATTAAATTGATCTCCAAATTAAAACTTGAGTTCATACCCTAATTAGCTAAGAGTAAATTTTTGAGAATTTTTGGAGCTCATTAAATTTTAAATTAGATTTAAAATTTATTGGAATTATTAATTAATTAATTAAATGATTTATATTATTTAAATTAAATTTATATTGAATTTTTGTATTTGGGATTTGCTGTAGGGACCGCGGCAAATCCGCTGTGGGGTCCCGACAGCAGCGCGGCCATTCCTTCCATTCGATGCGCTAACACACATTTTAGCGCGGTTCATCCGACGATGCAATCTAGTCCGTGCCATGGATTAATCCTAGCTGCTCGATCTGTATCCCACATTTGACGATAGAGATCCCACTAGCGGTTCTATTCTTATGGAACTGCATCTGGCCATCCATTTCCAACAGTCACGTGATCAGTTGGCTACGAATTGAGCTCCCCCTATTCACCTTCGTCTCCATTGTGATCCTCCTCCAAAAGAAAATATTTGCTCGTACCAGCCATGCTAATGCTGTCTGCCACTCCTATTGCCACATTGGAAGGTCGTTGCTAGCCTTCCCCTTCTGGTGGAGTATCTTCCTCGTGTCTCAAGCCCGGCTAGTCCCCATTTGGGAAGGGACTAAACCTTGAGCTCTCTGGCCTAATTTGACCCACTGGCCAACTCCCAAGCTCTACCCTTCACCCTTAGAGCTTCCCCCATCATATAAATACCTTCTGAACATTACAGTGAGCCCCTTTGCTCACTGTGATCCCCTAATTGCCCAGCTATTTTCCCTGAAGCTATCGATGCTCTCGACTGATCCTGCTGCTTCAAATTGCTGATAATGGGCGTGCATCTGGCATTTAGACCCTCTTAAGTGCCTGCCGTGATCACCCAAAGCCGTGTGTTCAATCCTAACCTCAGGCCAGCTAGTCCCAGCTTTTCTCTATAATCTAGGTACAGCTTCTGACCCTTCTCTGTCAAACTAATTTTTGCTTGACCCTCTATCATGCAAGCCTTAGATGCTGAGCTAGGATCTCACTTAAGTGTCCCAGTAGTCAGTAATTAAAATGTTAGATGCTGGCAGTGAACCAGATGGTGAGAATGTCATCTGATTGTGAACTGACTATCGGCTACCGTGCCGCTGAACCTCAGTGTCTCCTCAGGTATTTCAGCACCCCAATTGATGCCCAAACCTCTCTCCTAATAATTACTGACCCATAGCATGTCTTAGGTTTGATCAAGTTGATCGATATGATCAGAATTGATCGACTCAGATGTAGCTCAAGTTTGTGAAATCCCGAGAGTAGCACTCTAGCGATCCAGCCTCCCTCAAGTCCTCTTGACTCAGTCAATCCGCTCACCCTGAACCCCTGAATGAGTAGGGTTCAGGCTTAGCTGGTAGTAGAGCATCTGTGAAGAGAATTCTCTCTTCATAGACTCTCATCTAGAGCTGTCTATGTGGAGTAAGGTCCTGTCTATTCAAAGCATCCTAAAAGGTGTTTTTTAGCTTAATCGACGTGTTTAATGCCACTAAAAGTGTAGCCATCGAGATCCAGGCGCGGCGTGGCTCGTGCATGGAGAATTGGGCGTCTGAAGCAAACCCTAGGGATCCTAGTGTCGGATATTTAGCATGGGGACGACACACAACAGCAAGCCAGATCGAACCCCGACCCGCGTGTTTTCATTCTCGGGCCAACCTTTAATTAAGGATTTTCTGAAATTAATTTTCTTAAGGAAATTAATTCATAAATTAAAATCATATGAATTAAATTATTTAAGACATTCAGAATAAATTTATTAAATAACTTTAGACATACTTGTCCAAATAGTATGATCCAATATACTATTTGAATCAGAAAAATAAAAAAAATAATAATATGAAATAATATTTAAGATTCAATGGTCAGATTTTATAAAATTTCCTAATCTTTCTATAAATTTATTTAATTCATAATTAATTCAATTAATATTTGAAAATTATAATTAAGGTCTCTGATTGCTCATGAGACTATGGAGAATTTAATTTTACTATTAAAAATAATTTAGGAGTTTAAAATTTGCTAATCACCTTTTAAATACCCTAAACTTTGATTAGTGAATTAAGCCATAATTAATCCTCTAATTTTGGTGAATTAGGTCTCAATCATCTTCTTAAGTATAATAGATCTTATATCTGTGCTTGGATTATCTTAATGAACCATAACTTTCTTAATCCCCTTAATTTAGCCTTAATTTGTGATTAATACTAATTAGGTTAATATTAAAGTCAAGGTGTTGAGTTGAGTGTTTCATTCATCTCATTAGACAATATTAAGTACATTAAAACTGATTTGAATCAATTTGAATGTCAAAATCCTAAAATCCCAATCTTAGTTTTAAGAATGGTATTTTGGTCATTTTGACCAAAATATTATTTAAGCACTCTTAAACCCTAGAATTTCAGTAATGTGCTTTTAATTAATACATTAGCATCTTTTTGTAACTTTTAAGTCTAATAAATTTCGTCTAAGTGAATAAGTCTTAAATTTCCTTAATTAGATCTTAAGATCATAATGAGAATTTAAGACTCCTCATTAAAGAATAACTTAAATAATATTAGCATTCAAATTCTAATTTTAATTACCTTACTAAGATCATTCATAAATTATAACTTTAAGAGAAGTGTTATGTAGATCATAAGTCTAAATTTCAGTTTAGATCATAAGTAATTAAACCTTAGACTTTAGATCTTAGATCTTAGATCCTTTGATCATCTGATTAAATTATATCATCTCATTTGGAATTCCCTACTAGATTTTTGAAACCTCCTTGTGGGTGTATGATTTATTCAACTTATAAAATAATATGATTATTATATGGATTAAATATAGATCTTAGATTCATATATTCTTGATTGATTATTTTGTCTTATGATATTTGAACAACCTTTCACTAAGAGTTTAGCTTCTAAATCTTTCAGCTCATAAAATTCTCCCACCTTTAGATTATGGTTGGATATGAACCATATATCCTTAGTAGGATAAGTACCTTGGATTCATGATTTGAACCCCAAGTATAGAGTTTAAGTCTAGAATCTCTAATCTTGATTAGCATGATCAATATTTGGGGTTGAGTGATTTAAATATATTAAATTAAGTCATTAAATTAATTACTTTAATCCTTTATTGTTATCATCTGATTTTAGATTAGAACTTGTTAGGTTCTAATGTTAATATTAAAGTTGTAAATCTGGGATTATACTCGATAGCTGAATATTGGAGATCTTAAGCTTATATCTTCTCAAAATTATTAGAATGAATTAAATTAGACAACAACAGATATCACATGAGTCTAGTTGAGTCTCTTGCTGTGGCGACTGTAACAGCCCTAATATTTGGATGGAAGATTAATCCAAATATTGAGTGTTACCTTAGCACCCAACACTTGAATGGAAGAAAATAGATCAAATGCTAATGCTAAGTGGCCAAGTCTCTTTATGAGTATTTGTTAAGTTAAAAATGAATGAAAAAGAAAGATACATATAAATGCAGATATACAAACATTTACAACTAAGCAAACCACTCATTCATCCAAGTAGTTTTATATATACATTACAGATACAACACAAATTAATAACTGAAATAAAAGTAACTTATAAAATTTAATTATTACAAGGCTTTTTAATATACATGGCAGTTTAAAAGTGAATTAAAATTTGACTATGCAGAAGCAGATTTTCATAAGGATTCTTCAAGTACTAGGCCCTGCATTTCCTGAATAAAAGGGCTCTTGCTCTATCATATTTTGGTATTTAAATATGATAGGGCAATGCCAAAAAAAGAAAAAAAGGTAGTTAGACTAAACAGTCTAAGTACAATTTAAAGTTAGCTATGTTTTTAGATTAACAAGATATCATAATTGTTATTTATAATTTAAGTATGCAGTGGTGCTGAAAAAGCTATGTAGTATGGAAAGGTAAAGAGTGCAACTGTAAGGAAAATAGTATAAGACACATTGAGTAAAAATACTCATTTTCTATTTATAATTCTAACCTTTTGAAAATTTTAAAGGTTAGAATTTAATATGCGTGCGAAATGTAAGCAATTTATATGATCAAATGAAAGTATGCTAAGTAAACAATTGATATACAATGAAGTATAAATTGAAATTAGGCAACATACACTGTATTCAAAATAACTGAAGCAGTAATCAAACTGAAAATAGAGAGTGTAAAGGAAAGGAGGAAATATCTTAGATTCTCAATCTAAGTTAATCATAGTCTAAGACTATGATTCGAAAGCATAACTAAACAGTTATGAAGAGATTTTTCATTTATAAGAAAATCTCTTATATTTTAGTTAAAGTTACATTTAGGAAAAACCTTATTCTATAGGAGTACACTACAGAATAGGCGAGGAGTTAAGCACGTCTGCTTAACTAGATACAGTGGGGAAATTGAACCTTCACATTTACCCTCTCTAAAATGTGAAGTTCTAGGGAAAATATTTTCATATGTACTCTAATTACATCAAGGCATCTTCCCCTTTAAAATTTTAAGAAAATCTTTATTTATGCACCAAGTCTTGAATATATGTTCAAGGATAGGAGGCTCAAAGTTATGTAAGCATTTAAAAATTGTAAAGTATGTGATATCTTTTTGTTATCTAAATTTTTAATAAACTACTTTATAATTAGAGTTAATTAGACTCCAAATTGACTTATAGATATTAAATATTAAATCAATTTTAAATAAAGTAGAAGGAAAATGAAATACAATTTAATAAAATAAAAGGAGGACTTAAAGAAAGAAGTTAATAATTTCAATTGAAAATGAACCAATTGAATCTTTTTGAATTGAACATTAAAGTTCTTTGAATTGTTTAAGTCCGAAATTTCTTAAAAATTTCGGCAGAGTCTCCTTTATTTTTGTTCAAATTTTCTATTTTTATAATCAATCTCCAGTTCTAAATTAGAGTTCAATTCCAGTTCTAAAAATAGAGTTCAGTCCTTTTTACAAGACTGCTCATTTCCAGTTCTAAAATTATTTTAAAACTAAACTAAGCAGTTTACACAACCTATATAAAATATCTAATAAAAGAGAAACAGAGATAAAATTAACATTTTGTAAGAGCGGCGTTATATGACTTTTGCACATATTATTTAATTTAGCATGCCTGTATTAATTTTATAGCTGAACCTGCAAAGAAAAATGTTATTAAAAATTTAGCATTAAATGTAAAAGAAAACTAGGCAGCATTTTTATTCAAAGAAGGACAGCACTTGCTTTAAGTATAAGGCAGCAATTTGATTCATAATGGAAGCATCTTAAATCTTATATAAATTTAATAGCATCATGAGATCATGCTTAAAAAAAAAACAGCAGCATAGATTCCCATATGATATAAATGATTCAATCTTAGAAATAATATCAACATATGTGACCCTATGCTGCATGGGGTGATGAATGCTACAAACTATACATTGTGGTTAAGAAACCACAATTTTTGTTATTTCTTTTGTTGTTGCAATTGAGAGTGTTACTAATAATTAAGAGTGCAATACAAGAATCTCAAAGCATGGTGAACTACCAGAATATGTAAGCATGGAAACAATAAGTTAAAGCAGGTATTAACTAGTTTGGATGGTGAAGACTTTGAAAGTAGCCATCCATATATCAGTTTAATGTGACAATACTAATGCCCTCATTACTTGTGTGCCTTGCGAAAAGTTACCATCATGATTAGTGCTTCTCAATGATTAATCACTGTACTGTTAAACTGTCAACAAAATTTAAATAATGAACTTTACAATAGCTTCAAATGGAATAATTGTGTGTTCGTTTTGTTTTGTTAATTTATATATGCGACGTATAGTTGTTTATGCAATACTTCTCATGATTAAATATATTATTTCAATTATTGTATATTTGTTGACAAAGTAGTTGTGTAGTAACACTTTTCACCATTTCTTAAAGAAACTAATATTGCTCTTTATAATGAGCATGCAATGTGATAATGAAAATATATGGCAGCATTGAGAGGAAAATACGGCAAATATAAAGAGCAGCATTATTCTACTGTATAAAGAGTAAATCTATACATTATTTGCATGAAATGAATATCAGTTTAATAAAACTACAAAAGCTCAGCATTTCTAAATATTTCCGTCCTTTGCTCCCAGCAATTAATCGTATTGATTAAATGGGTAGCATTTGATATCATTGTATTACTTATAAATTTCAGCATATAAATTTTTATGGCAACATTGAATCTTAAGAAACACATTGAAGTTAAAGAAGAATTCATCAGGTCAACGATTAGTGAAAATGTTTGGAGTTTGCAAATTCTATCACATTTCAATAAACAACTTGTTTTTAATAAATAATAACTTCAATAAGATTCTCAAATATAACAATATATATAGTGCAAGAAGATTTCATTTGCATATAGATTGTTTGGCCTTACAAAAGTGATACCCAAGAGGCAACTATATTTGCTTTATTTGAAATTTTGTATTATGATAAGGAGAAGATATTATTAAAGAACTTATGGTAAAACAGCAAAACTTTTAAGTTAAAAGCTTGAACTATGATTTCATAATGGATGCATTATTTCAGCTCTTTTATGTTCCAACAACAGCACAGCTCTAAACTCATCTCTACTAAAGATCATACTGAATCTTCAAAAACCATTATAACTCTCGCCTATAGTTTCCTATTTTTATACAAGTTCTCATTACTTTTCTAATTAGCAATTGAGTGATGCGACTAATACAACATTAAATTAATCAATAGCAGCCAACTGACAATTGCTAAGCATATTATAAAGAAGACTGTAATACATATGTCATTGAAGTTAATGGTGAGCAACCCAACAGTGAGTTCCTAAAACATCAATAAATAATATATAGTTTTGCATATCAATGCTGAAAGATAGCAATAAGAGATAAGAATATGAATTTTAAGCCCTTTGATTTTGATAGAATCTCATCATATAAGTAATTACATGCAGTAGTAATGTAGTTATATAACTTTGGAATTACATAAAAGAAACGTAATTTTCACATTTTGTACTGTCAAAGATAAACAAGGAAACTATAAAAACTAACCTTCTTAAATTTAGAAGGTTACATATAATATTATTCCTTTGATTTCTATACTTCTAATAAATGAAAATATATGGCAAGTATTTAACACATAGCTAAATACTAAATTTCAAGATAATAATTGAGGAATACCCACAATAGCTTAGAGCAGTGAAAGAAAATGCAAGCTCAATTGATTATTAGTGGTTGACAGCTACTTATAAAGATCCTTCTTATTAGTAATTACATAACGGATAAGCAGCATGTTACTACCAAATCATGAGTATGCAGTTAGCATACATACCCTTCACATAATAAATCATTACGCTGCATTCATTAACATTCCTGAGACTTAGTGGAATATGATGATCGAGGTCATTATGTTAAAGAATTACATATACATACATCTACCATCACATCCAACATAAATAATATCAATCATTATTAGCATCAGTCTCTTCTAACTGCAATTGAAATAACAAATATTGATCTTGTAATAATAGAGAAGATCACAAAGAAAAATTAATAATCTTAAACGACCTAAAATAATATAACCAACTTTTCATAATCGTTGATTCTTAATCCAATGTTAAATAAGAAACTACAAGCGGCTAGATATTTTTCATTTGAAGATTGTTTTCATAGAGTTCATAACGAGTTTCTTGATTGACAACATTTAAACCCTACTTTATAATTCGATTCCCTTTCATATTCAAACGATTCATAAAGGTAAAATCAAGTGAAGTACCTTTGCTTCTTTGCGGCTAAGAGAAGAAGTCAGTGGTTGTAGAGGGATTCACTAAAGATCGCTTACCTTTTTTTTTTTTTTATGAAGACTGCCGTGCTGAGAGGATGAGCGAGGCTTAAAGATGAGGGAATCGGTATGGGTTTACAGGGGATATGGATGGCGATAACTCTTCGCTAGCTCTCCCATTGGCGAGAGCGAGCGGTGAAGGGCACGCGTCGCCCGACTTTCGAAGAGGGCTCTCGGGATGGGGAAGGGAGCTGCGTGCGTATAGGTAAGGATTTAGGGTTTTATCGTTTTAGGTAATGAAGAATATATTATATGTATATAAGTATATATATATATATATATATATTTATTTATTTATTAATTTATTTGATTAAAATTTCATGATTATATATTTCCAAATTTATTTTTTTGAAAAATTGCTGTTTAGCTAAATTGAGGGTCACAGACTTAAAAATGAAGTCAAAATTTAATTTGGAAATCATCTTAATTATTTTAATTATCAAATTATGAAAATATAATAAAATAATCAAGAAATTTTGACTTTCTCCAAAACTCACCAAAATTTTACCCCAAGCTAATTTGAGCGTGAGAAATGCAATGGTGAAGTCCGTTTTTTTATTCTGAAGTCTATTTAAATTAGGTATCTTTAGAATTATCTGAAAACCAGAAAATACTGGAAATCGACAAACGATCTCCAATTTGCACAAAATTTGAGGTGGAGACCTTTTAACTTTATTATAAAAGTAATGAAAAGATTTAAAGTCAAATAGATCCACTAATTCATATGAAATAACTTTTGGGTTGTTACAGCGACCCGCACCCTTAATCCGCCAAAGGATTAGGTTAAGGGTGGAATGTCACTCTGGCTAATCCCTCACTTACCATTGGATTATAATAAACTCCACAATCTACCTGATTAAGGTATGATTAACATAGAATCAATCTAACAGTCACTATATAAGTAAACGTACAGAGTGCGGAAGCAATAAATGACATCCAAGCATCACAATATAACATAAGTGCAAAATATAACTCAGAATATAAGCATATAAATCCAAATGCACAGTCAAGGATACTTGTATTATTACAACATTTAAAGTTCAATAAAAAAAAAAGAGATGCAAATGCACTCATCCTCACAAATAAGTCTAAGGACTAGATATGCTCTGGCCCGAGCTACTGCTCCTCCTCTACGAATAGCTCCTCCTCAGGTGCTGGATCCTCTATTTGCTCTACACCTGCCATTGTCGGTTTCATAATGTAGGGCCCCAGCCAAAAAAAGAGAAAATATTGTTAGACAATTTGTCTAAGTATATTTTAGGCTGATACATTTTTAAACATTTTATAATATCACCACTTTACACAATTTTCCTAAATAATAATATATAAAGGAGCGACTGGCAATACAATAAGGAAGAGAAAAAGCTATAAATAACATTTATAACTTAAACAAAAGAGGTTAAGACATGCCTCAAAAGTGAGGTAAACAAGATAAGGCATATACTATAAGTAACTAATCATATGCTGAAAGAAAATGTTATATCCTAATACATGCTGGTGATCAAATGAAATATGCAAATTATAATAATAAATCTCAGTAGTGATACATATAAATAATAATAAAATCTAACATCCTACTGTATATAAGCTGTACAAGGAAATAGCTGACTGAATAAACAATGCCAAAACATAGCCAAATACTAACACTGCACATTAAACTCTGTATACTAACTGCCATATCAGAAAACTTGGCCAAACTGGCCCACATATATATACATCTCAATTTGTAAACATACTGAATATACTGCATGACTGAAGAGGCAGACAATACTTATGTAACATATTTTAGCTATTTTATTTTTGTTTCTATGGACAACTGTTAGAAATAACTGAGGAGTCAATGTAACAACCCTAGATTGTTACCCTAGCTAAACTAGATCAATTAAGCTAAACCAAGGTTTAATTTTGATTCCATTGGATTTAATGGGTCATTTAAACCTAAATCTAGAAGTTTGAAATCAATCGGAGCTAAATTGGAAAATTTGGTATTTCTGGCTATTTTTAAGCCCTGAAAAATACTTAAATTATTTTAATCTCCAAATTGAAATTTGATTTCATTTTTGAATTCCTCGTACCCTAATTAGCTAAAGGTGAATTTTTGGAAATTTTTGGAGCTCATTTGGCCCTAACTTGAAATTGAATAATTTAAATATTATTTAAATGATTTTTATTAATTAAATTAAATTATTTAATAAAAATATTTCGGTGGGATTTGCTGTCGGGACCGCGGCAGATCCGCTGCGGGGTCCCGACAGCGGTGCATAGCAACGAGTCACCCGATGCGCTAGCACGTATCTCAGCGTCGGATCTGAGGGCTCGCGTCGCTCCGCCCCGTGATCGAATCTCAGACACACGATCGGCATCTGGGATCCAACGTCTAGAATTTAATCTGCGCGCCATTACCTGGGATCTCCATCAGGCCGTCCATCTCCAATAACTTCGCGCATCAGACGGCTCCCGATCTCCCGGTCACTGTTCACCTTCGTCTTCGCAGAGATTCGGCCGACAGCAAAAATTCGCCACATCGACTTTGTCTGCCACTCTCCCACCAGGTCACACAGAGCTGTTAGCGCCTTCCCATTTATGGCAGAGCCTGCCAAGGCAACCCATAGGGTGGGAGCACCCCCATTCTGGGCTGGTTGGAGGAGCATCTGGTCCGAGCTCGAGGCTTTGGCCCAGCTTCAATTTCCACTCCTAGGATCTTCCCGGTCTATAAGTACCCCCCCAAGAATCATAGTGAGCTCCTTTGCTCACTGTGATCCTTGCACTAGCCGGCTGAAGTTTTCTAGAGCTCTTGGCAAACCAGATGATGGGACCTGCTACAGCTGCTGATAGAGGGTGAGGTATGGAGTTCAGACCCCCTTGTAGAGCTCCTGGAACCTCTAAGTGCCTTCGAGACGGCCTGCATTGCCTCCTTTGCTGCGAGTCTTTGAACTGAGGTACAGCCTTTCTTCCCTCCTCTCTGTCAAGCTGGATTCAGCTCGATTCGCTTCTTCGCAAACCTTAGGTGCTAAGTAGGACCCTACCTTAGCTCCTCCATGAGCAATCGAGTCGAAAGAGGTGGCCTGGCAGTGACCCAAACGACGAATTCGTCGTCTGTGCGCACCGCCAGGCGAGATCCCTGGTTCTCCTAAATCGGTGTTCCAGCTGAAATTGATTGTCCATTCGGCCTTAAGCACGTTTGGACAATGTTGGTGAGCTGGTATCGAGGGTTGAGCCCGACCAGTTTGATCAATTTGACTGGAATTGACTGAACCAGTAGCAGGTTGAAACGGCTAAAAATGCCTAGTAGCACCCCGGCGATTCAGACTACGCCAGAGCTCCTCGTTTCGCCCTATCGCTTCCTCGTCGATCCCTGAACGTGTAGGGATCGAGATCGTGGCGACTCATGGACTCTGTGAGGAGAATTATCTCCTCACAGGTGCGCCAGCTGGAGGCTCTCGGCCGAGTAGGCATCCAGCAATCCAGAGCTTCCCAGTTAGGGCTTCTTAGTTCAATCGACGCGTCTGAGGTCAGGGAACGTGTAGTCGTCGAAATCGCGGCGTGGCGTGATCGGAGTGCGGAGAATTCGACGCTGGAAGTTGGCCCTAGGGTTTGGTCCGCGGGCACAGTCGAGAGGAAGAAGGCGGTGATTTTGGGCCGGGTCGACCCCCGACCCGCGCCTTTTTGATTTTGGGCCGCGGTTATTATCGAATTATTGAATAACATTTTTAATGGTTTTGAATTTAATAAATCAAATCATATGATTCTAATTTAAATAAACATTCAGAATAAATTAATTTAATAACTTTAGTTATCCAGATCCAAATGGTATGATCCAATATACCATTTGAATTAAAAAAATTCAAGGAATCTAAATATAAAATAAAATCTTAGACCCAATGGTTAGATTAAAAATTATTCGCCAAACCTTCTCTGTTTTTAATTAAATCATATAAAATCATTTAGTTGTCCAATTTATGAATTAAAAAAAAATTTTATCATCTTAGCCACTTATGTCACTAAGAATTCTTTTGATGTTAGCTCTTCTGATATGGTAATCCTTACACAACTTCTATTGTTTTACCTTCACTGATTTATATTTCCAGTCTATACTTTATAATTATATTCTTATTTCAGTCAAATACTTTACATACTTGCTTATATACATATAAGATGCTGGATTTTTTGTTGCTTACTATACATATCACTGTTGGATTGATTATTTTAAATTTACATAATTCATATGATCATCATCATGTTTAGGGTTATATTTTCTTTCAGTATTTTTACTGTATTTACATATGTATTACCTAGCCTTATTTTAGTTTACTTTTGAGATATATCTTTTATCTCACTGTTGCTTAGGTTATAAATGTTATTATTTATAGCTTTCCCTTTTCTATTATATGTTTGTTGCTCTCATTTTAATTTCTTTTGCTTAAAGTTTAGGAAAAATTATGATATTGATAAATGCATTAAAATTAATTAGCCTAAAATGTACTTGGACAATAATTAGATTTTTCTATTTTTTTGGCTGGACCTAGCATTGTGAAATTGACAATATCAGAATTTGATCAATTTGGAGACTTGGTGCTTAAGGAGGTGCCTTATCTTGAGGATGAGCAGTAGGGAGGAGCTAAAGATATTTAGATCATTTATTTTATTCGTGTGATGTTCCTTTTAATTTATTTAAACTTTAAGTAATATTGTAATAATACATGTAATTGTGACTGTGTTTTATTTACTATACTATTATTTCTGAGCTATTTCATTTTGTCTCTCATTTGATTTATGATAGATTAGATGTACTGTTTACTTTATTTACTTTCGCACATTGTACTTTTATTTTATTTAGTGACTAATATTTCATGTATGCATTCTGAGCTCATCATTCCATTATTATATGGATTGTGAATCGTACATAATCCAATGATAAGTGAGGGATTTGCCAAAGTAGCACTACCCTTAGTATAGTGATTATGGGACTAGGGGCGGGGCGCCATAATTTTAATATATTTAAATACCAAAAAAAATAGAATAATTATTTAATCATCGGAATCAAATCTGACTTTGCCATTGCGTTCCTCCTCCTCAAATTAGTTAGGGTTCAATTTTTGAGATTTTTTGGAGCTCGTATATTAATCTGATTTTAATTAATTAAGTGCATTGATTTAATTAAAATAAAATTAGTTGATTTAAAAATTAATTCCATTTTCTTTTCTTTTCTCCATTTTTCTCTCTGCGCTTGGGACCTACCTCCATTTTATATTTGGCACCTCTCAAGTCCTACACACGCAAAGGGGCAGCAGCCCCTATTCTCTCCATCTTTTGCTCAAATCTCCCTCTCCATGCTTATGATGGGATGGTTCTAGTGCATCCCATACAAGGCCATGCCCTCCTTCCTCTTTAAGAGAGATCCCTCAGCCCTCCTTCCTTCTTTTGCTATCAAGTTGAGCTATTTTCCTCTTCTCTTCACTTGCTGTGCTCAAGTTGCTGAAGAAAAGCTCTCAAGCACTCAAGCCCCAAAGATCCTTAGAGAAATATGTCATTCGCAAGCCAAGGTAACTCCCTTTTTCTCCATTGGTTGACTTAACGTCTACTTTAGTTTTGTTCCAATGCTTACTTTGCATCCTTAGGAATTTGTGGTTGAGCTATGGAATCCATTAGAGCTCATTAAAGTAGTAAAATTTATGGTAAATGAACAGCTCTATTTTTTCTTCTTTCTGCATACCTGGACCTTTAACCTCCTTGTTTATATTATTAAAATAATCATTTCATGCCAATTTTTACATTAATGGAAAGTTCTCAAAAATACCTTTCCATCGGTATGTGGCATCGCTCGTGAGGTGTCCTAAATCGAGAGTATTTTAGTGCGAAATGGGACACATTTTGATTTTCGCACAGGAAAAATCACCGTCGGGCGCCACAGCACATCGTAGCGCTCATGTTTCGAGTAAAATCCACCATAGCACGCCACAGCATGCCGCTACAAAATTTGACTTAAGCAAAATACTTGATGCATCCGCTACCACGCACTGCAGCAAATTCAGCACCGTAGCACCCATATCTCGAAACAAATCTGGCGCAGTAGCGCGCCCCAGTGCCAGAAAGTGCTGCTGCGCGCCATAGTGCCAAAGTTCACCACAGCGAGCCACAATGTTGGAAAGTGCTATAGCACGCTGTAGCACTCGCGCCTCAGAAAAACTGGTGCCACAGTGCGTCGTTGCGCCCGACTCTCGACTAGAAAGCACTACAGCGCGCAATAGCACTCATAACTGTCCGAAATGGCCCAGATTTATTATTTTTTGTATTTTAATGACTCTAGGACCCTAATGGGGCCAAAATATATCAAAATTAAACTTAAATTTAGTAAAATTTAGTATTGTGTAATTTTGGAGGTGATTTTCAATATGAAACCTACCCCTTAAACCCTAATGATCTTAAGCAAAATTTAATATTAAAATGATCATAACTTAACCATCAGATATCATAATTTAATGTTCTTAGACTCTATGGAATATTTAGATAGTAGATAATAATAAACTAATTGAATTTTGATATTTCATTAAGTGAAATTACCAAAATGCCCCTTATAGGTTAAAGTCTTTAAATTGAACACATAGGACTTAATACTTGTCCAAATTTGATGTACTTACTATTTATCTTCTTGTTAGACAGCAAGGAATTGTTTGGCATCAACAAAATCCAATTTAGTGCCTTAATTAAAAAGTAGCATTTTAGACCGTTAAAAATGAGCAAAATAGTCATTTTGCCCAAAATTTAGGTTAAGTGCCGTTAACCTCTAAAATATCATTTAAATCATTAAAATCAGTAATAGAATTTATTTGGAATCAATTTAGAACCCTTAAACCCATACTTAAGTAAGTTGATAAAATTCCCATTTCAAGTCTTAAAAATCCTAAGTAAAATTAATGCCTTCTAACTTAGTCATAATCACACATCTTTTTGAGTAAATTAGGATAACACATAAAGATAAATTGTAATAATTATCATCAATTATTAAAATTTCCTAAGTTCTTTATTAGGAGCTTCTTAGGATCTACACTCTACCTCAGGATTTTTTTCTTAAGATTAGGAATAAATACTAGGTTAGATTTTATTCATTGAGTAAATGGTTATTCAATAAATGAAATATTGGTTTTATTAGTTTGTAGATTTTTATACTTTAATTATGATTATTTTATCTTTTAATTTTAGATTTAAACTAGGAGATTCATCTTATTAAGCTTTGATTATGCTTAATAGGGTTTACCTTAATTATTAATCAACAATTAGACTTATACTTTACTTCTTAAGCATTACCATTTGGATTATGTGATTAAACTCAATTTGTGGCATTTAATTCATAGTCCATAGCTTTAGTAGATCTTGATTAGATCTTAGTTTAGAATATCTAAATTCATCAAATAGGACGTGTTAATTACTTATTTAGCTTGTAAGTGATATTGTAATAACCCAGGTTGTTACCTTAGTTAATTAAGACTAATTTTAGTCTTAAAATTGATCTTAAGTGTTAATCAGGTCAATTGGAGTCAACCTTTATGACCTAGTCCAAATCAGGAGTCAAATAGATCGAATCTTGATTTTTGGAAATTTCAGAAACCCTAAAATTTGACCTATTTAAATTGACCTCCGATCAGAAAACGAACTTCACCATTGCGCTCGTTGACCCCAAATTAGCTAAGGGTGAAGTATTCATGTCAATCGGAAGTCACCAAAATTTCGGCGAATATTTTAATAATATTAAATACCCCGAAAATCGAGATATCAAAATACTCGTCGGATCGAAAATTCGACCTCGCCATTACATTCCTCACGCCTTAATTAGCTAGAGGAACACGTTTAAAACTTTTTTTCCTGATCATGAATTAAATTATTTATTTTAGGAGTAAATTATTTAATTAAAGTAATTTTCGGCGCTGTCCTCTGTGACCCACGCCGTTCCCCGTGCCCGTTAGATCGAGCGGTTCGATCTGAGCCGTTCGATTGGCTCGATCGAACGGCTCAGGAGCCACCTCCTTCGGACCCGATGCCCTAGCGCCAAGCGGAGAGCCGCCTCCCCTCGCCCCCAACCGGCGCGCAGCAGCCTCGGCGGCTCCGCCTCGGGGCCTCTAATGCACCCTCCTCGATCCCAGCCCGAAGCTTGCTCCGTCCCGAACCCTAAATCGTGAGGAGGCTGTCGGAGCGACCCCCCCCAGCAAACCCTATCTCCCCGGCGCTCGATCAGGTACCTCGATTCCCTTAATCTCGTTCAATTCTCAACCTCGTATGCTTCAATACTCCATTGATCGCAAATGACGTATGCTTGAGATCGCCAAATCGATCGAGTCTTCTACTCGATTGGTAGTAGGGATCGGGTAGCGTCGAAGAGTTTGCCGGCCTAGATCTAGGTTTGAGATTTGCGCTCGAGTCGCCTCGCCGTAGGTCGTGACCCAGCATCGGCTAGGAAGGTCTCCCCCTCCTTTGTCCGTTGCCGTGCGGGCCGGTACCCGACGCCGCCGGAGGACCAATCAAACCTCGTGCCCTAGTTCGCGGTGACCGTTCGGGGAAGAGAGTCGTCCCGGGTCGGGTCAGGCCAGACCCGACCCGCTCGCGCGCGTGCGGGGCGTACGTGCTGCGATCGAGAGCGCGGGCCCCGCACGTCCGCTCAGCGATCGTCAGGTGGGCCCCGCTGCAGCCCAGCCTCCACCCGGGGCGCGCCACGTGTCCTGGTGGCCCCGCCTTCTCTGCTCCTACCAATCGCAGGTCGTCACGTGGCTGAGGAGTCCCGTCGTCTTAATGATTCCTGCAGAAGAATTAATATAATTATATAGTTATTAAGTAATAATTTAATCTGTACTTATACTTATATAATTACTTTATATAGTGTTAACTATGCACCTAATCATTTTATGTATAGTTATAAAATGATTTAGAACTAATGTTAATTAGTGTAAATATAGTAACAGTAAGTTAATAAATATTTATAAGACAGAAACTTTAAGATAAATTAACTAAACTTAATTTCTTAAGTACCTAATCGTAATAATAAATAATATTATAATAATAGATTAATTAATAATTAGTTAATAATTGATAATTAATAATTAATAATTATTCAACTTCAGATTGATTTATTATTATTACATACAGAATAATATAATTAGAATATTTAAAAAAAAAATAGATTAACTATTAAATAATTAATAATTAATCACATATTAATTATTAATTAATTACAGAATAATTAAAGAATTTATAATTAAAAAAAAATACATAACTTTAGGGATGAACAGTAATTTAATACAATTTGAATAAATGAATAGTAAAATAATACAAATTGTATTTTTGAATAGTAAAACTTAAAAGCTTAATAACTTTTTGTAGGATAATCCAAATATAGCCAATATAGGTCTTAAAATACTCAGAAAAATAAATAGAATCAAATGACGTAATGTAAAAATTGATTTCGAGTACGCATAACGAGGTAGCATTTTATGATCTCTTTCAGACCCCTTAACTTTTGACCCAATTATCAGAACATAGTCAATATGGGTCTTAAAATACTCAGGGGAACAGTCCCATCACCACATTAATATTAGTTTTCTCATTTGAGCAACAGGATAAAAAGTCAACCCTAGAATTTAGAGTTGACTTTAGTGAAAATGACCGAATTACCCCTTAAATTCAAATGACCATAACTTGGTCAATTCAACTCCGAATTCAAAAATTCAAGATGCTAACTAGTTTAGAATTTCAATGTCACCAATAAACTGAAATAACATTTAGGTTCTGAGCCCTAGAAATTTATAAAATGACCAAAATACCCCCAACCTTAGTTAGGTCATAACTTGACTATTTGAGGTCCAAATTGGGTTTACTACCTACCAACATACTCAGTACATTATAGGGAATCTATAGAAACTGAGTTTTCTAAAATTGGACATCAAATAGAAAAGTTCAGTTTTTGTCACCCGTTGACCGACTCGAAATTACCAAATTGCCCATCAAACTTGAAACGTCTATAACTTAGTCAATTTAATTCAGAATACAGTGTTCTTGGACTCTATGGAATCTTTGAACAGTAACCTATAGTAAACTATATAAAAATTTGGTTTTCAGTAGAGTGGAAGTCTCTTGAAAACCCTTAAGTCGAAAACATTAGTTGAACCTATAGGACCCGTTTCTCATCCAAATTAGACAAACTTACTGTCTATCCTCAAGTTAGACAGTAAGAAATCGTATGGAAAAGAAAAACTCCAATTTGGGCACTTAAATCAAAAGTTGACTTTTTGGACCCTTAATTAGAGGAAAAATAGTCATTTTGCCAAAAATTTAGAATAATCAATCTTAACCTTTAGTTTGTCTCTTAAATCACTAAAACTAACTTTATAACCATATTAGTGACATTTAAGTAAGTAAAATTAATAGTTAGGTCAGATTCTAGAACTTTTCCTAAGTCTTTAACACTACACCTTAAGGACCCTTCCTGAGATTAGGACTAGATTATAGGGTTGATTTCATTCATTAAAAAAAAGGTTTTTCAATGAATGAATCCTTAGTTTTAGTAGTTTCTAGAGTTTTCAACTTATTTTTGATTATTTTTTTAACCTTAGATCTAAGATAGGAGATTCGTTCTATTAAATTTGATTACTTAATAGGATTAGCCTTGACTATTAGATCACTATTAGAATGAAACTTAGATCTTATGTCTTATCCTTTTTGGATTATATGATTAAGCCCAATCTCGTGGTGTTAAATCCATAATCTATAGTTTATTAGTTTTAGTTAGAACGTCTAAAATTATCAATTAGGTCGTAATGATTTATTATTTAACTTCTATAGTTGACTTTGATTTGGTATATTAGGACCTAGCTAGTCCTGATATTTTGTAACTCATAAGGATGAATTTCTAAGTTACACTTGAAATGTGATAAAATGGTGATCCTGAACTTGTGTAATTTGAAATAGTTATAACGAATAATAGAAAACAGATGGTATCACCATATTAGTAGAATCTCTTGCTTATTTTGATACTTATGCTACGCATTCCTTGTATACTTGAGCTTGCTTCCTTGGACATTTTATATAAGATAATTTTGTGCATGATAATGAAAACTTAAAATAATAGGATAACAGTTGCCTTTGGGTCCAGTTTATGGTGATTATGGTGCACATTTGCCCCGATGGACAGGGGTAAGGTGAGATCAGGATGCCTAACATTCTCATTGAGGAGAGTGTGTTAAGCTTGGGACCTATATAGTCTTGCAGACGTGCTTGACTCCTCAGTTGTTTCTAATAGTTGTCCATAGAAACAAAAGTAAAAAAACTAAAATATGTTGCATATGTATTGTCTGCCTCTTCAGTCATGCAGTATGTTCAGTATGGTTGCAGATTGAGATGTTTATATATGGGCCAGTTTGGCTAAGTTTTTTTGATATGGCAGTCAGTATACAGAGATTGATGTGTAGTTTTAGTATTTGGCTATGTTTTGGCATTATTTATTCAGTCAGATATTTCTTTGTACAGCTATTATACAGTAGGATGTTAGATTTTGTTGCTATTTATATATATCACTGCTGAGATTTATTATTGTAACTTGCATATTTCATTTGATCACCAGCATGTATTAGGATGTAGCATTTTCCTTCAATATATGTTTAGTTACTTATATTATATGCCCTATTTTATTTACTTTGCTTGTGAGGCATGTCTTAGCCTCCTTCTTGCTTAAGTTATAAATATTATTTATAGCTTTTCTTCTTTCTTATTGTATTGCCAGTCGCTCATTTATATATATAGTTGCTTAGGAAAATTTGTGTAAAGTGGTGATATTATAAAACATATAAAAATATATCAGCCTAAAATGTACTTAGACAAATTGTCTAACCAGATTTTCTCTTTTTTTAGCTGGGGCCCTACATTGTGAAACCGACAATGGCAGGTATAGAACAGATAAAAGATCCAGTACCTGAGGAGGAGCTATTTATAGAGGAGGAGCAGTAGCTCGGATCAGAGCATATATAGTCCTTAGACTTATTGTGAGGATGAGTGCCTTTACATTTCCTTTTATTTGAACTTTAAATGTTGTAATAAAATAGGTACTCTTGACTGTACATTTGGACTTATATACTTATATTCTAAGTTATATTTTGCACGTATATTACATTGTGATGCCTGGATGTCATTTATTGCTTCCGCACTCTGTACATTATAGTGACTGTTATATTGATTCTGTGTTAATCCTTCCCTAATCAGGTGGATTATGGAGTCTATCCTAATCCAATGATAAGTGAGGGTTAGCCAGAGTGACACTCCACCCTTAACCTAATCCTTGTTGAATTAAGGGTGCGGGGCGCCACAAATATTGATTGAATTAAGTTAAAACCTAATCAGTTCTAATTATTTTTAACTCATAAGGTCATGCTTATAAGTTATACTTGATAGTAGGAATTGGAGATCTTGAACTTGTGTAACTTAGAATAGTTAGAATAGTTTAAGTAGATAGCAATAGATATCATTATGTGTAGTAGAGTCCCTTACTCACTATTAATTTACTTGTGCTTTTGCATTCCTTGTACTTTGTTTTTTCCTTGAATATAAAAATATTGATGCATGAAATAAAAATTTAGAATAATTAGGATAACATTTAAATAGGGTTCAGTTATTGTTGATCGTGTGCATTTTACCCTACTAGATAGGGGTAAGGAGAAATAAGGATTAATTAACATTATTCATTGAGGAGTGTTGTATTAAGTTAAAACTTGCTCAGTCTTGCAAATGTGCTTGATTCCTTAGTTACTTCTGGATATGTCCATAGAAGTAAAATAAATAATTAAAATATTACTGCATTTTTACTTATTGCCTCCTCAGTCTAGTTCTGCTTTGTTATTACTCCTTAGCCTATTATGACGCTAAGAAACTTACTGACTTAGCCTCAGATGATGCTAAGAATATACATTTTCTATTCAACTGGATAGTTTAGCCCTCCTTCTAATATGATAGTCATTACATACATATTTAATATTTTACTGTTATATTTTTACTACAGTTTTCATTTACTTTATTTGCTTACTTGTATACTTATAAGATGCTACATTTCTTCTACTGCTTATTTATGCATATCACAGATAGATTGCTTATTTTTAAACTTGTATAATTCATATGATCACCAGCATATTTAGGGTAAGTCTTTTCTTTCAATGTTTTTCTTAATTTATTTATACAAATATGCCTAACCTTATCACAGCTTAGTATTGAGGTATATTCTCTTGCCTCATATATTGCTTAGTTATTAATGTTATATTTATAACTTTTCATATCCCTTTGTATGCATGTTGCACCCTTATGCTTTGCTTATTTTATAGTCTAAGTAAAATGGTGATACCAATAAAACTCATGAACTTAAACAGCTTAAAATATACTTTGACAATATGTCTAACTAGATTTTCTTTTTATTGGCTATGGCCCTATCATTGTGAAACCAATAATGGCAGGTTCTAAGAAATTTGAAAATCTTTTGCCTAAAGAGGAGCTATTCTTGGAGGAGCATTAGGTCAGGGTAGAAGATTAGTAGATTAAATGTCATTTTATTCTGCTTGTGAGGATGAGTAGTTTATTTCATTTTAAACTTATCTTAAAATTGATATAATAATTCAGGTACCCATGTATATTTTTTTATTGTACTATTATATTTTGAGCTGCATGTTTACTTCTTACTTGTAATATGGTGGATTGGATGTAGCATATTTTATTATCTTTGCTTCTGCACTCTGATGAATGTATATACTTAGTGAATGATTATGCTGTATTATTTAGAGCACATCCTTTCCTTATTAGTGGATTGAGGATTACACCTTAATATAATGATAAGTGAGGGATTTTCCAAAGTGGCACACCACTCAGCTTTGATTGTTGGTGGTTAAGGGGCGGGGCGCCACACCAACATCGGGCCACTGTATAGAAAGTTCAACACATATCCCCCTAAGTATCCTCAGAGCTAGTGTAACAGCCCAAGTGTTGTTACCCATCAATTAGTGACTTAATTAACTCTAATCCTTTTCCATTAGTCTTATAATAGTATTAGGAGTCTCAATTTCAAATTTCGTGCAATTTAGAGATCATTTGATAATATTCAACAATTCATGATTTTTTGATAATTCTGAGAATACTAATTTATTTAGACCTCAAAATCAAAAATGGAGTCCACCATTGGACTCACCACATCCAAATTAGCTAAGAGTGGTATTTTGGAAGTGTTTGGAAGTCGTCAAATTTTTCCCAAATATTTTAATAATATTTAAAATACCCAAATAATTAAGATAATTAAATTGACCTCAGATTGAAAATTCGATTGCATTTTTGAATTCCCCACACCTCAATTAAATGAGGGTGAATTTTTAGGATTTTTCAGAGTGCGTTTGGTTATTTAAATTTAATTAATAAATAGAGTATAATTACTTATTTAATTAAAGTAAATAAATTAATATATATATATAATATTTATTTTAAATAAAATTTATCGGTTAATATAAAACCGCGGGGATCCGCTACATGTGCCCGAACAGCATGCAGCGGATCGTTACGATCCGGACCGTCACATTTATTTGATTGAGATCTGACAGCTACCAATCTCTCCCCTACTTCCAACCGTTGGATCATTTCGCAAAATGGACGGTCTCGATCGATCCCTGTCCTTCCTCTCCGCACGATCTCTGCATCCCGCAGGTGAGGACGGTCCTTGCTTCTCCAACTATCCACATCCTCCGCCTTAGGTCTCCCTAGCTGCGTCTTACCTCTTTTGCTGTCATTATTTTCCTAAGGTGAAGAGCTAGGAGCTGGCGTGCGAAAATAAGGAGTGTTGGAGATACCTGCCAACGAATCGGAACCGTGCCCTATTAGCTTCTCTGCTTTCGAAATCTTCAGGTACCCATCCCTAAAACTCCCTTAATTGAATACTCTTTCCATTTTCTGTAAGGTTTAGTTTGATAAATGGGAGGATCGATTGAGTTCAGTAAAGCTCAATCGACCCCATATATTTAGGGTTACAATTTCGTCAATGAAACCTAATCCCACAAATTAGGGCATAATCTTCTTAATGTTAATGTTGATTCTTGACTATGACCTAATGCCTAGCATGTAAGTTATACCAATATCTTCTTCTTAGCATGTGTTTTGGTCTGAGGAGGTATCGATTCGTCCTGGATTCTAAAACCCTAATTTCAAAGTTTTCGTCTCTATTGTAGGGGATGAAGAATTAATTTCTTGGTTCAGTTAATTGAACCGGACCGGACCGGACCGGACCGGACCGGTCCATTCCGCGGTTATATGGAGACACGTGTCGACTCCTCATTAAGCCACGCCGATACCTTAATTTTTTCAAACATCGCTGATTTAAATTTTTTTCTTTCAAATTTCCATGTCGTCCCATTATTTTATACATTAAATTCTGTGTTTTTAATTTTTAAAATTTGACTATAAAATTATGTGTAGCCAATTAATTTAGTATAAATGATTTAATTATTAACCCAATATATAAACTTAGATTAATCATAACTTTATGTATATAAATCCAAATAATACGATATTATATATCATTTTGATCACAAAAATGAGTAGATTAATAATATGCAACCAATTTTTATTTTAATAAATATTTTAATTAGTTAATATTTAAGATTAATTAAATAATTATAAATTAATTTTATTATTTCATGTGACATAATTTGATTATTTAATTTCCAAATTGAATGATCAAATAGGTCATTTCAATCACAAAAATATGAGGAATAATAATATGAATTTAAATTTCATATTTGAACCATAATTTTCATAATCACTTTTTAATCCTAATTAGGAGTCACAAAAACCATAATTTTCTAATGTTGTCCAAATTTGACATACTTAGTGTCATTTTTCTCCTTATGATATAAGGATTTTAATTAATTATAAATTATTTCCATTAGTTAACAATTAGTGATTTTAGGTTTTTGACTATTAATTAGTATTATTATGATATATCCTAATATTCTGGATAGTATGTATTAGGTTTTATAAAATATTAGGATAGCTAATATATCATATTTATTATCTCCCATATAAGACATTGTGCATGAATAAAACTTTCACATTAAAAATAATAGGAGTTTATATTGCTGGATCAACCAAGGGTAGGTTAAAAAAGAATAATAAGGAGACCTCACATTCTCAGAGGGTGAATGTGAGTGTTGCTAATTTTGAACCCGCTTTTCTTTAGTTGTTAAACATACATGTTTAACTCCTCTTTTCATTCTGTATGTGCCCGCAGAATGAGTATGGTTTAAAATAACTTTAATCAATTAACACATGAGATCTTCTTCAATCTTATAGATTGTTAAGACTCATCATAGCTTCTTAGCTATATTACTTTTCATAGTTCTAGACAATGTGAATCTTAGACTAATAGTTTAAGATCTTCCTTCAATTTCTATACTATGCATTTTCTATATTTTAGTACTGTACTTTACTTGTTTACAATTTACTTAGATTATAGTGACTGTTGTTAAAGTTACATTTAAATGCATCACTGTCTCTTTTCCTTACTTAGCATAAGTTCTTTTGAACATATACATGCTTTACTTCATTTACTTTCATATGCATTTTAGTTTCTTTCTAGCCTATTTAGGATGCTTTTACCCTTATTTTATTTGCAGGCTAGGATGTATATTTAAGTGAGTATTCTAACTTACTTTGCATTTTTCTTACTTACTTTTCCACACTTGTATGCTTACCTTTTTGCACCCATGCTTGTGTTTATGCTATAACTAGTAGTGATATCTAATTAAATAATAAAATGCTTAGCCCAATCTTAAAATGTACTCAGACTATTTAGTATAACCAGATTTTCTATTTCTTAGCTTTGTCTTATCACATTTAAATGCTAAAATATGATAGATTAGGTGCATTTGGAGGTTAGTGGAGCTGGACCAAGTGCTAAAAGTTAGTTGCTTCCGCTTATAATATAATAAAATATATAGCTTATAAATATTTGCAAGTGAGCTTTTAATTCTTACTTTCATTTAAGTTTACTGTTAATTTGTAATTAATGCTATTTACTTTACTTTCACTATACTTGTGTTAGATCTTAGCTTTATAATTAAATGCTTGATATGCGGTGAATGGATGGATGTGAATGAATGCATGTAAATAAATATTAACTAAATCATTAGTTGCATGTTTACTTTGTATGTTAATTGAAATTAGTTGTATACTAAATTGCTTATAGAATTGGAAAATAGTTATATATCTAGGTTGAGAATCTCTTCTTATCTTCATGTATGTATTAAATACTATAAATTGAGCATATCTTAGGGTAGATAATTGTTACATATGTATTTTCTCATTTTAAACTTTTAGAACTAGAAATAAGCAATCCTATATATAATTTAGATTCACAGCCTTATAAGTTAAAAATAATTAAAACTGATTAAATTCTAATATGATTTAATCAATGTCAACTATATAAATTAACAAAGTAATCAATCGACCTATTTTAATGATTTAAGCAACCCAAACCCATCTTGATCAAGACAAATCGAGATGGAAGGATTAAGAATTAAACTCCAATTATTGGGGCTTAATCACTTAGTCCAAAAGTGATCCTAAGAACTAAGGCTTAAAACCCAAACCTCATAGACTAAAGATTAAGACAAATCCTATTAAATAAAGTCAATCTTAATAGAATGGATCTCTAATATTAGATCTAATGTTGAAAGATAAAAATAATCATAATTAAAATATGAAAATCTAGAACTAATAAAAATTAAGGTTTAATTTATTAAGTAACCCGTTTGCCCAATGAATGGAAACTAACCTAGTTATATTCCTAATCCTAAGGAAGAAGATCTTAAGGATTGAGGTACTAAGGAACTCCTTAAGAAGAGATTTAGAGAATGATTCAATTAATTACCATTAGAGTTATTTGAATATTATTATGCTTATTTACTAATTTAAAGAACTTACGATGGACATAATGTGAGATGAATCTCACATTATAAAGCTTAAAATAATAATCTAGGAATAACTTAGGATTTGACATAGAAATCTAATTAATAGCTTAAAATATGCAGAGTTAATTATAAAACATATTATTTACTAATTTTAATGATTAGATTATGATTTTAAGGTCTAAGAATGCTTAAACCTAAATTTTGAGCAAAATGACTATTTTGCCCCTACTTAAAGGTCTAAAAAGCTACTTTTTGATTTAGGGCTCTAAATTAAAAATTTTTATTGGCAATTGATTACTTATTGTCTAACATGAAGATAGACAGTAAGTACACCAAATTTGGATAATAATTAAGCCTTATGAGCTTGATTTAAAGAAATTGACTCATAAGGAAAATTTGGTAATTTTTACCTAATAAAGTCTAAAAGTTTAGTTAGTTTATTAACGCTTACTGTCCAAAGATTTCATAGAGTCCAAGAACATTAAATTCTGAGGTCTAATGATTAAGTTATGATCAAATCAATATTAGGGTTCAAATATGAAATTTTAGGGTTTTTACTTCCATTTGATGTCCAAATTTAATAAACTCAGTGGCTATAGCTTCCCTATGATACAGTGAGTACTTTAATTAGGAGTAGACCCAATTTGAACTATATTTGGCTAAGTTTTGACCTACTTAATTTCTAGGGTAATTAAGGAAGGTACCCAAAAGTCATTAGACAAATTATAATTCCAACAGAGAAACAAACACTACCAGAGCACTCAATTAGATCCGTGTGTTCAAATATATGGCTAAAGGAAAATTAGGATCAAATTGGTCAATAATTATGGGTCATAAATGTCGCTATGTGAAATACTCATCATACAGGAAATTTGATTGTGCAATATTATTCCTCCATCCACCTCCGCCTTGCCACCTCCATTTTCCCGGGCACTGAAGCGTTCATCCGAAGTGAAAATTAGTGTTTTATTTGCAAACAAGAAAAATCATATGAGTGCAAAGGATGCTTAGAATTTTACCATGGGCAAGGAGGGATGACAGACAGACCTGAAGAAGATCTCAAAGTCAAGTATCTAGAATGAAGAGCTCGAGTTCCTGGCACAAAACTGGATGAAGCAACAGTGCGGCTTTTAGGAACTTGGAGGCAGCGGAGAAGAGTGAAGATGGGGCGTTGATGGAGCCTAATGAAAAGCCTAGTGATGCGAATAACCTCGACAGTCATTTGCTGCGGAATCATAAGCTATGAGTGAGGCTTGCGAAGAGAGAGTGTGTTTACTATTTTCAATATTACGTATACACATATTATTCAAAATATGTACTGTTTTATAATATTTTAAAAATAATTATTATAATATCATTATTTAATAATTTATTTTATAAAAATTTTATTTATCTATTTGATATATTATTTTGTTAAATTAAAATTATGTTACTTTAAAATTTAAATAATTTTATTTATATAATTTACTAAATTATTAATCAAGCTCATTTAATTTTGTAGCGTTCGAACTTAAGAAAATAATTATTTATCAAGCTCATTTACTCTTGTAGTATTCTAACTTAAGAAAATAATTATTCATAAGCAAGTCTTTTTAGTAAGTACTGGAAGTGCTAATGATTTCAACTTTTAATTCATCCTCTTACAATAAATTTAATGAAATAACACCTAAATTCAATATAATTCATGTGGGTACTATAAATTATTTTCTAGTAAGATTAATTGCACTATTGTTATCACAAACTATTTTCTAGTAAAATTAATTGTACTATTGGGATGGGGCAAATACAAATTCAAAATATAATTAATCAGTATCAAAACCAAAAAATATATACAAAATTTTTGCAAGTGCTTAAGAGGATTATTTTTTAATAATGCCAATAATCACATATACCCACATATATCAAAAATTTATTTTAAATTAGCATTAATAAATATTAAAAATCACAAAGCAAATATAATAATAAGTTAATCATATTCAATTGGCAATATTAAGCAATAATTTAGAAAAAACATCCATAAAAAAAATGAAGTAAATGGGAATGGGAGGTGAACCGAAGACGGAGCACCTGCCATTGTTGAAATCGGTGAGGCGAGGCGAAGCGAGGCAAAGTGAAGCCAAGAGAATGCTGAACAGCGGCGCTGCGTCCGGCAGAGGCAAGCTTCGGGAGAACAAACACTAAAATCCCTATCCCTTGCGATAGATTGTCGGGCGATGTTTTCTGAATGTCAGCCAATTTTGACCGACATTCAGATAACATAACCTAACCAGTGGCTTTTTGGTAAATTTTAAGATGTCATTAAAGAGATAATATTGAACCAAACAACATCAATCTCATGAACATTTTAAAATGGCATATTTTTACGGGAGATGTCGGTAACCAAATAGCCTAAAATGGCATCTTATCAGTATTGACACATTGCTAACATCAAAATGGCGTCCAAACAAACAGCCACTAAATCATGATTAATTTTCAATAAAACAACATACCAAAACCAAAATAAAGATTCTTAAGTTAAAGTGCACATCATCCATGACAACCCTTTGCTTATCCAGGGCAAACCCATATTCTGCAAAGTGGGTTCGTGGTGTCCACAATAAATCCCTTTGAGACAGCTTTCTGGCTGGCCGGAACACTCGCGCTGCAACTTTCACAGCTGTTGGTCCTGACAAATGGACGATTACCACCGTTGCTGGAGAGCCACCGACCGATGTTACAATGAATGCAATCGTTCCTCCATCCGACTCTGTCTCACCACCTCCATTTTCCCATGCATCGAAGCATTTGCCAGAAGCGAGAATTAGTGTTTTATTTGCAAACAAGAAGAATCATACGAGTGCAAAGGATGCTTAGACTTTTACTGTTGGCGAGGAGAGATAACAGACAAGCCTGAAAAAGATCTCAAAGTCAAGTATCTTAAATGAAGAGCCCAAGTTCTCGACACAAAAATGGATGAAGCGATAGTGCGGCATTTAGGAACTTGGAGGCAGCAGAGAAGAGTGAAGATGGGGCGTTGATGGAGGCTAATGAAGGGCCTAGTGATGCGAAGAACCTCGATAGTCATTTGTGAGTGCTGCGGAATCATACCTATGAGTGAGGCTTGCAGAGAGTGTGTATTATTTTTAATATATAGTATACGGATATTACTCAAAATATGTATTATTTTATATTATTTTAAAAATAGTTATTATAAAATCATTATTTAATAATTTTATTTTTTTTATCTATATGATATATTATTTAGTTAAATTAAAATTATGTTACTTTAAAATTTAAATTATTTAATTTATATTTGTAATTACTCGAGTTGTTAACTCAGTCAATTAAGACTAAACCAATCTTTAATATTGATTCTAATGCCCTTAAATAGTCATTAGGACCTCACCTTGAAGTTTTGGGTCCAATTTAGGGGTCAAATGAATCAAACCCTGATTCTGGGAATTCCAGGAACCTTGGAATTTGACATATTTATTTTGACCTCAAATTAAAAATCAATTTTTGCCATTGCACTCATTGCCCCCAAATTATCTAGGGGTGATATTTTGGAGGCAATTGGAAGTTGTCAGAATTTAGTCAAATATTTTATTGTATTTAAAACTCTAAAAATTAGGAAAATTAAAAACTCGTTGAAATCGAAATCCAACTTCGCCGTTGTGTTCCTCACCATTCAATTAGCTAGGTGTGAATATTTGAAAAATTTTCTGAAATTATTAATCATTTAATTTTAATTAAGAAGAGTTGAATTTAATAATTTAATAATTATTTATTTATTTAATATTCATAAATCCCTAAACGGTGCGTCCGCAAATCGTACGCATCGTCTCTTCGGATCTCGCAGTAGCCGAGGTGTGGGCCCCATTCACGTGCTTTGTCGACCTCTCTGGTTGACACACTTTCTCTTATAACACGGCTGAGCAGTGGGACCCACCCTCGCGTCACACCCATCAGCTGTGGGCCCACCTGCTGTCCGGGCGCCACGTGTCCTGCGTGGGTCCCACCAGCGGTCACTGCACCTGCTTTCCGTCTGCCATGTGTCTATGATGGGTCCCGCAGCCGCAGATTTAATTATTAAATCAATTCTGCAATTTTATATTCTAACAATAACATTTAATTTGCATAATATTAATTAATTAAATACAAAAACTTTAATCACTTATATATATTAATCCATAAGTCAAAGTATATTAAATATATATCTCATTTTGCTTAGAAAAATGAAAGGAATATTATGACAACATTAATTTTCTTATAATATGCATATTTAACATAATTATTTTTTATGACCCCTCACTTAACCCTAAACACTAGAAAACTTTAAACATTCATAATTTTGTACATATTGATCCAAATATAATTAATATGGGTCTTATTTTAATTAGGAAAATGCCTAAATTAGTCTGATAGTATTAGTTTTGCTGTTAGGTCAATACTTTGACTAATCACTTTTAAGACCTTTCCTTAATATTATCCTATTTAACCTAGAAATTGGTTTGACCATAACTTAGTCAATTGAAATCCAAATTATGTCATCCAAATTACTATTTAGATTAGAAAAACCTAATTAACAGTAAATTGAAATAAAGTTTAGGTTTTGATAACTAGAAACCATAATTTTCCCTAATTACCATAGAACTTGATTAGGTCATGACTTGACTAAATAAAGTCCAATATGGGTCTTTTACCAATCATAGTACTCAGTGTGTTATAGGAAAGTTATAGCCAATAAGTTTGCTGAATTTGGGCCTCATTTGAGAAAGTTAGGTTTTTGACCCATTCTTAAGCCCAAAAAAATTACACTTTTAGACTATAGAACTGTTTTGGATATAACTTAACTAATAACTTCATAATTTAGTATTCTTAGGCTCTATGGAAATCTTAGAAAGTGAACAAAAATAAACTTACTAAAGTTTTAGACTTCAATAGATAAATTTACCAAACTACCCTTATAGGTTAAACTTTTTAAATTGAACCCATATGTCTTAATACTTGTCCAAATTTGATGTACCTACTATATATCTTCATGTTAGATAGTAAGCATCCATTTTGCATCATCAAAATTAATTTTGGAGCCCTTAATCAAAAAGCAGTATTTTAGACCCTTAAGTAAGGGCAAAACAGTCATTTTTTGCCTAAAATTTAGGTTAAGTGTCCTTAACCTCTGGAATATCAATTAAAACATTTAAATCAATAAAATGAATGATTTGGAATCAAGTTAGAACTCTTAGACTCATTAATTGAATAATTTGAGAAAAATCCTCATTTGAGGCTTGAAAATTCTTAAGTAAAACTAATACCTCTCTAGCTTAGTTCTTAACTCACATACCAACTCTTTAAGTAAATTAGACCAGCAAATAAAAATAGATTATGCTAATTATCATCAATTCATAAACTCCCTACGTCATCCATTAGGAGCTTCCTTAGAATTTGCACTTTACTTGAGAATCTTTTCATTAACAGTTTAGGGATAGAGATTATGTTAGATTTCATTCATTGAGTAAATAAATTATTTAATGAATGAAACATTAATTTTATTAGTTTTTAGATTTTTATATTTTAATTATGTATATTTTATCTTATAACTTTAGGTTCAAATTAGGAGATCCCTCTTATTAAGCCTTGATTTTCCTTATTAGGGTTTGCCCTACTCATTAGTCCTTAAGTATTACCTTTGGGATTATGAGGTTAAACCCCAAAATTTGGGGTTTAATTCCTAACCCCTAACTTTAATAGTTCTTGATCAATCTTAGCTCAGATCATCTAAATTCATCAAATAGGATGTATTGATTAATTTTTTAACTTGTAAGCATCATTAATTGAATTAAATTAAAATATGATCAGTTCTAATTTTTAACTCATAAGACTATGAATCTAAGTTATACTTGATAGTAAAAATTGGAGATCCTGCACTTGTATAACTTAGAATAATTAGAATGGATTAAGTAAATAACAACATATATCCTTGTACTTGTGCATTTTCTTTGAACATGTCATACAAGATAACATTGTTGCATGAAATGAAAATATAAAAAAATTAGGATAACATTTGCATAGGGTTCAGTTTCTGGTTGATATTGCGCATTTTACCTCCACTGGACAGGAGTAAGGAGAAATAAGGATTACTTAGCACATACTAATTGAGGAGAGTTGTGTTAAGTTGAAACCTGATTAGTCTTGCAGATGTGCTTGACTCCGCAGCCACTTCTGGACGTGTCTATAGAAGTAAAGTAAAATAACTAAAATCTTACTGCATGTGTATTTTCTGCCTCTTCAGTTCAGTTCTGCTTTGTCTTCCGTCTTAGCCTCTTATGACGATAAGTGATATTACATTTTTTGGTTTAGTAGGTTAGTTTAGCCCTACTTCTAATATGACAGTCATTATATACTTACTTTTTTGTTTTATAGTTTACTTTTACTGCAGTTAGCCTTTATATTACTTGCTTACTTATATACTTATAGGATGCTAGAATTCTTTCTTGCTTACTTATATATCATAGTTGGATTACTTTCTTTTAAATCTGCCTAGTTTATATGATCATAAGCATGTTTAGGATGAGTCTTTCCTTTCAATATTTTTGTTACTTTATACCTATATGCCTATAGCCTTGTCACAGTTTTGGTGTTAAGATGTGTCCTTTTTACCTTACATGTTTCTTAGCTATAAATGCATTTATTTATAACTTTCTCACATTCCTTTGTATGCTTATTGCACCTAATTTTGCTTGCATAGTTTTGTAGTTAAGTAAAAATGGTGATAGTATAAAACTCATGTATATAAATGACTTAAAATATACTTAGACAATATGTCCAACCAGAATTTTCTTTTCTTGGCTGGGTCCTAGCTTTGTGAAACTGATAATTTCAGAATCTGAGAAATTTGAGGACCTTGTGCCTGAGGAGGAGCCATACTTGGAGGAGCAGCAGGTTGGAGTTGAAGGAGAATATGGTGGCTGTCTTTTTATTCTGTGATTATGAGCAATTTATTTCATTTTAAACTTATTTAATTGATATAATAATACAAGTACCCATGTGTATTCTTTTACTATACTATTTTATTCTGAGCTATATGTTTATTCCTTGTCTTGTATTATGGTGGATTTGGATGTAACCTTTTATTCTTTCCTTGCTTCTGCACTCTATTGAATGTATATACTTAGTGAATGATTTCACTGTATTATTCAGAGCACATCCTTCCCTTATTAGTGGATTAGGGATTTAACCTAATCTAATGATAAGTGAGGGGTTTTCCAGTGTGACACACTGCTTCTTGATCATGACTGTGGATAATCAGAGGGTGGGGTGCCACAGTTGATATCAGAGAGCACCATAAGGTGTCAGATTGGAATTTGCATTCCTCTCTAATAATGGATTGTTCTTCTACCATTCAGTCGTTAAATAGATACCTAAGTTACATTAAAGGTACCATAGTCTTGTGCTCAGAATAAAAGACAGAATGGAAAATACTTATATAACTATATAATATGCTCGACTTTAAAACTCAAACCTTAGTAAACAACTCAACTTAAAGGAAATTGAGTGAACATATAGGATGTGCCTTGCTGAATTATTAATAAAAGAAATGAACTAGTCCATTTCCAAAAAAAAATTTAGACTCTAAGAAAGCATTATTTTAATTTAGATTAGAAAATGAGTCCCAGATAGACCCCTTCCATCACTGCATCTGGCAGCTCTTGTACAGAATTTAACGCACTGCTTGAGGCGGTACGGATTATGGTCGACTCTCAGACTAAGCAAGCTGAGAGGTTAGAAAGACTTTTAACATCACAAATGAGCCGAAACCCCCCTCCAATAGCTGTTGCCCATGCACCTTACTATTCTTTTCAGCATCATGTACAATTTGCAGATGAACTTCTGCATAGTTTCCTCCGATTAAAGGCCCCCACTTTTAATTAAAGTCTATTAGCAATCGACACTATCAGTTGGTTAAATGCATACAATTATGTGACATATTCAAATGCATAATTATGAATTCAGTGGCATATAGCATAGTTTTGAATCAGCATTTATTCAGTTTCAAATTTGCTTACTATTTCACCTATATTTCAGCAGTTAGTTGCAGTTTCAGATTTATTCACTATTTTCTCTACATTCATTATTCAATTTATAGTTTCACTTTACTTTACGCTCAGATTTATACTATTTTAAGCTTTCAGCTATTTTACGATTTTTTCTACAATTTTTCCTAAATTATTTAAATGTTAAATAGTAAATGATTATAACTGTTAGAATAACTTTCGATGTGTTGGACTTATTGTCTAACACGTTGTACTTTTGAGATCTGACAATTTGTTAGATGCTGAGCAGTTTATGAAGCCAGATTATGTGGATACTCAAGAGATCCAAGAGGAGTTTGAGGAGTACTAGTGGACTCTCCACCAGCCTTTATCTTATGATTAGTTATTCTCAATTCAACATTTAAACTCTATTCAATAGTTCATTAAAATGTTGTAATAACTCTGGATGTTTTCTCTTTTCTTTTTCTGAGAAGAATATTTCATTTAGCTTCTGTGATGAATATTTTTCGATGTATGCTTTAGCTTTCGCACTCTGTATTTATGTCAACTTATACTTAGTATTGTGATGTGATCAGAATATTCATAAAATGCTAGTATTCATGTAACTTAAATCCTATTTGTATTGATAATCCAATATATACGAGTACCTTATCTAATAGTTAAGGTAAGAATACTACACTTATCTTAAAGATTAGTACTCAGCTCTCCTTTCTTGAGGTAGAGTTTCAGCAGTTCTTGTTCTCAGTAGGTTTATCCGGGGAAGTTATATTTCTTTCCCGAGTAATGCAGCGTTTTGCCACCAAATATTATTCCTTAAATTAATTGTGTGCGGCGACGGGACGGGGAATTACACGAAGGCAGCCCATGCTGGGTCGGGTCAGGTCGGCTCCGACTCGTGCCTTCAGGCTCGGTATGCGTGTTAAGCTCTGACATTGGGTCGTGGGGTCCTAGTTCATGTTGTCGGCCACTCGAGCCAACGCATGTCATCCTTGTCAGCAGCTACAGTGGTGGGTCCCACCCCATCTCATTAGTTATGCTGGGTCAGTGTCACGGGACCTGCCAGTCTTCTCAATCGTGTGATGGGGCCCACCTATCACCTTCTGTCCTGGATGTGGTCTCACCTACTCGACAAAATAAGTTAATTCAAGTGATAATTTAATATGAATAAATTGTTTAGATTAAATTAACTTATTTAACTGCATAACTTTTAATCCACTCATCCAAATATATCAAATATACATCTCATTTTAATTAGAATAATACTTTGAGGATTTTTATGGTGGTGTCAATTGCCCTATTTGGTGAGTATTTCTAATAGTGACATTTAGGACCCTTATGTAATGACCTATTTAGCCTTAAACTTTCATTACTCATAACTTTGTATCCTTAGCTCCAAACATAGCCAATATATACTCATTTTGCTCAGGAGAATGCAGAGTATGTTTTAATAGTATTAGTTTAGCTCAAAATTAGGTCATCTAATATACCATTCTAATCATGAGAACCAAAGGACCAGTAAATTACAAAAACATTTAAGATTTGGTGGTTAGATTTCTTAATTAGCCCTAATTAACCCAAAACTTGTTTAAACTCCTTGAATAGAGTAGAACACTTTAGTGAAGTTAATTTTTTATTTTTAGGATTAATTATACTAATCACTTACTAATCATATTAAACCCTAATTATGTCATAAGTTAAGCAAATGAGGTTCAAATTGGGTATACTCCCAGTCATAGTACTCAATGTGTTATAGGAAAGCTATATAGCCATTGAGTTTTGTAGAATTTGGACATCATTTGGAAAAATTAGTTATTGGACCTTTTCTAAAAAATCCTAACTTACCCTTTTAGACCCCAATATTATTTTGGCCATAACTAAGCCAAATTACCTCAAAATTTAGTAATCTTAAACTTTATGTAATCCAAAGACAGTAAGCAACATAAGTATAGCTAAAATTATACATTTCCCTAAGTATAATTATTAAACTATCCTTAATGAGATAAAACCTTAATTTGAGTTCATGAGGCTTAATCATTAGTCAATTAAGGTGTACTTATTATTTATCTTCACATTAAATATTGAGTAACCATTTGGCATTAATAAATTTCTGTTTGGAACCTTAAATCACAAAGTTGTATTTTCAATCTTTAAGTATAGCAAAATGATCATTTTGCCCAAATTTAAGTTTAAGCATTCTTAAGCCTTATAAACCTAAATTAGTTAATAAAATCAGTGATATAAGTGATTTGGAATCAATATTAATTCAATTAAGCTTGTTAAACTAAACTTCTAAATCAAATTCTAATCATTTATGGGTTAGGTTTCTTCTTTAAGCCTAAGAACTTTCCTTAGGGATTAGATGTATACTTATGATAGAATTCATTCGTTGGGTAAATGGGTTACACAATGAATGAAACCTTCATTTCTATATTTCATCTTTTATTTTGATTATTTTGCATTTAAACCTTAGCCTAAGTTTAGAGATTAGTCTTATTAAGCCTGACTTTGCTTTATAAGATAACCTTAACTTGTAGAATGTGAGAGTTGGGCTTATTAACCATATACTCTTACTCTTTAGAACCTATTGGATTAAGAGGTTAAGCACCAACCTTTGGGAGTTTAACTCTTAATCCCTCAAGCTTTATTTGTATAAATCAAGATCAGATGGGCTTATTAAATTCATTAATTAGGACGTTGATTTATTAATTAATATTATGTAAGCGTCACTAATTAAGTTATGAAAGAACTTGATTAGTTCTAATTTCCTTAAACTTTATAGGACCGTAGTTTTGAGTTTATACTGGATAGTAGGATATTAGAAATTTTGAGCTTGTATAATCTCAGATTAGTTATAACAGATTAAATTAGAAAATAAGTGATATCACATACTTTGAGTAGTGTTATATTGCCTTGTATTGAATGCTTTGCTTCCTTGTTTTGAAACTTTACATTTTTGATATAATATATGAGACATGGAATATTTGATGAATATTTTATGTTAGTATTAAAAATTACATAAGGCATATTCATGAATCATCAAATGAATGAATTTAAGATGAATCAAAAAAATATATAACATTTTAAATGTGATTTGTCCTAATTAGTCTGCCTCTACACTATTGTGGTATATTGAAATTCATATGCAGTTTAGTGCCCAGATATTTGAGTCCAGGAAAATATTTGATATGGCATATTTTTAATGGACATGTTTAGTAAAGAATAAATATCCTCTTCCAAAAAATGATAATTTATTTGATCAACTATCCGGAGCAAAGATTTTCTCTAAAATTGACTTAAGGTCAGGATATTATCAAATCAGAGTAAGAGATGATGACATACCAAAAACTGCATTTAGGACCTATTATGGGCATTATGAATTCTTAGTCATGTCTTTCAGATTGACTAATTCCCTGTCTGTATTTATGGACCTAATGCAGCGCATTTTAAAACCTTATCTTGATAAATTTGTCATAGTATTTATTGATGACATCCTTATTTATTCCAGAGATAAATTCGATCATGAAAAGTATCTTAGTACTATTTTGCAGTTATTAAAAGATAATAAACTTTTTGCTAAATTCTCAAAATGCAAATTTTGGTTAAATTCAGTAGCATTTCTAGGACATGTTATAGATGCTAAAGGGATAAGAGTTGATTAGAAAAAGATTAGTGCTATCCAACAATGGATTCAACCCCAAACTGTAACCGAGATCAAAAGTTTCTTAGGCCTTGCTAGCTGTTATAAAAAATTTGTATCAGGATTCTCTTTAATAGCTTCTTCAATAACTCAATTAACAAAGAAAGATATTCCATTTGTATGGAATTCTGATTGTGAAGAAGCTTTTCAAAAGCTAAAGCATTTATTAACAATAGCGCCAGTGTTAGTTTTGCCTCAAGAAAGAAAGGACTTCTAAGTTTATACTGATGCTTCAAAATCAAGACTTGAATGTGTTTTAATGCAAGAAGGTAGAGTCATAGCTTTCGCTTCAAGGCAGTTAAAACCAAATGAGAAAAAACCCTGTCCATGATTTAGAAATGGCAGCTGTAGTTCATGCTTTGAAAAAATGGAGACATTATTTGTACGGTGTAAATTGTGAAATATTCGTTGATCATCAAAGTCTTAAGTATGTCTTTACTCAAAGAGAGTTAAATTATAGACAAATAAGGTGACTAGAATTCATTTGTGATTATGATTTAGAAATACTTTACCACTCGGGTAAAGCAAATGTGGTGGCAGATGCTTTAAGTAGAAAAGCAGCATTATCTTCTTTGATATCTAGTAATTTGATGATAAAAGACTTTAAGAAATTAAGTATTGAACCTATTGCATCAGCAGAATTATAAGTATTACTAGCCAAGTTTAATACCGAACCTTCATTGAAGGACAGAATTGTAGATGCTCAAAAACAAGATAAGAATTTTGATAAATTTAAAATGGATATAGAAAATAATAAAAAACCTGAATTAAAGATAGAAAATAAAATTATCTTTCAAGCAAACAGAATGTGGATTCATAAGGATCTTTAATCAGAAATTTTAATGGAAGCTCATAACTCTGGTTATACCATTCATCCAGGGAATAGTAAGATGCATCAAGATCTTAAGAAAATATTTTGGTGGCCAGGCATGAAGAAGGACATAGCATATGCATCCAAATGCCATTCGTGTTGCTTAGTAAAAGCTAAGCATCAACAACCTGGTGGACTCCTCAAATAATTAGAAATTCCTGAGTGGAAATGATCTGATATTTTTATGGATTTTGTTATGGGTTTACCAAAATGCAGGTCTTGAGCATATGCTATTTGGGTTATTATCGATAGGTTAACCAAATCATCACATTGTATACATATTCGTCAAACTGATTCAATGGAAAAGTTAGCAAAAATATATATTAAGGAAATTATTCGCGTTCATGGTACTCCAATTTCAATTGTTTCAGACCGAGATAGTAGGTTTACCTCTCGTTTTTGGCAAGTAGTTCATCAGGATTTGGGAACTAATCTGGCTATGAGTACAGCATTTCATCCACAAACGAATGGACAAATAGAAAGAGTAAATTAAATTCTTGAAGATCTATTGCATCTTTGTGTATTAGATTTTGGCAGAAGTTAGGAAGAGTATATTGCCTTAATTGAATTTGCCTACAATATTAGTTACCAAGCCAATATAGGCATGGCACCTTATGGAGCACTTTATGGTAGAAAATGTAATACTCCACTTGCATGGACTAAAGTTGGAGATGTTCAATTATTTGGATCTGAATTAGTTGAAGATGCAAATAAGAAGATTCAATTAATTAAATCAAGGATGATAACTGCTCAAGATAGACAAAAGAAATACCATGATCTTCGTCATCATTCCCTTGAATTTCAAGTTGGAGATAAAGTCTATCTTAAAGTAAGTTCTATGAAAGGAATACAATGTTTTGGCATTTCTGGGAAGTTAAGTCCTAGATATGTAGGACCATTTGATATTATTGCAAAAGTTGGGATGTCAGCTTACCGTTTAAAATAACCCGACAACTTTGCTACAGTTCATAATATTTTTCATGTATCATCTTTAAGGAAATGTTTAATCAATCAAGAACAACAAATTCAAGTTACAAAAATAATCTACAACCAGATTTAACTTTTGAAATCAAGCCAGTTAAAATATTGGGGAGAGATCTTAAGCAGTTAAGAAGCCGTAGTATTCCCATGGTTAAAATTTTGTGGCAGAATCAATCAGTTAGTGAAGCTACATGGGAAAGAGAAGAAACAATGAGAAATAAATTTCCAGAACTTTTCTTATAATTAAGGTATTCTTCAAACTCTTAATTACTTGTGTCCATGTCACTTTAATTGAAAGTTGAGTTGGATGTCGAGGATGACAAATCTTTTAAGAGGGGGAATCTGTAACAACCCAATATTATTAATCACTATTTAATAGTCTAGTTAACTTTAAATCTTTTCTATCATGTCTTAATTAGTCAATAAAAATGAATTCTGGAATTTTAATCTAGTTTGGAGATCAAATGGTCAAAACTCTAAATTTGGATAATTATTTTGATAAGGAAAATGAAAAAATTATTTTGACTTCTAATAAAAAATCGGATTTCGCCACTGAGTTCCTCACCCTAAATTAGCTAGGGGTGAAAAATTTGGTAAGTTTTGGAGATTGTCAAAATTTTTCGATTATTTTATTATATTTTCGAAAATCTGAAAAATAAAATAATTAAGATTACTTCGGATTGAAATTTTGATTTCATTTTTGAGTTCGTCATCCCCAATTTAGCTAAAAAATAATTTTTCAAAATTTTCTTTAGAAACAAATAATCATATAATTCTAATTAAATAAAATTCCTTATTAAATAATATTATATATATATGTGTGTAACAGGGAATCCTTAGATTGCCTTTTGAATTTCATCAAGAACAATAATTTTTTAGCTGCTTTTCTGAATAATTGGGAGCCTCTGAAGCATACTTTGGTCTAGTGGTTAACTCATTTGTAATTTTGTCTGGTATATTTGGTGCTGGTCTCTTTTGGTTTCTCAAGTTTAGTGGTTTACAGGATCCTCTTCATTTTGCACTACTGGATGGCTATTTAGCAACCGTAGTGTGATTTGAGGGATTTTTGGGTATTACATTTCCTTTATTTGGATATCCACTATTGTCTTGTCATTTTTCAGCTATCAGCGGTCGGGTGTTGCTTCAGTAGTCACTGTTCTGGAAGATCTCTGAATTTTCTTTCTGTCGGTTGATATTCTGAGGTCTGAGGCACTGTCCTGGCTTTATAAAATAGTTTATTTTGCGATTAAGGCTATCTTCTTTTCTTTTTGGAGGTTCTATCTGGATAGTACTTTCCCTTTAAATGGCAGGAAGTCTGAACATTCAGATTGGGGCCCCGACCTCGCTTTTGTCGGAATCACGTAGATTTTTGTATTCACTTATTTTTTAGGAAGGTGGCAGGTGGTGTTCTGTTAGGCTGGATGCTTGAAACCTTTATCTGGTTCTGCGAATTGGCTATATCTGCTCATCTGAACCCTCTGCTTTTTGGCGTTACCGAGTCCTTCTGGCTAGGTGCTTTGATGCTGTTGGTGATAGGTCAATCCCTGGATTCTGCATTGTCTGCTGTTCTCCCTCTCTGTCGGTGGCCTGCACATTGTGGTTATGCTACTGGATTCAATCTTTACTAGTTTTCTGTGATTTTTAAATTCAATGCTGGTTTTCGTTTGTATTTAATCTTTTTTGTGTTTTTTGCGGTTCCCTGTTGGGTCTCTTCCTGGGTTATTTTTGGGGTTTTTGTGGTTCCATGTTTGGATATCTTTTGTACTTAGCTCTTTTTTATTGTTTTCATACCCTCTTGGAAGTCTACCTGGGGTAAGTTGGGTGGATTTTTGGTCAAAGTCCTTTATGCTAGGTCGGGACTTTGTGTCAGTTTGTAAAAATATTTCTTTTGAGATATATAATGGAAAGAATTTTTCTTTTTTTAATATATATATATATATATATATATATATATATATATAACTCTATCTTATCCTAATAAAAAATCGGCTGCCCTAAATTCATTCGCACACGACCGACACTCCCCCCCCTCTCGTTCCTATCCCTCGAGCGATGCAAGGTTTGCGGGAACGACGCCGTTCAATCGAGGCAAGGATCGACAACGCGTGGCTCACACCGCAACAACACGTCAATAGGAAGCTTAGAGGCCATCGGATCGCTATCCCCGACCATGCCTCTCGTGCCCTTAAGAAGAGGGATTACGAGTCCATTAGGGGATTTCGAAATTATTCTTGCAAACTCTGAACCTCAGCAGCTTCCTCACGACGATCTAATAAGGTACTCCACCTGTTCTACTTCTTAATATAGCTTACAAATGATCAATGATAATCTAGGATTTATAAAATATTAGAAGAATGCGTTATCAATTATTTTCTTTGTTAGAAGTGATTATGTTCATATTTTATTGTGAATCTTTACCTTTGACTTGTTGTTTCCGACTCATTTATTCAAATGAATTAAGTAGAGTATATGTGAACAAAATGGATCTATTGTTACAAGTATATTAAAAATAAGATACTAACATACTAATAGTGTGCATTTTAGTTTAGCAATAATAAATTTATTAGTATAATTAATATTGATATTAAGTTAAATACTAATTACATTTTGCAGTCGAAGTTAGAATGTACTCAACTAACTTAATCCCATTATAGAGCTTTTTCTTATTTCGCTTTGCTCATGAAACACAGCTTAACATATTCCAAAATCATATTATGACTTCTCTTCAATGCCAAAGCCATAAATAATATGAATCGAACTTCAATAGTACAATATTGTTATATGGGTCAGATTATTGATTTGTAAAGTAAAAGCTTACTAATAAAATAATTACTGTAGAGGTTGCTAAGTATATGTTTTAGTACTCATGAACATATATGATAAGAAATGATTATATTCATGACGCAGTTGAACTGACTTTAGTCAAGTGAAGCTTAAAGAAAGTCGTCTTAGATGATTCATATATTATTTATTCTCTAGTATTATTTGTACGAAGAGTGTGTTTAAATTTTAGAATTCTTATTTAAAAAAATGCAAAAATAGTTTTTATTATAGATCATGAGTTTAAATATATATTGTTCTTGAGAAAGTTAATTAAAATAATTTCAAGTATCACTAAAACATTATGTATATATATATATAAATATATACATGTATATATATATATATAGCTTAGTTATAGTTATAGTATTGTATTTTCATATTACTAAAAGAGGAATCATTTGGTTAGAAATGTTTAAAGATCATTTTACTATCTTTATTTTATTGTACATCCTATTATTAATAGATAACAATTTTTAGTTGCAAAGTCTTTCATTTTCAATAAAGTTTCTTCTACCTTGTTTAATTTTGCATAGCCTTTACTTAAACTGTAATCTTTATATTGTTTACACTTGATAATCGGTTAGCACAAAGCTAGATAAATATTCCTGAAATACTAAAAGAAGTATGTTACAATTCAATTTGACCTTACTTCCATTTTGGTAAAGAGAGTACTATTTAGAATAAGGAAGAATATAACATTTTATTTAAAATTTGTGATGCTCATGCTAAGTGTCAAATATGAAAGTGAAGATATTTATTTATTGTATAATATTACAGCACATATGAGTAGTTTGCTTAATTTTCATTGAAAAGAATTATAATGTACTCATGTTAATAAACTAAATAGGATGTTATCATTTTGCTTTTATAAGTTTAAGGATCGGTGTGAACGTCTTTTTTTTTTATTTTATTTGCTGCATTATCTATGATCAGAAGCATAAATTATGTCGTTTAGCACCTGAGGAATCTATAAATTATATCTCAAATAAAAAAAAAATTCATTCATTTCTCATAATTAACCTGCTCCTTAATCCAATTTTGTCTATCTTTTCAGGAAAAATACATATCCAATGAATTTCGAGCAATTTGGGCAAATTTCCAAAGTTTTCTAAAGGAAAACTGTTGCTGCGCGCTGCAGCGGGCCATTTTGCAAAACGCAGGCGCGATCGCGCGCTGCAGCGGGCTATTTTGCGAATCGCGGTCGCGATCGTGCGCTGCAGCGGACCACTTTGCAAAACACGGGCACGATCGCGCGCTGCAGCGGGACAGTTTGCAATCACGGGCGCTACAGCGCACTGCAGCGGGTAAATTTGCAAAACTGTTGGCGCAACCGCACGCTACAGTGCACTGTAGCGACCCTTTACTTATCAAACCAGATTGCCCTAGTGTGCCTCAGCGGGCCTTTTCGCAAAACCATCCGCTACCGCGAGCTGCAATGGCCCGCCGCAATTTTTTCTGGCAGAAGCATTAATTGTGGCTGGGACAAGACACCCAACCAGCCTCTTGTCTCCCGCCATCATTATTTCTGCTGCTGCTCTATTTTTTAATGGAAAATGATCTTTTTAATGTGATGAGAAGGATAAAACAATGGAAAATATTAGTCACCTCACCCATCAATTGGAAATTCCATCATTACTCCAAAATTTTAAAGGCATTTGCTAGTTTTGATCATGAAAATGAAGATGCAGCCCCTCATTTATAAATACCACCTCTCTTGATAAGAGGAAGGTTCCAAACTTGTCTCACTATAATCTAAATAAGAGAGGGGCTGCATAGAAGAGAAGAAGAACTCCCCAAGAGTGGAGGAGTTCATCTTGCTAAGGAGAAGGAGGAGAAATGCAACACTAGGGACCTAAGAGAAGCACTTCAAGCAAGGGGAAGAAGAGTCTGAAAAACTTCCAAAGGAACATTCCTAGTATTTTCTAAGCTCTTGCTTTATAATTTTTTTTCTTAGTTGATCATAAAAGGGTCTTTATCCATGTATATATTCTTTTTCATCTCTTTTATAATGGAGAGCTAAACCTCCCTTGGGAGGGTTGGGGCAATCCCACATATTTTGATAATTACTATAAAATGTATGAAGTTCTCCTCAAGTATTAATAAAAATTGCGAATTTAATAACTTGCTAAAGAAATGCATAAAGATATTGTAGACTTGAATATGGACCAAAGGACAAGGACTATTGAACTAAAGGACTAATTTGTCTTGTGCTCCATAGCTCACCTTAGTCTTGATGTTAGATTTATGAGTGCATTAAAACTTAAAACTATGTAAGAGAGTTCTTGAGCTTAGTTCACCTTAATTTAAGCTCAACTAATGAGTTGATGCGTGTGATGCTGAGACCCACTAATTGAGCTCGGTTGCTCAGTATACTTGAGGGAGGGAATGGAATAATTGTGTGCTCATGAACGAGGTGACATAGTCATTGAGCCCAATGAATTACATCCCTCATATCAACTATGTGTGATGCGCGTGACGCTCTTAGTGGAATCAATGCTTATAAGAACTTAAAAGTTAACAACCCTCACCTCCATGATCAAGCGATGAGGTCAAATCTTTTTTTTTCTAAGCTACCACAATATCCTGCTCAAAATAAAGAGGTATAAGAATCTTATAAGGATCTTTGTGCTAAAATAGAACCGATTGTGTGTTCATTTTGTGCACAAGATTTGAACTTGTAATTATTTGAGATAAAACTCAAGGAAAGACAATGTGCACTTGATTAAGATCAAAGAAAATAAAATATAAACGCTTGAAGAATCATCTTATATAAGTTATCTATCATGCCATGTGGGAGAAACCCAACTCTCCTCTTCCTTTTATTTGACTTATTTTTTACTGAGTGATTGTTGTGCTTGTTCTAGAACCAACTTAAACAAAACATCGATAGCTTAAACATTAGTGATATTAGATACACCTTAGTAACAAAGCATCTAATTCTATGTGGTTCGATAAATCCCAGAAACTCAAACTTTCTACTTATTACTTCAGAATACGTGCACTTGCATGAAAGCGCAGACACATATTCTAGGTCTGTCAGCACCCTTACTTATAAGTAATAGAAGTGAAAATCTGCTATGACAGGGCAAACTATTATAAAAGTAGACATCATTTTCAACAAACTGAGAAATAATGGCTTGTTTCTATTATTCTCTCAATACATTTTTTTTTATCATCCATGTTCATTATTTTCTTATGATGCTGCTCTCATGTGTGTATCAAATTTTCCTATTTATCATTATTTAGTCGTTGAGTCACTATGCCAATCTTTACTGCAATCTATTTTATAATTATCTATGGAATTATTATAAAGCTAAAATTTTAAATGTATTCATTAACACTATTTTCATGTACAAAATTAATCAAATATTTTACTACTAGTTTACTTCAATATATTGTCTATCATTTATGTTACTTTAGTATTTCAATTGAATTCTTAGAAATTATAGTGGCACTCTCGATGCATGGTTGCATGCAAGCTTATCATGTACTTTAGTGTTTCTGTAATTCAAATTCAAGACTTACAGTAAAGTAAATCTAAATATATTCGTAAATTTAAACTTCAAAAAGAATGAATAAATAAATTATGAACAAAATGGAATTCAAGTTTCGTTTAAAGGCAACAAGTAATAATTACTAAGTTTTGTACTCCACTTAATTCTTCTATCTAGTACTGTATATGTATAAATTAAGATTTGATTTGGGCTTTCAAATGATAAATGGTGAAGTCGTTAGAATCTAATTAAACATAAAAATGGATACCATTAGGCTCGAATATATGCATTTTTGAATGATAATTAAGTCTCAACAATTCTAAATTTTTTTTATTATATGTTCCGATCTGAAATCTCTTGTTGTTCCTATTATTGGATTATATGTTTATTTCATTTTAGACTTTATTACATGAGTAATTGCATTGCGGTTTGGGTCTGTCATGTAACGACCCCAATAATTGGATAGAAGATTAATCCAAATATTAGGATGTTACCTTAGCACCCAACACTTGATTAGAAGAAAGCAAATCAAGTGTTGATGCTAAGTGGCCAAGTCACTTTATGAGTAATAGTTAAGTTAAATGAATAAAAATGAAAATACAAGTAAATCCAATATTACAAGTATTTACAATACTAGAAATTAGATTAATCCACTCAATCATATCAAGCAGTTTTAAACTTAGAGGATACAACACAGATTAAAAGTGTAGGCAAAAGTAACTTAAGCAGTTTATGAATCAATTATTACAAACCTTTTTAAAAATAAGAGAAAAATGCAGTAAGTAAATTACTCTCCCTCACTTATACAAGTAAATTATTTAAATTAAGCGGAAGCAGAATTCCTTATAAGCCCTTCAAGTACTTGGACCTGCATCACCTGGATAGAAGGGCTCTTGATCTATCATATTTTGGTATTTAAATATGATAAGGCAAAGTCAAGAAAAGAAAAAGTATAGTTAGACTAAACAGTCTAAGCATATTTTAAAATTGGCTATGTTTTTAGATTAACAAGATATCACAATTATGATTTACAATTTAAAGTAAGCAGCGGTGCTATAAAAGCTGTAAAATATGGGAAAGTGAAGTAAGCATAACTGTAAGGAAAACAGTATGAAATTAATTGAGTAAAAATACTCACTTTTATTAAAGTTCTAGCATGCTACTGAAAATTGGTAAGGGAAAGCATTTTAAAGGCTAGAGACTACTATGTGCATGAAATGAAAGCGATATATGATCAATTAAAATTTATGCTAAGTAAGAAAATGTCATATATTGAAGCATTAATTGAAGTTAAGCAACATACATTGTATTCAAATTAAACTGAAGTAAGGAATACACAATACTGAAAATAGAGAGTATAAAGCAAAAGAAATAAAGAAATATCTTAGATTCTCAATCTAAGACAATCATAGTCTAAAACTATAAAATAAAAGCATAACTAAACAATTATGAAGAGATCTTACAATTTGTAAAAGAACTCTTATATCTTTAGTTAAAGTTACATTTAGAAATTACCACATTCTGTAGGAGTACACAACAGAATGGGCAAGAAGTTAAGCACGTCTGCTTAACCAGATACAGTGGGGAAGTTGAACATTCACGTTTACCCTTTAAAATGTGAAGTCCTAATATAAGCGCTTTCTTTTGTACTCAATTTGCCATAAGGCATTCCCCTTTAAAATTTTAAGAAAATCTTTATTTATGCACAATGATCTTGAATGAATGTTCAAGGAAAGAGGCTCAAAGTTAGGCAAGTATTCAATAAATTTCAATAATTATAAAGTATGTGATATCTTTTTATTATCTAAATTTTTAATATTCTACTTAATGATTGGAGCTAATCAAGCTTCAAATTGACTTATAGATATTTGATATTAAATCAATTCTTAATAAAAATAGAATGAATGTAAGTTTATTTTCATGTAATTTGAAGTTTAGGAAAAAGAATAGATTAAATTCAATTTGAAATAATTTAACCATTGAAATGGATATTTTGAATGGAATACTAAAATTTTCTTAAAAATTTCTAAGTCTTAAAATTCTTAGAAATTTTGGCAGAGTCTCCTTTGTTTTTATTCAAATAAACAATTTTCACAATCAATATAAGTCAATTCCATTGACTATCTCCAGTTCTAAAATAGAGTTCAATCCTTTTTATAGGATTGCTCATTTCCAGTTCTAAAATAGAGTTTATTCCAATTGTAAAATAGAGTTCAATCTATTTTATAGGATTACTCATTTCCAGTTCTACAATATTTTCAAATATGTAACACTAACAAAGCAGTTTATATATCCTATATTAAATATATAATAAAAAGATGCAGAAATAAAATTAGCAATTATAAGAGCAACAGTATGTGACTTTTTGCACATAGCATTTGATTTAGCATTCCTGTATTAATTTTATAATTCAACCTGCAAAGAATAACATCATTAAAGTTAGCATTTAAATATAAAAGAAACTAGATTTATTTAAATTTAAAGGCAGCATTTAATTGATCTTAACTGAATGACAACAGAGATTTTCATTTAGCATTTGGAATCTTAATATGAACCATGACAACATGTGATATTATTAAGAGAAACAACATTATGTATCCTCATATACAATTCATGGCAGCATTCATATTTGATTTTAAAAATAAATGACAGCTTTTATTCTTACTCACATAAATTGACATCAATAGATCTATATGACATAAATGAAATATAAGAATTTATACTCAACACATATTAAACAGTTTAACCAATGCATTTGATTCCCTTAATCTCATATAAGAACATAAGATGGCAGCATTTTGATTTTTATAAAGTAGATGGCAGCAATTTGATTTTATAAAGTAGATAACAGCATTTGTGTAACATGAATGGCAACAATTTGTATAAATGAATGATAACATTCAATTTCCTTAATTCATGATAGCATCACATTATTTTAATTGAACTAATATCATTTGATCACATTGATTAAACTAATATCATTTGCTTCCATAGTTCATTTGACATTTTATTATATAAGAGATGGAAGCAATTTTATCAATTTAGAATAAATGACAGCATTTAGCTCTCCAAAAATACATGTGGCATTGGATCTTATATGATAAATGACAATATTAGATTCTCATAACTAATGACAGCATTAAATCTTAAAAATTAATGGCAGTATTAAATATTATAAACTAATGGGCAGCACTTGCTTTATCTTGAAATAAGAGACAACACTTATTTTCAATAATGAGATTTCATAGAATAATAACATGGATGCTTTTGTATCTTACACATGGATGATAGCAATTCATTATTTTATACAATTGATGGCAGCCATTGATTCATTAAGAGATATGGTAGCATTCAATCTAATAATATAAATTGGCAGCATATAATTCTAATAAAAGAATGACAACATTGATACTCACAAAATCAATTAATAGCATTTGGCCATATATGTTATCTAATATCATTTGCTTCACATAAATGAATGGATAGCCTTTGATTTCTCTTGGCATCTTTTAGATCCCATAAAATACATTGCAACATTTGTACTTATTAAAATAAATGACAGTATTTATATCTCTTAAAATACATGGCAGCATAAATGGTAACGATTTGATTCATGGTGGCAATTTAAATCTTATAATATAAATGATGTAGCATTTGACTTATGATATCTTTTGATTCTCATGGCAGCACATATCTCCCATTTTATTTGATAGTAGCATTGAATCTCTTAAGATCAATTTGCTCTTCATTTAGGAAATATTTGGCTGCATTTTATCCCATTTATTTTGGGAAGAAAGGCAACATGTGATGGCGGCATCTTATCTTATCACTTCTAAAATAAAGGCAACATGTATTTACATTTGATCTTATATTAAAAATGGCATTGAAATTTATAACTAACTAGTAATACTATTAAATATGCATCCATCTATACACTTAAAACTGCATCATATATTGGAGAGGCAGGTATTTCACTGATATGACAGCATTAAACTGACTAAAGCAGCATCTCATAACAATATTATTCCCAATAAAAATAGCATCTGAATGTAAGTAAATACACTTCTTAATCAACTGTACAACTTTCAACTTTGAACTTTGAATACACTTCATTCATATCCAAAAGATGGAGCCAATAAAAAGAAGAGAGTTTCATTTATCAGAATTAAGCTAAATATAAAGATTTATCACAGCAAAATTGCAAAAATAAAAATGTGTAGCCCAACGTATGAGTATGAAGTAGCTATGCCTCAAATTTTAACAATAAAACATAAATATCACAAAAGAACAAGAATGGTATTTGAGACTAATTCAAATTTGTACACGATGAACTGTAAATTTGTCCCCAATCAAAATTGTCGGTTTACAATTCCATTATATCAAGTTTGATAACTCCCAAACTTAATTAGTAGAAAAACTTTAATTAAACATAAAGAAAACTCAATATTTTCTAAGTATGAAAGCAACTTAAATGCATGTATTCACATCACAATAGAGTAAATGTATGGAAGGATGCTTGTTCGAGAGACTAAAAATATTTCAATAAATAAACTACTACTTGACTAGATAACAAAATTTTAGTGGCCAGGTTTACTTCAGAATATGCAATTTAAAGAAATTGTTACTATTTTAACTTTTGCTGAATTTCTCAATTCTTAAAGTAAGAGATTAATATATATTTATTTATTGCTGAAGGAAATCCATAAGTAGTTTGAGTTAAATTTAATTCCCATAACATAATTATTTATGGTCTAACTAGTCATTTATAACTAATTTGTAATATTAGATTAAGGTCCACTAGGCAGTAAAATGGGTCGAAGCATACAGCTCATCAAAACTGTACCTTCTTCCCTCAGATGCAAGTAAAATGATGGAAGGGAAGTACAAGAAATTATGATATTTGAAATTCATATCTACTTAGTTCCCGTACAACTCATTTCATAACTACAAGGATTTGAAAGAAGCATTTAAAATGAATTTGGAACCAGAAAAGAATTTTAGGTAGAAGATATAAACAACAAGAAAATTCACCTTAGCAAGTTTATACAAGCCTAAATGACTTTCTAACATAGATTAATCTCTTGTACCATAATATTATACTAACTATTGATTCACTACATAGTAAGGAGATAAGATGAGAAATGATACTGAGACTTTAACACATTTATTTCACATCCAATCCTCCAAAACAATTCGTTTAAACTTTTATAATTTACTTGTATAATTTCCTTTCTAAGGAATCGTAAGATGGATGAGGGTTAAGAAGAACAAAATAAAGAATCATTTGATTTTATTTATAAATTTTCCAAATTCGAATAATCAGATCAATTCTAACCAAAAAGTATAATACTCCTTATTATGCTCCAAAAATTCGAATCAAATCAATTAGTCTAAGACTTAACATTAAGATTGATTGATATCGAAAGTATTATGTAAAGGAAATGATATACATAGGGTAAAAATCAAAACGAAAGTACCTGTTCCTTGCGACTAAAAGAGGTGCTCGACTAGGGTTCGCTTACCTTTGGATGGATCCCTTTGTCGAGAGGATGAATGTTCGTTGATAAGGAGTAGAGTCGGCATGGGTTCGAGCCTTCCCATTGGAGCGATCAACGGTGCGATCCACTCGTCGTCCATCGATCAAAGAGGATAGAAATGGGGGCTCTCGGGACGGGGAAGGAACTGCATGCGAAGAGGATAGGGTAGGCCGAAGGATTATGTTAGATTTTTAGGTAATGGATTTATCTTTATAAGTATATATATATATATTTATATTAATTTATTTGATTAATTTATAAGTTTTATTTAATTAAAATTAAATGATGATATATTTCCAAACCAATTTTTGAAAAATTGATTTTTAGCTAAATTGAGGGTCACGGACTCAAAAATGAAGTCAAAATTTTAATCGGAGTCATCTTAATTATTTTCATTATTAAATTATGAAAATATAATAAAATAATCAAGAAATTTTGACTAACTTCAAAACTCACCAAAATTTCACCCCAAGCTAATTTGGGTGTGAGGAATGTAATGATGAAGTCCGTTTTCGATTCTGAAGTTTACATAAATTAGGTATCTTCAGAATTATCTGAAATTTCAGGAAGCTTTGGAAATTGTCAAATGGTCTCCAAATCGCACGAAATTTGAAGTTGAGACTTTTAACTCTATTATAAGAGTAATGAAAGAGATTTAAAGTCAATTAGATCACTAATTGATAGGTAACAACATATGGTTGTTACATGTCATGCCATCATAATATGGATAATGCAAAGAAGAAATAAATAAAAGCTCCTGAATTGTATTTATGGGAGTTGTACTAGAACACCATCTTTGCATATTTAACTTAAATTTAGTGTGCATAACTCATATATTCTTCTGTCTATATATTTCTAAGATAAAAATCATTTTTTTTGAGATTTTACTGAATCGTGCGAAGATCATTAATAAATTTCGCTTGTGTTTGATAAAAAATTAAACACATTTATTCATGAACTATTTCAAATTATAACTTGTTCATAAACAGCGAGGTCGAAGGATCATATAACATGAAAAAAATACCCACAGTATCTTTAGAAAACATTAGTACTGTGGTTAATTTAAGAGTCTGTCCTCTGGAATAATAATGTGACTTTAACACATGCTATTGTTCAATAAAAAATTAATACCATACTTGATATTAAATTCATAATTAGTTTTTGTGCTTGATTCTCCATTCTAGAGTAAGCTCATTGATCCAATATAATTAGATAATATTTCTATAAGCCATGACTCGAAGATGTTTTTTTTGTTTTACAGAAGAATGCCTTGTAATCATTTGGATTCATTATCATTATAAATTTTATGCCATCAAGCATCTTTTACGCAATATATTTTTGGCTGTAGTTTTTGTAAAATTGTTGTCCCACTATTGAATGAGCTTCATGTTCTATATTTTGTTAACATTTACTTTAAACCATAATTAATACATAATTGTTAATGTTGTCATCTCGATATACTTTTGGAAGGCATTTTCACCTGCATAAGTAAACATTATTTTAAAAAAAAAAGATCCAATTCAATGTACCGCATCAATTGATATATAAATCTGTTTACATTTTTGCAGTTGTTTCCTAGATTTGTTATAGTTTGCATCATTGTCTTATTGCACATTTGTTACAATTGTTATCTAAATTTATTATAATACATGTCATTGTCAATAATCAATAACTGCTGAAATCTATTGTATATAAAGTCTTGGTTTAATATACCATAAATATTTAGTATAAAATCTAAAGGCTGATAAGGATGTGGCACATCTTATTCATGTGAGTGAAATGGAGAAAAAGTGTGGGTCTTTGACTAGAATTATAGTAACACTGAAAGGTGTTATCCAAAATAAGGATCACATTATTGCTAGACTTCAGTAACTTTATTCTTTATATTACATCTCAATGGGAGCTGAATATTAAGTTTCATTGTTAATTCAGTTTAAGTGTTGGAAAAGTGTATTTTTTTATCATTTAAATTTCTGCATTTTTAAATATAGCAAGTGCTTGGTCAAAATGTTTCATCTTGGTTGATAATTTCCCATTGTATATATATTTCTTAAATCTATATTGCTCCCAATATATTTATGAGATCTCCCTTATAATTTAAAAACTGCATTTTATGATTTACGAATGAACTCCAAGTGCTGGATTGCTCAATTTAAATATTCAATGTCTTGATAAAAAATTAGCAATTGAAACTTTCTATGAAGATCTGCTGGATGTTGGGAATGTAAAATGCCATTAAAATGTTACAAATCAGGTTATAGATTTAAGACAACAATCATTATTTTTTTTAGATTACATGATTATAGAAGTATGGAGATTATAGAAGCATAATGTAAGCTTTATATTTTATTAGCTGCAATTTTTCCTTTTGTTTTTATGAACAGTTCTTACATGACATGATGCATCTTTAACATTTGTTGGTTTTTATTCTTAACTATTTTTTCTAGGCAGTTGTTTGTTTCAGCTATTTTGATTAAAGATTGTGAGCTGTTATACATCTCGACTGACCTGTTTTTTGTTCTAATCATTTTTGGGTCTGTTATCGGTGTTGGTTTGATTCTTGGAAGCTGCTGGCTGCTGCTAGCTACTGCCAAGAATTGATGGCTATGGTTGGCTGCTGCTAGTTGCTGCTGGGAGCTGCTGGCTGCTGCTGGGAATTGCTAGTTGTTGCTACCTGCCACTAAGAGATGATGGTTATTGCTAGCTGCTTATATAATAAATAAACTTAGCTTTATTTAAATATATGATGTGGATTCAAGAGTGCACTTTTCTAGTAGAAAAGTAAATGTATCATAGTCTTAATTTTGATCAAATACATTCTTTACGAAAACTATAATAAACTTTTAAGATTTACTGCATTTAGAATTAAGGGTTTAGTCATCAAATATTTATTGTCAAAACAATAGCTTAGTTATGTTTTCTAAGGGATGATTAAATACATACATATATATATATATATATATATATATATATATATATATATATATATATATATATATATATATATATATATATGTAGCAACCCGCCCCGTCACCGCACGCAAAAAACAAGTAGTAAATTCAGTGGCGTAGCGGTGCGCTACTCGGGAGGACGAGAACAAGCAAAACTCATATTCCCGAATAGGCTAGAAGACTGAGTCACACTGAAGGTTGCAGACTCGAACCTTTGACTAGGATCGAGAGTCAATACCTAAGATAAGAGTAGAATACTTATCTAAAGTACTATACTAGTACATACATTAGATTTAAAGAAACAAATAAGAATCCAATATAGGTTATCAATATATCAGCATTTCCAATATACTAATCACATCACAATACTAAGTATAATAGCATAACAGCGTGCAGAAGCTAAAGCAAAATATCCAGGATACATTCATCACAGAGCAGTATGTAAATTTTCATCCCAGGAAAGAAAAGAAAAATACATCCAGAGTTATTACAAACTATTTTAAAATATGAAACGTAAAGTCTATTTAATATACTGAAATAAAGCAGAAAGTAAAGTGTCGCAGATTGATCCTTTAAGGCTCCACGTACTCCTCCTGGATCTCCTGAACATCGTCCTGCCGTGTCTCCATAAGTTGTTCGGGATCTAGAAAATTGTCGGATCCCAAAATTACCCCATGCTAGATAAGAAGTTTAACACATCGCAACTAACTATGCAATTCTAAAGTAAATGCAGTAGACAGTAAAGTAAGGAAACTGAAGAAAAACTGAGAAAAATGCTAAGTAACTGAAACTGTAAATACTAAACAAAGTAAAACAGCATCAAAACTGAATATTGTAAGTGAATGAAAACATCAAATGCTCAGAAATCTCTATGAAAGGAAAGTCATATGCTATGCTATATGTCAATGGAATGATGCACTCAAATTTGCTACATTACGGTATGCCACGGATATGTAACAGAACTATCACTGAAAGCTTAGGAGTAGTACAGTCCAATGTATACATACACTCAGTTGGGAAGATAGTACGGTGATGCAGATGCACCATAAAATTCCTTAGTCTGTGTATGCAATATTCTGTAACCCATACTTTATCACTAATACTCATGCGCCATTGCTGAAATGATGCTTCAAGCTTATATTTATGCTTATGCCCATGCTTCTATTATATATGAGTAAAATCTAGAAAATTCACGAAAATGTGGAATGCCGATAATGAATTCTAAGTCTCCACTGTGCAGAACCCTTCTAAGAGGATTCTAACTCCTAACTTTTAGAGAGATAATTGGTTAAAGTTGCAGATTTACTTAAGGATTAATAGATGGGATGATTGTATACACATATTCATCACATTTGCAAGAAAGGTGATTCTTATCACTTAGTTTGATTAAGCCATCCTAACGAAGCAGTCTTCGATAGGAGGCATTGCCCGTTGGTGATTTTGTATTTCAAGCTTAGTTATTAAGGTGCCCTACTCATAATCACACTTAGTGTCTTAAAGAAGGTGAATCTCATTACTTAGTTTGTTTGAGCCACACCTATTGAAGCAGTCTTCGCTAGGAGGCGTTGCCCGTTGGCAATTTGTATTTCAATCAAACTAAGGAATGAGTACCCGTATAATACACTCTTATGTTTGAATAATTTATTCTAACGGGACTGTATTCATTTGATCCTATGGGATAGAACCTGCTCATAAGTCCCCATTAGAGTGAATCAACTAATCCTGAATACTACCGAAGAACCAATAATATGGGTACACTACACTACACCACCCAATAATTAGAATTCAAATAAGTTTATTTAATGAATCAAGGAATTATCAAGACTATATAGGCCTATGCTAAATAGGTAAGTCCTACACAAGGTTCCAAAAAAATGTGATCAAGGATCACTCAACATAGGTTCTACCATAAGAGAAGGTATCACTCTAGTGCCGTAAGTGCTTCCTACCACGAGGGGTTAAGATCAACTTCTAAGGTCAAGGGATCATCTAAGCTTCTACCTTAATGAGTGATACAAAATTCTCCTACCTCAAGGTATATTTAAATTAGGTCTTTTAAGTGTTTCAGAGATGATATTGTGATGAGATACTTAAGATCTCACATTCTAAATTATGATATTAACATCTTAGGTTCTATTTCATAGTTAGGTTTAGAATGATCAGATTAGATGATTAAGTCATCTGATCACAACTTACTCTAAGATTATGGTATTTAAATCAAGGATATCGTTAAAGTTTTAGATCAATTGTTCAATCAATATAATTTTATTAATCTTCTTATGCTAATAGTCTTATTTAGGAGAAAATCAAGGATCGAAAGTTTGGATTCAAATTAAGCAATCACATAGGTTTGTTATTAGCCTTAACATGTCTAATTCAATATTTAAGATTAATACCAAATCAGATGCATTATTAGAAAATGTCAAGTTCATTATCTTATAATCAAGTTAATTAACTTAAGGTTTAAGAGTTTGGGTCTTAATTAAGTAGATTACGGTTTGACCCCTACTCATATCCAATTAAGGTCAAGTGTTTATTTATGGGTCAATGTCAAATCAGTGAGTTAAGGGTGCATTATTGGTGGCAATCTCAAACCTAGATCAAGTCTTAATAGCTTGATCCAAGTCTTAAGACTTCTTAAGTTAATTAAGGAGATTAAGTTCTCCAATTTTGGGATTATTCAAGTTATGCAATATGAATTAATATACATGGTTTCTAATACATTTACCCTACTATTATAAAGCATAATAATAGAAAAATGCATAAAAACAAAAAGTAATTAGTGCTAATCAAACCTAAATCCATTAAAAATGATTAGCACTTAATTATAAAACTAACCATCACAATCCCATCCAAATTGGCACATAAGCTCTATGTCACCATACAATCAATCATAAACTAAGTTTGCTAAGATCCAATGTTTGCAAACTCCAATTTTCACTAATCATAGTTTAACAAGATTAGAGCATAAATTGAAATACAAAGGATAGAAAAATAATTCACTTAGCACATTCATTCTACTTTACATAAGGAGACTAATGACACCCTAAACATGCAAATTGTCTAAGTAAAATTACTAATTCACCCAAATCAAGATCTATAATAATTAGGCAAAAATATAAAATCTAACCATTGGATGTTTAATATTATTCTATATTCAGATCCCTGATGATTTTCTAATCATTTTAATATATGATATTATAGGGTTTGAACCAGTAGATTAAAAGTTATACAATTAATACATTCTATATTTTTCTAACTAAATTTTCCTATGATTAGATTAATTGGATTATTTTCCTTAAGGAAAATAAATCTAATTAATCGGATTTATATTAAAACAGGTTCGGCCAGATACCAAAAGGCATGGGTCGACCGAGCCCGAAGACCTGGGACTGTCGCATCGCGCGGGTCACGGGTCGTCCCGACCCGTATAGCGCTTCGTCCCTGATCCTTTATCCTGATGGAAGGATCCGATTAGGGGAACCCTAATCTGCCAATTCTGGTGCATACAAACCATGGCACGACCAGCAATTGATCGCTACACGATCACCGGGGTCAGGCGCACCGAATGGGACCCGAAGCCCTCTGTGAGACAGTCCGGATCGGCCGGACCTTACTCACCCGAGGGCTCCTTTAATGGAGCTACTGTGGAGAGACAATTCTCACCATAGAGACCATGCCAGACCCAGGGCTCGATCCCTACATCATCAGGGAGGTGAGGCGGATTGAATCCCCCTGGTCTGAGAGCCTGGGTTGGTCTAGAATGCCGAGACCTTACTCACCCGAGAAGTTCCGCAAGGGACTTAGCCCGATCGATCGAACCGATCGATCGGGGCTAGCTTAGGCCCTAGATACGATACCATTGAGTTTGTAATGACAATACATATGTTTACGAATCAAGAAGGAAGAGGGTCTGAGCCTAATTGGCTCAGGCCAAGCAACTGGGGTACCTGGTTTGACGGGGGAGCTCGGGACGATTGCCTGGGGCTTCGACTGGCCTTGGCTGAGCTTCCAGACACTGCGAAGGATCCTGAATACCAGGAGAGCCTACTATCAGCGGTTCGGGGGCTCTTAGTTCGCCTACGCAAGCTTGGGCAGACAGCAATGGCAGAAAGAAGACATATACTTCAATTGATCAGCAAGGATCAAATAGAGGAAAACTAGGGCTATTTATAGCCTCAAGAGCTTACAGGGAAGGTTCCATAGGTTTTAATTGGGCTGGAGGGGACCTGAGAGGTCAAGCCATGGCCGAGCTCTCAAAATCCCATTTTGAGCTCGACTGGGTCACGAGGCACGAATGGGGTCTCTAACCATTTATGGGAGGTTCCTAAGGACCTTGCTGAGCTGGAAGCGTGAGGGGCAGACCGGATGGGAAGCTGGAAGTACGGGGATTTTCCCTATTGGGGACGGGCGCGAGTAAGACAAAGGTCCACAGTAGCGGGACCTTCGGATGCCGCCTGATCTATCGATCAGATGGCGGAACGGCTCGGATCGCTAGGATCCTAACGGCCGATCGCGGGAGCGATCCTGGCCGTAGGATCGGTCAGGCAGATCCAATGGCTCATTCGTGGTTCCACAGGATCGGATCCTAGCCGTTGGATAGGAAGGCGCAACGGCTGGATTTGCGGGACTCCACTGTCGTGGGACCTGAGCTCCGCAGCGGACCGCCTGCGGTCCGCACAGCGGATCCCGACTGTTTAATCGAGTGAAATGGTATATTTGCAAAATTAAATTGTTAGAAACCCATTTATGCAATTAGATCATTTTAATTAAATGTGAATTATGGCCTAAATGATTTCCAAATTGCACCAAACTTTCACCCTTAGCTAATTTGGGGGTGAGGAATTCAAAAATGCAATTAGAAATTAATTTTGAGATCAAAATATTTTAGATCTAAACTAGGGCATCTAGACTGATCAAAACATCAGTTTGGATATAGAGAAATCTAATGACCTTCAAACTTTCAGAATAAGTTTCATTTGCTATTTTAGAAGTAATGGAATCAAAATAAATAGTTACTTAGACTATAGGTTAGCAGGGTGAAAACCTAGGATTGTTATAATATATATATATAATAGTTCAAGCATGATAAGATTGTTCAATGCTCTTAATTAGAAAATTTGAGTATATGTAGATTACCCATGCTTTGCTTTAGAAGATGTGATTTATGAGATTTATTTTTAACGAAGGAGCTCATTAATCATTGTCAAAATTTTCTGGAGGGAACATAAATTTTGCTAAATGATGCATTATTCTTTGGTGTTTGAAAGAAATATTTATTGAACTAATGCTTTATTTGGGCTCAGGTTATTTAACATTATAGTTTTATTTGCATACTATGAAGGAATTAATTCTAATTTAATGATGCCGATCTATTAAGTCCTGTATTTTTCATTAGATTAGTAGCAAATAAATTTGGAAAGTAGACGTTTTGTGCTACTATTTGTTTACTTACATTTTATTTCATATTCTACTTTCTTCAATCATATATGAACATTTGGTAAATGGCAAGCGATAAATTTGCTACATGAGATTGTTATGATCTTTTTATGGCTACAGTTTTTGTAAAATTATTGGAGATAAAGTTGAAAATGATTGGTTTAAAATTCTGTTGTCAACATGAATTTTATCGAGCTACCATCAATTTTGTTATTGTTGTCTTCTTTATTGCCAAATAAATTTGTGATTAATTATAAGGCCTGATCCCATTCTCTTTAACCAAATTGGTCTAGCCCCATTTAAATATTTTGTCCTTGAAACATTTTTTAAAGAATACAAATTAAATGCGATGTTGCATTTATCATATCAAAACTCAAATTTTGGACAAGTTGCATAGAAACTGTGGCAAAATAAATAGCGGTGAAACTTAATGTCATGCTCTAATTAGAAATTTGCCATTTAAAATTCTTACCATTTTGAAGTTAAAGAACATTTATGCAAAGTTTATTGTTATTATTTGCTTAGTAAATTTAGCATTTTAATTTTTATATATTATTTCCTAATACTCTATTAACTATTAAAGAAAGACATTTTAGAAGAACCAGTCTGAACACATATGCTTAGCCTGCCTAGATTTTAATTGCAAATACAGTTCTTTTAATGACTAGATTCTAATGCACATATAAATTCTTTTTATTTGCTCTAAGATTTTAATATGCTTATGGATTTAAGTTCTTCTTATAGTTCTGGTAGTACATTCTTTAATTATTGTTAAACAAATAATACTACTTGTTTGATTAGATTTGCTAATAGAATTTTATAAAATGGAAAATGAATAACTCACAGAATAAATAAGAGTTCAATGAAAGCCCTTACCTTTAATATTAAACTTGTTATATTGATTAACTTAGGAATTTATATCTCCTAAGTTAATTAGGGATTTTATTAGTCTCAAATTATTATGACAGATAATTAAAAATAAAAAATAATAGATATCACATGATTTAAAATACTTTGATAAATTTATTGTGCTGCTATGCATTGAACCTAAATCTTGATTCATACATTAAGATTTTGTACATTTAATAAAACTTTTTAATAAAATATTTCAGAGGGGTCTATATGGAGGATTTTAGTACAGTTGTCATTTGTCTGGGCAAGACTATTGGTGTATCTGGAGACCACATAATTTCTTTGAGGGGGAATGTGTGTGTTTATTTTTGACCCCACTTACAGATAAGTTGAGTAGACGTACTCAACTCCTCACTTGTTCTGCGCCCACAGAACAAAATTATAAGATATATAAATTATAAGTTACATTTCTCAGAATCTCATTGATTGTGAATAATATATTCAGTCTTTAGACTAAAATAATTTATCATGATTAAATCTTTCAAAAATTTATACAATATAAGATTTCATTTAAAAATAAAGTTTTTTTTTCTTAGTATGTTTTTCTTACTTAGCATACAAAATCATTTGAACATGTTCATATTTTTCTTTATTTTGCAAATATTTCAAATGTTATATTAACCTAATTGTTGCAGAATTTGTAAAAATACTCTAGGACTGTGAGAAAATTTTATTACATACCCTCTTTACTATTTTCATACTTATTGCACCGCTTATACTTTAAATTGTAAATGTCTAATGTGATATCCGCTTAATTAATATTTAGCTTACTTTTAAAATATACTTAGACTTTTAAAGTCTAACCACTTTTTTTGTTGTTGTGCCCCATCGTATTTAAAAACTAAAATATGATAGATCATGAGCAAGGATTAGGACCTGCAGTTAAAGGGGAACCTTAGCAATAATTGGGAGAAGATAATTTACTTTTGTTTCTTTATGTGAGAATCAACTTTACTTATGAACATTTGTAAATTAAATATTTTGTGATGTGTGAAAACTATTCTTTCATGTAATTTGTAATTTTATATTATAAATAATGAATGTTTGAGTTAGAATGATTGAATTTTCTTCCACCCATAGATCTTTATAAAATAAGGTAGTATCTAATAATGAGTTAGAAGCACCAAACTCAATATTAAATACTACCGTAACACTCATTGTTAGATTATTATATTTAATATAATAGTGAGGCGTTACAACCCAGCTCTCCTTTTGGCCTCTTCAACCTGATGTTGCTCCACGACCTTGGCTGTTTCCAGGAGCTCACTATAGTTGGTCATGCGAAAGGGCACCACTTGCCCCTTAATTGAAGCACGAAGATCGCTTTGGAATCAGTGGCAACAATCCTCCTCTGTTGGTACCAGATTTGTGGAGAATCTGGTGAGACAGCAGAATTTGGCATCGTATGCTGCTACGGTATGACTCCCTTATTGTAATTTCAAGAATTCATCCGCCATGGTACAACGGGCGGACAAGGGATCGAACTCGGCGAGGAACAGCTCCTCGAATTCCTCATATGAAATCTCGTCGAGGCCCACATCTGCAAACTGGGTGCCCTGGACGTGGCTCCACCAGTACTCAGCTTCATTTTGTAGCATATGGGTTACAAGCTTGATAACCTCTGTGTCCGGGCACTTGATGCTGGTTAAGTTCTTCTCGACTATTTTTAGCCAGTTTGTCATGTCGGCAGCAGATAAATTCCCATCAAAAGTGGTGGTCTTAAGCTGGAAAAAACTATGGAGGTATCCGTCTGCAAATTGGATGTGATGTCGGAAGGAGTAGTGATTCTTTGGGGTTCCATCTTTTTAATGAGGATGGTTTAGTGCCATATGCACATTCATCATTCTTTCCATTCTCACATTGCTTGGATTGAGAATCAATCACCATCCTCATAGTCTCAAGCAAAGCATTCATCTCGGCAGAAGAGTTGCCGAATATAATAGGAGCAGAAGATTGTACAAGGTCCATTGCTTTCACAAGAGTCTGAATTAAAAACAATATATTCTCAGAAAAAACTAGAAAGTAGGAGATTGCAATATTTCATCTCTTTTATAAATCAGAATAAAAATGAGAGTACATTATATATAATGTAGAGAGAAACAGTAAATGAAAACATAAGGCATATTCTATGTATTCCTCTAAAAAGGCCTGATAGAAGTTGGTGTAAGTGATTTCTCGGTGCAAACGAGCAGATCCATGCTTGAATACCTATTCCTTATGTGCCCACCACTCCTCAGCGTAGTCTTGGAGTAGGATGTCAATAAGGCAGAGTTGAATATAATCTAAGTATCCCAGATCATAAAGCATCTTGGTTACTCATCGTAACCATTCCCTGGCTAAGATGAGGAAATCTAATCCTCGGAAGATGGTGTGTTCTAGCATTGTCTCTAAAACTCTAGCACCTGCTGGGGATACGCCTTGTACTTCTCTCCCATATCGCTTTGCTAAATACATGTTGAATTCCCATCTTTCTTCAAAGTGGTTGTAGTAGTCGAACACAGACATGGTTGAGTATTAATATTCCTAGATGTCCAAATCAAGTGATTATTTTATTAAGTTGAGTATTTTATTTTACTTGTAGATGCATTTTTATTCCTATACTCCTATTATTCTGAGCTCATGATTATGGTGCTTTAGATGTAACTCTAGCATCCAGTTAGTGATTGATTGGAAGAATAATCCATTAGGTATAGTGGAATGCAGATTCTAATCTGATACCTTATAGAATTCTCTGATATCAACTGTGGCGCCCCACCCCCTAACCCGCAAGATTAGACTTAAGGGGTGGTGTGCCACTCTAGCAAATCCCTCACTTATCACTGGATTAGGTAAGATCTACAATCCACTAATAAGAAAAGGATGCTCACATAATGAATACATAATATCAATCATTAAATCAATATAAGTATAGAGTGCAGAAATATATAAAGTAAAGAATACATCCATTTCACCATATATCAATTGAAAGACAAAATGAAACATAACTCAAAAAATAATAATTCAGAAAAAAGGAAAATATTGTCACAAGAGTACCTGTATTATTATAACATTTAATTAAAGTTTTTAAATAAAAGAATATCACTCATTATAACAACCCAAACTCTTAAGCACCAAGATATTGTCCACTTTGGCTAAAAAGGCCTCATGATTTTGCCCATAGAAGATAACTTCCCAGCAGGTCACTCATCCTGGGAGTGCTCCCACCTGAGCACGCTTAACTTTGGAGTTCTTATCAGGAACTCCACCGTTATCTGAAAAGGCGCCTCAATATTTAAGAGTTTCACTTATTACTACTTAAGTGGGTCTTCACACTCATCCTCACAAATAATATAAAAGAACTAAAGATTTTCTGCTCCACCCTGAAGTGCCTCCTTTAGAAATGGTTCCTCCATAGGGACTGAATCCTCAAATTATTCAAATTCTGATATTATCAGTTTCAGAATGTCAGGGCCCCAGCCAATAAAAAAAAATTATTATTAGACAAATTGTCTAAGTATAAATTAAGATGAAATTTTATTATACATTTATTAAAATCACCATTTTCCTAAACTTAAAGTAGTAGAAAATAAACTAGGTGCAACAAGCATCAAATAGAAAAATGGTAAGTTATAAATTAAGCATTTATAACTAAGCAAATATGAGGCAAAAGACATATCTCAAAAATAAACTAAAAATAAGGCTAGGCATATATATATGGGTCAAGTAAAATATTGAAAAGAAAAACTACATCCTAAATATGCTGATGATCATATGACTTATGTAAATTTAAAAGAAATATATCTAACTATGGTACATATAAGTAAGCGACATCAAGTCTAGCACCCTAAAAATGTAAGTAAAGCAAGTAAAATAATTGACTGAAGTAAAGTAAACTGAAAAGTATAACTGAAATCAGAAGTACTATAAGTAAAATAATTGTATAATAATTGCCATACATATAAGGGCTAAATCTAACCCACTAAAATCAAAAGGATTCTTAGCATCAATAAGGAGGTTAAGGCGACAAAATTTCTTAGCGTCAACAAAGAGGCTATGGCAGAAATATTCTTAGCGACATAAGTGGCTAAGACAGAGAATTTTCTCCTAGCGTCAACAAGGAGGATAGGTAGAAAATATATATAACTAAACTGAGAGGCGGTATTAACACATGCAATTCTTATTTTAGTTATTTACTTTACTTCTGTGGACAATTTCAGAAGTAGCTGAGGAATTAAGCACGTTTGCAAGAATATTTGGGTTGTAAACTTAACAACACACTCCTCAATGAGTGATGTTAAGTAATCCTTATCTCACCTTCCTTCTGCCCATTGGGGTATTATGTGCAAAAGTCAACCAATAACTAAACCCAATGCAAAGTTATCCTAAATATTCTAAGTTTCTATTTTCATGCAATAATGTTCTTGTATGATATGTCCAATAATTTAAAGCACATATTTTAAGAAATGTGTAAGCAACAAAATTCCAATAATGAGCAAGAGACTCTACTAAATATGGTGATATCATTTATTATCTAATTAAACCATTCTAAGTTACACAAGTTCAGGATCTCCAATTCCTACTATCGAGTGTAACTTAGAAGCACATCCTTATAAGTTAAAAGAATTAGAACTGAGCAGGTTCTAATCTAATTTAATTAAGTATGACTATAGATTAAGTAATTAATCACAACGTGCTAATTTGGTGAAGTTAGACATTCTAAACTAAGATCTGATCAAGTACTGCTAAATTAGAGATTATGGATTAAACATCACATGTTTGGGTTAAATCATATAATCCAAAGGTACTATCTAAGAAATCTAAGGCTTTACTAAGAGTGAATTACAAATTAGGGCAAATCCTATTTAAGCAAAGTCAAGCTCAATTGAATGATTCTCCTATCCCGAGTCTAATATTAATAGATAAAATAATAAAAAATTAAGTTGTAAAATATAGAAACTAATAAAACTAAGGTTTTATTCATTGAATGACTCACTTTATCCAAGGAATAAATTATAATCTATGATCTAGTCCTAGCCTTAGGAATAATTTTAATGTGATGTGTAATTTCTTAAGGAAAAGACTTAGAGAAGATTTTATAAAATTTAACCAATTTGATTGAAATTCTGATTTTATCTACTTAACTGATCATAATACAGTTTTAATATTGATTTTAGTGATTTAAAAGATAATTTAGGGGTTAAAGACACTTAACCTAAATTTTGGGCAAAATAATAATTTTGCCCCTACTTAAGGGTCCAAAAAGTTTTTTTTTTTATTTAGAGCTCCAAATTTTAATTTTTTACTACCAAATGATTTCTTACTATCTAATTTGAAGATAGACAGTAAGTATACTCAATTTGGATAAGAAACGGGTTCCATATATCCAAACTAAGAATTTTAACCTAAATAACAATTTAGTAATTTATACATAATTGAATCTAACTTTTTATATAGTTTATTATTGGTTGCTATTCAAAAATTTCATAGAATCTAAGAATACTAAATTCTGAGGTCAAATAGCTAAGTTATGGGTGTTCTAAACTTCAGGGGCAATTCAGTAAATTTCCTAGGGTCAAGTGGACAAAAACCAAACTTTTCTGTTTGAGGGTGTCTATAAGTTTCCTATAGCACATTGAGTACTTTAACTGAGAGTAGACTCAATTTGGACTTCAATAGGTCAAGTTATGACCTAACTAGGGTTAGGGGATATTTTGGTTATTTCTATTTTTCTAGGGTTCAAATCCTAAATATTATTTTAGTTTACTATTAAAATTAAAATTCGAAGCTAGTTAGCACTTTAAATTTCTTGATTTGGAGTTTAATTGACCAAGTTATGATCAATTGAAAACTAATGGCATTTTGGTCATTTTGGGATGGAGTCCTAAATGTCAATTTGTAAACTAACCACCAAATTGGGAAACTAATACTACTACAGTGATGAGGTTATTCTCCTGTTCACTTTAAGACCCATATTGACTATGTTTGGATAGCTAAGCAAAAGTTATATGTGTTTGTATAAGTCTTAAAATAGCATTATGTTAAATACACCTCGAATTAAAATTTTGAATTATGTCATTTGATTCATTTTATTTTTTTGAGTAAAATGAGACTTATATTTGATATATTTGAATCATTATTTTAAAAGTTATGATATTCTAAAGTTTTGTATTAATTTTATTTAATTTAAATTTACTATTCAGATATACAATTTAAATAAATTTATTATTCCAAATAATTTAATTAAATATTAAATTATTTTACTAATTTTTATTCTAACCTAATATTTTAATTAAATTAATTAAATAATATTAATTAATTAAATTATCCACTAATTATATATAATGCTAATTAATTAATTAATTTAATGTTTATTAATTAGCTAATTAAATAAATATGCTGTTAAATATTAATTATCATAATTAAATTAGCTAAATAATTATAATTAATACTAACTAATTATTAACCTAAAGTTTCTATTTTAAGAATATATATATAGTTTCTATTATGTATATATAAGTATATATATATATACTTATGTTTATATATATTTATATATATAATATATAAATATTTATTTATTTATTAATTTCTGCATGAATTTATTGCGGCAGGGCCCGCCATGGCCACGTGGCACGCTTTGGATGGCTGCGGATAAAGAGGTGGGCCCCACGGGACACGCGGCAGCGCCTGGTTGAGCACTGCACTACGGGAGGATCCCATTGACAGACCGCGACGGATGGTGTGGGACCCAGCGGGATGTGTGTCCGCACGTAATGCGTTGGGCTGGCGCTGGCGGGGCCCACGCACTCAGCCACCTGTTGACGCGAACAGGCCTGCTTACAACGTGTGGCGGCCCTGCCCCGCCGTGATCCTGTTAACCCTTAAGTTAACACGATTACGGTGGAGGGGTCACCAAATGACAAGGTCCCGACTTAAAATTAGATTAGACACACATTCTAATCCAACTTAACTAAGGACTTTGTCATTCATCCCAGAATCCATCACTAAATGATCATACAAGAACTTAGAGTGCGGAAGCAATAAAAATATAACATCCATCCATACAGTATAAATATAACAATACAGAATAAGTAAAGAGCTGAAAAGAAAAGTTAACCTGTATTATTACAACATTTAAAATAGATTAAAAGAGCTGAAAATAAACTCTCATCCTCACAAGTGCAGAAAGAAAGCTAAGTATGAGGGTTTTCAGGTACAATCTCCTCCTCCAATGGCAAGTCCTCCACTGGATCAACTGCTCCAAGAAACTCAGAACCTATCATTATCGGTTTCATAATGATAAGGCCCCAGCCAACAAAAGAAAAATCTTAGTTAGACAATATGTCTAAGTACATTTTAGGGTAAACAATTTTATTAAGTTACTTGAATATCACCATAAACCAGAACTGAACCAAGTAGGTGCAGAAAGCGTACAAAAGAACAAAAATAAGTTATAAACTACAGTTTATAACTAAGCAAATAGGAAGTAATACATACCTCCTCCAAGCAACTGCAACAAAGACAGGTAAGCAAAAGACTAAACAAAACTGTAAGAAAAGTACAACCTAAATATACTTATGATCAAACAGATTATGCTAGGTGACATACAAAATTTGAACAGTATAAAACTGAAAATACTAACATCCTAGGTGAGCATATAAAAATAGTAAGTAAAACTAGCATCCTATATAAAAATACGTGCAGGAAAGCTGTAAGTAAAACGGTGCTGAAATGCAGAATATACAAGTAAAAGTAATAACTGAAAACTGAAAACTGCAGTGACTATCCAAGCCACTCAACTGAAAACATACTCAGCAAATCTTAGCCTGATGAGCTTAAGAAAGAAACTCTGAACTGAGCATCACTGAAAACTCTTAGCCTGATGAGCTAAGACAGAACCGAATGTATGTGTACTTGAATTAGTATGACCATATCAGAATCATGACTCTATAGTCAGTATGGCAAGAGTCTATCCATCCTATCACTCGGACTAGGCATGGCCATAGACTGTCGGACATTAAACCCTCGAAAGGTTGCCGACTCGAACAGGTTGATCGAAGAGGTATACTAATCAAGCTACACCTTACAAACCACTTGTGAAACGAAAACATAATGTTGCTTATGAATGTTCCAAATTAACATAAGATATTTATCAAATATCTTAAGTACATAATATATGTTCAAGGTATAAGGCTCAAAATTAAGGAATGCGAAGCATCAAAATCAAAATGAGCAAGAAACTCTATCTAAAACACAGGTGATATCCGTTGTTATCTACTTTATTCGTTCCATCTACTCTAAGTTACATAAGTTTCAGAATCATCAATTCTTACACATTTTGTAACTTAGAATCACGAATCCTACTAGTTGAAGATAATTAGGACTGGCCACGTCCTAATTATAACTTAATCAAAAGACGACTATTTGGTTAAAGTGAATAAATCATCGACCTAATTTTGTAATTTATTTCATCCCAACCTCATCTTGATTAGCCAAATCAAGATGAAAAGATTAAGAATTAGACTCCAGATGATGGGGTCTAATCACTTAATCTAAAGGTATAATCTAAGAGTCTAAGTTTAAAACCCAAAACTCACAAATTAGATTAAGGCAAATCCTAATGATAAATTAAATTCATTAGGATAGATCTCTATTTTTAATTCTAGGGTTTAAAGATCAAATAATTATTTAATAAACTAAGAAAATCTATAAACTAGAAAACTCAATGTTTCACCTATTAAGTAACCCAATTTACTCAATAGATGAATTCTAACCTAAGATCTATTCCTAATCTTAGGAAATAAGGCTCTTAATTTCTAAGAGTATCTCTCAAGACACACATCCTAACTAATGTTATAAAGGCCTAAGGAAAGATCTAAGAATGATTTAGGAAGAAGAAATAATCACTTAAGACTTAGAAAATTTTCCTTAAGGAGCAAATTTCTAATAAATCACCCCTAGCTAATTGAAGGGTGAGGAACACAACGGCGCACTCGGATTTTCATTTCGACGAGTATTTATTTATTTGAATTTTCAAGTATTTAAATATTATTAGAATATTCGACGAAAAATCAACGACTTCCAAATGCCTCCAAAATTTCACCCTTAGCTAATTTGGGTGTTCTGAACACAATGGCGAAGTTAGATTTTCAATTTGAGGTCTAAATAAAAATTCAATTTTCTAGGGTTTGGAATTTTCTAGAATTCCTAATTTTACTTTGCTGACTTCAGATTTGACCTAGGTTTCAGAGATGAGTTCCAAATCACTTAATTAGTGACTTAGAACCTTAATTAAGACTTAGATTAGTCTTAATTGAGCCAAGTAACAACCTGAGTTGTTACACAATGGGCTGAGCTCGGGTCGAGCTCGGGTCGACCCGACGTGGCCCGCACTACTTCGTCTTCCCGAAGGCTCCCGAGGATGGGCGCCTAGGGCACGACTGATCGCGGCCTTCCCGACGGCGCCGAGCTTCGGCCCGCATGGGATTGAGTAGAGCTTGACTAGGCCTTCACGTCGATGGTTGGTCCGACGATGGAGCTGGCTTGAGTCGCTGACTAAACCTAACCCTAGATACTAGGGTTCTGCGAGACTATCCTAACGGTATGTACTGCAGACTAGACCCTAAAGATGGCTGATCGGAGCAACCATTGATCAATCGGACCAGTTTGCATCCTAATCCAATGCGTGAAATAAAGGATTGAAACAAGAAATTGGTGATTGAATTGAAGGAGTAGAAGATCGATATGTACCTAGATGAGAGGCTGTAGGCTTTAGGGCTCTATCAGAGGATCTCAGGATCAATTCACGCAAAATGACTCTCCTCACACATAGGTGAGGATGTTAACCACGCCCGGGTGGAGCAACCTAGGCTAAGAGGCCACCGATTGGCCAGCATGAGCGGTGGAAGAGCCGTGTGGCGCGGACGACGCCACTGAGGAAGACAATGCGGATCCAGCCATTCGATTCAATCTCCCGATCGAATGGCGTGTGCTGAACCGGGCGGATTGATTGGATTAGCGGGATCCGATCCGCAAGGCTATCGGGTTTGATCCGATAAGCGGGATCCGACCCAATAAGGGAAAATTTAATTCAATTAATTAAATAATTAAATTCTTAATTTTTATTAATTAATTTTAATCAATTAATTAACTTCCAAAATTTTCCAATTATTTACTCTTAGCTAATTGAGGGGTGAGGAACGCAACGACGATGTCAGATTTTTTATTCGACGAGTATTTTAATTTCTTAATTTTTTTGGGTATTTAAATATTATTAAAATATTCGATGAAATTCTGACGAATTCCGATTGACACGAAAACATCACCCATGGCTAATTTAGGGGCAATGAGCGTAATGGTGAAGTTCGATTTTTTATCTGATGTCAATTTAGATAGGTCAATTTCTAGGATTTCTGGATTTTTCCTGAAATCAAGATTTGATCTATTTGACTCCTGATTTGGACTACGTCTTGGTGGAAAACTCCTAATGACCTAATTAGCATTTAAGTTCAAAAATTAGGACCTAGATTAATCCTAATTGGCTAGGATAATAACTTTGGTTGTTACACTCAGGATCCTAATGTTTGAGTTGGGTTATTACAATTAGATTTTTAAGGGTATTCCGATAATCAAAGAATAATCTTTAAGATCTATTTGAAAAATATGATTTTTATTATTATACTTTTATTGGAGTAGATTTACAAAAGTATCATTATCAAATACTAGATGAAAATAAAAGTATCCTTATTAGCTAGAAAATAAAATAGAAAATAACTAAAAGTATATTATTTTACCTAGGTCTTATAGCTATTCTTTATTCTCCTTTTGATTTATATAGCTTTTTAAAATTCTTACTTTCTATTTTTTTATTTATTTATTCTGGGATTTCAATTGCATGAATAATAGCTTATACATTTTTATACTAATTTTCTCTTAATCCTGCTCTGATACTAACTGTGGTAACTCACCGTTGGGTAAATATAGCTAATCCAGTATTAGATGCTCACTCCCCTGGATCATATAGGGGTTTAGTATAATAGTGTATTTAGAGACATATAAAATACACACTTTCACATTCATTGCAATATTCATAAATATCAAAATAATAAAAGAAATATATTTATTACAAAAATAATATATTCATTATCCATATTGCTCATAAACTTGGGCATTACGATCACAAAAATATACTATATCCAACAATATTTTTAGTTTTCTTTAATTTTGAAGTCACTCGGGATCCTGATTTTTTAGTTGAATTTAATTCTAATTATCCTAGTAACGACTTGGATCGTTACATTAACTCACTCTTGAGAATGGTGAAAGCATTAGTTGAAAACCAAACTCAATAATCGCGGGTGATCGAGAAGCTGGTTCAGCCCAAGCTACTAAGAATAATGTAGCAGCCCAGTGACTCAAGTTCTATTTATTCCTCATCATCACCACTTTGTAAATGGCATTTTACGTAGCTTTCTGAGATTAAGGACTTCGATATAACGATAACCTATCTCTGGTGGACAAGCATTAAGTGCCCAAATTTTAAAGGGATTCGCTTCACGACTCACTAATTCCAAGAAGAGGCCGAAAATTGGTGGGATAACGAAAGAAATTCCTGATTTGCTGACTATGACATTAGAGACATCTTGTATAATTTTTTTGTAGAAGAATTCAAGGCTGAGTTTATTCCTCCATATACACAGAACATTTTTGAAGACACCTTATTACGAATGAAGCAAGGCAGTTGCCCTGTGTTAGAATATGAAATAAAATTCTGCAGATTAATCCATTTTGCTCTTGATCTGGTAAGAATTGAGGCAACCCACTACCACCAATTTCAAAGTGGTCTGAGAGACTCAATCAAACATCACATTATTCCCCTCTGCCTTACTGATCTCTCTCAACTCGTGGAAATTGTCAAGGCGATAGAGCACCACCAATCTCATAAAGATTTGAAGAAGAAGTTCAATGCGACTTCCACTCATAAAGACACATTCAAAAAGCATAAATCGCAAACTGCCAAGGCTTATCAGATGAAAGTAGCGTCATCTGTTGAACTTATCTGAGGATGTAACAAAATTCACCCATATTGTAAATGGTGCCATTTTGGGCATTATTGTCTCACTTGTGGTAGACAAAGTTACATGTTTTATAACTGCACTCTGAAACAGTGGATGGCATTTGCATCCATTATTCCCATAGTAAACAATTCTTCCAAGCTACTTCAGTGAATTATACATATACAAGATTTGTAATCATGCCATCTCCTCAACATGAAGTTCATGTTCAAGCTAAAGAGCAATCTACTGCACATCACATGCAAATTCAGAATCATCCTGGGAAGCAGGTTCATAACAACCAACCTGCTAGTCCTGCTCGCGTGTACACTTTAACTCTCGTTAAAGTAGTTGAAGATAATGATGTTGTCTTAGGTACACATTTCTAAGAATTTTCTTTAAAGTTGTTCTTTTGCTTCAAGCATTTCATTTATGCAAGTAGTTTAACTTGTGCAAACCTTTCACATAGGAATCTCATGCACAAATGATAAGCCCTACAAAGTATTGTTTGATATTGGGGCGAGTCATTCGTTTATTTCTGAGAGTTTTGCCAGAATGCTCAATCTGCCTTTCTATAAGTTAGCAAAAACCTTAAATGTTGAACTTTATTTTGAAGCCCAATTAAGTGCTTTCAATTTCTGTGGCGTAAATGTTCCGTTGAATAATCAATTTTTTGAAACCAAGTTAATCATTCTGTCGATAACCAATTTTGACATAATCTTAGGCATGAATTGGCTCAGTAGACATAATGCGACTATAAATTGCCAAAAGAAAAAATGTTACTCTTCATTCACTTAGTACGCCAGAAACCTTTGTAGGAAGGTTTGGTGCTCAAGCCTCTCTAATCAATGCGATAAAAGCTGAGAAAATGATATATAAATGTTGTATTGCTTATCTTGTCACTATGATAACAAAAAATCATGTAGTAAATGAATTTGTTGATGTATTCCTTAAATATTTACCTGGGTTACCACTCCTTCGTGAGGTAGAATTTTTAATTGAGTTAATTCCAGAAACACAACACATTTTCAAAGTCCTATAGAATGGCACCCAAGAAACTGCATGAGTTGAATGAACAACTGCAGGAACTTTTGAATAAAGGGTTTATTAGGCCAAGTATGTCTCCATGGGGAGTGTGTTTTCTTTGTTAAGAAGAATAATGATTCTATGTGAATGTGCATAGACTACCGTAAACTTAATAAAATTACAATCAAGAGTTTATATCATCTTCCAAGAATAGATGATTTTTTAAACCAGTTGTCTGGGAGGTGTAATATTCTCCAAGATCGATCTGAGATATGAATACCATCAGCTAAGACTTAAGGATGTAGATGTTGAGAAAACATCATTCAAAACTCACTATAATTATTTTATTAATGTATGGATATTGTTTTATATTCTTCCGCACTCTGTGATAATTTCCACTTAGTACTTACTGCTTATTGTGATTAGTTCTCCTAGTTATTATTAATAATGAATAATAATTTGGAGCACTGTTCTTTAGATTAATACTAACTGTGTGGGTTATTACTTGGCTTAATTCAGATTATTCTTAACTCGACTGCAACTAATAATAGGCACCACTGTTGATATTAGTGATGATCATCTCGTCGCACACGAATTAGCCTGGGGACATCACACAGCCACAAAGGTAGCACTAACTTCTTTTAATTTCTCAAATACCTGTTTAGAACAACAACTAAATATATGTTAAAATAACTCCAAATTACAGCAATTGTACCTCCCAAACAACACTAAAAACTTTGAATAAATCACAAAATAATTACTTGGTTAATGTGCAAGCAATTCTTCCTTTTAAAATTTTGTTAGAAACCTAAGGAAGGCACATTCATCGAAGAAAAAAAATGCAATTGTCGACGAAGGAGGAGGATGGAATGGAGATAATGAATACCAAAATATTTCGTTTAAAGAGTGAACGGCGAAGAGCTGCTAAGTGATAGAAATGGGAGAAGACGGCCGGCGATGGGAATGGGTGAGGGTACTAGGGATTGTTGTGAATTAAAGTGCTGATAAGTTTGTTTGCCGAGTCGCAATGCCAAACTCTCGTGTCAAAAGGAGTTCTCGTTCACATTTTACTGTATATATAAACAAAATCTTGTTCATCTTAGCGGTTGCTTTTTTTTTTTTTTTTATCCTCGCCGCCGTCATTGGAGAGGTAGGTAAAAGAAAGAAGACGATTGATTATAATGCTTATTGGGGCGGTATATTTGATTAATTTAAAAGATTTTATTATTTCTTGAGAGGGATATAAATTCCAATAAAAAATTGATTTTTGCAATTTTATAAATTTAACATAATATTTTTAAATATATTATTCACAGTATAAATTTTTTAAATATATAATAAAAAAAGCACTAGTTTTTGCTTCATTTTTTTTATTAGATGTTTTAGATATAAATTTTTATTTATATTCAATTTATATATTAAAATATGATTAGATAAATTTAAAATATAGATAATGTGTAAATTTAATATGTAAATATATGAATGATTGAACATTTTTTTTATGAGCCATATATATAAATATTAAAAAAAAAATTTATTGATCTTGAATATTTTTTGATATATATTTTTATGTGAATATGACATTTCTTTTCAATATAATATATTTAAAAAAATATTAATAGAAACCAATTCGCTTAAGATTAGGCTGAGAAATTTTGCTAAAATTTAGCCAATCTTAAAATAACTTTATTTATTTATTTATTTTAACAGGAATCTAATAATAAATTGCTTCCCTTTGTTCATAATAATACTTTATTTAATTTGATGCAAATATTATTATTTCTCAATCTTTACCTGGATGTCTCGTTGCTTCCGTTCTCCCTCCCGGCTTGCAGCAGCAGTCGTATGTCGAATGCTGTAGGGAGAAGGAAACCTTGATAATTTCTTCCCTCTATTCAGAAACGCACCGCCTCTGAAGCAGGCGGTTGCCGCGGCGACATGGCGGCAGATCTAGGGCAGCAGACCGTGGAGTTCTCTTCCCTCGTCCGTCGAGCCGCAGAGGAGTCGTATCTCTCTCTGAAAGAGCTGGTGGAAACGTGCAAGACCCCACAAGAGAGGTCTGACTCGGAGAAAAAGATTGATCTCCTTAAGTTCATCGTGAAGACTCGCCAACGCATGCTCCGTCTCCACGTCCTTTCGAAATGGTGCCTCCAGGTTAGTGCTAGGGTTTCTAGTTTTCAATTATTCACATACTTCAACTTAACATTCTGTTATTAAGTTGATGCTTAGGATGCATATTAAACGATGGTTTTCAAGGTTGTAATATTGAATTGGCGACATTAAATGATGCCAATTCTCATTTCCATGAACCAGCGACATAAAGAATTTTTACCGTGTCCTTTTGTTATCACATCTCAAAGCCCTTAATAATTATGACTTCGATTTCTAGTGTGAACGTGATTCTACATTTCGATTTTTAGGTTCCTTTGATTCAATACTGCCAACAACTTGCAGCAACTCTTTCTAGCCACGACACATGCTTCACGCAAACAGCTGATTCATTATTCTACATGCATGAGGGTCTGCAACAAGCAAGGGCTCCAATATTTGATGTTCCATCTGCTGTTGAGGTCCTTCTTACAGGAGGGTACAGTCGTATTCCTAAATGCATAGAAGATTTGGGATTTCAGTCTGCCATTGATGAGGATCTACAGAAACCAGCTTTGAAAAAACTTGAAATGGTACTGCGTTCCAAGCTTCTTGATGTACCTATTCCCAAGGAAATTTCTGAAGTTACAGTTACCGATGGTGCTGCTGCTCTTATTGTTAATGGAGAATTTAAGATTATTCTCACATTGGGTTACCGTGGACATCTCTCTTTGTGGAGGATATTGCATTTGGAGCTGCTTGTGGGTGAAAAGTACCAGCCTATAAAACTTGAAGAAACTAGACGTTATGCACTTGGAGATGATTTGGAGCGTAGGATGGCTGCAGCTGAGAATCCCTTCTTGATTATGTATACGATCCTACATGAACTTTGTGTATCGCTTGTTATGGACACTGTGTTAAGGCAAGTTAAAATACTTCGCCAAGGCAGGTGGAAAGATGCTATACGTTTTGAGCTCATTTCTGATGGTCTTACTGGACAAGGTGTGAACTCTAGTTCTGCACAAGTGGTTCAGGATACTGAATTTGATTCAACAACCCAGAAGATCCCTGGTTTGAAAATTATCTACTGGTTGGATTGGGCGAGGAACACTACAGTTTCTGATTCCGGTTCCCCTCCATTTATCAAAATTGAGCCTGGACAAGATCTACAGATAAAGTGTTTGCACAGTACATTTGTGTTCGATCCAGTTACGGACAAGGAGGCTGAACTAACACTGCAATTAAGCTGCATTGATGTCGAAAAACTTCTTCTTAGGGTAATTATTTGTAATAGGCATACTCGTCTTCTTGATATCCAGAGAGAGTTGAGAAAAAATGTTCACATATGTCAAGCTCCAACTGATGTTATTCTTAAGCGTGAAGGTGATAAAACAGATTCATTCTCATGGAAGGTTTGTTTAAATGATTTTGCAAGATTAAAATATTCATTTGAAGGTGAAGGTGGATGACTAAATGATGAGTGTCCTGTACATCTAGATGATGTAGAACTTAATTAGTAAAATACATTTCAGTCTTATAATCTATCTTTTTGTTTTTAATTTAAGCATTATAGTTTAATAAATAACTTATTTAAAATATTCTTAGGAGATTTCCTTTTGAAAGGTGAAGGTGACTGACTAAATAAATGAGTGTCCTGTACTACTATTTAATGTAGGACTTAATGAGCGAAATATATTTCCAGCCATTGTAATTGATCTGTTTGGTTTTTTTATTATTACAATTTTAAAAATAACTTTTATCTTTATATAATTTGTTATTGATTCCACTTTAGCTTTGAAAATTTTAAAGTTTCACATCAATCCCTAAAATTTACTATTGGTTCTTTTTTTTGCTTTTAATTTCATTTTAATTTAAAATTTCGATGAGCAATAAAAATTAGGGAAATTTCATAAAAGTCATTTATTATTTCTTGTGTATGATTTTTGCTACAATGATAAAAGTTTCTTACAAAAGTTATATAGAAGTGATAAACTTGGAAAAGTGTAATACAAGGATTGCCTTCGTATACTTTTACTTGTGAAGATTGTCAATATTTTATCTATTTGTTATCTTATACTCTTACTTTTTGTAAGAAAATTTGGGGCATGATAGCATATTTTTCTTACATATATAACATTTAAATATTGAAGTTACTAATGCAATGTCCAAAGTATTCTAATTCTAATATGTTTAAAAACTAAAATGAACTAAAAGAAAATTATAGGGACTAAAGTGCAACTTTTAAAAATTTAATAATTAAAGTTAAACCAATAATAAATTATAGGGATTAAAATAGAGCTTTTAAAACTTTAGGGAATAAAATGAACCAACGGTGTGCTTGCATGAGCAAAGTAGGATCGGAAACTGTCAAAGAGGCATATCATCAGCTTTAATAATGCTATTTTAAGAAATATTTATTTAAAGGTAATTTTTCAGGAAGGCAACTTTTCAGACATGATAAGTCCCACAAGTTTGCAAAAAGCAGACAAAAATATTATACAAACAGACACTTTACCATCTATAATCAAAACAGCTGATGGGATACATGTTGGTTGTAAGTATGGAAATAAATTTGGTTTTTATGTATGAATATTGAAGTAAGAAGGCATTCCTAGGAATTTTTTGAAATTTAAATAATATGTGGATGATGGGATATTGAAGCAAGCACTTTACCTGTCAATGCCTGGCAATTTTTATTTTATTTTATTTTTTGTTATATTAGTTTGATGCCGTTTTTGCATTGTTTTGTTTAGAGGATCAAAGTATTTTATTATTTAAAGTTTTGTTTAGCAGAGACAAAGGCTTTCTTAACATTTTTCTTTTCTATGGCTCTTATAGAAAGATGGCGAACCTTCTGTACATGACTTTTATGGGGATGAAGTTTTGCAAGTACGAGTATATGGTTCTTCATATATAAAACTTAGAATAAACATAAGGTTTGTTCTATTATAATTAGAATGGTTTTGTAGCGAAGAATATTTAAAATTGAAGTGTGCATTTTGTTATTTACCTTTGTTTTAAAATTTTCTTTTACGTTTACAGGAATGGCCGCTTCCTTCTTCAATGTTCTAAAAACATCCTTGCTACGTCTGCATTATTAGAATGTGAGGAAGCCTTAAATCTGGGAAGCCTGACTGCAACTGATCTCTTTATAAGCTTGAGAAGCAAAAGTATTTTGCATTTATTTGCGTCTATTGGAAGGTCTTTGGGACTTAAGGTAATATTTATATCTTGATCATTGTTTTTCTGGAATACTTCTTTTACAGGTAATCAATGTTAACTAATTCTATGCCCATTCTTCAATACTCATCTACATCATGACTATAAAATTAATCATTGACTAAATTATCATTCGGATGTGGATTCTGAATGTATCAGAATTGGCTAAATGTTTTTCTAAAATCAGAGGGCCTATTTAATGTTTAATATATTTCTTATACGGAAATTTTTGTGCTGCACATAATTCACATCTGGAAAGAATAGTATAAAATTATTGGAAAACTCTGCTTTTTTAATTGCCAAAAAGGGCTCAAATCTCTTGTGATATTATTTTTCCATAATAATTTATTTTGGAGATAAAATGTTTACGTCTGAGCATTCTTCTGAAAATATAGTGCTTAAAAGATAATTCCTGCATAAAAATATGGGGCTGTTTGGTTGGCTATAATTGGGTTATAATGTTATTCATTTATAGGTTAAGGGACTTGGTTTGAAGTAAAATAAAATTAAATACAAATACAAGGGATTTGAGATCATAGAATTTGAGTATGCTTGAAACAGGCAATTTTGTAATCCTTCATTGTACAGGAAAAAAGGAAAAAGAAAAATGCATGTGACCATTGTCAAACTTTCGACCTGTGAGCATTGCAGTTCCTGGCTTTAACTCTTGCCGTTCGCTGACTTCATGCGCTGTTTCCAAATCTTACAATCCTTGCTGATTGCTACCCTTACATATTCATTCAAAGCAACTTTACTTTTCGGCTCCAATCAGGCTCCCGCCTATTATTTTTAGGTTGTTTTTCTTGTGTTTCTAAATTTATAATGAATTTACCTTTCGCTCAAACAAATTTTGATATTTTATTACACATTAAAAGTTCTAAACATTCAAATTCATTTTACCTTGCAGTTGATTTACATTATAATTTATTTACTTTACTCCAGGAATTCTTTTACCTCAATCTACCCTTTAAAATCCTCTCAGTTATTACTGTCATTTTTTTTGGAAGCTCATGTATGATATTATCTTTATTTGTGTTTTGTCAAGGTTGTGGTCTAGGGATCTTTACCCCCTTGAAGTTTGACTTTGTGAGCATTCATGTATCCTATTAATTTTTTCTTACATGTCTTAGATCAATTTCCCAGGGATTGTGTTTAATTAATTTTCCTTTTTGCAGACTTTGTTACTAGACTATGAGATCTGTGAAGGGAGGTGCATGTATGTTTTCTTAAAATAAACATTTAAAATGGCTTTTTTCACATTCAGTTGAATACTCGGCTAACATAAGTTGACTTTAGAGATAGATTTAAATACTGTCAAGTTTAGCTACACCTGCCTTAGTTTTTTGATCTAATTCTTAAGACTGCACAAGCTCTTGTAACTCTCAATGTGTCCTTTTGCAAAATATGATTCTTATATCTGTCTATGTTGCCCTCTTATATTTTATTATGAAAATCTATTTACAACCAATTGAATTTTCTCCATTGGAAAGATTTGTGATTTTACTTGTTCAATTCTTCTCTAAAGTACCTATCTTTTTCAAGACATCCTTCTCCATGTTAAACTTCTAGGAACTTCTTAAGTGATGGCTGGACTCTGAGCATCACATACATTATAATTAAATGACTGAAAGATACATAAGATCCTCATATATGAAATCTAGGTCTGAACAGTGCTCGGATTGGTCATGCACATGATCTTACATTTTTTTCTTCATGCAATATGCCAACTTAATTTTATTATTAGTATCATTACACTGATTTGTTCATAATACATGCAACTTTATTCAGTAATTTCCAAATTGACTTATTGTCTCATGTCCATGCCTCCTTGAGTTTTTTGTCTTGTGAATAAAAAAGGATCATTGGAGATCCATGAAATAAAAAGGAGTTGGATTAGAAGTGGGACTTCAGAGAAAATCGATAACCCATGAACCTTGAAGCTGCTTGCTCTAATTAGGCAAAAATTTGAAATTAAACGCCCAGAAGATAGGTAACATCCTTGTATATGATAAATAGCTCTAAATAGCGTCTCAATTTGTCATGAATGTGATCTTACAATTTTTCTTTATGTAATATGCAAACTCAATTTTGTTTTAGGTGTATCTTAACCAATGGAAACAAAGGATTCATGTAGCTAGTACCACCTAGTGGGACTAAGGCTTAGTGCTATTATTGTATATTACTAAGCCAACTTTCTCTTAATACATGTGACTTTATTCATAAAGTTGAATTGAACTCTTGGTTAAATGTAGTAAGAATTTGTTGTTCTACCTCACGTCCATGTTGTTTTTTGAGTAAACTCAGTTTCTTCTCTTGAACTAAAAGAATCAGTTGAGATTAATGAAATACAAAGAAGTTGAAATAGTAGTGGAACTGTTGAGAAAGTTGATCTCTCATGAATCTAGAAGCTTTTATTCAATATTTAGTGAACCCAAGAGCTTTATTTCAAGATTTTGTCAAAAGAGGAACATCATTACTGAATTTGACAAAAAGCTGCATAAAAAGGTTTCAGTTTGTGAAGTCAGTATCTCAAATTGGAGATTCATTTCTGAATTCATTTTTCACAAGAAAGTAGTTTTGAGATGAAAATGTTGATTTTCAAAGTTGTCATCTATATGCGAATGAAATTGATGTAACACAAAATTTTTAAATTTAGGGCCATCCTATGTGAGCATATTACATCTTCAGACCACCATGTAGTATAGCAAGAGAAGAATTATTACTATTTCTTTTTGTGGGTTTCATTCTTGAAAACTTCTACATTTCAGAGTAAAATAAGTACATCTCATCTTGAATCCAAAGATGTGGAGCACTAGGAAATATGCGATCATCAATCAAAACTTGAAGATTTTCAATCAAAAAGCTTTATTTCCTTTTATGGGTTTATAATTAGGAAAGTTTTCAAATTTCAATTGCCTACATTTTTTTTCTAAATTTACAAGGTTTTCTAGCTGGCTAAGATTTGGAGAAAGAATCAACTAGGATGCAATCAATGGAACCAACTAAGCACGTTCCCAGCACGTTGCTGTCCTTTTACTAAGCATGAAATCAGCTGGCCAAATTCCTGTCTTGAGTGTGTAATGGAACAAGTTTTCAATCAGCAAGTGAAAATTTTCTTAATCTATGCAGTCACCTCACCTAACATGGATAAAAGGGTTCAATTAAAGGAATTTTTAAGTAGTTGAGGGCTTGATTGAAATGTTTTTTAAATAATTTAATTAATTAGGCACCAAATATCCAATGGGTATATAGACACTGGAGCTAACATGAAAATTTTACATTGAAGTGTTTTCAATTGCTTTTCAATCTAAGTGAACCATGCTAGTTTGCATATTAATCTTGTTCTATATAAATATTTTTCATCCTTTAAATATAGAAGCTAATAAATGTAATGTTTTCTGGTTTTGAATGTTAAGACTTTTGAGAATAATTGGGTAAAAGTCTGCCGATCATGGTATTCTTGTTGTCTTTTTCTCTCTCAATATTTTTTGTCATCATCTTCTTTTATGCCAGGGTAAGTAAAAGAAAAATGAGGACATCTTTCTTAAACCTACAATAGATTTCATGTTTTTTTTCAATTTATTTCTCCCCTTTTCCTCACAACTACTTGTTGTTTGTGGCATCTTGAAGCACCCAGCACCCAGCACCCAGCACCTAGCACCTAGCACCCAGTACCCAGTACCCTTCACCCATCACCCATCACCCATCACCCATCACCCATCACCCATCACCCATCACCCATCACCCATCACCCATCACCCAGCACATGACATTGGCTGCTTTAAAAGGTGAGCATTGCTGTATACAATTTTTGAAAATAAATCTACACCATTAATGTGGATTGCTCTTATGGACAAGCATGATGTTGCTTTTATAAACGGGACTAAGGAACTTCTTATTATTGGACAATAGTTACTTGATTGATGTGAATCTGATTTTGGAACAATCATTTAACTCTAAATTTGGTTGACTACTACAAAGTCTTATCTCCATGTGGGCAAGGGAGTCATCATATGTGAACAGTGGTTCATCAAGCAATGCAACACTTCGTTAGTTGTTATAATAAATGATAAGTCACATCTTTGTATGGAAAAGACATCACCTTAATATCATAGCGGATAGAGGCACTGTGAATGACTTGTTACATTGAAATTTTTATCACAATGTTTATAGACATTTCTTACAAATTTTCAGATCTGCTGAGTGAGTACTCTCTTCCTTAATATACGATTACTTGCACTATTTGCAAATCTTGAGCGGAAATTAACAAGAAAAAAAAAATTTCAGAGTACTTTATTCCAAATAGATAACAAACAACTGCAAAGTAATCAATTTTACTATAATCATATTATGCTGTAATCAGATTCTATCTAAAATCTAGCATACTAAAAAGCCCCTTAGTGTTTTTAAAGTGCATTGTGCAATTCAATCCACAAAGAACCTTGAAAAAATGTTGACTCACAACTAGAGGGAGTTAACTAGTCATAGAATGTATTCATTGACATAAACTCAAAGGTTTAACTCTTTAAAAATTTCATCTATACGGTGCAAAACATTTATATTTATAACCAAGTGTAATAAGTACTAACAAAATGATTCAAATAGAATGAGTGTTTGGGCATTGTTAATCAAAGCCCACTCAAAATTTCATCAATACGGTTAAAATTATTCATATTTTTGGAAGAACGCATTCAAATTTAAACAAAATAATTTGGATGGAATGAGGGTTTTGGTAAATCCTGAAAGTTCCACTCTACAGTGACTCCTTGTATTGTATGCTTGATTGCTAACCACCTAGGCTAAAGTCCTTCATGTAACCCCAACAACTGTCTCATTGTCCATACTAGAACATGAACCACCGACTAGCAAGTGCATCAAGTCATTGCGTAGAATCGAGTCACCCATCATCGTCGGTGCTCTAACTCCTTGTATCTATATATATGTATATGCACTTACATATATATGTTGTTCTTTATTCTTAGAAGTAGCGAGTTAAAATCCTTTTTATACATCTTTAATCTGTATTTTCAATTATTGAATGACTCAGATTTAATTCACTAAATGATAAAATGCATAATAACATGTCTTTAATTGATTTAAAATTTGAGCCATTTAATTTTAATATAAAGAATGACTGCTATGTGAGAGGGTGCACTTCTCCAAAGTATTATAATACATCTTCTCTTCTATTCTCTCTTCTCTCTCTTTCTATTATCTCAAAGGATAAATGTATTCTTCCTTACAAAATTTCATCATTCATTACAACATGGATGGGTTAAATTTGATGTAGCTACAAGACAGTTAAGAAATGGTAAAGGTTAAATTTGTGTTTTGTAGGCTCTTCAAACTTAAGCCACCCATATATTGTAATAATATTGTGAGCTATGTACGGAAATGCACATATCCTTCTAATAGGAGAGTAGTGTTCCCCTATGCACATAATAAATATATTTATTGTATGTGCATGCATACGTGTGTATTGAGAGAGACTCCAACCTCTAATCTATGCTATAATGAGTGAGATTATTTAAAAAGAAAAAAAATGAGGTTTGTGCTTTCATGCTTTATGTATTTTGCCTATTCATGTACATCTGAACTTGTGTGTTGCTTCACAGAGAAAATATGTCTATTCATGTTCTCTAGTTTTATTTTGGCTCTATATTATTGTTGTGAATGCTCTTAAAATTGTTATTTTAGAATATGTTGATTTCTAGCAGAAAATGATTTTTGTCTTGAAAAGGTTCTTCTAAACTATTTGATGAACTGTAGTAACCTTGTGGCACCATTTTGCAGGTCTACGAGAACTGCTTGGGTACTCTGAAGATTCCAAAATCTGTTTTGCATGGCTCAGATTTATTATTGTTGGGGTTTCCACAGTGTGGGAACTCATATTTTTTGTTGATGCAACTTGATAAAGATTTTAGGCCTCTTTTTAATTTGTTGGAGACCCACCCAGAGTCTGGTGGAAAGTTGCTATCAGCCGGTGACAGTATTCATGTCATTCGCTTTAATAAAATTGATATTAGCCGAATGCAGATTGGTGATGATGATTTGAATTTGAGCCTTCTGAACTGGGAAAAGATGAGGACCTTGCCAAACATAGCAAATTTGAATCAGCTTTCTGAAAATGTTCTTCCAGAATCTGCTCTGGAACATAACTTACAGCTTCCTGATTGTTCTCAAACAAGTTTTTCATCTATTGTTGATGAAGTGTTTGAATCCGAGAAAGATACATCTGGAAACCAGGTTTCTGGTCAAAGCTTTCCATCTTCATTTAGTGTGCCAGCCTTTTCTCACTTGAGTTCTCTTTCAACTAATAATCAAGGAATAGTGGCTGGTGTTGGCTCTCCTAAACTGGATGGTGGAATCCAAAATTCTCAAATGAGTACCTTCAATGAAGTTTCAGCCAGTTTGAATAGCACATTTTATCTATCTGGTAATGCAAAGGGACAACTTAACAGTGGCATGTTCTCTTCCAGTTCAATGAGAAACCCATCTTTTCAGAAACTAACATCTTCAAAGTCAGAACAGGATTTGAGCACTCTCAAGCCTCCATATTCTAGCGAGCCCAGTCAGTTTTCTGCTTTGGATGACGGCCAGTCTAAATTTATAGGCGATTCTTCAGGCTCATTAATTGTGAAAAGCCAGTTAATGTCACCTCCTCGGACAACTGTCTCTCAGGACATGATACCATTCAGCAGAATAAATGGTTCCAAAGCTTTATTTTATAATCAATTGGTTGGTTCTGTGAGAAATATTGGATCAAGTTCATTGATTATTTCACCTTCTTGTATGCTGCCCATAACTTTGTTTTTTAATTGGTAAATCTGATTTATTATAATTTCATTCCTGACTTGTTTAGTTCTTGTCACAGCTCGAAATTTGGAATTTGGATCGCCCCATTCCTTGGAAGTGAAGGATATTGCTAAACAGGAGAAAATTACTCGCAAAAGGTCCCTTTCCGAGATTTTAACCATGATGCCATCATTCAAAGAACTAGAGTGGGATGGTCGACCATGGAAGAGAATAAAAACCTTAGAATCCCCAGTCAGTCCAGCACTCTCTGCTTTTGCATCTTGTAAATTAGGCGAGCACATTTACGCAAGCCTTGTTGCAGAAGCTGTCCATGGCAATGTCCCTTCAAATGTATATACATCTGTCCTTCTCCATGTTGTCAGACACTGTTCACTGTGTATCAAACATGCCAGACTTACAACTCAAATGGAAGCTCTTGAAATTCCATATGTTGAAGAAATTGGATTGCGTTCTTCATCTTCAAATTTGTGGTTTCGATTGCCATTTGCTCAAGATGGTTCTTGGCAGCATATTTGCTTACGTCTAGGAAAACCTGGAAGCATGTCTTGGGATGTTAAAATAAAAGACGTGCATTTTCAGGAATTATGGGAACTATACAAAGGAAATAATACTACACCATGGTATCCTGGTGCTCGTATTGCCAATGCATCTGATGTGGATTCCCATATCCATTATGATTCTGAAGGAGTTATTCTGTGTTATAAAACAGTTGAAGCTGATAGCATTGAGAGGCTTGTATCAGATTTAAGGAGATTATCAAATGCACGGTTATTTTCTCGTGGCATGAGGAGGCTAATTAGTGCCAGATCTGATGATAAATTAGATGATTCTAATTTAAGTCCTGAAAATAAGTTGCAACATCAGAAATCTGTTAGTGATCCTTTTGACAAGTTAACTGAACAAATGAGAAGAACATTCAAGATTGAGGCTGTTGGTCTTATGAGTTTATGGTTTAGTTATGGCTCAATGCCTGTTATGGCACACTTTGTTGTTGAATGGGAAGCAGGCAAGGAAGGTTGCACAATGCATGTTTCTCCGGATCACCTGTGGCCGCATACTAAGGTTTGTGATTGTTTTAGTACTTAATGCAGATAGTAATGCTTTTTCTTTTGTATATGGAATTATGGACCAAGAGAAACTTTGAATGTTATTTTTTTTGTTTCAACCTTCAGAATTTCTACAAATAATGAATTTTGGTCCTACGTATGCTTGTGCATTCATTATTTGCATCTTAATCTAATATTTTATTTAATTTGTCTAGGGTTGCATTTGTGCTGATGTTGATGATGAAAAATAAACATGCTTAGACACACACATGTACACACATGCAGAAAAATTTGTGCTATGCATAGAGATTTTAAACCCCATGGAACTACAACAATTTTCAATTATTATTGAATCACTGTTATTTTCATTATCACTTGTTCTCTATTGCTACTTTTCTGTCAAAATCACCCTTTTTTTGTCGCAAGCTCTGTCTGATGGCAGCGTTCTATAGATGCCCCATCTCTCTTTGCTGTTGTTTCGTCTTCTTCATGTAGCTACTACCACAATTATATAATCTCGCACAATATAGTAAGTTATATATCAACATTATAATTAAATTAAAATAGATGTAGGCTTGGGCCTAGGACTTTTTGATTGGCTTTATCTTGAGAAAGTTCATTTTTTGCTTTATTTGTTTCAAATAACACAAATTTTATTGGCTTGATACTCATGCTTGTGTAGGCCATGGCTTTGCTCCTTCATGGTCAACTCAACTCAATTGTGGGAAATTCTTTTTTTTAATTACTTTTGAGCTAATTTTGTGCTAAGTTGTTTGTCTTAGGAGTTTTTGGTAAAAATAACAATTTGAAGCTATGCATATATATATATATATATATATATATATAATGTGATTATGATCATTTAATTGTATTTTCTTATAGTTGTTTTTAATATTTTTATTATAACAACAACAACAATACCAAACCTTAATTCTACTAAGTGGGGTCAGCTACATAAATTATTTGTTTCTATTGTGTCCGATCAAATAGAAGCCTCTTTAAGTTCAAAATAGAGAAAATCCTTCCTAATAGTTTCTTCCCATGAAATAATAATTACCAACATATTATATATTTATTATATGCCATTTAAAAAAAATGAAATATACTGCTGTGGGCTGACCCGAGCTTAGGCTGACTGGACGATGGCATTCAGTCGTGTCTGACATGGCTTTGTATTAATGCATTTGGTATGAGCCTGGCTGATTGGTTCCCATGTCTATTTTAAAATCCTCTGTAAACATAATTAAGATACAGGCAACTTATTGTATGCCATTTTATTACCAACTTATTATATTTTTATTATATGCCAGTTAAATAAAATGAAATATACTGCTGTGGGCCTACCCGACTTATTGTATTATATGCCATTACATTTATGCTGGCCCCTATCCTGCCTCTAAGCAAGGTGGCTATGTCCCATCACCAGGATTTCTGCCTAATAATTCATTCATATCGAATGCTGTTTTTGCCTGTATCTTCCGCTCCCTCGGCAGGAACAATTGTTGCAGGTCCTTTTAATTAAGATACAGGCTTATAATAAATATTATTCATTATTTATGTCTGAAATACCAAGAATATACTGTTGGTAATTACTATGCAGCAGGATTGTAAGACGCACGTGGTAATTATTGTCACGCATTTTTCATCGAGTAATTCATTTTTCTCAATAGGTGGTGATTCTACATGTGCTATTTTGTCTTAATTAATCTTCTAGTTTGGCTTGCTTCATGCCTAATTTGCTTAGCTCTCTTTTATGTACCTACCACCGCACTGTGGAAGACTGGAAAAAATCGATGGCCATTTTGACTTCAGTTTCTTTCAACATGTATATTACGCTTGTTAAGCTTTTAAATGATATATTGTTTTTCTGTTCCCGTATTGATGTACTTATTTTAGTGTCTTTTCTATATCACGTAATAAGTACCAATTACACCAAAATACTGTCAGTTTTTGTTAGTTTAAAAGAATATAGTGTATCTTGTTGTGTTAGACATAATATTTATGGTTATACATATTTATCCATGATTCAGTATGCTTTTTTTTCAAGGGAGGTGACACTGCACTTGCTAAGTTATTTTAGTCATGCAGTTTTTGGAAGACTTCATCAATGGAGGCGATGTTGCGTCATTCTTGGATTGCATAAGGTTAACCGCAGGACCGTTACTGGCCCTAGCTGCTGCAATACCACCTGCCAGGATGTCTGGTCCTGTTTCTGCTGGCCCCTCTCCTGCCTCTAAGCAAGGTGGCTATGTCCCATCACAAGGATTTCTGCCTAATAATTCATCCATATCCAATATTGTTTTGCCTGTATCTTCCGCTCCCTCGGCAGGAACAAGTGTTGCAGCTCCTTTGACTACTCACAGCATGCACAATGCGACTGCAACTCTCTCAGCTGCCGGAAGGTGTGTTTCAGGAATTGTTCCCAGCTCATTGTTACCCATTGATGTCTCTGTGGTCCTTCGGGGTCCATATTGGATTCGTATTATATATCGCAAGAAATTTGCTGTTGATATGCGCTGCTTTGCTGGGGACCAAGTTTGGTTGCAGCCAGCAACTCCGCCCAAGGGAGGGCCTTCAATAGGGGGTTCTTTGCCGTGCCCGCAGTTTCGGCCTTTCATTATGGAGCACGTTGCCCAAGGCTTGAATGCTTTAGAGCCCAACTTCTCTGCGGCTGGGCATTTAAGCTCAAGCAATACTGCTCAAAGCTCAACTGCTCAGTCTATGGCTGCTAGTGGCATTCGTCCTGGTTCTGTTACCACCGGAGTAGGGATGCAGAGACCAGTAGCACTAATTGGAAACCAGATGCCCGGAAACTTGAACCGCATTGGTAATAACATGCTGCCGACATCTGGCCTTTCTTCAGGTATATCTGGGGTCCCCATGCGTATAGCTCAAGGCACTGGGGTCCCTGTACATGTCCGAGGGGAACTGAATACTGCTTTTATTGGGCTTGGGGATGATGGAGGTTATGGAGGTGGATGGGTTCCCCTAGCGGCGCTTAAGAAGGTTTTGCGTGGCATTCTGAAGTATCTTGGTGTCTTGTGGTTATTTGCGCAGTTGCCTGATCTTCTCAAAGAGATATTGGGCTCAATCCTAAAGGATAGTGAAGGGGCATTGCTAAACTTGGACCAAGAGCAACCAGCCCTGCGTTTCTTTGTGGGGTAAGCCGCATAGATTTCACTCATTTTAGATTGACGGCTACTTTTTTCTTAGCACTGACAGTTGGATTATTTTAAATCTTTTTCGTGCAGCGGGTATGTATTTGCTGTGTCTGTCCATCGGGTGCAGCTTCTTCTGCAAGTCTTGAGCGTCAAACGTTTCCACCATCAGCAACAGCAGCTAACACAGGCCAGCTCACAGGAAGAGCTTTCCCCATCTGAGATAAATGAAATATGCGATTATTTCAGCCGGCGCGTAGCATCGGAGCCATACGATGCCTCGAGGGTTGCATCATTCATCACCCTTCTCACTGTTCCGGTTTTAGTTCTTCGTGAATTTTTGAAGCTGATTGCTTGGAAGAAAGGCTTGCTGTCTCAGCCGCATGGCGCAGACATGGCTTCTGCACAACGAGCGCGGATTGAGCTGTGCTTGGAGAATCACTCCGGCACGTCCTCTTATTATAATGAGAACTCAGAGAGTTTGTCAGTCTCAAAAAGCAACATCCATCATGACCGCGCCCACAGTTCAGTTGACTTTGCTCTTACTTTCGTCCTTGATCCGACTCACATTCCTCACATCAATGCGGCTGGTGGAGCTGCCTGGTTGCCGTACTGCGTCTCTGTGAGGCTGAAGTATTCATATACTGAGAACAGCCCTCATATATCTTTTCTGAGGACAGACGGGAGCCACGGTGGCAGGGCTTGTTGGTCCCGTGCAGATGACTGGGAGAAATGCAAGCAGAGGTTGGCGAGGGCGGTGGACTATGCAAATGGGAATTCTGTGGGAGATATTAGTCAGGGAAGATTAAGGCTGGTTGCGGAGGCCCTGCAAAGAACATTGCAGGCCTCTTTGCAACAGCTAAGGGATGGCTCCCTTTCTTCTGCCTCCACCCTGACGTAGAGGGGCTGCGGCTACCCTCTTAAATGAGTTTTATATATTGCAGTGTAAAAAGAAACTGCCGTTGAATGTCCGTCCGGCCATCAGAACAACGGCTACATCTGTGTATCTGCCTGACATTGGTTTGGAATTTTGAAATGGGAAACTGGGAATGCATACTGAAACTTGGAGTTAATTGGGGTTATTCAATAAAAGGAAAACTGTACAGTTGGAAATGGGTGGCTGTGTGCTAATGCTGCTGCCTGTACTTCATGGCTCTGGGAATGAGAATCACTTGGGCAGTATTGTGTAAAACTGGGTTGGCAGCTGGTATTGTAAGTTATGCCTAGTGATTGTTTTGCGGTTGCCATATATTATGTTATTGTTTGTAGCAACTCTAATCGTTATCACAATATATGTCCTAAAGCATAGGCTGAGAGCAGCACACCTGGAAAAGTGTGCAAGAAGAATTGCTCTACCCTTTTCAAAGGATAATTCCCTTTCATGTATTAGATCTTTCTCCATAATGTATCAAAGAGACAGACACTTCCTTAGAATTCCTATTAAATTTGATTCTTTATTGTTTTTTGATAGATGCTGAAAGATAAGTATGAAAAAAAGAATCTTCTTTTATTTTAAAAGACTGCACAAGTGTTCTTTGGCAAACCCAAAAGCATTAACTTATACCCATCAATTAACCAACCCAATTCATAGACTTCAAAATATGAACTCCAAGAAAGCCTAACAATCCATTGTGTCTAATCCTCCACCCGATTACTCAGACAACTTCTCTTGGGGCTCGAAAATCTCAACACAAGATGGTGTTTCTCACTCGGCTCTAACTCTCCTTCAACTAGAAAAAATTATGCGGCTACTCGGTTAATGCAAGTACTTGATTGTCTCTACTCTTGTTATTATTGTCTTAGTAAGCATGAACCCAATTTGATTTTAGATACCACTAATTTTCTAATTTTTGGTCACAAGTAGCAATATATATGTAATAAAACTATGTATACAATATGTTAGAATTGATAAATGTAAGGTTCAAGTGCTGAAAGGATTATCAGAATAGTTGATAATATTTAAATTTTAGATCAATATTTATAAATTTTTTTAAAAATTAATTATTATAGTAGAAACAAAACTTTTTTTCTTAATTGATTCCCATCTTAAGTTAACTACTTAATCCATCATTAGGCATCTAGACTTGCATATTGTGATGGGTTGGCATGATTGTTACTCAATTTAAAGAGTGTCGCAGTGCTCAACTAGAGAGGTGAATAACACTATAACTTGGATGGGTTGACCACCATTTCATCGCTCGCCTAGTTAGAGTGCGATTGGTTCAAGATGGGTTTCAAAATATTGATATAAAAAAAACTTTCCAACTAGTGTACCTAATTCTCCACCAAATCACACTTATGCTTGGCTTGAGCTCAACTATCTCAACATATTAAAACAAGTGAGTATGAGCTCAAACATCGTATCTGGATGATAAAATATTTAATCTTCGAAAGAAGATTATTTTGTTGATGGGGAAACTTTGTCAGTACTCAATTTGATGAGTTACGAGGAATATGATATTATTTGATACCTAGTTGAGTGATTTAGCTATTAGAGTAGAGTTCTTAAAGGAAAATTTGGGAACATTTTGAGGAGAAAAGGGTTATCGCCAAACCATTGATCTTGGGATCCAAGTGTACTCTGATTCTACATTGCCCAAACTAAATTGTATCAAAATTATGAAGATTCAAGAAATCAGCTATCCATTGCCAAGGGTGGGTGATCTTTTGGTTCACTTAAAATCAACAAATGCATGCTCAGATATTGCCAAGTTAAGATGAATCTAGATGAAACAAGGAAAATATAATTAAGACTCATCAAGGATTGTTTGAGTGCCTAATTAATACATTTAAGCTATGTAATGCTTCAACAACACATGAGGATGACATCATGGTCTATATATAGTTTGAGTGACGCTGAGCACTATGAACATCTTAATCGAGTTATGAATGCACTTCAAGACAATATATAGGTTTTAAATTCAAAGAAGCATGCCACTTCAAGATGAAATTTCTTGGGTTTTGCAATTGGAGGTGGAGTCATTAGATTTGATCACTTCAAGATTTGAACCATTAATGACTAGCCACAACCCATTATTGTGATAGAAGGAACTTAATCAAAACATGCCAATTAGGTTTATAAATTTATCATGAATTTCTGTATCGATATTATACTTCTCCACAATTAGAATAAAAGCACAAGGAAATTTGAGTGAAGTCAAAGGTGGCCGATGATTGTGGAAGTTAAGAGGAAAATCAGTTTGACCCTAGCATTAGCTTTGCTCGACCTATTGAAGCCAGTCATAATTGAAGCTAGTGTTTTAGGTCATGTTTTATGTGTTGTTTATCTCACTCGAGTAAATTTAATAGCATATTTTATGGATTTATTACAATGGTCATAACTTAACTAATATATATGTGACAATTATTTATTTTCTTTGTTCAAATTATGAAGCATTATAGACATTATATTTAGGTAAATAAATGATTGTCCACTCTGATCACAAGCTATTATAGATTTTCAACTCAATCTAAGCTCTATATGCTAAACATATAAAGTGGATGAATTACCTTTAAAAACTTAATTTTGTAATCAAATATAAGAAATGAGTATATAATAAGATTGTAAAACTTTTTTCTAGACATCCTAATACATTATCAACCATTATGAAGGTTGCTAAGTGTTATGAAGAAGAACAATATGAAGACCCAAAATTTTGGGAATTAGACAAATTACTAAGCATCACCAAGTCAAGTGACTAATCAAACACATCCAAAGTTTAAATGCTATAGAAGCTTGTTGTACAAAAGGCAACATATATGTATATTTAGAGGAGCCGATCAACTGAGGCGGAATATATAAATTTGTGCCCACCCTTATGGTAGCTGCCCATTTTGAAGTCAATAAGACTACTGAACCTATAAAGGAATAATTATTGATTGAGAACTCTTGAATGTTTTCTTAAGTACAGTGGTCTTATTAGACACATCCAATCCCTTCTAAAAATAATAACTCTAGTTACCCTTGCAATGCATAGTATATTTTGGGAGAGTATTGTGGCGCCCCACCCCTTAATCCATAAGAGTTAAGTTAAGAGATGACGTGTCACTCTAGCTAACCCTTCACTTATAATTGGATTAGGATGAAATCCATAATCCACATAATAAGAGAAGGAGTAAGCATAGAATCAAATATACAGTCACTATCTAAGTAAACATACAGAGTGCGGAAGCATTTTCAATATACATAATATCCAAGCATCACAACATGAGTATAAGGAAACATATCTCAGAACATAAGTATAAAATATAAATACTAAGTCAACAGTACCTGTATTATTACATCATTCAAATGTTTAAGTAAAATAAAGTGTAAATCACTCATCCTCACTCAAGAATATAAGAAGGCTAAACGATAGCTTCTTCCACGGGCTCCTCCTCTAGGTATGGCTCAACTCCTAACTCTTGCTCATCTAACTAAAGAGAGTCTGCCATTGTCGGTTTCACAATGTAGGGCCACAGCCAAAGAAAGAGAAAAATCTGGTTAGACAATTGTCTAAGTACATTTTAAGCTAATGAATTATTATATGTGTTAAATAATATCACCATTCTACAACATCTAAGCAATATATATATATATATATATATATATATATATATATATAAAGGAGCAGCAAACAATACAAGGGAAAGGAAAAGCTATGAATCATCATTTATAACTTAAACAAAAAGAAGAGGCTAAGACATGCCTCACATGCAAGCTAAACAAGGTAAGACATATGAATATAAATAACTAAACAAGTACTAAAAAAGAAATACTACATCCTAAACATGCTGGTGATCAAAAGAAAACATGCCAATTAAAATAAAACAACTCAATAGTGGTACATATAAACAGCAGCAAGATTTTAGCATCCTAAATATATATAAAAGCAGTACAAGGAAATAACTAACTAAATAAGAATACTGAAAGGTAAACAAACATCAACTGCATATAAACAAATGTGTACAATCTGCCATACAGAAGAGAGCTACTTTAGCTCACCAAAAAGGGGCTGAAGGGTCTTAGCACCAGTATGGTTAGGGCAGTTTCTAGCACGATACTGCTAAGGAAACAACAGTTAAAATCGAAGGTTCTAGCACCAGTACGGCTAGGGCGGTTCTTAGCACGATATGGCTAGGGCACCAACAGTCATAACCGAAGGATCCTAGCACCAGTACAGCTAAGGCGGTTCCTAGCACGATACGGTTAGGGCAACAATCGGTATGATCGAAAGAAATACTGAGAGGCAGCTCAACACATCAAATTATTATCTTCTCGTTAATTAATTTAATATTTTTACAAGGAATCTAAGGAGTCTCCATATTTTTCTAATAGTTTATTCATGCATCAAAAATCTTGTATGACATGCTCAAGAAAATATGGCACAAAAATCAAGGAATACGTAGTAACAAGATATCAATAGAAGCAAGGGACTCTACTAAATATGGTGATATCATTTGTTTTATACTTAACCATTCTAACTATTCTAAGTTACACAAATTCAGGATCACCATTTTCCTACTATCGAGTGTAACTCAAAAATTCATCCTTATAAGTTAAAAAAGATTAAAACTGATCAGGTTCTAATCTAGTTCAATCAGATAGACAACTATGAGTTAAATCAATAAATTATACGTCCTAATTTTGTGAATTTAGACATTCTAACTAAGATCTGATCAAGATCTTCTAAGCCTATGGATTATGGATTAAACATTACGAGATTTATGTTTAATCTCATAATCCAAAAAGGATAAGACCTAAATTTTAGGTCTTATTCTATAAGTGATCTAATAGTTAAGGCAAATCCTATTAAGTAATCAAACTTAATAGGATGAACCTCCTATCCTAAATCTAAAGTTAAAAGACAAAATAATCAGAATGAGTTGTAAAATAAAAGAAAGTTTAGAAACTATTAAAACCAAGGTTTCACCCATTGGGTAACCCAATTTACCTAATGAATGAACTCTAACCTATGATCTAGTCCTAATATCAGGAAAGGTCCTTAAAGTGTAGTGTTTAAGACTTAGAAGAATCATGGGACTGATCTAAGGGTTGATTTCACTCACTTAAGTGTTGCTAAGATGATTATAACATTAGTTTTAGTGTTTTGGAATGTTATCTAAAGGGTAGGTGTACTTGATCCAATCTTAGGGCAAAATGACTATTTTGCCCCTACTTTAAGCATCAAAAAGTCAACTTTTGACTTATGGGTCAGAATTGATTTTTCTTAGTTTCAACTGATTCCTTACTGTTTAACTTGAAGATAGACAGTAAGTACATCCAAATTGGACTCCAAACGGTCAAGCTATGACCAAAACAAGATCAGGGGTAATTTGGTCATTTACCTAACTTTTTAGGGATTAAATCCTAAATATTATTTTAGTTTATCGATGACATTGAAATTCTAAGCTAGTTAGCATCTTGAATTTTCCAATTTGGAGTTGATTTGACTAAGTTATGACTGTTTGAAGTCTAGAGGTATTTTGGTCATTTATCACTGAGAATTCTAGGGTTAACATTTTATCCTGATATCCAAATGGAAAAACTAATACTACTACAGTGATGGGGCTGCTCTCCTGAGCATTTTAAGATTTATATTGACTATGTTCTGATAATGGGGTAAAAAGTTATGAGGCTTTAAAGAGGTCCTAAAATGCTACCTCGTTATACGTACCATGAAATTAATTTTTACATTATATTATTTGATTCCTTACAGTTTTTAAAGTATTTTGAGACCTATATTGGCTATGTTTGGATCACCCTATAAAAAGTTATTAAACTTTTAAGATTTACTATTCAAAAATATAATTTGAATTAATTTACTATTCATTTATTCAAATTAAATGATTTTACTGTTCATTCCTAAAGTTTATTTATATGATTTCTGAATTTATTAATCTTCAATTAATTTGTGATTAATTAGGCTTAATTATTAATTAACATTAATTAATATATTAATTAATTAATTAAATTATATTTAATATTATTTTACTGTATCAAAGTAATTAGCACTAATTACTATTTAATTAACCTTAATTACCTGTTAATACTTATTTAAGAATAATCAATTATACTTTACTATTTAATAATAATTAATTATTCTAATTATTGTTAAGGTTAAATTAATATTTAATTAACCCTAATTAATCCCTTAATTAGTAAATTCAGTTAATTAATCACTAAAGGTTACTGTTCAAAAGTAATTAACACTAACCTTAATTTAATTAACCACTAACTACATTTAATTAAGCTAACAGTAACTAACTAATTTTAATTAACAGATAGTGGGTCCCACTAGACACGTGGCACTGTCAGAGACTGCCACGTGGCACTGTGGGCCCCACAGGGAGGCTGAGTTAGCTCGGTGACTGGGTAGTGGGCCCACAAGACACGTGGCACAGCCAGAGGATGCCACGTGGCACTGTGGGCCCCACAGGGAGGCGAAACAGCTCGGGTGACCGGGCAGTGGGTCCCACTTGACACGTGGCGGTCCCCGAGACTGCCACGTGGCACAGTGGGCCCCACAGGGGAGCCGAAGAGCCGCGCTGGACTCGGGCTGTGGGCCCCACATGCCACGTTGCATGCCGGCTAGCTGCCACGTGGCGCGGGGGCCCCACGGCTGAAGCCGAAGGGTCGCGGTCTCGGCGTGTGGACCCCACGTGACATGTGGCGGGCCCAGAGGCTGCCACATGGCGCAGTGGGCCCCACCCGCGGCTTACGCGGACCCGACGCGGTTGGGTCGGGCTCGGGTCGACCCGGCCCGACCCGCACTTCGTCCCCCTCGCGGAGACGCTCGAGGGCACCGGGCTAGGGCACGGCAGTTGCGGGCCTTCTCGGCGCCGGACCACCTCGTCCCGCACGGTCGACGGTAGCCCTCGACGAGGCCTACACGTCGGTGGGCGGACCTTCACCGGAGGTGGCCGGGATCGTCAATGAAATCAAACCCTAGTCCTAGGGTTTTGGCATAAGGGCGTGCGGAAATTGTCCCGAAGCTTTAAGCCTCGGCCTGAGTTAGCCGGACCTGATCGAGGTCGAGCAGGTCTGGTTGATTGTCGATCTAAGTGTTGATCTACAATTATCGGGCTATGCGACGGCGAAAAATGAATGGAGGGGGGAGATCGAGGGTACCTGGTTTCGACGGCTGGACGGAGCTCGACTCGGGTTCGCTCGATCTGGACTCGGGTTCGCAAAACTCGGAGCCCAGAGGTCGGCCGAGGTCTTATAGGCCCGTCGGCGACCTCGCTGAGGCCGGGGAGGGCGCTGATTGGCTCGGAGGGGCGGCGGGGCGCGCCGCAGGGCGTCGGGCGGAGAAGACGAAGGCGAAGGATTCCTGACCGTCGGATCCCGCGACGCATGGACGGCCCGGATCTGTAACAGCTCAAACTCTTAAGCACCAAGATATTGTCCGCTTTGGCCAGAAAGGCCTCACGATTTTGCCCTCAGAAGATTACTTCCCAGTAGGTCACCCATCCTGGGAGTGCTCCCACCTGAGCACGCTTAACTTTGAAGTTTTTATCATGAACTCCACCGTTATCTGAAAAGGCGCCTCGATGTTTAAGAGTTTCACTTATTACTACTTAAGTGGGTCATCACAATCTCCCCAACTTAAGTAACTGACGTCCTCGTCAGTATCCACACACAGATCCAAGAACCATCCATTGGGTAGATAGGACTAGAGGTGACCCCTACAGGCACAAGAGGTACCCACAACCATGTAGCACCTTAACCATCATGGGTTCAAGAGGCTGCTCATATGAAGTGGAACTTTGCCCTCTATGGCACTTAGCTCCTATCTGACACCCTATGGTTTGCTCTGATCCCATCTGTAATAGCTCAAACTCTTAAGCACCAAGATATTGTCTGCTTTGGCCAGAAAGGCCTCACGGTTTTTCCCTCAAAAGATAACTTCCCAGTAGGTCACCCATCCTGGGAGTGCTCCCACCTGAGCACGCTTAACTTTGAAGTTCTTATCAGAAACTCCACCATTATCTGAAAAGGCGCCTCGATGTTTAAGAGTTTCACTTATTACTACTTAAGTGGGTCATCACAATCTCCCCAACTTAAGTAACTGACGTCCTCGTCAGTATCCACACACAGATCCAAGAACCATCCATTGGGTAGATAGGACTAGAGGTGACCCCTACAGGCACAAGAGGTACCCACAACCATGTAGCACCTTAACCATCATGGGTTCAAGAGGCTGCTCACATGAAGTGGTACTTTGCCCTCTATGGCACTTAGCTCCTATCTGACACACTATGGTTTGCTCTGATACCATTTGTAATAGCTCAAACTCTTAAGCACCAAGGTATTGTCCGCTTTGGCCAGAAAGGCCTCACAGTTTTTCCCTCAAAAGATAACTTCCCAGTAGGTCTTAAGAGGCTGCTCATATGAAGTGGAACTTTGCCCTCTATGGCACTTAGCTCCTATCTGACACCCTATGGTTTGCTCTGATCCCATCTGTAATAGCTCAAACTCTTAAGCACCAAGATATTGTCTGCTTTGGCCAGAAAGGCCTCACGGTTTTTCCCTCAAAAGATAACTTCCCAGTAGGTCACCCATCCTGGGAGTGCTCCCACCTGAGCACGCTTAACTTTGAAGTTCTTATCAGAAACTCCACCATTATCTGAAAAGGCGCCTCGATGTTTAAGAGTTTCACTTATTACTACTTAAGTGGGTCATCACAATCTCCCCAACTTAAGTAACTGACGTCCTCGTCAGTATCCACACACAGATCCAAGAACCATCCATTGGGTAGATAGGACTAGAGGTGACCCCTACAGGCACAAGAGGTACCCACAACCATGTAGCACCTTAACCATCATGGGTTCAAGAGGCTGCTCATATGAAGTGGAACTTTGCCCTCTATGGCACTTAGCTCCTATCTGACACCCTATGGTTTGCTCTGATACCATTTGTAATAGCTCAAACTCTTAAGCACCAAGGTATTGTCCGCTTTGGCCAGAAAGGCCTCACAGTTTTTCCCTCAAAAGATAACTTCCCAGTAGGTCTTAAGAGGCTGCTCATATGAAGTGGAACTTTGCCCTCTATGGCACTTAGCTCCTATCTGACACCCTATGGTTTGCTCTGATCCCATCTGTAATAGCTCAAACTCTTAAGCACCAAGATATTGTCTGCTTTGGCCAGAAAGGCCTCACGGTTTTTCCCTCAAAAGATAACTTCCCAGTAGGTCACCCATCCTGGGAGTGCTCCCACCTGAGCACGCTTAACTTTGAAGTTCTTATCAGAAACTCCACCATTATCTGAAAAGGCGCCTCGATGTTTAAGAGTTTCACTTATTACTACTTAAGTGGGTCATCACAATCTCCCAAACTTAAGTAACTGACGTCCTCGTCAGTATCCACACACAGATCCAAGAACCATCCATTGGGTAGATAGGACTAGAGGTGACCCCTACAGGCACAAGAGGTACCCACAACCATGTAGCACCTTAACCATCATGGGTTCAAGAGGCTGCTCACATGAAGTGGTACTTTGCCCTCTATGGCACTTAGCTCCTATCTGACACCCTATGGTTTGCTCTGATACCATTTGTAATAGCTCAAACTCTTAAGCACCAAGGTATTGTCCGCTTTGGCCAGAAAGGCCTCACAGTTTTTCCCTCAAAAGATAACTTCCCAGTAGGTCTTAAGAGGCTGCTCATATGAAGTGGAACTTTGCCCTCTATGGCACTTAGCTCCTATCTGACACCCTATGGTTTGCTCTGATCCCATCTGTAATAGCTCAAACTCTTAAGCACCAAGATATTGTCTGCTTTGGCCAGAAAGGCCTCACGGTTTTTCCCTCAAAAGATAACTTCCCAGTAGGTCACCCATCCTGGGAGTGCTCCCACCTGAGCACGCTTAACTTTGAAGTTCTTATCAGAAACTCCACCATTATCTGAAAAGGCGCCTCGATGTTTAAGAGTTTCACTTATTACTACTTAAGTGGGTCATCACAATCTCCCCAACTTAAGTAACTGACGTCCTCGTCAGTATCCACACACAGATCCAAGAACCATCCATTGGGTAGATAGGACTAGAGGTGACCCCTACAGGCACAAGAGGTACCCACAACCATGTAGCACCTTAACCATCATGGGTTCAAGAGGCTGCTCACATGAAGTGGTACTTTGCCCTCTATGGCACTTAGCTCCTATCTGACACCCTATGGTTTGCTCTGATACCATTTGTAATAGCTCAAACTCTTAAGCACCAAGGTATTGTCCGCTTTGGCCAGAAAGGCCTCACAGTTTTTCCCTCAAAAGATAACTTCCCAGTAGGTCACCCATCCTGGGAGTGCTCCCACCTGAGCACGCTTAACTTTGGAGTTCTTATCAAGAACTCCACCGTTATCTAAAAAGGCGCCTCGATGTTTAAGAGTTTCACTTATTACTACTTAAGTGGGTCATCACAGGATCGGCCCAGGTCGCGGGTCGCGGATCGCGCTACGGGCCGTCCGATTCGAGTGGATCGAACGGTCCTGATGGATCCGTCCGATCCGACGGCGCCGTCCACTTAAGCTGACGGCGCGGGACGGCGCCGTTAACTTTATTTAAAAATTAATATTTATTTATTTATTTTTTTAACAAAAATTTTGAACATATTTTTCCTAGCTATTCGAGGGATGAGGAACGCAATGGCGAGGTCGGATTTTCTATCCGACGAGTATTTTGATTCCTCGATTTCCGGGGTATTTTTATTATTAAAATATTCGTCGAAATTTCGACGACTTCCGATTGACACAAAAATTTCACCTCAAGCTAATTTGGGGTCAATGAACGCAATGGCGGTGTCTGTTTTTCGATCAGAGGTCAATTTAGATAGGTCAAATTTTAAGGTTTCTGGATTTTTAGAAATCAGGATTCGATTCATTGGACTCCTGATTTGGGGCTAGGTCTTAGAGGTTGACTCCAATTGACATAATTAGCACTTATAATTATATTTAATACTTAGAATTAGCCCTAATTAACTATGGTAACAACTTGGGTTGTTACAGACTCCCCCACTTAAGAACGATGTCCTCCTCGACATCACTCAAGTGGAAACTAAAGGCTGCACTAAGCGTGACTTGAATTGAAGTTAAATGTTCAGAATGCTAGGAAACGGAATTCTCGAAGAGTTTGGGATATTTGGATCGCATATCAGACTCTTTTTCCCAGGTGGCTTCGTTGCAAGAACGATTCTTCCACTAGACTTTGATCATGTCGATGGCGCGACTCCGGAGCTGTTTGCGATCACGAGCGAGAATCCTAATTGGTTCCTCGGCATATGACAGATTGGGCTAGATCTGAACCTTCGGGAGTTACACAAGGTGAGACGGGTCCCAGAGATACTTCCTTAGGGACGACACATAAAAGACGTTGTGCACTGCGGCAAAATTTATTGGCAATTCCAACTGGTAGGCAGCTGACCCTATCTTCTTCAGGATTTTGAACGGTCCAACATATCTTGGGCTGAGCTTACTGGTAACCCCGAAGCGATAGACTCCTTTCATGGGACTAACTTTTAGGTATACAGAGTCTCCTTCCAGAAACTCCAAGGGTCGACTATGGAGGTCATGATATTTGCTCTGCCTATCCTGGGCCGTCCTGATACGTTGCTGTATGATCTTTATTTTCTTATTTGTCTCCTCTACTAGCTCGGAGCTGAATAACTGAACATCACCTGTCTCTGCCCAAGACATCGGTGTAGAGCATTTCCTGCCATAAAGTGCTTCATACGGAGCCGTCTTGATGCTGGCTTGGAAGTTGTTATTGTATGCAAACTCTACCAAGGGGAGGTGATCTTCCCAAAATCCTGCAAAGTCTAGTATGCAGAGGCGGAGTAGGTCATTTAGTACCTGATTTACCCTCTCTGTTTGGCCATCCATTTGAGGGTGGAAAGCCGTGCTCATGGCTAGCGTGGTACTTAGGTCTTGATGAACGGTCTGCCAAAACTTTGATGTGAATCGGCTATCTCTGTCTGATACGATAGTTTTTGGGATGCCATGAAGCCGAATTATTTCATTGATGTAGATTTTAGCAAGCCTCTCGATCGAGTCAGTTTGTCGGATCGGGAGAAAGTGTACAGACTTAGTCAACCGATCAACTATGACCCAAATAGTATCTGCCCCAGATCTCACATGAGGCAGACCCATAACGAAGTCCATCGATATGTCTGACCATTTCCACTCTGGGATCTCCAGTGGATGTAGTAGACCTCCTGGCCTTTGGTGTTCTGCCTTTACTAGGCAACACGCGTGGTACTTAGCCACAAAGTCCGCTATGCTCCTCTTCATTCTTGGCCACCAGAACGATGATTTCAGATTCTGATACATTTTGTACTTCATGGGTGCACTTTATATCCCGAATTGTGGCCTTCAACTAGTATTTCGCATTGCATGGATTTAGGGATCCACAAGCGATCTCCTAGATAGATAGCTCCTTTCTGAAAGCGAAGATTAGTGCGGCGGCCACTCTCAATGGCCTGCTTGAAGCCCAAGAATTCCTCGTCTTTGGTTTGTGACACAGACACATCCCTGTGGAAGGTGGGTTCTACATTGATATTTGTTAGCGTTAAGCTGAGTATGTCCCTGCTAATAGGCTTGATACCCATTTTGCAAAATTCTTCTATCAACGGGCCCTCCGATATGATGGCACTTAGGGAAGCTTGACGACTTAGAGCGTCGGCCACAATGTTGGCTTTCCCGGGATGGTATTGAATGTCCAGGTCATAATCGCTGATCAGCTCCAACCACCTTCTCTGTCTACAATTTATTTCCCGCTGGGTGAATATATATTTCAGACTCTGGTGGTCGATGAAAATTGAGCATTGAACTCCGTAGAGGTAATGTCGCCAGATCTTTAGGGCAAACACCACTGCGGCTAGCTCAAGGTCATGGACTGCATAATTCTTTTCGTGAACCTTCAGTTGTCGTGAGGCGTAAGCGATGACCTTTCCTTCTTGCATTATTATAGCCCCTAGGCCTATGCCCGAGGCATCCGTATATACTTGAAAGTTCGCTCCTTCCTTTGGAAGGACCAATACAGGGGTAGAGGTAAGCACATCCTTAAGCGCTTGAAAGGCCTCTTCGCACGCGGGGGACCATTCAAATGGTACCGTTTTTTGAGTGAGTTTGGTGATAGGAGAGGCGATTTGGGAAAATCCCTTCACAAACTTTCTGTACTAACATGCCAATCCCAAAAAACTTTTGACCTCCATTATTATTTTAGGCTGAGCCCATTCCTGGATTGCATGAATCTTATTTTGATCCACTCTGATCCCGTGAGCATCCACAATATGGCCTAGGAAGGCGACAGACTCTAGCCAGAATTCACACTTAGAGTACTTGGCATATAGCTGGTGGTTCCTTAGTTCTTCCAATACAGTTCGGAGGTGTCCTTCGTGTTCGCTCTTGGACTTAGAATATATTAGAATATTACCTATGAACATGATGAAGAATTTATCTAGGTACGGTTTCATGATACGTTGCATCAAGTCCATGAATATGGAGGGTGCATTTGTTAGTCCAAAGGACATCACTAGAAATTCGTAGTGACAGTATCTAGTTCGGAAAGCAGTTTTCGCAATATCGGAGTCCTTCACCTGTAGTTGGTGGTAGCCTGATCGCAGGTCAATCTTTGAAAACACCTTCGCTCCGGCCAATTGATCGAATAGGTCATCAATACGGGGTAGTGGATATTTATTCTTGATAGTGACCTTATTCAACTCCCTATAATCAATGCACATTCTCATTGATCCGCCCTTCTTTTTCACAAACAGGACTGGAGCTCCCATGGAGATGAGCCTGGCTTGATAAGACATTTCTCCAGCAACACTTGCAGTTGCTTATGTAATTCTTGCAACTCCTTGGGTGCCATCCTATAGGGTGCCTTTAAAATAGGTTGAGTTTCTGGAATAACGTCGATGGCGAATTAGATTTTCCGGACAGGTGGAAGACCGGGTAGATCTTCGGGGAAGACGTCGGCGAATTCGCAGACGACATGATTTTGGGAGAGATGAACCTCTTCCTTCTTTTCACCTAGTATAGTTACTAGGAAAGCCTTACAGCACTTGCATACAAGTTTCTTTGCCTGAATGGCATTAACTAGGGAAATTCTGGTGCTGAAGTTTCCTACAAAGGACTTTGCGTGTTTGCCACTGCCCAAGGTAATCTTCTTCTTTTGGCAGTTAATAGTGGCATCGTGCTGGCTTAGCCAATTCATGCCCAGAATAACGTAAAAGTTGGCTATTGGCAGTACTATCAATTTGGCTTCAACCTTCGCTCCTCTGAAGGGAACTTGTAACTTGAAAAACTGGTTTGCCTGAAGCTGCGCTCCAGATGGTAGCTCTATGCTTAGAGGCATTGTCAAACGATGAACTGGTAAGTTGAGGGATTTCGTTCAGTTTTTGGAAACGAATGAGTGACTTACCCCGGTGTCAAATAGGATGTTACAGGGCTTACTATTTATATATATCATACCTAATTATAGATGTAGGATTTACCAGTTACTATTAAGCATATATGAGTAAAATAATGCTCGATTGGTTCAGGAGTGTGTACCTGACACCATATGGTTATCCTCTGTGGCCTCTGTCGGTGTGAGAGCATAGACGCGCGCCTGGCCAGCGGGCCTATTATAGTAAGGCTGTTTGGTTGACGGCCTGGAGGTGCTTGGACGAGAAGTAGGGGGCATTTCTCATCGAGGAGCAGGAGGTGGCAGGGCTGGACGTGCCGCGGTCGTGGTGGGGGCTCGCCGGTAGAGATCGAATACAAGCTATCCCTGCATCCGCTTGATTAGTGTGCCGTCAATCATATCAGTATATTGGCACATGGTATAGCCATGTCCTGGCCGGCCACAGGTGTAACATACTCGCTGCCCATGGAAGCATCTGCCGTATGGGTGTGGCCTAGTACAGCCATTGTAAGGATCCGTAGCAGGGGCCTTTGCCTCGATTTGATACACCTAAGCCAACTTTGGGTTCTCCTGGCGTAGCATGGCAGAGCTGGCAAGCCACTTCGGCTCTCCTTGCTGACACTTCTCATTGACTTTTGCAGTTTCCGGCAGCTCCCGGTAATTGGTTAGGCGGAAGGGCACGACCTGGGTTTGTATGGAAGGCCAAAGACCGCTTTGGAATTGGTGGCACCGGTCTTCTTCCGTGGGTACCAGGCTCGAGGAGAATCTAGCAAGTCTCTGAAATTCCGCATCATACGCAGCTACGATGCGGTCCCCTTGCTGTAACTTGAGGAATTCTTCCGCCATGCTGTGGCGTTCAGACAGGGGAATATATTCCACCCAGAATACCTTCTCAAATTCGTCATAGGAAATATCTTCTAAGCTGATGCCCTCGAATTTGGTGGTGCGTGTATGATGCCACCAATGTTTGGCCTCTCCGTATAGCAGATGGGTGACCAACCGGATCACCTCCGTCTTAGGGCACTTAATACTGGTCAGGTTCTTCTCCATCATTCGCAACCAATCTTCAGTGTTCACAGCCGACGCATTCCCATTGAACGTGGGAGGCCTCAATCAGAGGAAGTTATGTAACAGTGTGTCAGCGGACGGGGTGAACTGCTGGTTAGAGCTCTGGGGTGCCGAGGCAGATACTGTTATCACGCGATTCTGGTTAATCTGGGATACCAGAAGGCGCTCCATGCGCTCTGTCTGACTGGCCTGGGCCTTGGCGGCCTCCTACACTTATCGCTGGTGGGATTCCACCATCATTCTTAGAGCTTCCATCAAGGCACTAACCTCACCGGACGCAGTGCTGGATGGGGCAGGTGAAGGGCTTTGGCCGGGATTCATCTTGTCTTACTAGAATCTGAATTAAGAACAGCACAGTTTTAGCATCTCAGAAAAAGGAAGTAATGCAACAGCTTATCTTCTCTTTTATTAACCAGAAAATAGATGATACATAATTGAAAATAGAGTACAAAAGGAAAAGACAGCCAGTGGAGAAAAATATAGAATCTTTCCTATGTATCTCCTCGTGAAGGCTTGGACAAAGTAGGCGTATGTCAGCGTTCGGCGGTGGTGGGCGTGTCGTCGCTTGAACCTCCATACCTCCTGTGCCCACCATTCTTTCGCGTAGTCCTGGAGGAGGATCTCCATAATGTCCAATCGTACGCCATCGGGGCATTCCAGTTCTTCAAACACTTGGGTCACTCTGCGCAACCATTCTCAAGCGAGGATGGGGAAATCTAGACCCCTGTATATTGCACCTTCCAGCATCCTCTCCAGAATGATGGCTCCCACTGGGGAGACTTCCTGAACTTCTCTCCCATATCTCATGGCCAGGAATACGTCATATGCCCACCTGTCCTTAAAATGGGCGAAGAGATCGCATCCCGTCATGTTCGCACAGTATCCTAGACATCCAGATTAGTGATACAAAGAGATTTACTTTTAAATTTTCAAAAATTAGGTTACAATGAGATTACATTAGCATGCAAATAAAACTTAGAACTTCTATTTGATATATCAGGCCGTAAAGGCACGACGGAAATCTTCGTAGGTGACATCCCGCTGTAACCATTTGCGCTGATAGGTGAGGGCTCTAAGGGTGACATGCCACCAGTCTCTAGCCCTATCATGCAGGAGACATGTTACGAGGGCAATCTTAACATTGTCCATAATATTCATCGCCCCCATTATTTCATCTGTCCTCAATAGCCATTGCCTAGCCAATGCAGGGAGATCATACCCTCTGAATGTGCTTTCTTGGAGCAGTTGGGTCAACATCCTGACTTCCGGATCTGATACCCCTTCTATGTACATGTCAAGTTCTTAGTAGAATTCGGAAACTCTTTCCCAGCTTTCATTGAATCGTCGGTAATGCCTTTCAATCGTCATCCTAGCGTATCTAATTATGGTAACATTTAGGTTTTTTCTTAGTTTGATACCACTGCTTGTGTATTTTGATTATCAACTTTTTATTCTGAGTGTGACGTCATGATCCCTTGGATGTGACTCTAATGTATTCTGACATAGTGATTGGATTGGCAGAAGAATCACCTATTAGGTAGATAAGAATGCAAATTCTCATCTGACACCTTATGGAAAGTCTCTGATACCAACTGTGGCGCCCCACCCCTTAATCCACAAGAATTAAGTTAAGGGATGACGTGTCACTCTAGCTAACCCTTCACTTATAATTGGATTAGGATGAAATCCACAATCCACCTAATAAGGGAAGGAGTAAGCATAGAATCAAATATGCAGTCACTATCTAAGTAAACATATAGAGTGCGGAAGCGATTTTCAATAAACATAACATCCAAGCATCACAACATGAGTATAAGGAAACGTTTCTCAGAACATAAGTATAAAATATAAATACTCAGTCAACAGTACCTGTATTATTACATCATTCGAATGTTTAAGTAAAATAAAGTGTAAATCACTCATCCTCACTCAAGAATATAAGAAGGCTAAACGACAGCTTCTTCCACGGGATCCTCCTCTGGGTATGGTTCAACTCCTAACTCTTGCTCATCTAACTGAAGAGGGTCTACCATTATCAGTTTCATAATATAGGGCCCCAGCCAAAGAAAGAGAAAAATCTTGTTAGATAATTGTCTAAGTATATTTTAAGCTAATGAATTATTATATGTGTTAAGTAATATCACTATTCTACAGCATCTAAGCAACATATATATATATATATATATATATATATATATATATATATAAAGGAGCAGCAAGCAATACAAGGGAAAGGAAAAGCTATAAATCATCATTTATAACTTAAACAAAAAAGAGAGGCTAAGACATGCCTCACATGCAAGCTAAATAAGGTAAGGCATATGAATATAAATAACTAAACAAGTACTAGAAAAGAAATATTACATCCTAAATATGCTGGTAATAAAAAAAAAACATGTTAATTAAAATAAAATAACTCAACAGTGGTACATATAAACAGCAGCAAGATTCTAGCATCCTGAATATATATAAAAGCAGTATAAGGAAATAGCTAACTAAATAAGAATACTGAAAGGTAAACAAACATCAACTGCATATAAACAAATGTGTACAATCTGCCATATAGAAGAGAGCTACTTTAGCTCACCAAAAAGGGGCTGAAAGGTCTTAGCACCAGTATGGCTAGGGCGGTTCCTAGCATGATACGACTAAAGCAACAACAGTCAAAATTGAAGGTTCTAGCACCAGTACGGCTAGGGCGGTTCCTAGCACGATACGGCTAGGGCACCAATAGTCATAACCAAAGGATCCTAGCACCAGTACGACAAGGGCAGTTCCTAGCACGATACGGTTAGGGCAACAATCGGTATGATCGAACGAAATACTGAGAGGCAGCTAAACACATCAAATTATTATCTTCTCGTTAATTACTTTAATATTTTTACAAGGAATTTAAGGAGTCTCTATATTTTCCTAATAGTTTATTCATGCATCAAAAATCTTGTATGACATGCTCAAGAAAATATAGCACAAAAATTAAGGAATGCGTAACAATAAAATATTAATAGAAGCAATGGACTCTACTAAACATGGTGATATCATTTATTTTCTACTTAACCATTCTAACTATTCTAAGTTACACAAGTTTAGGATCACTGTTTTCCTACTATCGAGTGTAACTCAGAAATTTGTCCTTATAAGTTAAAAAGGATTAGAATTGATCAGGTTCTAATCTAGTTTAATTAGATAGACGACTACGAGTTAAATCAATATATCATACGTCCTAATTTTGTGAATTTAGACGTTCTAACTAAGATCTGATCAAGATCTTCTAAACCTATGGATTATGGATTAAACATTATGAGATTTATGTTTACTCTCATAATCCAAAAAGGATAAAACCTAAGTTCTAGGTTTTATTCTATAAGTGATTTACTAGTTAAGGCAAATCCTATTAAGTAATCAAACTTAATAGGATGAACCTCCTATCCTAAATCTAAAGTTAAAAGATAAAATAATCAGAACGAGTTGTAAAATAAAAGAAAGTTTAGAAACTAATAAAACCAAGGTTTCACCTATTGGGTAACCTAATTTACCCAATGAATGAACTCTAACCTATGATCTAGTCCTAATCTCAGGAAAGGTCCTTAAAGTGTAGTGTTTAAGACTGAGAAGAATCCTGGGATCTGATCTAAGGGTTGATTTCACTCACTTAAGTGTCGCTAAGATGATTATAACATTAGTTTTAGTGTTTTGGAATGTTATCTAAAGGGTAGGTGTACTTGATCCAATCTTAGGGCAAATTGACCATTTTGCCCCTACTTTAAGGGTCAAAAAGTCAACTTTTGACTTATGGGTCAGAATTGATTTCTCTTAGTTCCAACTGATTCCTTACTGTCTAACTTGAAGATAGACAGTAAGTACGTCCAAATTGGACTCCAAACGGTCAAGCTATGACCAAAACAAGATCAGGAGTAATTTGGTCATTTACCTAACTTTCTAGGGTTCAAATCTTAAATATTATTTTAGTTTATCGATGACATTGAAATTCTAAGCTAGTTAGCATCTTGAATTTTCCAATTTGGAGTTGATTTGACTAAGTTATGACTGTTTGAAGTCTAGGGGCATTTTGGTCATTTTTCACTAATAATTCTAGGGTTGACTTTTTGTCCTAATGTCCAAATAGAAAAACTAATATTACTACTACAGTGATGGGGCCGCTCTATTTTTATATTATATTATTTGATTCATTATATTTTTCTGAGTATTTTGAGACCTATATTGGCTATGTTTGGATCACCCTATAAAAAGTTATTAAACTTTTAAGATTTACTATTCAAAAATATAATTTAAATTAATTTACTATTTATTTATTCAAATTAAATGATTTTACTGTTCATTCCTAAAGTTAATTTATATGATTTCTGAATTTATTAATCTTCAATTAATTTGTGATTAAGTAGGCTTAAATATTAATTAACATTAATTAATCTATTAATTAATTAATTAAATTATATTTAATATTATTTTACTGTATTAAAGTAATTAGCACTAATTATTATTTAATTAACCTTAATTACCTGTTAATACTTATTTAAGAATAATCAATTATACTTTAATATTTAATAATAATTAATTATTCTAATTACTGTTAAGGTTATATTAATATTTAATTAACCCTAATTAATCCCTTAATTAGTAAATTCAATTAATTAATTACTAAAGGTTACTGTTCCAAAGTAATTACTACTAACCCTAATTTAATTAACCACTAACTACATTTAATTAAGCTAACAGTAATTAACTAATTTTAATTAACAGACAGTGGGTCCCACTAGACACGTGGCACTGTCAGAGACTGGCACGTGGCACTGCCAGAGACTGCCACGTGGCATTGTGGTCCCCACAGGGAGGCTAAGTTAGCTCGGTGACTGGGCAGTGGGCCCCACATAACACGTGGCACAGCCAGAGGCTGCCACGTGGCACTGTGGGCACCACAGGGAGGCAAAACGGCTCGGGTGACCGGGTAGTGGGTCCCACTTGACGTGTGGCGGGCCCCGAGCTGCCACGTGGCACGGTGGGCCCCACAGGGGAGTTGAAGAGCCGCGCGGGGCTCGGGCTGTGGGCCCCCACGTGCCACGTGGCGCGGGGGTCCCACGGCCGAAGCCGAAGAGCCGCGGGTCAGGTAGGGCCCCACATGCCACGTGGCGTGCCCAGTGGCTGCCACGTGGCACGGTGGGCCCCACGGCCGAAGCCGAAGGGTCGCGGACTCGGCGTGTGGGCCCCACGTGACACGTGGCGGGCCCGGAGGCTGTCACATGGCGCAGTGGGCCCCACCTGCGGCTTACGCGGACCCGACGCGTTCGGGTCGGGCTCGGGTCGACCCGGCCTGACCCGCACTTCGTCCCCCTCGCGGAGACGCCCGGGGGCGCCGGGCTAGGGCACGGCATTTGCCAGCCTTCCCGGCGCCGGACCACCTCGGCCCGCACGGCCGACGGTAGCCCTCGACGAGGCCTACACGTCGGTGGGCGGACCTTCACCGGAGGTGGCCGAGATCGTCGGCGAAATCAAACCCTGGTCCTAGGGTTTCGGCGTAAGGGCGTGCGGAAATCGGCCCGAAGCTTTAAGCCTCGGCCTGAGTCAGCCGAACCTGATCGAGGTCGATCAGGTCCGGTTGATTCTCTGTCTAAGTGTTGATCTACAATTATCGGGCTATGCGACGGCGAAAAATGAACGGAGGGGGGGAGATCGGGGGGTACCTGGTTTCGACGGCTGGACGGAGCTCGACTTGGGTTCGCTCGATCTGGGCTCGGGTTCGCAAACCCCGGAGCCCAGAGGTCGGCTGAGGTCTTATAGGCCCGTCGGTGACCTCGCCGAGGCCGGGGAGGGCGCCGATTGGCCCGGAGGGGCGGCGGGGTGCGCCGCGTGGCGTCGGGCGGAGAAGACGAAGACGAAGGCTTCCTGACCGTCGGATCCCGCGACATGTGGACGGCCCGGATCGGCCCAGGTCGCGGGTCGCGGATCGCGCTACGGGCCGTCCTATTCGAGCAGATCGGACGGTCCTGATGGATCCATCCGATCCGACGGCGCCGTCCACTTAAGCTGACGGCGCGGGATGGCGCCGTTAACTTTATTTAAAAATTAATATTTATTTATTTATTTTTAAACAAAAATTTTGAATATATTTTTCCTAGCTATTCGAGGGATGAGGAACGCAATGGCGAGGTCGGATTTTCGATCTGACGAGTATTTTGATTCCTCGATTTCCGGGGTATTTTTATTATTAAAATATTCGTCAAAATTTTGACGACTTCCGATTGACACGAAAATTTCACCCCAAGCTAATTTGGGGTCAATTAACGCAATGGCGGTGTCCGTTTTTTCGATCCGAGATCAATTTAGATAAGTCAAATCTTAGAAATTCTGGATTTCTAGAAATCAGGATTCGATTCATTTGACTCCTGATTTGGGGCTAGGTCTTAGAGGTTGACTCCAATTGACTTAATTAGCACTTATAATTATATTTAAGACTTAGAATTAGCCCTAATTAACTATGGTAACAACCTGGGTTGCTACAAGTATTCTCATCAACTTCTTAAGAGGAATACATATGACTCAATGCGTCATTATGAAATCCATTTGAGCCTGATTAGGTCAATATGAACCTAACGCTATCATCAAAACACTTCTTGAGAATTGTGGAATGAAAAATACTTTATTATTTTATCTATTTTATTATAAATTAAATAAATGAGGAGAATATTTTGATTTTGGATGATGAAAATAATATTATTTTTAAGTTCCTCAACCCCAAAATAAATATGGGTGAATGTCTCATATTTTTTCTATCGCAAAATGAAGGAAAAATGCTCAAAATATGAGTTAAATGAAGCAAACTATATATTTATTAAATTTTCTTAATAAATTTAATTTGGCATCCGATCTGCTACGGGGATTAGGGCACCAGATAGCATGTGACGCCTCTATGGTCATTGGATCTGTAATGACCTGTGTCATTACGAAATCAATTTAACATAAATAAGTCAATTAAAGGCTTAATCCTTTTATAAAAATACGTGTTGAGAAATTTGGAATGAAAAATAGCAAAGGAAAATATTTTGATTATTTTATTTATTTTTATTAATTAAATAAATGAGAAAAATATAATGATCTCAAATTATAAAAATATTAGCATTTTTTAATTCATCACCCCCAATTTATCTAGGGATAAATATTTCATATTTTTTGTACTCAAAATGAATGAAAATGACAAAATAAGAATTGAATAAATCAAATTATGTATTTATTAAAATTTTTATAAATTTTAATCCGACGTCCGACCCACTGTGGGGACCGGAGCACCAGACGGCGTGCAACACCATTGTGCCTGTTGGATTGGCCCATCCAATGGTCCAGGATCTGTCTGATCCCATGTGTAACAGGCGAATCTTGTACCGCGAGATGGCTCAATCTGATCCGTCTAATCCATTTTTAAATAGAATCAGACGACCCATAACGAATCCAAAAGTCTAAAATAGATTGGGCTATTGGATTCGATCCCGGGATCTAATGGCCAAGAGAATTCCTTGTACATTTCCCACATCTGTGACATGCGAGCTCATCTCATTGTCGTCGCTTAGCAGGCTAGCTCTGCACGTAATGCTTAGCATCCGCTGTTACAAAAAGGACCTCTCAGGGCACGGTGTGTCAGTGCCACCCTATAGACCCAGCCCAAGCGCTCTAGTGCACTTGGACATGCTAGGGCATGCCACTCAGTGCCATGGACCTAGCCATCGAGGCCCACCACCTCAATGGTCAACGTTGACTGGGGTTGGGCTATAAATGCCCCACAAAATTCTCATCAAACTCCCACACCTCTCTCTCTCTCTCTCTCTCTGTCTGTCTCTCTCCTTCTCTCTTCTAGCCACTGCCACTGTGTCACCGCTGGTCCTCCTCCAATCTCGTCGAGGATCCAGCACCCAACTGAGGTCAGAGGAACCCTTAGTACCTTGAGCCAACATCGGAACCTCATCCCCAAGCCTCTACCTGAGATCCTCCCTCCTCCACTTTGACCGCCACCCTAGCCACTGCCAGTTTTTCTCAGAACACCCACCCAGCTACCCATGCACTCACCATCTTCCAAGGAACCAATTAAAGTGAGTCACTTCCCCTCAAAACTGTGGCACCCCGCTCCCAATCCACAAGATTAGATCAAGGACGGTGTGCCATGCTGGCAAACCTCTCACTTATAATTAGATTATGATATAATCCTCAATCTACTAATAAGGGAAGGATGTGCCCTAATAAAGCATCAAAATCATTCACTAAGTACATACATATCAATAAAGTGTAGAGGTAAGAAAACAGTAAAGTATTACATCCAATCCACCATAATACATAATAAATAATAAAAATGCCGCTCAGAATAAAATAGTACAGTGAAAAGAAAATACATGAGGTAACTGTATTATTACATCAATTTTAAATTAAGTTTAACTGAAACAAAGTATCGCTCATCCTCACTAAAGTAAATGACAAACTATACTAAAGCTCTTCAACTCTGAACTGATGCTCCTCCTGAAATGGCTCCTCCTCAGGTACTAGATTCTCAATTTGCTCAGAGCCTAACATTGTCAATTTCATAATGCCAGGGCCCCATCCAAAAAAAGAGAATCTTATTTGACATATTATCTAAGTACATTTTAAGCTGAATATTTCATGTATTTAATGATATCACGACACCCTAAGCAAATATAATCAAGTTTACTTATACTGGATTTATAATAAAATATAGAAAGAGTAAACCTAAAATAGGTCTAGCATCATAACATGCTTATATATAGCTGAATCAAGAATTGTTGAAACATATGAAAGTAAACATTGAAATATAGAAATCATAGAAATGCTACATAAATACTAAAGAAAATACCAAACTAAAAGTATAAAAATGCTACTGGAACATGTAAAGTAAATGTGAAATACAATATTTGTAAGAAAATGCTATGAAAAATACTGGAGTAATGCAGGAATAAAGTGTAAACATCTTGTATCATATGGGCATGTGTCTTCTTAACTCTACCATTATTGAAAGTACAGTTCAAAATCTTTTGAAGTATCTAGGAGCCATTTCCTAGATCAACATGTATACAGAATAAGTTATCTAATAGACCTTCTCTAGATTATCATGAATACATAATATAAGTCATTTAGAATACATTCCTTAGATTATCAAAAATATAGAATATAAGTTATCTAGGAGATATTCCCTAGATTATCAGGAATACATAATATAAGTCATCTAGAAGATATTTCATAGATTATCAAGAATACAGAATATAAGCATCAACACTATGGTGACAGATTAAGTAAGGCACATCCCACAAATAAGTAAGGTAATTCATTTAGTTAATTCCACATCTTTTACTTATGAACATGCAAGTTTTAATCTAATAAGGAACATTCCATAAACATCCTACATCATCTAATATGGCAAAGTAAATAAAGTCAAAAATTATGGAAGCAAAATTTACAAACATGATATAAATAACTCTACACAAACTTTGTGATATAATTTATTTTCTAATTTAATTCACTCTAACTATCTAAAATTATACAAGCTCAAGATCTCCAACATCCTACTATCTGGTATAACCTCAACACTACGGTCCTATAAGGTAAAAGCAAATTAAATTAGTGTCGCCTACTTAGGTTAAATAAGTAAATCAATCATCCTATTTAATGAATTTAGATGGTCCAAAATAGAATTTAAATGCCATCTAATCACACTAAAGGGTGAAAATATAAAAACTAATAAAAACCAAGGTTTCATTCATTGAATAACCCATTTACTCAATGAATGAAGTATAACATAATTTTATATTCCTAATCCTTAACGAAGGGATCCTAAAATGTTAAGGAAAGTTTCTAAGGAATAGCTGACAATTGATTCAAGCTTTGATGTTAAATAATCTCAACTATCTTTAGTTACTGATCTAATTATCTTAAGGAAGATATAATGCAAATCTAAGTTCAAGTTATGAGGCTTATTAATCTACTTAGGAATCCTTAAGCTATAAATAAGGATTTTCTCAAAATACCAAATTAATTAGCCTATAATTCCTAATTTGATTCCAAGTCATTCATATTATTGATTTTAGTGATTTAATTGAGATTTTAAAGGTTAAGGACACTTAAACCTAATTTTGGGCCAAAAGACCATTTAACCCCTACTTAAAGGTCTAAAATGTAACTTTTTGATTTAAGGTTCCAAATTGGAATTTAGCAATGGCAAGAGATTACTTACTGTCTAACATGAAGATATACTATAAGTACACCCAATTTGGACAAGAATTAAACTTTAGGAGCTCAATTTAAGAAAATTGACTCATAGGGGAAATTTTGGTAATTTTACCAAGTGAAGTTTAAAAATTCAATTAGTTTATTGTTGTTTACTACCCAAGGATTCTATAGAATTCAAAAACACTGAATTCTGATGTCATTTGGTTAAGTTATAGCCAAAATAGGATTGAGGTCAAAAAGGGTAATTAATGAGTTTTTGAATGGGTCAAAAACCTAACTTTTCCAAATGATGTCCAAATTTGACAAACTTAGTGGCTATAACTTTCCTATAACACTCTGAGTACTATGACTGAGAGTAGACCCAAATTGGACTCCATTTAATTAAGTTATGATATAATCAAGTTTTAGGGTAATTAGGGCAAATTAGGGTTTCTAATTACCAAAGCTTATATTTTCTTACAGTTTACTATTATTTAAGTTCTCATATTCTAAATGGTATATTGGATGACTTAATTTAGAGCTAAATTGACTAAGTTATGGTCAAATGAAGTTTTAGGTCAATTATGATAATTAAGGGAGGTACCTAAAGCAATTAGTTAAATTAATGACATCATATCAAAATAAACACTATCAAACTAATCTTAGTATTCTCCTAATTAAAATGAGACCCATATTAACTATGTTTAGATCACAGTGTGCAAAGATATGAATGTTTGAAGATTATGGTCAATTCGGGTTAAAAGGGGGTCCTAAAATATCACTATGATAAATACTCCTCCAAATAGAAAATTGACAGTACCATAATGATCCTCTAATTTTATTGATCAAAATGACATATATATTTGATATATTTGGACATACAGATTAAAAGTTATGCATGATTTAAGTTCTATTAAATAATTAGAATTATTTAGTCTTAATAAAATTGACTAACTAATTAAATATTAGTTTAGTAGCTAAATTAGTATTGCGGGTCCCACAGCTGATAGCAGTACAGCGCGGACCCCACAGCTGATGACGGCGCTGGCGAGAGGGACCCATGGCTCGAGTCAGTAAGTGACAACTTGCTAGTGGACCCCACTCCTCGACTCCTGAGACCAATACGTGCATCAATCCTTTGTATGAGCTGACTGCGCCTTCCCAAAGCACCGATAGAGAGATTAGGGCAAGAAAACTCGGTGGCTTCCCGACGTTGGTAAGTTCAGACCTGCGTACTGATGAGAAATACTTGACGAGATCAATCCAATAGCATGGGGAATGGATGTTGAGAAGGTCTGAATCCTTAGAGAAAGTTAACCCTAGCATCAAGGATTTCGACGACAAAGCACCAACTGCTCGACATCGAGCCCTAACCAAAATCATCTCGATAAGATCGAGCTCTTTCGAGCTTGATCACACAACAATGAGGCTCGCAACAATTTGAAATAATCAATTTGAAATGTAAACGTGAAGAATTGAAATGAGAAGTATTGGGAATGGGTGTACCTTGAGTGAAGGAAGAATCGCCAAAAGACCCTTTATGAGTGGGAAGAGCTCGACTGACCCAACTAGTCTTGATCTAACCTCTCGTAATCCCTATGGAGTTAGGACTTGAAGAGATGAAGGTGGACCCTTTGATGTCTCAGAATGGCGACAAGCCATTTGTCCTGGGCTGCAATGCCGTGTGTAGTGCGCTTGCCACGTGTAGCCCAACGCAGAACATAAGGTCCACAGCCACACGATCCCAATTGATGATTGATCGGACGGATATGGCTACACCATCTAATCAGATGGCGAGCTACAGACAGCGCGAGAAGGAAAAGACAGGGCCATTAATGCAGTTTATAAATCATTAATTAAATAGGAATTTTCTGATTTTTCTTAATTTAAAATATAAATATTTAGTTGGCTTCTAAGAAAATTCTCAATAATTCACCTAAAGCTAATTGAGGGGTGATGAGCGCAACGACAAAGTTGGATTTCGATTTCAAAAATTATTTATTTTACATATTTTTGGGGTATTTTAATTATATTGAAATCTTCGAAGCATTTTTGACAACTCCCAATTGCTACCAAAACATCACCCTTAGCTAATTTAGAGGCAATGAGCGCGATTGCAAAGTTCAATTTTTTATTTGAGATCAAAATAATTAGGTCAATTTCTAGGTTCCTAAAATTTCTCGAATCAGGGTTTGATCCATTCAATCCAAGATTTGGACCAAAACTTCAGGGTGAGGTCTTAATAACTATTTAAGTGTGTTGGGATCAAAATTAAGACTTGGCTTAGTTCTAAATAATCAGGGTAACAACCTTGAGTTGTTAAAAAAACCCCAAAATCCCCAAATGGCTCAATCATGCTAGCTTGAGCTAGCGCAAGTTAGCCCGAGCCCAAGTTTAGGCTAAGGTCAAGCTAGCTCCATTGCAGCTAATATGACCCGACCCATTAGACCAAATGAGCCCATTGATGCATGGGGGCACCAAGGTGATCCCCCATAACTCAATTTGGCTCATTTTGAATGTTGGCTAGACTCAGGCTTGCCCAAGTTAGACTGAGTCCTAGCCCAATTGACTTAGTCTACCTAAGATCCCACCAACCCCATCATGACAAAATAAAGTTATTGATGTCATGAAAGTTCAATAGTAGACCCTCATAACCTGTAACAACCTTAGGTTGTTACCCTAGCTAAAACTAGATTAATGAAGCTAAACCAAGGTTTGATTTTGATTCCATTGGATTCAATGGGTCATTTAAATCTAAACCTAAAAGTTTGAAATTAATTGGAGCTAAATTAGAAAATTTGGTATTTTTAGCTATTTTTAAGCCCTGAAAAATACATAAATTATTTTGATCTTCAAATTAAAATCTGATTTCATTTTTGAATTCCTCATACCCAAATTAGCTAAGGGTGAATTTTTGGGAATTTTTGAAGCTCATTTAGCCCTAAATTGAATTTAGAATAATTAGGATTTTATTAATTATTAAATAATTGAATTTATTTTATATTAAATTGAATTATTTAATTAAAATTGCGATGTGATTTGCTGTCGGGACCGCGGCAGATCCGCTGCGGGGTCCCGACAGCGGTGCACAGAGATGCGCCCGTGGGATGCGTAGCACGCATCTCGGCGTGGCCTTTCCAACGGCGCGATCTTTCCCCGCCAGGATTGAATCATAGCCGTGCGATTGACATCAAAAAATTAGACGCATAGGATTTAATCCGCGTTTCTATTTTTTTAACCCCCGCATCAGACCGTTTAAATCCAACGGCTTTGGCATCAGACGGCGGAGGCGATCCCAGCCACTGTGGATCGTCGTTCTCACGACGATCCTACCCGACAGCGGAAAATTCTCCATACCCAGCCACATTGATCTTGTCTGCCACCCTCCCGCCATGTCAGCTGGACCGTTAGAGGTCTTTCCCGTTGTGGCAGAGCCGCAGGGATGGCTGAGCCTTTCCCTAAGAGGCAATGGAGAGCGAACCCCGGGACCAGCCAAGCTCCACACCAGAGCTCTAGCACCCACTCCCGAGGTCTCTCCCGGCCTATAAATACCTTCCATGCTTCTCAGTGAGCTCCTTTGCTCACTGAATTTCCCTCCACTCCCCAGCTAGAGGGCGTGGTCTGGCGTTCAGACCCCCTTGCCGAGCTTCTGCAACCACCTGGAACAATCCAGCCCAGCTGCATTGCCTCCTTCGCTGCGAGTCATCGAACTGAGGTACAGCTTCCTTCCTCCTCTCTGTCTAGCTGAATCTAGCTCGATTCATCTCTCCTCAAACCTTAGATGCTGAGTAGGACCACACCTTAGCTTCTCCACATTTGAGTGAGACAAAAAACATGATCTGGCAGTGACCCAGACGACGAATCCGTAGGAATTAACTGCCTAGCTAGTATTAGATTCCTCTGGGCAATAATTGTAATCTGGTATCGATGGGTGGGCTCGACCAGATCGATCGAGAGTCGAATCGATCCAGTCGCGAGCCCAGGCGACAAAAATCGTGGAGTAGCACTCCAACGATCCAGACCACCTCAAGACCCCTCGAGTCGCCCTATCGCTCCCTCCTTGATCCTTGAACATGTAGGGATCAAGATCGAGGCGACTTGTGCACTCTGTGAGGAGAATTTACTCCTCACAGGTGCGCCAGCTAGGGAAGTCTCGGCCGAGTAGTCATTTGACGAACTGGCGCCTCCCAGCTAGGGCTTCTTGGCTCGATCGGTGCGTCTAGAGTCAGGGAATGTGTAGCCGTCGAAATCGCGGTGTGGCGTGGCCGGAGCGCGATGAATTTGGCACTGGAAGCCCGTCTCAGAAATTAGGGTTGCGGATGCGTCGGGGAGGAAGACGAAGGCGATTTCGGGCCGGGTCGACCCCCGACCCGCATCTTTTTAATTTAGGCCGTGGATTATTATCGAATTTTTAAAATAACATTTTTAAAGGTTTTGAATTTAATAAATCAAAACCTAAAGTTCTGATTTAAATAAAAATTCAGAATGAATTTATTAAATTACTTTAGTTATACAGATCCAAATTGTATGATCCAATATACCATTTGAATCAGAAAAATTCAGGGAATCTGAATATAAAATAAAATATTTGATCCAATGGTTGGATTAAAAATTATTTGCCAAACCTTCTTTGTTTTTAATTAAATTATATAAAATCATTTGATTATCCAATTTATGAGTTTAAGGGCTCTGATTGCTCCTTGTACCCTAAGGGACAATTCCAGACCCTTAAAATTAATTTTGGATAACCAATTTTCTTAATCACTCCTTAATCACCCTAATCAAGGATTAGTGAATTAAACCCTAATTAAGCCTTTGATTTGGGTGGGAATGGTTCCTAATATTATATTAAACCTAGTAAAACCTAAGTGTAAGGTTGGATTGCCCTAAGATGCCTTAATTTTACTAATTACCCTAAGTTGCCTAATTAAGTGATTAGTGCTAATTAAAACCATTTAGGTCATCAAAACCTCAATTAAAGGTGTTCCCCACCTCATTAAGCAATATGAAACACTTTAAAACAGATTAGAACAAATTTGGACAGTAAAACCCTAAATTCCTAATTTTGTCTTAAGAAGGGTATTTTGGTCATTTTGACCAAAGTATGATTTAATGTTCCTTAAGGATTGAGAATTTCAATAAACCACTATAATGTAGGGTGGAAATGTTTCTCTGAAATCCTAGAACAACAATAATCACCAATCCATGAAATCTTCATTAGTCTTTAATAAAGATACTTAGATCTTAAGTTTTACTTATAAAGATCATATGGCATAAAACCTTAAAATCTAATAATTGAAAAGGTCAATTATCTCACTAATAAGTTTAGTCAAGATAACTTAAGAATTAAGTGTTAAAAGAAAAATAGTTGGAAATGTCTAAGTAAAATCTTAGCTTAAGGTCTAAAGTGATCAAAACTCAGACCCATAGGTCCTAAGTAACCTAAGAAGGTCAAAATGGGTTTAATGTTAATCTAAGACTTGAAATTGTCAATTTTAACTTTAATAAGCTCCTTATAGCTAATCATGAAATTAGGTTCTAAAGAAAATCACAAATGGGAACTTATAAGTCAAAACCTAATTAGAAGTCTAAAGTGATCAAACTTCAGATCTTTAGATCTTAGATCTTAGACTTAGATCTTCAATTTGAATCAAACTACCTCCAATTGAAATTCATTAATGATTGATTGTTTAATCTTTTGAAACCTTCCATGTGGGTATAGGATGATTCAATCAATAAGATAATGAAATTATCTTAAAGATTGAATATAGATCTTAGATTCTCAAGTTCTTAATTGATTATTTTATCTTATAATCAATAGAATGGCCATTCACTAAAGATCTTAGTTTCTTGAATCTTTCAACTTGTAGGATTCTTTAGCTTCAGATTTGGGTATTAAGTGAGAAACCTAGATTCTATTTTAGTATCACCTTGGATTTGGAATTTGAACTCCACATAGGGTTTAAGTTATAAATTCTTAAATCTTGATTTATTTGATCAAGATTTGGGTAAGAGAGTAAAATATTCATAAAAATTAGGTCATTGATTTGCTTACTTAAACTATATAGTCATCACATGATTTTTGATTAGAACTTGTTAAGTTTTAATATTTGACTTTAAGGACGTAAATCTGAGATTCTACTCGATAGCTAGATATTGGAGATCCTAAGTTTGTACCTTCTCAGAGTAGTTAGATTTGGTAATTAGACAACAACATATATCACATAAGTCTAGATTGAGTCTCTTGCTTACTTTGACTAGATTGCTTTGCACACCTTGGATTTTGAGCTTTAGCCCTTGAGCATAGTAGGAAAACTTAGGATAATGTATCCTAAGCTAGCATTAAATTTACATATCAATCAGTTTTGTTTTGACATAGTTGGTAGAATATGACCTAGTTTAGTCTGCCTCTTCAGTAGTAGTATTGTATAGACTGGGCTCAGACCTAGCATTATTTGGATGGCTAGGCTGGGGATTGATTGACTGATTGATATTGAAGGCCCTGTATGGCCTATTGGCTGGTATGGCAGTACTAGAACTTAGGCTTATTACTACTTTAGTTGTATTGCATTGTTTTCTGGTTTGCTTTGCCACATGCTTCAGTGGCCTTATTTTCTGTATTTGCTCACTTTGCCACATGTCTCAGTGGCTTTATATGTTATACCCTGCTTTGCTTTTGCCACATGTCTCAATGGTCTTTCTTTTCATATTAATCTGCATGTTGTATGTATACTTTCATGGTTTAGATATATGTATGAATGGCATGTTTAGGATGCTAGAATTTTATTATATTCAGTACTAGTGTTCTTTTATACTCAGCATATTTTACCTCAATCATAATCATGTTAGGATCATGTTTACTCAGCAGCTGTAGTTATTTTGCTTTTAGCCTTACCTTGCTTATTTAATGTTTTGTATGTCACTATACATACATGTTGCATGCTATAAATAGATAGTTTATAGTATCCCAGTTCTTTCATAGCTTGTTGCACCCCTTTACTGTTGCAGGTATGGTTAAATTTAAATGTGATATCCTTTAATATTCAGTTCACTTTAAATAGCCTAAAATGTACTTAGACAATTGTCTAACTGTAACCTTTTTATTTTTGTTGGCTGGGGCCCTGACATTTGTGATACCGATAAATGTCAGATTCAGACGTGTTCGTGGGCAGTGTCGCTGAGGAGGAGCCAGTTCAGGAGGAGGACCTTCCAGCTGCTGTCTAGCTAGCTTTATCTTGTTATTCCAGTGAGGACGAGAGTCTTTCATTTTCATTTATTCATTTCAATTTGTAATAATTAAACTTTATGGATGTACTTTACTTTCTGCATTGTGATGAGTTACTATATTGTATTTTCTTTTCCTACTATGTATGCTTGTGGATGTTACCCTAGTTTTATATTGCTTCTGCCACTTTTGATATTTATATTGATGAATGTTATAGCACTTGGTGACAAGTCCTTGCCTTAAGGCAAGTTGGGTTCGCCTAACTTTACTTAAGTTGGGGATTTGCCACAGTTGGAGCACCGTACTTCCTTATTGTCAGTACGGGGGCCCCACATAACCCCATTATACCCAAAACCAATTATGGATAGACCCATTTCATCCCTAGGGGTGCACCCATATAATACCCCATTATTAGATTAGGCATTCTAACCCAATAACGAATATTATAGTAGTGCTTAATACTAGTTTAGTGCATGTTAATCTATTATTTAGTACTATCTTTGACCATGGATTTATAGGAAGAAAGAAAATCAATGCCCAATGAATAAGTATCTATCATCCAAAACAAAAAAGTATTTTAAGGTTTATTAATTTTATTTATTTTAGTTAAGTCATTTTACACAAATAATAGAAATGATCCTCTTCCTCACATAAAATAAGGAAATGACAAACATAAATCTTCAAAGAAGCTCCTACTGCTCATGTTGCACTTTAGGCTCTAGATCCATTCCAAGCTACTGATTTATCATATTTGATTTTTAATACAGTATGACACAACCAGTAAAAGTAAAGAAAGTGATTAGACTTAAGAAGTCTAAGTACATTTTAAGATTTATTAATTTTATTTATTTTAGTTTAGCGAATATTACATAACCTTCTACAATTGTTATAAAAGCGGAGCACAATGCGAGGAAGTAAAGTAAGTAGTATAAATTATATCAAGAGCTGAAAAATAATATGTAAAGAGTAGAATATTCACCATGGGCTACTTTAACATACATAAGATATGTAATAAAACATCTATGGATTGTATATAAACATTAAAGTGTATGTGAAAAAGTAAAAGAAATATGTATATGTCCAAAAGAAACAGATGCTAAAGTAATAATAATAATAAAAGCAGTATAAGGAAAAAATGTAAGTGAAGGCTATGAAAACCTACACTGCACAAACTATAAGTAAAACTATAAGATAAATGCTGAAATAAGGAAGTAAGTAAATTAAGTTCAGCCTCATGGACTGAACAAACTGCAATGCATAACCACAAGACTATAGTAAGCATTCACAATTAATAAGATTGTGAGAAATTGTAATTTAATGTTACTTATCTTGTTTAAATATATTCTATGGATGCTTAAGACTCTTTGCTTGCCATATATTAACAATTTTATTATTTATTATGTTAGATTATTATAATTTGATGCTTATTATCCTAATTTATCTTTATGGATGCTTAATTCTTCTTTTTCGTATTGATTGAATGGTAGATACTTACTCAAATTTTGACTTTCCTTCTAATTCCCCATTATTAGATTAGGCATTCTAACTCAATAGCGAGTGTTACTATAGTACTTAATGTTGTATGTTAATTCATTATTAAGTACTACCCTTAACCATATATCTATGTGAAGAAATAAAATCAATGCCTAATGAATACGTATCTTTCATCCAGAATATAAAAACATACGTAAAATGAAAGAAAGAATACAGTGATCGCAGAAAATAAAAGACAAACATCGAGAGTTTAAGTCATTTTATACAAACTATAGCAAATGATCATCTTCCTCACATAAAATAAGGAAATGACAAACCACAATATTTAGAGAATATCCTACTACTCAGGTTCCACTTTAAGATCTAAATCTGTTCCAAGCTTCTGATATACCGTATTTGGTTTTAATACGATATGACGCATCCAATAAAAGAAAAGCAAATGATTATACTTAAAAAAAATCTAAGTACATTTTAAGGTTTATTAATGTTATTTATTTTAGTTTCAAGGATATCACTTAGTCATTTATAATTATTAAAGTGAAGCACAATGCGAGAAAGTAAAATAGGTAGTATAAATTATATTAAGAGCTAAGAAATAATATGTAAAGAATATAATATTCAACTTGGGCTATTTTAATATGCATTAGATATGTAATAAAGCATTTATGAATTGTATATAAACACAAAAATGTATGTAAAAAAGTAAAGAAAATATGTATATGTCCAAAAGAAATGTATATTAAGTAATAGTAAAAGTAAAAGCAGTGCAAGAAAAAAATATAAGTGAAGGCTATGAAAACTTACACTGCACAGACTATAAGTAAAATTGTAAAGTAAAATGTTGAAGTAAGAAAATAAAACAAATTCATTCTCATGGACTAAACAAACTATAATTTATATCCACAAGACTATAGTAAACATTAACAATCAATAAGGTTATGAGAAATTCAGTTTTATGTTACTTATCTTGTTTAAATATGTTTTGTGGGCATGCTACAGAACAAAGCAAGGAATTGGGCATGTATGCCCAATTATAAGTAGTGGGGTATTTTAAAAAACACACACACTACTCCTCTAGAACATGTGTGGTGTCCTGATTTCTCCATATCCTACCTTGTATCAAATATATTTGTATAGACTGATCCTGTAACGCCTTGTCCCGTCACAGTGCGCAAAAGAGTTAATTTAAGGAATAATAATTGGCAGCGGAACGATGTATTACTCAGGAAGGAAACTGAACCTCCCCAAATAAACCTATTACTGAGCTGCAAACAAAGAGCTATTGTTGGGACTCAACCTCTAAGAGAAGAAGGTGCAGTACTAATCCTTATGATAAGTGTATTATCCTTATCTTAAGTATTAGATAGGGTACTCATATATATTGGATTATAAATAGAAGTAAGATTCAAGTTACAAGAATACTAGCATCTCATAAATATATATCCTAATCATATCACAATACTAAGTATAAGTAGTAGTAAACATAAAGTGCGAAAGCTAAATTATACATTCAGAAATATTCATCACAGAAGCTAAATACAACATTCATCTTAGAAAAAAAAAGAAAATATATCCAGAATTATTACAAACTATTTACTAAATGAAAATACAGAAAATAGTCTAAGTACTGAACTAAAAGTAACTAGTGCAAAAAATAAATGATGAGGAAGAGTTCTCTAATTCTCCATAAACTCCTCCTAAATCTCATGTGAAGGCTTTTGATCTGGTTCTACAAGCTGCTCTAGATCTAGCAAATCACCAGATCCCAAAAGTACCACGTATTAGATTATAAGTCTAACACATCAAAAGCTACTCTAATAGCTATAGTTATCTAATACTTACATTTAAATATTTGAAGTAAAATTGTAAAAAAGATAGCAAAATAGCTACAAACTCAAAATAGTACAAATCTAAAAGTAAGGTAAGCTGAAATTACAAACTGAATACTGAAATGTTTAAAAATAGTAAATAATCAGAAATTGATTAAATAATGATTCAAAACTATGTTGTATGCCACTGAATTTATGATTATGCATCTGAATATGCCACTGATATGCTGACTTGGTGTCACATGATACTCCACAGATCCTAGATGAGCGAATGCTCCTTTAATAGAGTCCTTAGGTGTGCTCATTCGCTCTACTAATGCTGACATGACTTATGCATTTTATGATATGCCAAGGCTTTTATGATTATATGTTTTAAATTATCAAAATCCAAAAATCAATTCAACATCAAGTAATGGTTCCATTTATCTCTATTGTGCAGAATTCATTTAGATGAGTTTTGACTCCTAATTCTAATCCATTGAATGAAATTAGCTAAGATTGAACTTAAACTTATCAAATGAAGATGTTGTATATACATAAGTGGTATATTTCTAAGAAAGGTAACTTTAACACTTAGTTTGTTTAACTGCACTATTAAAATGCATGATGATAAGGGGCATGACTCAGTCACAATTTATTATCTCAAACTAAGTTGTTAAATACTCTAATTACAAGCATAGTTATAGTGTCTTAAGAAAGGTAACTTGAAGCACTTAGTTTGTTCAACTGCACCTATTAAAACATATGATGATAAGGGGCATGACCCTGTCATATTTTATTCTCTCAAACTAAGCATTCAATCCCCTACTTATAACAATTTTGGACATGGGATGTTTATTCTGAACAGAATTGTACTTATCTAATTACTTAAAAAAAGACCAAGACTCTACAATCCTATTCAGGGAAAATAAATCAACTCCATTTTTTGCTAACATAAATTAATTCTATGAATATACACTATCACCTCCAACTGATAGTTCTACTAATTCTAACAATTCTATTGAATAATTAAGGGATAACGTACTAATGAATCCACTCTCTATCATGGTGAATCTTACACAAGGGTATTAAGAATGTGACTTAGAAGCCACTCAATTTAGGACACTACCATAAGGAAATGATCTTAGTCTAAACCTTTAGGTTATTCTACCAGAAGGATCTATGATCAATTCTCTAAAGATGAGAAGGTGCATCTAAGTTCCTACCTCAAGATTAGACAATAAGTTCTTCATACCTCAATAGCTCATCTGCTAATACGGTTTAATAATTATTGAATTAATAACACTAGATCATAACCTTAAAGATCTAAGAATTGAAATATACTAGTATATTATAAGTTCTAGAATTCATGTTAATTCTAAAAGTCTTAGTTCATCAGACTGAATTGTACAAATCAGATGGTAAACCCATCTGATCACAACCTATACTACGGTTATGGGATACAATCATGTAAATTATAAGGAATTGATCATTTTGCAAATCATTATCATTTTATGATTTACTTCATGCTAAGTGTCTTACTTAAGAGAAAATCAAAGATCTAAAAATTAGATTCAAATGATCAATCATATGAGTTTATTATAGATGGTAATACTTCTAATTTAATAGTTTAAGATCAATATCAAATCAATAGATATTATTAAAATTATGCAAGTCCTTTATTTGTTCAAATCAAATGTCTTACTTAGGATAATTAAGGTTTAGACCTTAATTTAGATAGGTTAGAGTTTAACCCCAAACTTACCAAAATTAAGTTTATTTGCATTTGAGAAAATCAATAATAAAATCGGTGAGTTATTGGTTATTAATGTTAATTTCAAGTTTAAAATCAAATATTGATTAACTTAATCATTCTTTAAGATTATTAGGATTTAAAATTGATTAATATCAAATTAATTATTTAAGGTATCCAAATTAGGGTGTAAGTTTTCTAACATGCATACTACTATCATTGAAGTATATGAATATTTAATTAATCAAAACAAAAAGTAATTAAGGCTAATCAAATGCTAAATCAAGCCCAAAAGGATTAGCACTTAATTATAATTATAACCATTCAAAATTCATGAAACATTACCATTATCTTCACATATCCATATGAACAATCAAAAACTCAGTTCACTAGGTTTGGTTAAGTATAAACCATAATATTCATTAATCATACACTTCTAAGATTAGGAAATAATTAATAGAATGATGATTAGATAATTAATTTACCTAGTACATGCATTCTACAAGGTATAAGAAACATAATAGAACTTAAATCAAGCAATTTGGCTAAGTATACAGGCTAATCTACACTAATCAAATTTTGGAGTAATTAGGCAATATTAATAAATCCAACCACAGAAACCTAAATATTTTTGTATATTATTATTCCTCATTATTTTCTTAACAAAATGGTATATAACTTTATATAGTATAGATCAGTGGATCAAAAGTTATTGCATTAATTTAATCTATAATTTTCTAATTAAATTTTCCTATGGTTTAAATAATCAGATTATTTTCCTTAAGAAAAATAATTCTGATTATTATTAATATTATTAAATGAGCTCAGCCCAATATACAAAAGGCGCAAGTCAGCCAGGGCCTGAGCGACCTGGGACTATCGCACCGCGCGGGTCGTGGGTTGGCCCAACCCACACAATACCATCATCCCCGATCCCTCATCCCCGATCTTAGGCCAATTAGGAAAATCCTAATTGCCAAAATTCCGAGCATCTGGGCCATGGCGTGATCACCCGAGGGTCGCTACACATTCACCATGACTAGACGCACCTATTGGAACCCTAAGCCCCATGTGAGAAGGCCGGGAACTCTTGGTTCTTACTCACCCGAGAGCCACACCATGGAGCTACTATGGGGAGTCAATTCTCTCCACAGAGACCACAATTCACCCCGAGTTCAATCCCAATACCATCAGGGAGGTGAGATGGATTGAACCCCTAAGGAAGCTGGGTCAGGGACTGTGGCGCCCCGCTCCCTAAGCCCTCAATCATTAAGCTAAGGAGCGGAGGGTCACTTATGCAAATCCTTCTCTTATCATTGGATTTGGTAAGATCCACAATCCACTAATAAGGGGAGGATATGCACATAATATCTGAGGGGATCAGTCACTAAATCTGACATACATACAGAGTGCGGAAGCTAAATAAAGTAAATAGTGCATCTATTCACCATGCATCACACAAGATATAGCAATAAAATAGCTCATTAAATAATAAAGTGCAAAAATCAATTACTGTCACAGTACCTATATTATTACAACATTTAAATAGTTTAAAAGACTGAAAGATAAATCACACATCCTCACAAGCGGCTAAAAGGAACTAAGCAATATCTGGTTCTCCTAGCTGAAGCTCCTCCTCTAAGTAAGGCACCTCTGCTTCAACACCTAGCTCCTCAAACCTATCTGAATCTATCATTATCGGTTTCATAATGCCAAGGCCCCAGCCAATAAAAGAAAATCTTGTTAGACAATTGTCTAAGTATATTTTAGGCTGAATATTTTGCGTGTGTTATTAATGTCACCATTTTTATACTTAAGCATAACAAAAAGGTAAACTAAAATAGTAGGAGAACTAAGCGTACAAAGAATAGGAATAGTTATAATACAACATTTATATCTAAATAACAAATGAGGCAAATGCACATCTCAACAACTAAGCAAGAAAAGGGTATATATATATATACTGCAGTAAGTAAAAGTACTGAAAGTAAAGTCTAATCCTAAACATGCTGATGATCATATGACATATGCTGATTAAAGGAAGAAATCTGAATATGATACATATTGTAAGCAGTAAAGTCTAGCATCCTATAAATATGTACAAATGAGTAGGTAAGTAAAGAAATATAGTTGACTGAAATATGCATCAAAATACAGTACACAGTGAGCTAAAACTAAAACAGGTATGTAAGGACTTCTATATCAAAAAGATGGCCATCGAGCTGGTGAAATCCCCAAAGCCTTTTTAGGCTTGGGCAGACAAAAATTCCCATAGCCTTTTTAGGCTAGGGCAGACTAGATCTAACAGCAGAACTGAGGAGGCAGTAAATACAAATGCAGAATCTTTTAGTTATTTTACTTTGTTTCTGTGGACACGTCCAGAAATAGCTGAGGAGTCAAGCACGTCTATAAGACTATATGGGTTCCAAGCTTAACACACACTCCTCAATGAGTAATGCTAAGCATCCTTATTACTCCTTACCCATGTCTATTAGGGTAAATGTGCACCCGAATCTACTAAATATATTGAACCCAAAGTCAACTGTTATCCTAATTATTCTAAGTGTTCATTTCATAACGTTCGACAATAGGTTGAATCAATAAATCATAACGTCCTAATTTGATGAATTCAGACGTTCTATCTAAGATCTTATCAAGATCTACTAAACTATAGATTATGGATTAAACACCACGAGATTGAGCTTAATCACATAATCCAAAAATTTTAAGACATAAGATCTAGGTTTCAGTCTAAAAGTGATATATTGATTAAGGTAGATCATATTAGGCAAATCAAACTTAATAGGATGAATCTCTTTATCCTAAATCTAGGGTTAAAAGACAAAATAATCAAAATATGTTGTAAAATTTCTAAAAACTAATAAAATTAAGGATTCATTCATTGAATAACCCACTTATCTAATGAATGAAATCTAATATATAAGCTAGTCCTAGTCTTAGGAGTAGTCCTAATGTGAGGTAAAAGATCCTAAGGAAAAGACTTAGATTCAACCTAATAATTGGTTTTTCTCACTTAAGTGATTCTAATACAATTTTAATATTGGTTTGAGTGATTTAAAATATAGATTAGAGGTTAAGGGCACTTAACCTAAATTTTAAGCAAAATGACCATTTTGCCCCTACTTAAGGGTCCAAAAAGCTACTTTTTGATTTAGGGCTCCAAATTAAAGTTTCTTGGTACCAAATGATTTCTTATTATCTAACATAAAGATGGACAGTAAGTACGCTCAATTTAGACAAGAAACGGGTCATATAGGTCCAAACTAAAATTTTTGACCTGAGGGGCATTTTAGTAAATTGCACTTAATAAAATCTAAATTTTTATGCAATTTAATGTTGGTTGATGTTCAAGGATTCTATTGAGTCTAAGAATACTAAATTCTGAGGTCTAATGAATTAGTTATAGCCATTTGAATTTCCAAAGGTAAATTGGTAATTTTCTAAGTTAAGAGGGGTCAAAAAGCTAACTCTTCCATTTTGGTATCTAAATTCAGCAAACTTAGTGGCTATAGCTTCCCTATAGTACACTAAGTACTTTAATTGGGAGTAGACCTAGATTGGACTTCAAATGGTCAAGCTATGACCTAACTAAGGTTAGGGGTATTTTGGTCATTTTCTAATTTTTTAGGGTTCAAAACCTAAATATTATTTTAGGTTATTATTGGCACTGAAATTCTAAGTTATCTAGCAATTTGTATAATATATTTAAGGTACAAGGTAGGTTGTGAGAACTTATTAAAAATGATAAGGTTTTCAAACTTAATTTTCATATAGAAATTTATACAATATTCAATTTTAACTAAAATATATTCACATTTGATATAATTCAGCCCCACTAGGGTCCTAGGGACTTTAAAAATACAAAAACAGTGAAGTTTTTGCAATTTCAGGCGCCACAGCGCCCCACAGCGTGCTATGGCGCGCTGCAGCACGCGATGGCGTGCGATAGCACTTCTGGTGCTGTAGCGCGTTGTGGGGATTCCGGCGTTGCAGCGTGCTGTGGCTCTTTTCCCATTGCAGCGCGCTGTGGTGCTTTTAGCGCTGGAATGCGCTGCGGCGCGCTGTGGCGTGCGGTAGCGGTTTAACTTTCGAAAAACACTGTTCAATTAATTTATTTTTGACATTTCCTAAGTTTTCCAAAAATTCCGCTGCAACCCTCTACGGCGCGCTGCAGCGATCCATTTTGCGAAATACTATTTAATAATTTATTATATATAATTTTTGGCAAAATACCGTTGCAGCCCGCTGTAGCGCCGCGCTGCAGCAGCCCAACTTGCAACTTCGGGCGCTGCAGCGCGCTGCAGCTCCAGACGACATTTTTCGCCTGGATGAAAATTATAAGGCCTATTTTCGAGCTCAAATACTCCAAATATAGAGCATTTCATGAGCGGTGCCATTTAGCAATGGAAAGGTCTTTCTGATACCTTTCTATCGACACCAAAATCGGCACAAATGGAAAATTTTAGCTATACGAAAAATGATGATGAATGCAAGGGTGTGCAGAATGCAAGAAAAATAGAGCATCATTTTTTTATATCTTGAAGAGTTTTAATGGCATACGTACTGAAACATGGATGTTTAAAGATGCAATAAGCATTATGATGACATGAGGAAGACAATGAGAGGAGCAAAAGTGGGTACCTTAGTCCTTGCAAGAAAAGGAGGGCCTTTATTTCCTTCAAGACCTTGAGGATGAGCCTTCTCCTTCAAGGTGCAACAATGGAGGGGAAGGGAGAGAGCTCTAGAGCTTACTTGATAGCAAAGGGAGGAGGAAGGGCTGTGCTTTTCTTTTAAGGGAGGAGAGTGAGATGTGAGGAGGGGGCTAGGCCATCATGACCCTAGGGAGGGGGTCATCATACCTCAGCCCAAGGGGGCATGGGGGCGCCAAAAATAAGGAGGGGGCTGACAGGAAGCATTAGAAAAATAAGGGAAATTGCAAGATTAAGACTAGATGATCCCTTATTTATTTTCTTTGATTATTTAAAAATTCAAATTTTAGAAACGTGCTCCGAAAAATCCCAAAAATTCACTCATAGCTAATTTGGGGCTGAAGAATTCAACGGCGAAGTCGAATTTTGATTCCGGTGATTATTTAATTATGCCAATTATCGGGGTGTTTAATTATATTAAAATATTGACTAAAATTCGACGACTTCCAAACGCATCCAAAACATCACCCCTAGCTAATTTGGGGGTGACAATCGCAACGGCGAAGTCAGATTTTGATTTTGAGGTCAAAATAAATACCTCAATTTTTTAATTAATTAAATATTAAAATATTCCAAAATAATCGATTGAGCTCTGAATTGCTCCAAACCTTTAGGGTTTGGCTCTAATGGCTAGATGAGCTTAATGGAATGATAATTACGATACGATTATGCTAAAATTAAGCTGGGTAACAATCTTGGATTATTACAGGGATTCACTGAATCGTTGGGTCCTTACTCAGACCCAGCTCTTCTGAAGAATGATAGCCCAATCGATCAATTCAATTGATTGGGACTGACCAGACATCAATTTTTCAAGCATTGTATTCAATTAGCATATAGAATAATTACGGATCAAAAGAGAGGAGGTGTCATGTGGCGGCCCTGCCCCGCCGTGATCCTGTTAACCCTTAAGTTAACATGATTACGGTGAAGGGGTCACCAAATGACAAAGTCCCCACTTAGAATTGAATTAGACACGTGTTCTAATCCAACTTAAATAAGAACTTTGCCATTCAATCCAAAAGAACTATCACTAAATGACTATACATGAATTCAGAGTGCGGAAGCATAAAAATATAACATCCATCCATACAGTATAAATATAACAATACAGAATAAGTAAAGAGCTAAAAATAAAAGTTTAAACCTGCATTATTATAACATTTAATAAGTTTAAGAGAACTGAAAAAGGAAACTCTCGATCTCACTAAAAGAAAGAAAACTAAAACTACAGATCTTCAGGAACGGGCTCCTCCTCCAATGGTAAGCTCTCCACTAGATCTGCTACTCCAACAAACTCAGAGCCTACCATTATCAGTTTCATAATGGTAGGGCCCCAGCCAACAAAAGAAAAACTGGTTAGTTAATATGTCTAAGTACATTTTAGGGCAAACAATTTTATTAGGTTACTTGAATATCACCATCAACTAGAAACTGAAGCAAATAGGCACAGAAAAGCATACAAAAAGAACAGTAATAAGTTATAAACAAATAGTTTATAACTAAAGCAACTATGAAGTAATACATACCTCCTCCAAGCAACTGCAACAAAGACAGGTAAGCAACAGACTAAACAAAACTATCAGAAAAGTACAACCTAAACATGCTTATAATCAAACAGAATATGCTAGGCGATATACATAATTTGAACAATATAAAATTGAAAACAACTAACATCTTAGGTGAGCATATGAAAACAGTAAGTAAAACTAGCATCCTATATATAACATGTGTAGGAAAGCTGTAAATAAAACAGTGCTACAATGCAGAATATATAAGTAAAACAGTAACTAAAAATAGAAACTGCAGTGACCATCTAAGTCACTCAAATTGAAAACATACTCAGCAAATCTTAGCCTGATGAGCTAAGAGACTCTGAACTGAACGTCACTGAAAACTCTTAGCTTGATAAGCTAAGATAGAACTGAATGTAAGTGTACTTGAATTAGTATATCCATATCAGAATCCTGACTCTATAGTCAGTAGGGCGAGAGTCTATCCACCCTATCACTTAGACTAGGCATGGCCAATAGATTGTCGGACATTAAACCCTCGAAAGGTTGCCGACCCCGAACGAGTTGATCGAAGAGGTATACTAATCAAGCTACACCTTACAAACCACTTGTGAAACAAAAACATAATGCTGCTTATGAATGTTCCAAATTAACATAAGATATTTATCAAATATCTTAAGTACATAATACATGTTCAAGGTATAAGGCTCAAAATTAAGGAATGCGAAGCATCAAAATTAAAGTGAGCAAGAAACTCTATCTAAAACACAGGTGATATCCATTATTATCTACTTTATTCATTCTATCTACTCTAAGTTACATAAATTTTAATATCATCAATTCTTACATATTCTGTAACTTAGAATCACGAATTCTACTAGTTGAAGATAATTAGGACTGGCCAAGTCCTAATTATAACTTAATTCAAAAGATGACTATTTGGTTTAAGTGAATAAATCATCAACCTAATTTTGTAATTTAATTTACCCCAAACCTCATCTTGATTAGCCAAATCAAGATGAAAAGATTAAGAATTAGACTCCAGATAATGGGGTCTAATCACTTAATCCAAAGGTATAACTAAAGATCTAAGGTTTAGAACCCAAATCTCACAGATTAAGTTAAGGCAAGCCCTAATGATAAATCAATTTCATTAGGATAGATTTCTATTCTTAATTCTAAAGTTTAAAGATCAAATAATTATTTAATAAACTAAGAAAATCCATAAACTAGTAAACTTAAGGTTTCATCTATTGAGTAACCCAATTTACTCAATAGATGAATTCTAACTTAAGATCTATTCTGAATCCTAGGAATTAAGGTTCTTAATTTCTAAGAGTATCTCTCAAGACACACATCCTAACTAATGTTATAAGGACCTAAGGGTAGGTCTAAGAATGATTAAAGAAGGAGAAAAATCACTCACTTAGGAAATTTTCCTTAAGGAGCTAAAATTGAGATTTAAAAAAAAATCTAATTTAGACTTAGATTTGATTAATTTCAGTTCTAAATCATTCTATTTACTAATTTTAGTGATTAGAAACTGAATTGAGGGCTTTTAAAGGCTAAACCCTAAATTTGGGCAAAATGACCATTTTGCCCCTACTTAAGGTTCAAAAGATCAAATTTTGATCTAGGGCTTAAATTCTAAATTTATCTTTTGGAAAGTCTTTCTTACTGTCTAATGTAGGATTAGACAGCAACTAAATTAATTTTGGGTGATTATTAAGCCATATGAGATCAATTTAGTGAATTTGACTCATAAGAGAAATTTAGTAATTTAGCTAAGTGAAAGTTAAATTTTCTTTCAGATTATTGTTCTTTACTGTCTAAGCTTTCCATAGAATTTAAATTTGCTAAATTCTGATAAGTATTGGCCAAGTTATGGCCAATACAAGATCTAGGGTTTAAAAGGAAATTAAGGAATCCTTAATCAAAAATCCTAACTTTGCCAATTAGTGTCCAAATTGAGTAAAATCAGTGGCTATGGTTTACAAATAGTCCACTGATCATAATGACATATGGTAGGCTCAATTTGGATCTAATTTGACTAAGTTAAGACCTAATTAAGGTTAAGAGTGATTAGCGAGTGATTAGCAAAATTAATCACTCAAACACTAATTCAACCTTACAGATGGATTCTAAATGACTCTAGGAGTCCTTTGAAACTTAAATCATTCAATTTGGATTACTCGATTTGCTAATATTCACTAATCAAGTTTTAGAGTAATTAAGGGTGATTAGCATATCTAACTGTTGGATCCTAAATATTTTTTATAGATTACTATTAATTAGGTTTTTTTGATCTAAATTGATATTTGGATTATCAAATTTGGAGCTCAATTAACCAAATTATGGTCAATTGAAGTTCTAGGTCTAATTAAGGTAATTAGGGTTAGGTCTTAAAAGTGATTAGTCAAATACTAATCCAAACAACAAAGCTAACCCTACTAAAATGATCCTTAGGGTTTTGTGTGTATTTTAAGACCCATATTGGATATGTTTGGGTCAATGATTGCAAAGTTATAGTTAAATGAAATTTTGTGACATTTATTTTAACTTAATTAAACCCTAAAAGTCGCTTTGCAAAATATTGATCCTATAGTAAACCAAATGGCATCAATAAATTTCTTATATTTTTCTGATCAATTTGGTATATTTATTTGCATAATTTGGTTGAGTACTTTAAGAGTTATTAAGGTTTAAAGTTTAGATTCAACTTAATTAATTAATTATGTATAATTAATTTAAATAAACTGTTATTATTACTATTAATATTTTTATTTATAACTAAATAACTTTGTTATATTTATAATTGCGTTTTCTGCAGGTACCGGGCCCACAGAAGACACGTAGCAGCCTAAGGTTCATCTGGACAGATGAGTGGGGCCCACAGGATGCTGCAGACCCGACAAAATCTGTCCCGCGAGACACGTGTCCTCGCGGGATTGGCTCGTTGCCATGCATGCGGGGCCCTCCAGCTGCCACGGTACGCTGACCGCGACCGGTTCGCAGATGGACGGTTCGACCGGTCCAGATGAACTGTTCTGGATTGAATCGGTCCAGAACGATCGGATCAGATCTAATCTATCCTAAATCTAACGGCTGGATCTGATTTGAATCAGACGGCTGGAATCGAAAGGCGATTCATCTTCCCCTTCGACGAATCGACGAACCCTAACCTTCTTTACAGACGAACGGCTCGATCGATCGAGGCTTGATTCGATCGATCGAGCCCTAAATACGCATGAAATTAATGATTAAGATAAGAACAATAACAAAAATTAGGAGATGTAGGGGTACCTTAGAGTCGCCGAAGGAAATTAGAGTTTGCTGTTTGCCAAAGATTAGGGTTCGATTCGCAACTTGATTCGCTCAAACTGGTGAAATCAGATGAAGGAGTTGAGTGGGGGTCTTAACGGGTGCTTGCCAAGCGGTAGAAGTCGTGGCTCCTCCATCTGGCGACGAGGTAAGACGACGCGTGCCGAAACCCTCGCATGCGTCAGTCTCACGGAGAGGATGATCTCCCCACCGTCTGATTTCCAGATCAGACGGTCTGAATAAACCGTTAGATCAAACGGTAAATTAAAAGAAAATAGACGGTGTTACATTAATACTGACGGCGCCGTTAACTTTTAAAAATTTAAATAATTATTTAAATTAAATTATACATATTTCATTAATCAAATTTACCCTATTAGATGCATCACAAAAATTTCCAATAAATCACCCTTAGCTAATTGAAGGGTGAGGAACACAACGGCGCACTTGGATTTTTATTTTGACCAGTATTTATTTATTTGATTATTTGGGGTATTTAAATATTATTAAATATTCGACGAAAAATCAATGACTTCCAAATGTCTCTAAAATTTCACCCCTAGCTAATTTGGGTGTTCTGAATGCAATGGCGAAGTCAGATTTTTAATTTGAGGTCTAGATAAAAAGTCAATTTTCCAGGGTTTGGAATTTTTCAGAATTCTTGATTTGACTTTGTTGACTTCAGATTTGACCTAGGTTTCAGAGATGAGTTCCAAATTACTTAATTAGTAACTTAGAACCTTAATTAAGACTTAGATTAGTCTTAATTGAGCCAAGCAACAACCTGGGTTGTTATATTTCATGCCTAATCAGCTCTTCACAGCAACTGAGGTACTTGGTTTGACAGGGGAGCTCGGATCGATCAGCAGAGGAGACTCCAGAGGCTGTAGAGCTTACCAAAGATGCTAGGGGTCCTGAACTCCAGGACTAACCCTCTATCAACAGTACTCAAATAATAGAAACACCGATGAGAGCTCGGACAGACCGACAATGAAAAATTGAGGAAAAAATTGAACTCAATTAATCAACAAGGGGCTCTAGGAAGGATCCCGAGGCTATTGATAGTCTCAGGGAATAGATTGGGGTGTAGAGGGATAGCTGGAGACGGACTGAGAGCTCAGGCCATGGACGAGCTCTCAAATTATATTTTAAGCTCAACCGGGCCATGGGGCCTGATTAAGTTGCCATATTGTTGAGGGAATATCCCCAATGACTTGCTGATTAAGAAAATCCACAAGAGTCTCTAGATCATCACATAAATACTCTCCTTCCTTATTATATTTGTTACTAATAGATGGTGGTGAACCAAAAAGCTTGGAAGAGGCACATCAAGTTGAAGATTCAGTTAAGTGGGAGGCTGACATGAATGATGAAATGACATCACTCATGTCAAATGGGACATGGGAGTTGACACCCTTACTCGTTGGGAAGAAGGCTCTTTAGAACAAGTGGGTTTATCGGGTGAAGGAAGAGCCAAATGGGAGCAAGCGCTACAAGGTGAGACTTGTAGTAAAGGGTTTCCAGCAAAGGCATGGGGTTGACTACAGTGAGATCTTTACCCGAGTTGTGAAGATGATGACCATTAGGGTTGTGCTGAATAATGTTGCAGTTAAGGATTTGCATATGGAGCAAATGGATGTTAAAACTATATTTCTTCATAGAGAATTGGAAGAGGAGCTATATATGAAACAACCTAAAGGGTACAAGGCTCAAGAGAAAGGAAAGTCTGAGCTAGTGTGTGAGCTTAAGAAGAGCCTCTATGTCTTGAAGCAAGTGCCAAGGCAGTCGTACAAAAGTTTTGACAAGTTCATGTCAGAATTAGGGTACAAAAGATGCTAGGCAGATCACTGCTATTACATAAAGTAGTGTAAGTCATCCTAATCATTCTATTACTATATGTGGATGACATGTTGATCGCAAGATCATATATGGAGGTGATAAGGATGTTGAAAGAAATGATGTCAAAAGAGTTTGACATGAAGGACTTGGGGCCGACAAAGCAGATTCTTGGAATGATAATTAATAGGGAGAAAAGTGCAGGATTACTTAAGTAAACATTAGGAGGAGATTCCTAAGTTCAGTGAATGCAAGTGAAATAGTGTGGAGGCTGGAAGCTTATGTAAGGAGGAGATCTCTAGGCTGAACCCTAAGGAAGCTGCAGTGCAAGTCAGGTCTTGCATATTGGAGGAAATAGTCCAAGTGGTGACTACTTCCTCTCCTCTCCATTTTAGAGTAAGAGCTTGAGAAATTCTTGTTAAGGTGATAAGCTCTTTGCAACTCTATAACTTCTATCATATTCTAGTGGATTCTTAGGGTGTGGCTCCATAATTTTTCTCATTCTTGGATTTTCCACATATATCTTAGCATTTATATATTTTGTGTGCTGTGACTTGTGCATGCATGTGCTGTATTTTCTATTATTGTGATTTTTTTTGTGATTTTTGAGAGTTTGGTAATCGTCAACATAACCCCGATTCTTGAATCAACATGTGCACTCTTTCTCAAACCACTTCTACTACAGAATAGAGCATTCAAGACCGAGTTCATCCCCAATAGGCACTCCTTTAGTAAGTCACTTCAGCTTATCAAATGAACAGATGCTAAAGCCTAAATAAGAGAAGGAGCATATGCTGAAGGTTCCATATGCTTTAATAGTTGGGATCTTGATATACACAATGATCTGTGCAAGACCAGATATTGCCCATGCAGTGGGAGTGGTCAGCAAGTTCATGGGAAACCCAGGAAAGCACCATTGGGATGCAGTCAAGTATATCCTAAGGTATCTAAAAGGTACAATGAGCAAAGTATTATGCTTTGGAAGATTTGACATTATTTTACAAGGATATGTATATTTAGATCTTGTAAGATATGTTGATAGCAGAAGAAGCACTACAAGTTATGTGTATACTTTGGGAAGTGTAGCAGTGAGTTGGATCTCCATGTTACAAAATATTGTGTCGCTATCTACCATGGAGGTAGAATATGTTTCCATCATAGAGGCAAGCAAGGAGATGATCTTGTTGAAGAGTTAAGGAGTAGAAGAATGTGAGGCTCTACAATGATAGTATGAGCGCTATTCATCAGACAAAGAATGCCACCTTTCATGCCAGGACAAGACACAATCAACTCCGTTACCATTTCATCTAGAAACTATTGGAAGAAGGGCAACTTTTATTGGAGAAGATTCATACTTCTAAGAATCTAGCTGATATGCTTACTAAAGTAGTAATAGTGGAGAAACTGAAGCTATGTGCAGCTACAACTAGCCTCAACATATGAAGAGAAAGTGGGTGAGCCACACCACATTTCTTGACAAATATAGAAGAAGACAGTGAAGGGTTAGTGGAGGAAAGGAGGGAGGATACTCTAAAGGTCTCCAAGTGGGAGATTGTTATGTGATGGAGAGCCTTTAGTGTCCAAGAGCAACAAAGGCGCTGCAGTGCACCGTGGTGCGCCAAAGTAGTCCTTACTTTAGATTGAGGTGATGTAGCATGCCTCAGTGGTCAGTAATAGAGAAGCAGGTGCTGCAGTGCGTCGTAGCATAAATCATTGTTGTAGTGCATCGCGGTAGAAATTGGCGCTATAGCGCACCGCAATGGAAATCGATGCTATAGAGTGCCGCAGCGAGTCAGTGGGTCCATCCTGAGACGCGGGTGCTATAGCGCGCCGCTGAGAGCTCAACCCAAGACACGGGCGCTACAGCATGTCGTGGAGCACCACTGCGGTCTCTACTCGAGACACAGGTGCTATGATGTACCATAATGCCAGGCAAAAATTTGCTCTGTCCAAGTTACTCTCTAAGAAAATTGGAGAGCATTTAGGACTTTTCAGGGTCTATTTTTTCAGCTGGGTACTTAAGGGAACATTATGAGGAGTTTCCTATTTATAAAAAAGTCAAGTGAGGCTAAGTGGACGCTGTAAGCTACTGTGAGGAGGAGATCCCTAGGCTGAACCCAAAGCTGCAGTACTAGTTAGCTATTGCATGTTAGAGGAGATACTCCAGGTGGTGGCTGCTTCCTCTCCTCTTCAAATTAGAGTAAGAGCTTGAGCATTTTGTACTAAGGTGATAAGCTCTTTGTTACTCTATAACCTTTAGCTATTTCTAGTGGATTTTTTTATTCTTAGGTTTTCCATGTATTTCTTTGTGTTTGGATGTTCTTTATGTGCTTTGAACTTGCATACATGTGCTGTGTCTTTTCTCTTGCGATTTTATGATTTTTGAGATTGCATGGTAACCGTCAATGTAACCCCGGTCCTCAAATTTGAAGTGTGCGATCTTTCTCAAGCTACTTCCACTGCAAAATAGAGTGTGATGTTGTTTAGGTTCATTATCAACAAGTGCGTCCTGCTATCATCTCCAATTCGATGCTGACAGCCATCACCCCATTTTCTGTGTGCCACAGATTTACATGCTCTTGGCTTTTGCGATGTTTATTTCTGCATTATCTCTAGATCTGTGATGATCGGTTATTCTACTATAAATGAATAAACTAATGATTAATTAATGATTTAATTATGTAAACTTCCACTAATCATAACTTTAAAATTACTCAGTCAATTTATACAAAATTATATATCATTTCGATCAAAAAAGTGAGATGAACATAATGATATAATTCAATTTAGGTTTTGAACATTAATTTCTTAATCACTTTTTAACCCAAATTATGAGTCCTGAAAACTCTAAAAATCCAATGTTATTTGATTTTGACATAGTTAGTGTCATTCATCTCCTTATACTATAAGGATTTCATATTAGCTTATATCATTTTATTTGGAAAACAATTGGAGATTTGAGGTATTTGGCTACTCAATTAGTATAATTTTGCAAATTTCTCAATTTCATATATTGCTTATTTAGGTTTTTAAACCCTAGGATAGTAAATATGTCTCATCTAATTTACTTCCCTTGTCATTTCAATTATATGTTGAAATTTGACTTTTCATAATTAAGTTGCTTGTTTACTTAGCACATTTCTAGATTTAAACTTTCAATACTAGTAATGATCTTATAGAATTTAGGAACCTTAGCTCGTTTGATTTGCCATCATGATTTTAGCTAAACTATTTCATAGATGTAGTATACTATTAGCATCCCTTGTTTCATTTTATAAACTCAATAGTACTAGTGCCCAACAATTAGGATGGATTCTAGTAAACATTCCCTTAGCTTCTAGTCTTTACCCTTAGTTCTCTAGCAAGTTAAAGTGTAGTGTTCCTTAGTTGCCCATAATGATCTAATTATTTTATAAGCTTCATTAACCTACAACCTAGAGTAAACTAATACTTGTAGATAAAATATTCTTAAAATATTATAGGGGTTTCTTGGTGGTGGTCAAGGGCAGGCTTAGGGGGGATATAAGGAGACCTCACATATTTTAGAGGATGAATGTGAGTGTTTATTTTCTATGAGACCACACTTTCCTTACTAGTTAGGTAGACATTCTTAACTCCTCTCTCATTTTGTAAATTTTCTCACAAAATAGAAAAACATAAAATAACTTCAATTTATAAATTATATGAGTCATCACAATCTTATTGATTATGAGAATTCATCATAGCTTTCAAGCTATGCTTACTTTACAGTCATTGACTATGTCTTCTTAGTTATAGAGGCTAAGGTTCTTCCTACTTTACTTACTTGCACTTTCATTTGATGTACTGTGTCTTACTTACTTACAGTTTTTTACATATGTAGTGTCTGCTGCTTTAATTCCATTTTATACTTCAATACTTTTATTTCCTTTAGTTTGTATAATATTCATTGGACATATACAAATTTCCATTTCATAATTTCACATGACATTAGTAGTTTCTAACCTTATTAGGATATTTTTTTCCTTACTTGTTGTTGTAGGCTAGAGCAAACTTATTTGTGAGTTTTTACTCTTTTCCTTACTACTATTCTTCTTTACAATTACCTTTCTTTCCTTATTTTGATGCTTTATATGCTCCACTATAGAATTTAATTATAAATTAGCATATGTGATATCCAGCTAAACTTTAATTAAAATTTTGCCAATCTTAAAATGTACTTAGACTTCTTAGTCTGACAATTTGTTTTCTTTTTCTTGGTTGTGCCGTACCGTACTTTAAATATAAAAATACGATATATCTGGAGCATTTTCAAAGTAGTGGAGCTGGACTGTATAGTACTTGAAGATTACTCTGCTTCTGCATTTCTTTCATTTCTTGGTTTTATGTGAGAGAGTGAATTTACTTTAATTGCTCTTTTAAATTTCAGTGTTTGTAATAATTTAATTTTGTAATATTTTTACTTCTTTCTGAGATGAATTTACTTTCATATTAAACTGCATGGTTTGTATAGTTGATAGTATTCAGTCCTACTTGTATATATTTCATATTTTTACTTTCATTACTTTGTATTTTTCTTAACTTAACACCCTCACAAAGATATTTGGACACACAACATTTAATAGTTTGGTTGGTTTCCTTCCAACCTAGTGTTAAGTGCTGTGGTAGCACTCCAACATTAGATTAGGTTCTCGATCTGGTGTCGGGATCGTTACATGAACGAATTTTAGCGCTTGAATTAGATGGCCCTGATAAATTGTGCCCCAATCCATTAGCAACCGCTGGATCACTCCCGCGATCCAATGACTGACAGCGCGCTCGTAGTTTTGTTTTTCAAAAGGAGCATCAAACCATCTATTCCCATTGGCTCCGTGGATTAGACGGTTGCGCCTTTATCAAGCCTTGTTCACCTTCGTCCCCAGTTCGCCCTCCCAAGAGAAAGGATCCCACTCATACCTTTGGTGCAAGACCCATCCCCACTCCCACACCACGTCAGGTAAGTTGTTGCATGTCATCCCTTAACGGCAAGGCACTCCCTATCTGGTTTAAAGACCCAGCAAATCCCAATTGTGGAATGGCCGAGCTAAGCTCTTGGGTCGAGTTTGAGCCTTGAACCCACTCTCTGTGGCTATAAATAGTCTTGGAGCTTCACAGTGAGTTCCTTTACTCATTGTGATTCCTTTATTCTCTCCCAAGCTTCTGCATTCTTCCTAGAGATTTCTAGATGTTGTCTCAGGCTGTCTGTGGTTGAGGTCTAGTGTTCAGACCCCCAGCAAGGTGTAGTTGAGCTCAACTATCCTTAGAAGCCTCCCAATAGCGCCTGATGTTGGATATTCCAGGTACTAGCTTTTCCCCATCTAGTCGTGTGGGCTCGATGTCAAATTTTGCACACTAGGATAGCTCTATAATGTCATCTAGCTTCTATTAGATCCATACAATGTCTACGCATGGAATTGGGATCAAATGGACCCTGTCCAGATAAAAATTACTCTTTGTCTGAATGATTTGAGTGTTCAGTGAGGCCAACGTCACCCCACTAAAACCTAGAACCCATTCCAGCTTAATTCATTTCGAACCTTTATCTCATAGCTAATCAATCTAATTCCAATTATCACCAAGGTCTAAGCTAGTTTCGATCGATCGTATCGATTGATCAGGCTGTTGTGCGTCTCAGGAACTGAGTCTGAGTAAGGATCCAGTAACTGAGTGTCTCATGAGCTTTGAAACCTTGGGGGGGTTCAACTCGCCTCACCTACCCATGGTGTAAGGATCGAACCCTAGTTTAATTGTTGCACCTGTGAAAAGAATTAACTTCTCTCAGTAAACCCTACTCATCTACATAGAGCCGATCTGATGGAGTTGGGTCCTGGCATTCATGTCAATCCCACGAAGGGCTTTTATGCTCAATCAAAGCATCTTGATCCATGGATGGTGTAGCGATCAAATGCAGGCTGTGGCATGAAGTGCTAGTGGCGAATTTGGCATTCCAAGCTTCCTCCTAGCATCTGTCTGCAAATTAGAGACAAAGACGGCGGTACTGTTGCTTTGGGCCAAATCAGTCTAGGCCCGCGTGGTGTGACAACGCCGACCCAGTCGGGTTTTGTGCGGCCCGCTCCGTTTGGATTTTGGGTTGAGCCCTTAATTTAAACATATGAATTATTTTTCTTATGGGAAATAAAAGTAAAATCAAATGTAATTAAATAACCTATAATATTTTAGTTGAAAACATTCCATTTGAATTAATGAAATAACTTTGCCAATATAGATCCAAATGGTATGATCCAATATACCATTTTGATAAGAAAAATATAAAGAACCTTAATCTAAAATAAATTTTCACTTTATATAATTAAAATTTCTGATAAAGAATAATCTCCCTCTTAACTTAATTAGTGACTAATTAATTCATTTATTTGCCAAATAACATTCTTTATGTCTCTAAATGCTCATATGATAGAAAATAACTTAATCATGCTATAGAAAATATTTCAGGATTTTTAAAATTACTAATCACCTTTTAAATATCCTAATTAGTGATTAGTGAATGATTAGTCTAATTGATCTCTGATATTTAAGATTTTAATATTTATCATCTCCATAGTCTTATAGAACCTATTTATGAACTTAGATTTCACCTTCTTAGCCTAATTTTGTTAATCACCCTTAATGACTTTAAAACTTTGATTAGTACATATTAGGTCTAATCTAAATGAAAATATGATATTTAGGGTGTTAATTACTTCATTAGATAGTAAGAAACCTATTGGAATTGATTTGAATCAAATTGGAAGCTTAAATATTGAAATCCCAATTTTACCCTTGGGAAGGGCATTTTGGCCATTTTTGACCAAAAAATGGTTTAAAAGTTCCAAATTGACTGTCTCGATCAGATACTTTTGCTAAAAGGATTCCATGTAGCTTGACGATTTCTTTTATATATATTTTTGCTAATTTATCAATATTATATGTTTTCTTAATTGGAATAAAATGCATCGATTTTGTGAGTCTGTCTATTATCACCAAAACAGTATCAGCTCCTGATTTATCTTGAGAAAGACTGACTATAAATTCCGTGGAGATGTCTATCCATTTCCATTATGGGATCTGTAGTGGTTCTAGAAGTCCTCCAAGTTTTTGATGTTCAACTTTTACAAGACTACAATTGTAATAATGAGCAACAAATTTTCCAACATCTTTTTTTAATCCAAGCCACCATACTACTTTCTTTAAATATCTATATATTTTTGTACTTCCTGGATGTATTTTGTATCCAAACTGATGAGCCTTGATTAGTATTTTATTACGTAGCTCAGAATTATTAGGAATCCATATTCTTGTCTAATTACAAATATAAGTGTCTTTCAAATGTAAATTCCTCTTATGTTCACTTTCTATATCTTGTTTTAATCTAAAATATCATTTATCCTTAAGTTGAGCATCCTTAATTTATTCTTCTAAAGTAGGTTTGATTGGCCTTATATTGTGCATTGTATTTATTTGTGGACTGGAGATCACCTCTGTATCAATTTTATTAAGTTTTATCATGTGAAGAATTCATGCAGATTTTCTACTTAATGCATCTACTACAACTATGTTTGCCTTTCTTGGATAATATTGAATAGTAAGATCGTAATGTATTATTCATTACAACCATCATTTTTATCTAAAGTTAAGCTATTTTTAAGTAAAGATTTACTTAAGACTTTTATGATCAGTATAGATTTTACATTTAACTCCATAAATATAGTGCCTCCATATTTTCAAGACAAATACTACTACTACTATCTCTAAGTTATGAATTGAATAATTTTTCTCATGAACTTTCAATTATCAAGATGCTTAAGTAATAACCTTCTTATTTTACATTAATACATCTCGTAATCCATTTCGAGATGAGTCAGTAAAAATTTTATAATAAATTCCTTCTTATGGTAATGTTAAGATTGGTGTTGTTGTTAGCACATCCTTTAATTTTTGGAATGCTTCTTTACATTTTGGACTTCATATAAATGGTACTACTTTTTGTGTAAGCTTTGTAAGCGGAACTGCTATCTTTGAAAATACTTTAACAAACCTCTTATAATACCCAATGAGTTTAAGAAAGCTTTTTATTTCTGTTATTATCATTGATTGAGGCCATTCTTGAATTGCACTTATCTTTTCCCATAAAAGTTACAGAATCCAGCCAAAATTCATATTTTAAAAATTTGGCATATAATTGGTGTTGTCTTAGTATTATAAACACTGGCTATAAGTGTTGCTCATGTTCCTTCTCATTTTTGTAATAAATTAATATATCATCGATAAACACAATTTCAAATTTATCCAAAAATAGTTGTAAAACTCCTTACATTGAGTCCATAAATGCTAACGGAGCATTTGTAAGTCCAAATGATATCATCAAAAGTTAGAAATGTCCATACCTTGTTCTGAAGGCCGTTTTTGGTATGTCTTCTTTATTTTTCCTAATTGATAATATCCTTATCAAAGATCGAGTTTTGAAAATATTGTAGCCCTTGATAATTGATCAAATAAATCATCTATGCGTGGCAGTGGATATTTGTTCTTTACGATTACTCTATTTAATTCTATATAATCTATACACATCTTTAAGGTGCCATCTTTCTTTTTAACAAATAATACTGGCACACTCCAAGAGGATACACTTGGATAAATAAGCCTTTTATCCATCAATTATTGTATTTGTACCATGAATTCTTGTAGTTCTCACGGTGCCATTCTATATGGTACTTTGGAGAGTGGTTATGTATTATGAAGGAGTTTGATCAAAAAATCTATCTCACTAATAAGTGGCAATCCAGAAAGAACATCGTGGAATATATCTGCAAAATCTTTTACTATTCTAGTGCTTGCTAAAGAAACTTTATCTTTTTTAGTACCTATATTGTTAGCAAATAACATTCATATTCTATTCTAATCATCCTTCTTATTTACATAATATCAATAAAGTGTGTCAAGGCGTTCAATTTTCCTTTGATAACATATGACTTATTATCTCCATTTAATTTTACTTTTATCTCCTGACAATCTATAATAGCTTTATGTTGACTTAGCCAATCCATTCCTAAAATATTATTAAAATAATAAATATGATGTAGTATAAGCATAGCAAATAAGGAATTTTCATCTATTGATATATTGCATATGCAATATTCATTGGCTATCATGTAGGTACCTGATGGTAATCATATTTTTAATGATTCTTTTAATTTTGAACATGGTAGTTGTATTCATTTAGCAAATCCTTCTGATATAAATGATTAATTGACTCTAGTATCAAATAAATGGAATTTAGAACATCTTCATAATATAAAGTACCTTATATCACTTCAAATTTTTCTAGAGTTATGATAGGGGTAAGCTATACATTCTTGCAGGAGCTAGATTTATTTGAGCTTGAGCGAGAGCTTGTCGAGGAATAGGGGCAGGCATCTGTCATGGAACTGGGGCAGGTACTTATCTTGAGATTGTTATTGGTGATTGATTATAACTTGGTTCTATTATTTTGATAGGTTATTCATCTATTGCATAGTGTGCTCTGCAAAATTGAAGGTTCTAGCCAGTTTTACGATATTTATGACATTGATCTTTATGATGGTAAAAATTGCCATATTTATGTGATAATTGGCAAGGTCTATTAATTATTAGTCTATTTTATTGAGTAAATGAGTTTCTTCTGTTTGGCGATGGATTGGGTTAAAATCTTTTGAATGTACCTTCTTGTGTAGTTTGGATTCTCCTTTTCATACTTATAGTTATTCTTTGATCATCATGTTCCATAATCATTGCACATTCAAGTAAGTTAAGAAAATTTGTATTTTGAAAAGGAATTAAAGTTCTTCTTATATAGTCCTTAAGGCCTTTCAGGAATCGATTGCAATGAGCTGCTTCTGTATTTACTATATTTGACGCATATCGAGCTAACCTTGTAAATTTGATAGCATATTTTGAATGGGCTGGTGGTGGAATATATTGGCAATGAAATACTTTAATGAAGTTCTTAAAATTTATTTCCTCTAAATTGAAATCGGCAAACTTAGTGCTTTTGGTGGATCCCGCCAATTCTCAGTTTCATCTTTAAGGAGATAAACAATTAGTTTTATTGTATCAACTTCTGGACATTTTATTATTTTAAACTTATTTTCAATATTCTTCAACCAATCCTCAGCTTCCATGGTTAGGCTGTTCCATTAAAGGCGGGTAATTTTAGCTTAAGGTAGGCTTAAGAGATTACATTAGTGGAGAAATTTTGATTTGAAGTAGATTATATTGAAGATGTGAAAGTATGGTTATTACTAATTCTATAAACTAAATGATTTTATCTTCAATGAATTCTTTTGAGTTGGGTATGTTGGTTGGAGTTTCCTATGAATCCATCTAAAAGAAATAATTAGAAGATAATGAGAAGATATTTAAATATATAAGCTATTCAGCATGCAAAATTAAATGTCTTCATTTTATCTATTAATAAAAGATCATTTTTCCATACATATACATTGTGGCACCACGTCCCCCACCGTGGGTCCCGCTAACATGAATGTTAACACGATTACGGTGGGGTGGTCACCATAATACATCTTTCACTTATCATTAGATTATGTATTCACCCCAACCTTTTTCCATATGTTGAGCTGAAATTCACTAAATGACTATACCAAAATATCAGAGGGAGGAAGTAAATAAAAGTAATATCTATTTAGCCATTATGCATAAATATATAACATTCAACTCAAAATAAAATGTGCAGTAAGAGAAAATATAATTGAATACCTGTATTATTATAACATTTAATTAAAATTTACTGAAAGTAGGAAAATCACTCATGCTTATTAAAAATAAAAGAGCACCCTAACTAAGGATCCTCAGCAACAATGCGATCTTCCTCCTGAATCTGCTCTCCCTATGGTGCTTTCTCTACAAAATGCTTAGATGCTGACATTGTTGGTTACACAATGCCAGGGCCCTAGCCAAAAGAGAGAAAAACTAGTTAAATAATTATTTAAGTACATTTTAGGCTAATATTTTTATGTATTTTATGATATCACAAACAATCCTAAGCAATTAGGAGCAATAAAGCATCAATAGAATGGAATAAAGTTATAAACCAGACATTTATAACTTAAACAAAGTGTGTGATAAAAAATCATATCTCAATACAAAGCTACAGAAAAGGTTAAGCATTTTATACTTAAAATTTACCAAGTGAAAGAAAAATCCTAAACAAATATGATCAAAATTTACTTATGCTGATTTTCGGAAATAAATGCAATATAAACAAAACTGAGCTAAAATCTAGCATCCTAACATGCATGCACATAAAACCAAAAGCTGAAAATATAAAAATACTAAAAATACTATAAATACTGAAAATACTAAAAAGTATTGAAAATACTGAAATTTAACTAAAAGTAACTTAAACTAACTAAAAATATTTTTAATTAGACATGTGCCTAGATTAGTCTTGCTATAATAGAAAATTAGCTCAACTAGCCATCGAATCCAACTCTGAAGAATCTAGGACACTCTGCCTAGATCAACAGATCCGTCATATAAATCTGAACTGAACTGAATCATCCAAGACAATAATAAATGGGAATTGAACTAAAATATATTATACTGTATCTCAATATTAAATTATAGATGCAAACTAATTAGGGCACATTCCATTAAATTGTTATCTTATTTACTAAGCTATCTGATATGTCTGACTTATCTAATTTACTTATGTTCATGACTTAAGCAATTTTAAATCTAACATAGCATATTCATCAAATATTTAATGTTTCACCTGATATGATAAAATAATAAAAATTCAAAATAAGGAAGCTAGGCGTACAAAATAAGGTGTAATGCACTATTACACAAACATCTAAAATATCACTTATTTTCTAATTTATTCATTCTAACAAATTTGAGATAATACAAGCTCAAGATCTCCAACATCATACTATCCAATATAAACTCATAGTTACGATCCTATAAGGTTTAAATCAATTAGAACTAATCAAGTTCTAATATAATTCAATCAGTGATGCTTACATAAGTTGAATAATAAATCAAAACTTCTTAATTAATAATTTTTATTAACCCAAACCAATCTTGATTGAGATAAATCAAGATTGAAGGATTAAGAGTTAAACTCTAAAATTTTGGGTGTAACTTCTTAATCCAAAAGGTTCTAAAGACTAAGGGTTTAAGATTAATCCCAATTCTCACGGACTACATGTTGAGGCTACCTTATTAAGTATAATCAAACTTAATAAGATGATCTCTAATCTTAAACTGATGTTTAAATACAAAATAATTATAATAAAGGATGAAATCTAAAAACTAATAAAACCATGGTTTCATTCCCTTTAGCAACCCATTTACTATATGAATAAATTTTAACTTAGTGTACTATTACAGCTTAAGAAAGATTCCTAAAGGCTTAAGAGAGAAGCTACTTTAAGGAAAATTACTTAAGGAAAGACTTAATGAATGGTTCAATTATTAAGCATTATAGTTATTTAAATCTTAACTATACTTATTTACTGAGTTTGAGAACTTAGGGATGCCTTAATGTGGACTGAATATCACATTATGAAACTTATAAATTACTTAAGAGATTTTAGAATGAAAATTAGGGTTTTGCTTAGAATTCAATTTAATAAGTCCAAATGATCTAAAATTGTTTCTTAATCACTAAATTTACTAATTTTACTAAATATTTCAGGTTTTTAAGGCTTAAAAACACTCAAACATAAATTTATGAAAAATGACCAAAATGCCTTAATAATTCATCAAGAATATAACCTTTAGAATTAGGGCTACAAATTAGATGTTATTAGTGCTAAATGGTCTCTTGCTGTCTAATATGAAGATAGACACAAAGAACACCCAAAATGGCTAAGGATTAAGGCCAATGAGTTTAAATTAGGGTTTAAGCTCATTAAGGGTTGATTAACAATTTTATATAAGGAAAATTGAAAATTTTGTTATACTTATGTTATTCACTGCCTAAGGTTCTATAAAATCTAAAATTACTAAATTATGAGGTCATTTGACTAAGTTATGATCAAAACAAATTTTAGATCTAAAAGGGTAATTAAAGAAGATTTAGGATTATGCCCAAAACCTAACTTTTCCATTTAGTGTCCAAATTGAGTAAAGTTAGTAGCTATGGTTACCATATAGCACACTAATCATAATGAAATTGAGCTCACTCAATTTGGACCCCATTTGATTAACTTAGATCCTAATTCAGGTTTAGAGTGATTAGTGGGTGATTAGTAAAATTAATTATAAATTTACAAAATTAACTTCACCACTATGTTCTATACTACACTAGGAGCTAACAATAACTTGAGTTTCAAAATTTGTGTGATTAATGAAGCCAATCTTCACTAATTAAGATTTAGAGATATTAAGGATAACAACCTAATTATCAAAACAAAAATATTATTACAGTTTACTATTCAACACATTCTCTTGATCAAAATAGTATATTAGATTACAAGATTTGGAGCTTAATTGGCTAAGTTATGGCTTAATAATTTTTAAAGGTGTAATGGGGTAATTAAGAGAAGTTCTAAAAGTCATTAGTCAAAATAATAGTCCGACAGTAAAATAAACACTATCATAATATTCTTATTATTTTTTTGGTTAAAATGAGATAACTTGACTATATTTGGATCTATGGATTTCAAGTTATATGTGTTCAAAGTTTTGATATTAAACTTTTAAATTAAGCAATTTAATTAACTGATTAAATATATAATCTTTGTTCTCTAGATAATTAATGGCTACAAGACCCACAGAGGATCCGATAAAAGGAAAAGGCATGCCACAACACGTTTGAGGAGATGAGCTAGACCCACACGTTGATCCATCTAAATCAGGACAACAACGGTCCCCACCAAAGGGTTCGATAACGAGACGGGCCCATGCCAAAGGTCGTAGGTCGGGCCCGGCCCAACCTCGGGACTCTTCGCCTTCCCGAAGGATTGCCGAAGCATTGAGTTAGGGTTAGCAAACTGTGAGCCAAATCGAGATCATGTGAGCTCGATCGATAATCAATGGGTAGACAATCACAAGGATAGGGTAATGAAGTGCTTAATTGAAAGCTTGAAATGAAATCAGGATTCGGGAGTTTTGATGATCCGCACGTCCTGTAGGTGACGGAGTTTCGGGTTTGCCGCCTTCAAGGGTAGGCAAGATTTCAAGAGTTTGAATGGGCGTTTAGTGAGGCTTAGGCAGTGGATGAAGGGCCATCTGGCGAGGGTGGCAGCCGCATTCCCTCAGGGAAAGGTGACACGGCTGAACAATTGAGAGGGAGGATGCCCATGGGCTAATCAAACTGGCCCAGATGCTGAGTGCAAGCCCAGTTCAGGCCGACAGAACGGACCGGCCCAAAATGGAAAGAGCGGGTTCGACCCGGTGTGCGACAGCGGGATTGGTCCAAACCCAATTGGCAAGTCCCACCTCCATAAATTGAATGTTAGTTTAATTAAATTATATCAAAATTCATATTTAAATTTTGACTATTAAATGGGCTCAGAAAAATTCCAAAAATTCACACCTAACTAATTAAAGTGTGTGGAATGTAACAGTGAAGTCAGATTTCAATTTCAATGATTATTATTTAATCTATTTTCTGGGTATTTAAATATATTAAATATTTGGGAAATCTGGCGACTTCCAAATACTTACAAAACACATCCCTTAGCTAATTTAGGGTGATGAGCGCAATGGCGAAGTCAAATTTTAGATTTGATATCAATTTAATTACGTCATATTTCAAATTATCTGAATTTTCCTGAATTCTAGTTTGGTCCAAATAGCTCCTAATTTGAACCAAAATTTAGGATTTTCTCCTAATAGCATATTAAGATTACTAGAATCAAGATCAGGACCTGATTAAGTTCTGATTGATTATAGCAATAATCTTAGGTTGTTATAGACTCCCTCACTTAAAAATGATATCATCCTCAACATCACTTAAGTAGAAAGAATGATGCATGAATGAAAATGAATAAAGAGTAACAAGGAATGTTGAGGAAGTACCAAAATTCTCAAATGGCTTTGGGTGCTTTGATCGTATATCTGATTCTTTCTTCCAAGTGACTTCTTCAAGAGAACAATTTTTCACTAAACTTTGACCATCATGATTGATCGACTTCTTTGTTGCTTTTGATTCTTTCCCAGAATTTTGATGGGCTCTTCAACGAACGATATATTCGGTTGAATTTTCACCAAGGGAATAAAGATAAGATGATGAGGTTCTCTCAAGCACTTTTTGAGTGATGAAGAGAAATCATCTAAAAATTTCAACTTATATGCTGATGATCCAATCTTGGATCGAGCTTTCTAGCTACTCCAAAATGGTAGATACCTTTCATTGGGCTTACCTTCAGGTATACAAGATCACCCTTTTGGAATTTGAGAGGCTGATGACAAAATTTATGATGCTTACTCTATCGAAAATGATCGCTTTGGGAATATCATGAACCCGAACAATTTTCTTAATATATAACTTGGGAAAATTCATCACAAAAATTGGTTTGACAAATTGGAATGAAATGTGCTGACTTGGTTAATTAGTTGACTACAACCTAGATTAAGTCAGCACTGGACCCTTACTCATGACAAAGTTCATGGAGAAATCAAACCACTTCCATTCGAGAACTGGCAGAGGATGGAGGACATCTACATGCTTTTGATGTTCTGCTTTGATGAAGCCGCATTCATGGAACTTTGCAACAAATTTAGTAATGCATTCCTAAGTAGATTGCATTGCTTTTAGTTTGGCGACCACTTTCTATAACTGCCATGAACCTAAGTGATAATTCTCAATATAAGATTTCAACCCACTCAAAGGAGCTAAGACTTAAGGGTATTTGAAGGCTAAGGGATTCTAAATATAGAATTCAATATCAAACTTAAGGTTTAAGGCTGGACCATCATAATCCTACCTTGCAAGCTAGGGATAGGAAATTTTAACCAAGGTTCTAAGCTTAAGGAAGCTAGCCAAACTAAGTGATAATCATCACTGAATAAGAAAGGTATTCAAAGGAATGACATTAGTATTTAACTAAGTTGAATGCAACCTGAATGAATTAAATGTTAGTGTCCTAAGTCCCAACATATGGCTCAGCACTTAAAAGATCTTCGGTTAAGGTTAATTATACTAGGTGATAAACTACTGCTTAGTATATAACATTATGTAATAAGTATAGGATAAACTAAAGATCAAGATCTCTTAAAGGCCTTAAACTTAAGTGACATTCATCACTTAATGAAGAATATCATAAGGGAAAGGAAATTACCATCTAATCAAGATGATAAGGGAGATATAACGTTAACTTATTTAGTTACCATGAGTGACTTAACCAAAAAGGGTTCCAAATAATAATTATAAATTCTAATCCAAGGATTAGAATCCAAAGGCTTTACAACTTAAAGGGAGTTTAATCATCAAAGAGCAAAGATTCTTTGACTTAAAATAGGTTATATGTCTAAGAACTAGTTAAAACACCATCATTAAACCAAGTTTATAATGAGACAAAGTTTACTATAAGCTCCACTTATGAGCCTACATACAAAGATTAGAATAATCTAATCATGATGTAACCTCATACTAGAGAGGGTGAACATCAAATTTGGATACCTAACTTCAAGGGAGAGGAGAGTCAAATTCATCAAGTCACATAATGTGAATTAATACGTTAAAGTTCTAAAGGTTAACAAATTAATTTGAGGCAAGTGATCATTCATCTAATTAGGATATGATATTGGAAGACAATCATAAGGCTACTACCAGGAGTCATAATTATGACTTAGTCAACTAAGGTTCTATGGTTACAACTGCCCATTCCAAAGGGTATTGAAATACTCATTCTAAATAAATGATGTGATTGAAATCTAAGGGATAAGCTAGGCTAACACTTTAAGTCACAGATGTGACTTATCCAACAATAGTTCTAAGGATTCAACAAATCAACTAACCTAATGAATGAGAAGTTATTCACCCAATTGGGTAAGACACTTCTCAAGGTAATAACTATTATTATATGTCACAAGAGTGTGACTTAACCAAACATAATCTAAGGCTTGACTGAACAAGCTAAAGAAGAGGTGATTGATCAATTAAGAAAATGACACCTTGAATACAAGATCAGTCTTACTACACAAACAGTCGATTCAAATTAATGGTTATCCCTAATTTGAGATTTATCCTACCAAACTAAGGTAGAGTTATCTACACATTATATATAATTCGGTTAAGTCAAGCTGACCCAACACTAAGGCTTATAAATGTATTAATCTAGTTAGGCAATAATTAACAAAACCATTTATAAAATCCTAAATATTATTATATTTTCAGATTCTACCATCTCTTATAAGTTTGGTGAGCCTTGCTTTCAAGCAATGCCCTAACTACATCCATAAGAGATTTAATATCTTCAAGTTGCTAGAAGAAGAGTTGGTGTTCTTAATCAAGTTTCTTAAATAAATAAAGCTGTGTAGCAGTCCATCTGTGGACTGATAATGGGGTCGAGGGGGATAATAAGGCATAGGAGACACAGACATCGGTGAAGGGTTTTGGTGGTTTTGAGCAGCTAGCAGTCTCTCAATCCATTCTGCCTGCATTAGCTAGGCATATACTAAGGTTCTAATAACTCTAACCAGTGCCCTAATTTCTCCAAAGGAGCTGTTGGATGCAGTAGAAGTGGAGGATGATTGTCCAGGATTTATTTTCATTGGATTTGAAAACAGTACTTCTTATAACTTGAGAATAAATTTAAAATACCATTGAATTTTAATAATCATGAAAGGTAGAATGCGACATTACCATAATAAGGAATATATAATTTGAAGCATGGAAGAAACTAGTAAAGATGACAGAGAATCTATCTTATGTATTTAGCGATGAAGGCAAGATGAAAGTCATCAAAAGTGACTTCTCGACATTCCCTCCTTAGCTTCTTGGTGAGTTCCCAAGAAGTTGTGTTCCACCAGTTTTCTACTCCATCTTGTAGAAGAAGGGTCATTAATGAGAGTCGGATGTGGTTGGGGCACTCCATTGCTTCTAGAATGGAGTCTAATCACTTTAGCCACTCCATGGCTAGAATAGAAAAGGCAAGCTCACTAAAAATGGCATGCTGACGTAGTTTATATAATATTAGTATTTCTCTTTCGGAGACTCCATCCACAAATCTCCCATAACTTTGACCGATTTAATAGTCGTATTCCCATAGTGACTCAAACCTCTTAGTGTAGTATTCAAGGTTTTACATTCTAGTTTCTTCGATCCTATAGATTTAATAAAACTTTTTAAGTTACTTGAGTGCGAAAGCAAAGACAATAAAATATGCTACATCCAATTTATCACAATACAAGTAAGAAGTAAACATGCAGCTCATAATAAAATAGTATGGTAAAAGAATATGTAACGCCCCATCCCATCATCGTGCACAAAGGACAAGTGTAATACATATTTCGGCGGCGGGACGGTGCGCTACTCGGGAATGGTGGGCTATACAAGCAAAACCCATCATCCCGAATAGGCTAGAGGGACGGAGCCATACTGAAGGATGCTGACTCGAATCCTAAGAGTAGGTTCGAGAGCCAATATCTAAGATAAGAATGAAATACTTATCTTAGGTATTAGATTATTACGTACACAAGGTTCAAGGAAGTGGGGGCGAACCCATGAACATTATAAAATATATCAGCATCTTCAGTATGCTTGTCGCATCACAATACTAAGTAGAGCAGTATAACAGAGTGCGGAAGCTAAAAGCAAAACATTCAGAATACATTCATCTCAAGCAATATTAAATATCCATCTCAGAAAAGAAAGTAAAAGTACATCTAGAGTTTATTACAAACCATTTAAATGCTGAAATATAAAGAGTCTATCTAAAATGCTGAAAAGAGCTAGTAAGTAAAAGTAGATGCTTGGTCCACTACAGCTCCAAATGCTCCTCTTGAATCTCTGGTACGTCCTCCTGACTTGTCTCCAAAAACTGCTCAGGATCAAGCAAATTGTCGGATCCCAAAAGTACCCCGTGTTAGAAAAGAAGTCTAACACATCAAAACTAGCTATGCAAAGCTAAACTAAACATAACAAAGTATACAAGTAAAGTAAAGACGTAACAGAGCTGAAGAAAAATAAGTAAGCGAGGAAAACTGTAAGTACTGAGTAAACAAGATAGTGAAAGGGCTATGAAATGTGATGCTATCACCAAATATAACTGAAAGTAAAACAATCATTATGCTTAAAAAGATACTATAAGCTGCATTATATGCCACTGAAACAATTCCCACAAATATGCTATACCACGGTATATCACAGAACTATCACTGAAGGTTTATAATGAGTACGGTCCAATGTAAGCACAACAGTTAGGAAGTCAGTATGGTGACGCAGATGCACCCTGAAATTCCCCAGTCTGTGTATATAACATTCCATATCTCATGCTGTATCACTGATAACCATGTGTCATAACAAAAGGAATGAGTTCAACTCATTGCTTATGCTTATGCTTATGTCATTATATTGAATGAATGAAAACTCCCGAAATCCATGAAGAATTTAGTAAGAAACAATAATGAATCCTAAGTCTCTACCGTACAGAATCCTACTAAGAGGATTCTGATTCCAAGTTTCTAAAGCGAGGGTTGGTTAAAGTTGCTTGTTTACTTAAAGATCACTAGACGGGGTGATTGTATACACATATTAAATATGTTGCAAGAATAGAGTTCTTATCACTTAGTTTGATTAAGCCACCCTAACAAAGCGATCTTCATTAGGAGGCACCATCAGATGATGATCTTGTATCTCAAGCTAAGTATTAAGTCACTAAACTCATAACCATACTTAGTGTCTTAAGAAAGGTGGATCCCATTACTTAGTTTATTTGAGCCACACCTATTGAAGCGATCTTCGTTAGGAGGCATTGCCCGATGGCAACTTATCTTTCAATTAAACTAAGAAATGGGTACCCATTTAATATATTCTTAGAATTGATTGATTTACTCTAAGTGAGGTTATATCCGCCTAAGCCCTCAAGATAGCAACAAAGACAAATCTCACTTAGAGTGACTCAACCAATCCCGGATATTACTGGGGACCAGTATTATGGGTATACTGTACTGCACCACCCAATGATCAGGCGTCAATCAAGTCTAATTAATAAAATAAGGATTCATCAAAATTACAAGTCCTGAACTAATAGGCAAGTCCTATACAAGGGTTCACCAATCAAGTGTGATCAAGGATCACTTAATATGGATTCTACCACAAGGAGAAGTATCTTTTCTAGTGCCTTAATGGATTACTACCACAAGGAGAGTAGATCAATTTCTAAGGTAGTGGGATCTTCTATACTTCTACCTCAAGGAATCATACAAGGCTTCCTACCTCATGATATATAAATTTAAGTCTTTTAAAATAATCCAAGACGATCTTATGAAGAGATACCCAAGATCTCTATTCTAGATGTTGATATTAAGCTCTTAGGTTCTGTTTTACAATTAGATTTAGGATGATTAGATCAGATGACTAGGTCATCTGATCACACTTAAGCTAAGATTGTGGGATCTAAATCACACATATTAATAAGGATTTGATCACTTATTCAATCATTATAGTATTAATAATCTTCTTATGCAAATTGATTACTTTAAGAGGAAATCAGGGATTTTAAGGTTTGATTCAGATAGTAAAATTATAAAGGATTATTATTAACCTTAATTTGTCTAATTCAATGCTTAGAATCAATAATAAATCAAATGCATTATTGGAGAATGTTCAATTCATAATCTTGAATTCAAATTAATTAAGTTAGGTTTCTTAAGAATTTGGATTCTCCTTAAGTAGATTAGAGTTTGATCCCTTCTCATGCCTTAAGTAAAATCAAGTTATGCATGTAAAAATCAATGTCAAATCAATGGATTAATTATGTATTATTGGTGGCAATCTTAGACCTAGATCAAGTCTTAAAAGCTTGATCCAAGTCTTAAGATTTCTTAAGTTAATTAAGATATTTAAGGTTCTAAATCTTTGGATTTATTCAAGCATACTCAATAAGCTTATCTAAATTAATTCACTACACTTAACTTACTATTATAAGTCAGATTAACAATCAAAGTTTATAAAACAAAGGGTACTTAGTGCTAACCAAACCCTAATCCCAATCAAAAAAGATTAGCACATAAGTATAAATCTAACCATTTAAATTACATAATATTTAGCAGGCAAGTTCTACTTCATCATACAAGTAATCAGAGCCTAAGTTTGTTTAAATCTAAATAGTATAAACCCTAAAATTTACAAATCATGATTTAACAAGATTAGGGCATAACTAGCATTATAGAGCTCAGAAAAATATTCTACTTAGCACATGCATTTTAATTACCATAAGTGAACTAATGGCACCCTAATCATGCAATTTGGATAAGTAAATTTACTAATTTACCCAAATCAAGATCCACTGTAATTAGGCAATAATTAAAGATCTAACCATTAGATGCATAATTTTATTGGATATTTAGATTTCTGAGATTTTTCTGATTATTTTCATATTTAATATTATAGGGTTTGGACCAGTGGATTAAAAGTTATTCAAATAATACATTTTGTATTTTATTTAATCAAAATCCTATGATTTGATTATTGGAAAGCATGAGAAATAATATACCATAAATGAAGCTGAACAAGGTAAGGCTATAATGTATAAATAATTGTAAGATACTAAAAGTAAACTCATCCTAACACGATTATTATTACATGAATACATGCTGGTTACATAAGGAAAAATTATACTGAAACATGCATAATTGAGTATGCATATCTAGCATCCTAAACATGCAAATACTGAATAAGCATTGAGCTAAAGTAAATATCAAAATATGCAAGAACTGTAAAGTAAAAGCCACTGAAGTATGTGGCAAAATAAGCCAAAGCACTGGAACTGAACTGAAAGTAAAAGCATGCCTAAACATAGTACTGCCATAATAGGAATAAGTCATACAGGGCCTCTGAACAGAAAGTTCAACATGTATTCATCCTTGACATCATCAGAGCTAGGTCCGAGTTAAACTTATAGAATAAGACATGTATCCATCTTAGTCAAGCGCAAGGCTAGGTCCGAGTCTATTCTATAACAAAACTAGTACTGAAGAGGCAGACTAAGCTAGGACACACTCTACTAAGCTAAATGCACTGAATGAAATGGATGAATGTTTATGTTATTCAAAACTAACTTATAATTCTCATCAGTATTCTGAGTTCATCTATATGTCCAAGAAAAAAGCTCAATATACCAAGTATGTGAAGCAATAATAATCAAGTAAACAAGAGACTCAATCTAGACTTATGTGATATCTATTGTTGTCTAATTTAATTCGTTCTAATTATTCTAAAAGAATACATATTTAGGATCTCCAATATCCAGTTATCAAGTATAATCCTAGATTTAAGACTTTAAAGTAAACATTAGAACTTAACAAGTTCTAATTCAAAATTAGATGACCACTATAAAGGGTGAAAGTAAGATAATTCAAGGACTTAATTAATGTGTTTTAATCGCTCAACCTAAATCTTGATTATGCTAATCAAGATTAAGGATTCTAGACTTAATTTCATAAATGGGGTTCAAATCTTGAATCCAAGGTACTAACTTATTGCAGATCTAAAGTTCACACTCAACCATAAATTAAAGGTTGAAGGGTCTTAGAAGCTAAAAGCTTAAGAAGTTAAAATCTAAAGAAAAGGTTATTCTATTATTATAAGGTAAAATAATCAATTAAGAACATATGAATCTAAGATCTATATTTAGTCTATAGAATAATCACATTATTCTATAGGTTGAATAAATCCTATACCCATAAGGAGATTTCAAAGGAATTAAGATAATTAAATCAAATAAGGATTTCCAAGATGAGATGGCACAATTAAATCAAAATGATTAAGAATCTAAGATCTAAGATCTAAGGCCTGATCACTTAAGACTTATGATAAAAGCTAATGAAATGGTACTAATACATTTCATTATTGATATAAACACTTTACAGAAGTTTCTAGGGTTTTAAGGGTGCTTAAACAATATTTTGGTAAAAAATGACCAAAATACACTTCTTAAAGCAAAAATTGGAAATTTAAGATTTAAACATTCAAAGTGATTCAAATCAATTTTAACAAACTTAATATTAATTAATGAGATGCAAGAAACACAAAATCTAAAGATTTAGCTCATGATTAGCATAAATGGCACTAATCACACTTTAAGGCTAAATAATGTGATTAAGTAAATTAGGGTTCACTAAGGGTATCTAAGCATAAAAATAAGTCCTACTACACTTAAGAAGATAATAGAAACCTAAATCACCAAATCAAAATATTAAATTGGGCTTAATTCACTAATCAAGGATTAGGGCAATTAAGAGGTGTTTAGTAATTTTAGAAACCCTAAAATATTTTTAATGGCATACATAGGTTCTACTGTCTTATGAACAATTAGAGACCTTAATTATAATTTTTGGACATTAAATGAATTAATTATGAATTAATTAAGTTCAAAGAAAGATTAGGCTAATCTATAAAATCTAATCATTAGATCATAAATTTTAGTGCATATGATTGTTCCTTTCATTTTTCTGATCAAAATGATGTATTAGATCATGCCAATTGAATAAGAATTGATTAAGCTATTTCAAGGTGCCCTGGGATGTCTGATGGATCAACCGCTGGTTCCAGACAGTCCTGATACGCCCCATGATATTTACTTATGCGTGTTGAAGATCTACTATCGAATGCTAAGGGGTGATCTGTTGGCTGGGAATAGATCTAGGCGCAGGGTAGCATGCGCCGTTGGATGGAGTACGCTAGGATACGTGCTAACAAATCCATTGGAGCAGACTGATGCGCTGCTGTCGAGACCCCGCAGCGGATCTGCCATGGTCCTGACAGCAATTCCCATATTATTAAAACTAATAAATATAAAATTTAAATAATAAAATTCATTTAATTAACTATATAATAATTCTTAATAAAATTTAAATCCAATTTAGGACTTAATGAGCTCCAAAAATTTCCAAAAATTCACCCTTAGCTAATTAGGGTATGAGGAACTCAAAAATAAAATCAGATTTCAATTTGGAGATCAAATTAATTTAGCTATATTTCAGGATCTAAAAATAGGCAAAATTTACTAAAAATGTTCAAATGAGTTCTGATTGATTTCAAACTTCTAGTGCTATGTTTAAATGACTCATTGAGTCTAATAGAATTAAAATCAAAGCTTGGTTAAACTTAATTTAAGTTTAATTAGATAGGGTAACAACAAGGGTTGTTACAGACTCTCCCACTTAAGAATGATATCGTCCCCAACATCACTCAAGTAAAGAAGGCACTATGAGAAGAAACATTGCATGACAACTGGAAAGAAGGAAAAGTACCTGAGTTTGCAAAGAGCGGTGGATATATATGGCGCATATCTACCTCTTTCTCCTAAGTAGATTCCTCCAATGATCGATTGTTCCACTGGATCTTAACCATTAGCATTGAGCAATTCCTTAGTTGCTTCTAATCACGAGCTAAGATTTTCACTAGCTCTTTGGCATAAGAAAGATCAGATTAAATTTCTACTGCTGGAAGCTGAACAAGGTGAGAAGGGTCTCTGAGATATCTTCTTAATGATGATACATAGAACACATTGTGAACGGGTGCAAAGTCATTAGGAAGATTCAACCTGTAGGCTGATGATTCCTACCTAGGCTAGTATCTCAAAAGGTTCAACATAGCAGGGACTAAGTTTTTCTTCTACATAAAATCTATAAATACCCTTCATCGAACTTACATTCAAATAAGCAGAATCTCCAACATTGAATTCTAACAATCTGTGATGAGCATTATGATACTTGCTCTGACGATCCGGAGCAGAACGTATTCTCTTCTAAATTAGATGAATCTTCTTATTAGTTTCTTCAACTAACTCAGATCCAAAAAGCTAAACACTTTCTGTTTCTGACCATACTAGCGGAGCACTGCACTTTCTGCCATATAAGGCCTCATAATGAGTTATTTTAATGCTGGCTTGGAAACTATTATTATATGCAAACTCTATTAATAGGATATGATCTTCCTAGGAATCGGCAAAATCAAGAATACAGAGCCTAAGCAAATCTTCAAGAATTTAATTTACTCTTTCAGTCTAACCATCCGTTTGAGAATAAAAAGCTATACTCATAGTTAGGGTAATTCCCAAATCTTGATGCACTGCTTGCATAATATTAGAAGTAAACTTGTTATCTCTGTCAGATACTATCAACTTAGGGATATCATGCATCCTGACGATCTCTTTGATATAAAGCTTTGTGAACTTCTCGACAGATTCAGTCTGACAGATGGGAATGAAGTGCGTTGATTTAGTTAATCGGTCTACGATAACCTATATTACATGGGCGCCAGATTTCGTGCGAGGCAATCCCATGACAAAATCCATTGAGATATCAAGCCATTTATATTCAGGAATTTCTAATGAATGTAGGCGAACACCAGTCCTTTGGTGCTTGGTATTTACCAAATTGCAGGCATGGCACTTAGCCATGGAATCAGCTACACTTTTTTTTATACCGGGCCACCAAAAAGATTGCTTTAAATCCTAGTACATTTTAGTACTGCCTAAATGAACGCGATATCCAGAATTATGGCCTTCTACCATAATTTCATGATGCAAGGATCTAGGAATCCATAAACAATTTTCTTGATAAATTATTCCATTACGCATCTGCAGATCTTGACGATGACCTCCTTTGATGTCGACTTTAAATTTCAGATAGTCTTCATCCTTGGTCTGCAAGATGGAGACATCTCTATGGAATGTGGATTTCACATTGCGAACTCAGCATATCACTGCTGACTGGTGAAATTTTAAGCTTACAAAATTCTTGCTCTAAAGAACTCGAAGCAATCATGGCAGATAGAGAAGCACGACTACTAAGAGTATTGGCCACCACGTTTGCTTTACATGGGTGATACCAAATACTCAAGTCATAATTGCTGATAAGCTTTAACCACCTTCCCTGACATCAGTTTAGTTCTTTTTGAGTGAAGAAATATTTTAAGCTCTGATAATTAGTAAAAATAGAACACTGAACTCCATCGAGATAGTGACGCCATATTTTTAAGGCAAAAATTACCGCAGCAAGTTCAAGGTCATGAACTGGGTTATTCTTCTGGTGGGGTTTCAACTAACGAGAGGTGTAAGTAATTACCCTACCCTCTTGCATTAAGATGCAACATAAGCCAATTTTAGATGCATCGGTGTACACCTGATAGTTCAAAACTTACTTAGGCAGAACGAGAATAGGAGCAGTAGATAGTGCATCTTTAAGGGTTTGGAATGCTTCCTCGTATTCGAGACTCTAAATGAAAGGGACTGCTTTCTGAGTTAACTTGGTTAACGATAATGCAATTTAAGAGAAGCCCTTGACAAATTTTTTGCAGTATCTGGCTAAACCCAAAAAGCTTCAAATATTAGTAATTGACTTGGGTTGCACCCAATCTTGAATTGCACTAACTTTCTTCTGATCCACATGAATACATTGAGCATCGACTATATGACCCAAGAAAGCAACAAATTTTAACCAAAATTCACATTTGGAAAACTTAGCATATAACTGGTGATCGTGCAAGGATTCTAATACTATCCTCAAATGATTCTCATGCTCTTTTAGAGTTTGGCAGTAAATAAGAATATCATCGATGAAGACAATGATGAATTTATCTAGATATGGATTAATGACTTGCTGCATCAAGTTCATGAATATCGATAATCCAAATGACATCACAAGAAACTCGAAATGACCATAATAAATATGGAAAGTTGTTTTCTTGACATCGGTCTCCCTTACTCGCAACTGATGGTATCCAAATCTTAAATCAATCTTTGAAAATATGATAGCTCCATATAGTGATCAAACAGATCATCGATTCTTGGTAAATGATAGTTATTCTTAATGGTGACTTTGTTAAACTCAATATAATCTATGCACATTCGTTTAGATCCATCCTTCTTTTTAACAAATAGAATGGGAGCTCCCCAATGATACATGCTAGGCCTAATTAAGCTCTTACTCAAGAGCTCTTGCAAATAATCATTAAGCTCTTGTAGTTCCTTTGGTGCTATTCTATAAGGAACTTTAGCTATAGAATGAGTACCTAGAATTAACTCAATAGGGAACTCGACTTCTCTAAGTGGAGGCACTCCTGGCAGACCTTCAGGGATGTTTTCACCACCTTACAATCGAAAAGAGTTATGCTTTCTTTTGGTTCACCCATCATAGTGATAAGAAAAACATCGTATCCTTTACTGATTAACTTTTCAGCCATGATGGCATTTATTAATGATAACTGGGTACTAATCTTTCCTGAAAAAATTGTTGGCTTGCCTTGGGAATGAAGAGTGATCTTCTTCTTAAGGCAATTTATCATGACTCAACCATTCCTTTGCTAAGATTGGGAAGTCAAGACCTTTAAATACGAGTTCTTGAAGAAGGTTGTCTAAGACTAGAATTCTTTGTACTGATACTCCTGCAATGGACCTCTCACTTCCTTTTCTCCATTTGCGGATGAGTTCCCAGACCATGTCGAAGGTTACAATGTAGTAGTCCAATTCCATTTTTTTCACACTCCCTTTTGTTCCATCATAAGGGTTTAGAAGTTTATTTAGTTACTTAGAGAATGACTTAATTATCTTAAATGGATATCTTCAAATCTACACTTTCATAAAGTTGTTGAGAGTATTATGCTATGGATATTATATTTTGATGATTAAAATTTTTAGATGAACGGTCCATTAGGTAGAAAGGAATATAAATCCCAATCTGACACCTTATCGTGCTCTCTTATACCAACTGTGGGTCCCCGCACCCACCATGGATATGGTAATACTAAGATTAACATGATAATGAAGAATGTTGTCTCCAAATGTGGCAAATCTTTAAATTATAGTTGAGTCAGGTATAAGCCCAACCCTCCCAAATTAGAAGACTTGTCACCTGAGACTGAAATAATCAAAACATCAAAGTAGCAAAAGTAGAAAGTAAAGAGAAGACATAACATCCACATCACAGCATAGTAAGGAGAGTAAAATAGTAACTCAGCATCAATACAAATAAGTGTAGAAAATAAATACATCCACAAATAGTATGAAATTATTATTACAAACTGAAGTTTATAAAAAGAGAACACTCATTCTCACACTGAAAAAAAATAGCAAACTATCTAAGCAGTAGCAACGGGAAGATCCTCTTCCTGACCCAGCTCCTCCCCTGAAGAACCTCCAACGAACTGCTCTGAATCTAACATTTGTTGGTATCACAAATGCCAGGGCTCCAACCAACAAAAGAAAAATGTTACTGTTAAATAATTGTCTAAGCACATTTTAGGCTGATTAAATGAACTAAATATTTAAGATATCATATTATTACTTAAGCATTCAAATAATTTAAGGTGCAACAAGCTACAATAAATAGGATATTTATAAAATAACATTTATAACTAGGCAGCAAAACATGCAAAATAATATAACATAAATGAAGCTGAACAAGGTAAGGCTATATAACACATCCATCCAATTATGGTATGTTATTTTGAATACTTTGTTGCCTAGTTATAAATGTTATTTTATAACTATCTTGTTCATTATAGCTTGTTGCACTTTAATTACTTGAATGCTAAAGTAATAGTGTGATATCTAAAATGTTCGGTTCATTTATTCAGCCTAAAATGTGCTTAGACAATTATTTATCTGTAATATTTTTCTTTTATTGGTTGGGGCCCTAGCATTTGTGATACTGATAAATGTTAGATTCAGAGTTGTTCATTAGAGGTTCTTCATAGGAGGGCTGAGTCAGGAGGAGGATCTTTTTGTTGCTGCTACTTAGACAGTTCGCTATTTTTTTTTAGTGTGAGGACAAGTGTTCTCTTTTTATAAATTTCAGTCTGTAATAATAATTTCATACTATTTCTAGATGTATTTATTTTTTGCACTTATTTATATTGATACTGAGTTACTATTTTACTCTCCTTATTGTGCTGTGATGTGGATATTATGTCTTCTCTTTACTTTCTGCTTCTGCTACTTTGATGTTTTGATGATTTCAGTCTCAGGTGACAAGTCTTCTGATTTAGGAGGGTTGGGCTTATATTTGACTCGACTATAATTTGTAGATTTTCCACATCTAGAGACAGCACTCTTCATAATCATGTTAATCTTAGTATTACCATGATCACGGCGGGTGCAGGGACCCACAGTTGGTATAAGAGAGCATCATAAGGTGTCAGATTGTGATTTATATTTCTTTTTACCTAATGGACCTTTCATCTGAAAAATTTAATCATCAAAATATAATATCCATAACATAATACTCTCAACAACTTTATGAAAGTGTAGATTTTAAGATATCCATTTAAGATAATTAATTCATTCTCCAAATAACTAAGTAAACTTCTAAACCCTTATGATGGAACAAAATGGAGTGTGAAAGAATAGAATTGGACTACTACATTGTGACCTTCGACATGGTTTGGGAATTCATCCACAAATGGAGAAAAGGAAGTGAGAGGTCCATTGCATGAGTATCAGCACAAGGAATTCTAGTCTTAGACAACCTTTTTCAAGAACCCATATTTAGAGGTCTTAACTTCCCAATCTTAGCAAGGGAATGGTTGAACAGCGTGGAGCTCTCGTGGGGATGAGATACCTCAGCCATCTGATCGAAAAGATCAGACGATCCAGACGATTCGCCCGATCAAACGGTGAAAATAAACAACATGGATGAACATTAGACGGAGTCATTAAGTACTTATTATTATATTATTATTTAAATATTTTTAAACCTATTTTATTAATTAAAATTAATTGATTAAATGCATCCCAAAAATTCCCAATAAATCACCTCTAGCTATTTGAAAGGTGAGGAACGCAACGACAAAGTTAGATTTTTGTTTTGACGAGTATTTAATTCTCATTTTTGAGGGTATTTAAACTATATTAAAATATTTGCCAAAAATCCCATGACTTCCAAATGCTTCCAAAACATCACCCCTAGCTAATTTGGGGGGATGAGCGCAATGGCGAAGTCGGATTTTTGATTTGAGGTCAATTTAAACAGGTCAATTTCTAGGGTTTCTAAAAATTCTCAAAATTAAGATTTGATTTGTTTGTTTTTTAATTTAGACTAGGTCATTATGGTGAGTTCCTAATGACCTTGTTAGTATACTGGAACCACAATTAGAAGTTGGATTAGTCCTAATTGACCTAAGTAACAACCTAAGTTATTACAGAGTTAAACTTATTGAATAAGACATGTATCCATCTTAGTCAAGCGCAAGGTTAGGTCCGAGTTTATTATATAACAAAATTGGTACTAAGAAGGCAGACTAAGCTAGGACACACTCTACTGAATTGAATGCACTGAATGAACATGATGAATGCTTATATTATTCAAAACTAACTTAGAATACTCATCAGTATTCTGAGTTCATCTATTATGTCGATGGAAAATACTCAATATACCAAGTATGTGAAGTAATAATAATCAAGTAAGCAAGAGACTCAATCTAGACTTATGTGATATCTGTTGTTATCTAATTTAATTCATTCTAACTATTCTGAAAGAATACAAGTTTAGGATCTCTAATATCCAGCTATTGAGTATAATTCCATATTTATGACCTTATAGCTAACATTAAAACTTAATAAATTCTAATTCAAAATTAGATGACGACTATAAAAGGTGAAAGTAAAATAATTCAAGGACTTAATTAATGTGTTTTAATCACTCAACCCAAATCTTGATTATGCTAATCAAGATTAAGGATTCTAGACTTAATTCCATAATTGGGGTTCAAATCTTGAATCCAAGATATGAACCTATTGTAGATCTAAGGTTCACACCCAACCATAAATTAAAGGTAGAAGGGTCTTAGAAGTTGAAAGATTAAGAAGCTAAGATCTTAAGGAAATGTTACTATATTATTATAAGGCAAAATAATCAATTAAGAACATATGAATCTAAGATCTATGTTCAATCTATAGAATAATCACATTATTCTATAGGTTGAATCAATCCTATACTCACAAGGAGGTTTCAAAGGAATTAAGATAATTAAATCAAATAAGGATTTCTAAGATGAGATGGCACAATTAAATCAAAATAATTAAGAAACTAAGATCTAAGATCTAAGGTCTGATCACTTAAAATTTAGGATAAAAGCTAATGAAACGGTACTAATACATTTCATTACTGATTGTAAATATTTTACTGAAGTTTCTAAGATTTTAAGGTGCTTAAATAATATTTTGGTAAAAAATGACCAAAATACCCTTCTTAAAGTAAAAATTAGAAATTTAAGATTTAAACATTCAAATTGATTCAAATCAGTTTTAATGAACTTAATATTAACTAATGAAGTGCAGAAAATACAAAATCTAAAGATTTAGCTTATGATTAGCTTAGATGGCATTAATCACACTTTAAGGCTGAACAAGGTGATTAAGTGAATTAGGGTTCACTAAGGTTATCCAAGCACAGAAATAAGTCCTACTACACTTAAGAAAATAATAGAAACCTAAATCACCAAAATCAAAAGATTAAATTGGGCTTAATTTACTAATCAAGGATTAGGGTGATTAAGAGGTGTTTAGCAATTTTAAAAACCTTATATTATTTTTAATGGCAAACATAGGTTCTAATTTGTCTTATGAATAATCAGAGACCTTAATCATAATTTTTGGACATTAAATAAATTAATTATGAAATAATTAAATTTAGAGAAAGATTAGACTAACTTATAAAATCTAACTAATGGATCATAAATTTTATCGCATATTATTGTTCCTTGCATTTTCTTGATCAAAATGGTTATATTAGATCATGCCATTTGGATAAAAATTAATAAAGTTATTTCATTGATTTAATTTGAATGCTTTTCATTAATTAAACTATAGGATATTTAATTAATATGATTTATAAATGAATTAACAGAAGGAAAATAATTCCTAATTCTATTTAATAAACCCGGCCCGATTTCCAAACCGCGCAGGTCGGATCACGGCCCGACTGGGTCGGCACTATCGCACCACGCGGGCCTGGGATGGCCCATCCTGATGCGCCAGTGACTTCGTCCCCGATACCCCCTTCATAGATAGTAGCAGGAGGGTACCTTGGACCGCCAAATTTATCGCCGATACTCTACGCTACGGTCGGCATTCGATCGCCACCCCTTCAGGAAGTCAAGGCACGTCGATTGAACCAAGAAGCCCTAACTGGGGCGGACTAGAATGCCGGGTGACTACTCCACCGAAATGCCCTAAATGTAGACGATTAGGGTTTACTGTGAGGGAATAATTCTCCTCATAGAGACTGCCAAACGGATGGGGTTTGATCCCTACACCATCAGTGAGGTAAGGCGAGTCGAACCCCCAAAGTTACACAACCTGGGGTGCAGCTAATTGTTCGATCCTTACTCGGACTCAGCCATGGCGACTGCTAGCTCAATCGATCGATACGATCGATCAGAGCTAGCTCAAACCATGGCAACAATTAGGATAGGTTCCTAAGAGGCTAAGGCAGCTAGATGACATCCAGATGCTCAATCAGAACTTTAATAAAGTAACTGAACTCACACAGTTCAGTGGGAAGAGGCTATAACTAAAAATGCAGGGAAGGAGTCAAGTCGAGACAACTGGGAGCTTGGGAAAAAGGTGCAGAACTTCCAAGAGATCACATCAGACACTTAGGGAGGTCTGAACGCCAGATGCACACCCTCTCTCAGTGTTTCACCGCAGCTGGAACGCCGAGATTCACCACAAGCTCTAGATACTTCAGCTAGGAAAATAGTGGATCATAGTGAGCAAAGGGACTCACTATGATAATCTAGATGTATTTATAAGTGCTAGGAGGTTCTAGGGATGGATGCCAGGGTTGAGAGCCATGGCTTAGGCTTGGGCCGAGGGAGAGGTGTAACAACCCTAGAGTTGTTACCCATCAATTAGTGACCTAATTGACTCTAATTCTTTTCCAATAGACTTATAATAATCTTAGGAGTCTCCATTTCAATTTTCGTGTGATTTGGAGATTGTTTGATAATTTCTAACATTTCTTAGTTTTTTGATAATTCTGAGAATGCCTAAATTATTTAGACCTTAGAATCGAAAATGGAGTCTACCATTGGACTCACCACACCCAAATTAGCTAGGGGCAGTATTTTGGAAGTGTTTAGAAGTCTTCAAATTTTCCCGAATATTTTAATAATATTTTAATTATCCAGAAAATTAAGATAATTAAATTAATCTCCGATCAAAAATTCGATTACATTTTTTAGTTCATCACACTTCAATTTAGTAATGGTGAATTTTCAGGATTTTTCAGAGTGCGTTTTATTAAAATTTAAATCCAATTTAGGGCTTAATGAGTTCTAAAAATTTCTAAAAATTCATCCTTAGCTAATTAGGGTATGAGGAATTGAAAAATAAAATTAGATTTCAATTTAGAGATCAAACTAATTTAATTATTTTTTTAGGATATAAAAATAGTTAAAAATTACTAAAAATGCTCAAATGAGTTTCGATTGATTTTAAATTTATAGGATTATATTTAAATGGCCCATTAAGTCTAATGAAATCAAAATCAAAGCTTGGTTAAGCTTAATTTAACTTTGATTAGCTAAGGTAATAACTAGGGTTATTATATATGGAATGTTAAAAATATAGTATTTATAACTGAGCAACATATAAGGCAAAAGAATATATCTCAAGACTAAGCTCTAACAAGGTTAGGCATATTTATATAAATAAAGTATGAAAAGTACTGAAAGAAAAGACTCATCCTAAACATACTAATAATTATACAAATCATACAAGTTTAAAAGTAAGCAATCTATCTGTGATATATATAAATAAGCAGTAAAAGAAATCTAGCATCCTATAAGTATACAAGTAAGCAGGTAAAGTAAAGGCTAACTACAGTAAAAAGGTAATAGTAAAATAGTAAATAAGTATGTAATGACTGTCATATCAGAAGAGGGCTAAACTAGCATGCTGAACTGAAAAATGTATATTCTTAGCATCATCTAAGGCTAAGCTGGTAAGTTTATTAGCATCATAAGAGGCTAAAGCAGAATAACGAAGCAGAACTGAACTAAGGAGGCAGTAAGTACAAATACAGTAATATTTTAGTTATTAACTTTACTTCTGTGGACATATTTAGAAGTAGTTGATGAATCAAGCACTTTTTTGTAAGATTAAGCAGGTTCCAACTTAACACAACACTCCTCAATGAGTAATGTTAAGTAATCCTTATTTCTCCTTACCCCTGTTCAGTATGGTAAAATGCGCATGATCAACAAGTAACTGAACCCAATATAAATATTATCGTAATTATTCTAAGTTTTCATTTCATACATCAACATTCTTATATAGCATGTTCAAGGTAAATGCGTAAAGTACAAGGAATGCAAAAGCAATAAGTAAGTCAATAGTAAGCAAGGGACTCTACTACACACAAGTGATATCTATTCTAACTACTCTAAGTTATACATATTCAAGATCTTCAATTTCTATTATCAAGTATAACTTAGAAGTACTGCCTTATGAGTTAATAATAATTAGAACTGATCATGTTCTAACTTAATTCAATCAATATCGCTTACAAGTTAAATAAGTAATCGACACATCTTATTTGATAAAATTAGATGCTCTAAGATAAGATCTGATCAAGATCTACTAAACCTAGGGATTAGGAATTAAACACCAAGAATTGGATTTAGTCACATAATCCAATGGTAATTCTTAAGGATTAAGGTTTCAAGTCTAATTGTGAACTAGTGACTAAGGCAAATACTTATTAAGAAAAATCAAAGTTTAATAGGATGAATCTCCTAATTTTAATATAAAATTGAAAGATAAAATAATCATAATTAAAGTATGAAAATCTAAAAACTAATAAAACTAAAGTTTTATCCATTAAATAGCTCATTTATTGAATGAGTGAAATCTAACATTATTTCTATTCCTTATCCTTAAGGAAAAGATCCTAAAGTAAAGTGCGGATCCTAAGGAAACTCCTAAGGAATGAATTAAGAAGTTTTAGGATTTGATGATAATTAGGCAATTGATCTTTACTTGCTGACTTAATTAACTTAAGGAAGATAAAAGATGAGTCAAAAACTAAGTTAGAGAGGTATTAGTTTTACTAAGAATTTTCAAGGCTTGAAATGAGAATTTTACCAAATTACCTAATTATAGGGTTAAGGGTTCTAAATTGATTCCAAATCAGTTTTATTACTAGTTTTAATGATTTAAATGAAATTTTGGATGTTAAGGGCACTTAACCTAAATTTTGGGCAAATTACCTAAAATGTTACTTTTTGATTAAGTGCTCTAAATTAGATTTTATTGATGTCAATGATTTCTTACTATCTAACATGAAGATAGATAGTATATACATCAAATATGGAGAAGTATTAAGTCATATAGGTCCAATTTAAGGACTTTAACCTATAAGGGCATTTTGGTAGTTTCACTTAGTAAAGTCTAAAACTTCAGTTAGTTTATTATTGTTTACTATCCAATAATTTCATAGAGTCTAAGAATACTAAATTAAGATGTCTAATAATTAAGTTATGATCATTTCAATATTAGTGTTCTATTATGTAAATTTAGGATTTATAAAAGAGTCAAAACCTAACTTTTCCATATTAAAAAATATAACAACCTAGAAGTTGTTATATGTCAATTAGTGAATCTAATTGACTCTAAACATCTTTCATTACTCTTATAATAGAGTTAAAAGTCTCCACCTCAAATTTCATGCGAATTAGAGATCGTTTCTCGATTTCCAGCGTTTCCTGGTTTTCAGATAATTCTGAAGATACCTAAATTATTTAAATATTAGAATTAAAAACGGAGTCCGCCATTGAACTCAGTAGCTCCAAATTTGCTAAGAATGTTATTCTAGGAATTTTTGGAAATCATTGATTTTCCCAAATTTTCTGCTGAATTTCGATCGCTCAAAATTTTTCGTTAAAATTAAGATTCCAATTTAAGTCAAATAAAAAATGTAATAAAAATATCCTCTTATAATGCCTATTGAAAGGATCCTACTACAAAAATTTGTGCACGTTTGGGATCCCGGATTATCCTGAATAAATTTATAAAGTTTAAACTTCAAAGGCTAATAATATGAAAAATATAAATTGGAATTTGGAAATTTTTATAAATCTAAGTAAAGCATCATATAAGGATGCTATGTTTCAAGTTTCGTTAATTTTTGAGTTTCCAATTTATCATAATTAATTTTCCAAGTTTTTCACTTAAAAATCAATATAAAATAAAGTACTTGTCCAAATTCAATAATTTTGGACGCATGCGTTCATCTTGTCGAGACGGTCGTTTCGATACTAAATTGTAATTTTTGGAGCTCAAATGACTCCAGATCTTGGCTCAGAAATTACAGCCATTTATTTTGATCTAACGGCTAATATAGATCCTAGATTTACTTATATACTTCTTCAAAACCTAATTCATCCTTATCTAATCTTCTCCTCAGCCAAAAATTTCCTCTTCCTCCATTCGCACGTGCACACCTCCTCATCATCCCGAGAACCTCTCCCATCCTTATCCTCTACGCACGCTCGGCTCCTCTAAATTCCTTCCTTCGAGCGAATGAGAGAAGGACAGTGGACGCGTGGCTTCCACCTCTCGCAAGGTCCAATGACCAGTCGCCGAAAGCTCACCTCCTCGCGAGTCATGGAGTCACCTTGATCGTCTCCAAGTAAGCCTATAATACCCATCTCTTTATCTTTCCCCTAACAGCTAGGAAAGCCTTGCACTGGCCGACCCCTCCTTCGCCATTGGGCCGAACTCTCTTCATCAGCCGAAACCTCTCCTTTCCCCGAGCCCTCTTCTCTTAGCCGCAAAGAAACAAAGGTACTCCACTCGACTTTTCATCCGATATAGTTTATATGAAATCATCTTAAAGGATCTATAGAAATCATAATATACTTTGTGATGGATTATTTTTATTATGTAAGTCTTACTATTGTTTAATTTGTAAACATTCATCTATAACTTAACAAAAATATAATAGAAGATATGAGTAAATATTTTTTAGTAGAAAGGTGGTCTTGAATTGTTTTACAATATTGGATTCATAGCTCTGTACTCCTAAAATAACATACTTCGCATGTATAATTATATAAACTAACCTAAAACTAGAAACTTGAATTTTCTCTTAGGTTGAATAGCTTTGTTAATCATAACTTTAGGTTGTTGATTTAACTATTTTGATTTCACTTAACTTTCAATATTGCTGTTTCATTTGAAATTAATTGATTGGTAAATGGAAGATTTATATACATATTTATTAAGAATTCTATGAATTTGTAAATCTTTTATTTATTTCATTAATGGTTACTCTTGAGAATATATTGGTTAAATGTTTTTTTTTTATTTGACGATGAATCCTTATTATTCTATAAGGTCTAGTGTGCTGGTTTCTTTAATAGTGATGTTTGGAAGTTTAATAAACATTTTAGTTAAGAATTTGTAAGTTTTAGGTTTCATATCATCCCTTTGATCTTATAATAAGTCTCTTAATATCAACAAGTCAGATCATAAAACATCTTTTGAATATTATGTTCATACATTAATTTGCATCATTTAAATTACTTATCTTCTCTCATGCAGTTTGATATATTTTTTTATATAGTAGTCATTCAAGTAATTGCCACCATTGATGATAAGTTTACAGAGTTTTTCATTATGCTTAAGTTCATATTTTGATAATTAGATCTACAGCTAGGTTTGAGTTTTTATTTAAGGGATGTGCATCTAGCTCCACACCATTGTATGTAATGATGTAGTTCTACATGTGCGAAGTTGTCTATTATTTTCATGTTAGGTTACACATTGTTGTCCTCTACAGAGCTAATCTAAACAATTATTGTTCTTTTTTTTTTAAAATAAATATTAGTTCTTTAATGATCATCTTTTCATTTGAATCTTGTATTAAATAGAAGATTAGTATGTTAACTTTACATCTAGTTTCATTTAGAGAATTTAGTAGGACTAATGTCCAAATTTGAATCAAAATACTGCCATCTACTTTATGAAATCAAAAATGCTGCCATGTAATAAGGAATTGAATGACATAATCTCTTGTTTTTATGAGAAATCAAAAGTGATCCACATGCTGCTAGGTATCATATTAGAACAATTGCTGTTTAAGAATAAGTGCTGCTATATCAATGGATTATATTAAATTATATGCTGCTATCATTTCTATTATAAGAATTAAATGTTGTCAATTGATCTAAATATTATCATATCACTGCTACTTTACAGTTGCTGCCATTTAATGAAAATGATTCTGCTGCCATTTATTTTGTGCTCATATGCTACTATCTTTAACTTTATAAGATCAAAGGTGACCAAATGTAATTATTCTTATTCATGTTACCAAATGCTATTATATGATTCAAAACTGCTATCTATGAAAAGGAGTCTCAATGCTGCCATGTATTTGCAATGAAATCTAAATAATGCTATTATCTTATGCTGTTATCATTTCATAAGAAATCAAATGTAAATATATGTTGCAGCTGCCATTTTATGAAGTCAAATGATCAATTGATGCCAATATTTATTTTACAAGGTTCAAAATTCTGCTATATAATTTAGGAGATCCAAATGTTGCCATTTATCTCAGTAAATATACATGTTGTAATATACTTTAAGGGATTCAAATGTTGTCATTATTTTTCATATGCTGTCATCTTTAATTTTAAAAGATCTTAAGTAATTTAAGGTTACTAGTAATTGTAATACTATCATTTAACTTCAATGAATCAAATTGCTGTCAAAAAAAAACAAATGTTTCCTTATCTCAATAAAATTAATGTTGCCAAGTATCTCTTAAAGGAAGATCAATGAGATCTCAAGTGTTTTAATATTGTGTTGTTATTTAAGTTCAACATAAATCAAATGCTTTCATAATTCAAATGCTGCCCTTCTTTTATATGTAATCAAATGCTGCCTTTAAATTTAATTAATCCTTATTTCTTTTATATTTAAATACTAACTTTAATGATAATTCTTTACAGGATAAGTTGTAAGAATAATACAGGATTGCTAAACGAAATGATATGTGTGAAATACCACATAAAACTGCTCTTATAAATGCTAAATTTTATTCCTGCATTTCCTTTTTTATTAGATATTTTATATAGGATGTATAAACTGTTTAATTTAGTTTTGTATATTTGAAATTATAGTAGAATTGGAAATGAGCAATCCTATAAAAAGGATTGAACTCTATTTTAGAACTGGACATAAACTCTATTTTAGAATTGAAAATGATCAATCCTATAAAAAGGATTGAACTCTATTTTAGAACTGGAAATAGTTAATGGATTGACTTATATTTGATTTTGAAAATTATTTATTTGAAAAAAAACAAAGGAGACTCTGCCAAAATTTCTAAAAATTTTAAGACTTAGAAATTTTTCAAAAAATTTTAGTATGCAATTCAAAATATCCATTTCAATGGTTCTTTTTTAAACCTTAATTCTCAATCAATCTAATTGAGAATAATAGTTCCTTTTCTTTTTAAGCCTTAGATAAGTTTTCTTTTATTTTAAATTGAGTTTAATTTATCTTTTTCATAATTTCAAGTTTCATGAAAATATACTTACATTCATTTTAGAATTGACTTAAAGATCAAATATCTATAAGTCAATTTGGAGTTTAATTAACTCCAATTATAAGTAAATTATTAAAAGTTTAGATAAACAAGAATATATCACATGCATTTATAATTTTTGCAATCTATTGAGTGCTTGCCTAGCTTTGAGCCTCTTTTCTTGAACATTCATTTAAGAGCATTGCGCATAAATAAAGATTCTTCTTAAAATTTTAAAGGGGAATGCCTTATGGAAAATTGAGTACAAAAGAAAGCGTTTATATTAGAACTTCACATTTTAGAGAGGGTAAATGTGAATATTCATCTTCCCCATTGTATTTGGTTAAGCAGACGTGCTTAACTCTTCACCCATTCTATTGTGTACTCCTACAGAATGAGGTAGTTTCTAAATGTAACTTTAACTAAAGATATAAGAGATTCTTTTACAAATTGTAAGATCTCTTCATAACTGTTTAGTTATGCTTTTATATCATAGTTTTAGACTATGATTATCTTAGATTGAGAATCTAAGATATATCCTCATTTTCTTTAGTTTTACACTCTCTATTTTCAGGATTATGTATTGCTTATTTCAGTTTAATTAGAATACAGTGTATGTTGCTTAACTTCAATTAATATTTTACTGTATGTCAATTGCTTCCTTAGCATAAATTCCATTTGATCATATATTGCTTACATTTTATGTATATAGCAATTTCTGACCTTTAAAATACTTTCCTTACTAATTTTCAGTAATAGGCTAGAACTTTATTAAAAATGAGTATTTTTACTTAACTTATTTCATACTATTTTCCTTACAGTTATGCTTACCTCACTTCCCCATACTTTACAACTTTTATAGCATCGCTGCTTACTTTAAATTGTAAATCATAAATTGTGATATCTTATTAATCTAAAAATATAGCCAATTTTATAATGTGCTTAAACTGTTTAGTCTAACTACACTTTTCTTTTTCTTGGCTTTACCTTATCATATTTAAATACCAATATATGATAGATCAAAAGCCCTTTTATCTAGGTGATGCAGGTCCAAGTACTTGAAGAATTTATAAGGAGATCTGCTTCCGCTTGATTTTAACAGATTATTTGTATTGTGAGAGAGAGAGTGATTTACATATTGCATTTTTCTCATACTTTTAAAATTTGTAATAAACTATCTAAGTTACTTTTGCCTACTCTTTTAATCTGTGTTGTATCTTTTATGTTTGAAATTGCTTTGATGAATGAGTGGATTTATCTAATTTCTAGCATTGTAAATATTTGCAATATTGTATTTATATGTATCTTCATTTTTATTTATTTAACTTAATAAATGCTCAAAAAGTGACTTGGCCACTTAGCATCAACACTTGAATAGTTTTCTTCTAATCAAAGTGTTGGGTGCTAAGGTAACACTCCAATATCTGGATTAATCTTCTAACCAATTATTGGTGCCGTTACAAAAAATCACCTCCAATTTCATACAATACTTGATTTTATAAAATTTAGATTCTATTTTAATATATTTTGGCCCTATTAGGAACCTAGAGTTATTAAATATAAAAAATATGAAGTTTAGGCCATTCCGGACAATTATGAGCAATTCCGAACAGTTCAGGGCGCTACGGTGCATTGTAGCACTTTTTGGACGAGAGACAGGCGCAACGGTGCGCTGCAGCGGATTTCGGTGCCGTGGCGCATTGCATCGAATTTCGGCGCTGTGGCGCGCTATAGTGAATTTCATTCGAGGAATTGATCGCTACGACGTGTTATAGTGGATTATACTCGAGATGCGAGTGTTACGGCGCGATGGAGCACTTTTTGGTCGAGAGCTAGGCTCTACGGGTGCTATGGCGCGCTACGATGCGCTATGACATGCTACGCCGGATTTCACTTGAAACACGGGTGCTACGGCGCGTTGTAGCGCCTGACGATGATTTTGCCTATGCGAAAACCGAAATGTATCTCTTTTCGCACTCAAATACTCTCGATTTATGGTACCTCTCGGGCAGTGCCACATGCCGATGGAAAGGTATTTCTGAGACCTTATTATTGATACTAAAATCAACATAAAATGATTATTTTAGCAATATAAACAAGGAGGTTAAAAGTCCAGGTATGTAAAAAGAAGGAAAAACAAAGCTGTTCATTTATCCTAAAATTTACTACCTTAATGAGCTCTAATGAATTTCATAACTCAACCACAGATTCATAAGGATGCAAAGTAAGCATTGGAACAAAATGAAGTAGCCATTGGGTATTGGAACAAAATGAAGTAGCCATTGGGTCAACCAATGGAGGAAAAACGGAAGTACCTTGGCTTGCGAATGACAAATTTCTCTAAGGATCCTTGGGGCTTGAGAGTTTTTCTTCAACAGCTTGAGCATAGCAAGTAAAGAAAATGGGAGAAGAGCTCAGCTTGATAGCAAAGGAAGGAAAGAGGGCTAATGCTCCATTTTAAAGGAGGAGAAGAGCATGGCTTTTGGATGGGATGAGTGACTCATCCCATCACAAGCATGGGGAGATCATTTGGCAGAAAATGGAGAGGAGAGGGAGGTAGAGTCTTGCGTGCGTAGGGAGAGGGAGAGACGCCGAATGCAGTAGGGGAGTGGGATCCAGCCAAGGTTAAATAGAAAAAAGGGGGAAAATGGAAATTTAAATAACTTTTAATTCAATTTATTTAATTAATTATTCTTAAAAAGTCAGATTTTATAAAGTGCTCTGAAAAATCCTAAAAATTCACTCTAAGCTAATTTGAGGGTGATGAATTCAACGGCGAAGTCGGATTTTGATTACGACAAATATTTAATTTTTCTATTTTTCAGAGTATTTAACTATTTTAAAATATTCGCGAAAATCAAACGACTTCCAAACACGTCCAAAACATAACCTCTAGCTAATTTTGGAGTGACGAGCGCAATGACGAAGTCGGATTTTGATTTCGAGGTCAAATTAAATATCTCAAATTTCTAATTAATTAAATATTATTAAAATAATCCAAATATTAAATTGAGCTCTGAATCGCTTCAAATCTCCGGAGATTGATTTTAATGACTAGATGAACTCAATAGAATGATAATTATGACGTAAGTAAGCTAGGATTAGACTAAGTAGCAATCTATGATTGTTATATAAACAAAGCTAAAATCTAGGCACTAATGATAGTGGAAGGCTAGCCAATACTTACTAACACTTGTTGATTGATGCTATGCCACTTATTTAGGTCAACCACTCTTATGGCTATTAACTGAAAACTTGATGATTATTAATCACATATTACATCGTTGAATGTTCGACAAATAATTGACTTCCATGAAATTAAAGGCTAAATCAATGCTTAGGTTTTAATTTATCACTTGTAAGCATAAATTTTATATGTTGATTAGTTAGCTGTAACAGATTGTCATATAATATAATGCCAATAACATCTAGTATAATTAATAAGTTGTGAGTCTGCTATGGTTGATACGATATAATGTACCTAAATCATACGCACAAATTGTGTGCATTTGTTAGGGTTATCAATGAATATAAATAATAGCTTTTAAGCGGATGAATATAAATATTACACATTCAACATGTGAATTATAGTTTCTAAAAAAAGTATTTATAAAATGAATCCTAAATTATATTTAGCTTTAATTATAAGGACTAATTTTAGTATAAAATAAAAATAGTGTTTATTTCTATTTTTTGAGCTATCCTACCATAGCAGCCCCACGAACAATTGAATGATATATGAGTGGACCAATATTATCATTCCAGCCCCAGTTAATTTTGTATGGTCACGATCGAGCCCTGATTTCGCATAATCAATGCCATCCACAGTATAATGCATGGCTGAGATTTGCACCGCGATAATTGAAGAATATCCCGATCCCACAAAACCCTAACATGGCATGTAAAACCCTGGAGAGCTCTCATATGTAATTGGCCATCTGATTCGGCGTCGGGTCATGCTATAGGGTTTCTTCCTCTTCGCTCTTTCCTTCATTTTCCGTTCCTATTTGGACCTTTCTTTGTTTTTCCTTGAATATTCCAGAAATGGAGGTTATAAGCAGAAGCGAGAGCAGCGGTTTTGTGGCTACTGCTGCCCTTGAGTTTGATTTGAAGGCTGTGCTGGAATCCATGGCACTGGAGACGCTATTGGGGGCTGGAAAGTCTCTACTTTGGCTTCTATGTGTGGTAATAATTTCCTTGCTTTTGTTTTTCTGATTGTTTTTGAATTTTGTACAGCTCTTTTTTCCAATATGATGCCTGTGCTATCAAGTTGTGATCTTTTGTAGCCTGATGAGATTAGACGTTGTATTTTTGATGTTAAGAAAATTTGTAAAATTTTCTTACTTTGTTTGTTTGTCCTATTTTTTATGCATAATTAGTTTTTCTGAACAGTTGATTCTATTTAACTTGTTACTTCTGGTAATTGTTGATACTTTGCAAGTTGTTAGGAACTTAATACCGACTGCCCTTTGTTGATGTATTTCTTTTTTGGCATCTTATTTTGGTTGTAAAACTGAGCATGCATGATTGAACTGCTGATTTAATTATTTGTTCTACTAACTGCTGTGCTCATACTTCATAAGTCTTGTTTGGTAATAGGATTTTATGAATTAAATTCCTTAAAACCTCTGAGCAGCAATGTAGCTTAACAATTTAGATCGCCAATGTTTCCATCAATCTCCCAAATCACTTTAAATCTCCGATTATGTAATCCACAGAATTGGTGGATTACATAGTTTTTTAACTGTTTCTGGTATTATTTTCATTGAGCACTACTACGGTACCCTAAAATTCCCCAATTTCTCTCAATTTTGCTGATTTTTAGTTCTGATTTGGCTTAATAATTTGCGTATGAGCCCCACATTTCTTCAACTATAATTTTTAAATTAACCTAAGTTATTATTTGGGATTAGATTTTTTTGGGGCAGTATAGCATTTCCCATTTGCATCCATTTGCATTTCTCCATACCTTGTTGGCATATGCGACAAAGCAGCTTTGTGAACAGTTACGTCATCGCCATATTTAAGCGTGGCAAGATGGCAGCCCACATCACATTGGAGTTCTGTCTGAAGTTGGAGGACACTGCACACTGCATGGTCCTGTTTTTTCATTGGCATTTCTATTGACAGTTCATCTTTGCAGCAGCATGTCTCAACTATGTTGCAACAACATGTGGCACATGCCCTTCGTTCCCAGCTTTCATTTCCTTGATCGCAGATTTTTTTGTTTTATTAACTTTTATACACGTTAGTCGCATTTTTAAATCCCCAAACAGTTTCACAGATGTAGCAATATTTAACAGAAAACACATGAAACATTTTTTGATGCTTAATAACTTCACGATTTACTAAATCTGGATTATAGGATTAATTAAATTCTATGAGTAAAATCCTGTTGATTGTCAAACAGCCTTGTAGATTTGGATTTTTTTTTATATTTTAGTTGGTAAGCCAAGTCATTGGTTCTATGTTAGATCAATATCAAATAACTGTGTATTATTAGAACTTAAGAATGTATCTCTGTACTTGGCTGAGTTTCTCCCTCAATTACTTTTCATACTCTTTTACCTATTTGTAATTTTATAACGCTGCTTAAGGAATTATTTTGCCCTTGCCCAACTGTTACTTTTTAGTAGGCTTTTAGAAGTTTCATTAACATTCTGATCGTTAGCTAGCTTGACAATGGTTCAATATTGTTTAATTTATTTTATTTGATTTTGTATAGCCAAATTAAGTTTCAGTCGTTTTAGCTTGTAAGTTTCGGTTTTAGCCAAAAGCTGATCGTTTCTTAATTAATTTGTGATTTTTAAATTCCAATTATTAGCTTGCTTATATACATTTGCGCATACATTTAGAGGCTGACAAATAAAACTGCTTATGCATATTTTCCTGCTTGTATAAATATGTTATTAAATATAGGTTTACATGCATTCATGCATATGCCTAACTATCAGACTTTCAGTTGGCTTGTTTGATTTTTTAGCTGCTGAGTTTAGGTTTGATTAAAGCTTGATTTTTGTTCCCTAACTTTGATCGGAACTCAATCCTAAACCAAAATTGATCTAATGTTTTATCAAGATTTCAACTTGTACTAAATTAACAAGTCTACTTGTAACTTATGATTTGCTTCCACTTAATAGTATCGCCATGGGTTCTTTTATTGATTAAGGCGTAAAAAAACTTTGGAGCTGATGTTTGTATGTTTTGGTGTATATCAAACTAGTTTCACTTCCTCCTGGTTGTCAAGCTGGCACAACCTGCTTGATCAATGTATTCTGAGGAGAAGAGAATTAGACACATAATGATCAATGTTAAATTTATTGTTGAAAAAACCTGGCTGGAATATGTATTTTGAACAAAAGTGCACGTCAATATACATATTCAATTGGTTCATACAATTTCAACATGTGGGGATATTGGGAAGTAACTTTTGGCACAAAATAAACTATATTATTGAATAATTTTACAACTTTTTTTTTATTGGAATGCAAGCTTGAAAGCCATGGTGATGCTTGCTTAATTTCTTAGAATTGGGAGCGTCTCTTAGACATTGCATTCGTCCTTAGTGTTGATTTAAAGGTACTTCAAAGACTCAGCTTGTTTCTATAGTGATGCAGTTTTGCTGAAGCCTTTTTTAAGCCTTACATTCAGTCCAAAGATTGAGGTGAAAATTAAGCTTTGAAAGGAAAAAAATGGGCAACAGAAAACTTGTTCTGCCCAAGTTAAATAAAGGAGTTGTGTTTGCAAAAGCGCCTAATGGGCTTAAATCGTTCTAAACTGCATTCATTCAATATTAGAAGGCTTATTCTTGATGAAATTTTTGGCTACAGGAAGCAGTTTGCAGTACCCTTATTTATTTTACTGTTAGAACTGAAACAAATTTCTGGTTTTACCTTTCGCATAATAATTTATAATTTTTTATTTAATCCCTTAAAAATGTGAATAAAATTACCAAACCAATTGTCATTTGCTAATTTGTGCTGGTTATAGTGTAATACCAGCTCAAAACTATTTTCCATATGCCCAATTGTGATTGCATTTTATTATACGTATTATCTGTCTTTATTTTACTGTAATGTTGGATTTTTGTGATCCTTATTTTATATGATATAGCATGAGCTTTCTGTGCTTGTTGGGCCAATGAATGGTGATTTAAACTTTGTTTGGCTTTAACTGAGCATAATTTTCTTAGCAAATTCTTTTATTGAATATGTTTTTAGATATTTTTGTCTCGCTTGTTGTTGCTTGAGTAGGTGTGATGGGGGTTATGTGATGGTAGTATTATAGATATAATTTTAATGACTTCAGGAAGGCTTTTGATGGACTAAATGATGTCAGATTGGCGCAAAACTTTAGGAAGATATTGTGGTGGATGTTAAAAATTTGTAGGCTATTGTTTTGTATGATTTGGTGGCTGTTTGGGAAAGTTATGGATGACGAAGTGAGATGACGTTGGATTATGCGTAGGTTTCGTAGGAGAAACGTTTGAAGGCTGAAACGGGAGCGAATTTGAGCGAAACAAAAGGGAGATGAAAGCTAACAGAGAATACTATAATTCAAAATAGAAAATAATGAAATTAAAGAAAGATAACTCCAAGATTATTCACACATTGGGTTCTCGAAGGCTATGCACACCTTCAAAGTCTTTGGTTATGCAAATCGAAGAGGGTTTCCCTTGATTATCCATACCAAGCAAGCTTTAAACCAAAATTTTGTATTATCATTCAACGATCTTGAAATTAGGGTTTACATGAGATATCTGTAGCAGTTATACCTTAATTCTAACCTAACAATGCTAATAATGATAATAAAAATTATAGTATATTTTCCTAGGTGACCTTTTGCATTCCCAACACATACACTAAAGCATCTTAAAAAAACAAATATTTTAAAAAAACAACATAAAAGCAAACATAAACAAATAAAATATATAAATATGACGGATCTATAAACGTATCCCGTCATAACCCGATAGCTTCCTTCAAGCTCATTGAGTATGCCTTTGTCACCATGCACTCTCATGTAGGCCTCCATACTGCACTAAATTCTTTCCCTCCATGAGAATTTTGCTCCACAGTGTTGAAGTCCACATAATCATCTAGAAGATCAGGGTCAAGCTTCTGTAACTCCTCATAAGTTAGCCATTTATTTTCTGAAGGTGGCTTATCGTTCCATCTCACCAAAAACCTATGCTCCCTATTTTCACTTGTGATCATTTCATCATAAATTATAGCTTCCATATCAAAGAAAGAAGGTTTAAGATATTCATGTAAAGGTTTACTATTCAGCTCCTCAAAAGTAGCATCTACATTTTTTTGCATGAGTTCATTAGTATATGGAATTAAATCATCAATATTAAATACATGACTTAGTTGCATATTTTTCATTTGATTCATTAATTTGGCTCTTTATTTCATGATGTATTTTATGAATTTTTTTTGTAAATGTAAAGACAAAATCTGAATAAGCATGGCTTAGTAAATAACAAGATCTATTAGCTTTCTAAGATTAAACAATCTCAAATGGTGTTTGCTTGGCTGTCGTAAAGACTGCTATTATAGGCAAATTTAGTAGTTGGCAAGTGAAGATCATAAGTACCCAGGTTATCATCCACAACATCCTAAGATTAGAGAATGTTGCCTTAGATGATTGGGGCATATTAAGAGTAAACCTTGCAATGCCCCTGTAGAAAAATTGAGTTTATGAGTTTCTCCCATGTTAAAAGCAGAAGAGGAAGATCCAAAAAGAAATGTGAAGAAATAATTAGGAAGGATCTTCTCTATTTAGAACTTAGGGAGGTGTTTTTGTTTGATCGTGCACAATGAAAACAAAGGATTTATGTAGTGTTGCTGAGTTTTGGATTTTTAATTTTTAAAATATATTACATTTAGATCAAATTACACTCAACTAAACATCAAATTGTAAATTCAATGATACTTTTTATCACATTTCAAATATTTTAATTAAGTTACATTGTACTTATTTATTTAAATAAAATTACATTGTATTCTTTTTTACTTGAGTGTTCTTTTTTACCTCAAACCAAACAGCTGCTATTTTTGTAATTTGAAATATTTTTGATATTTAAGCTTAGGAGATAATCTCTTAGACTTGAAATCTGTGAGAGATGGTGAAGTTTTCCTTGGATTTTTAAGCAGTATTAACTAGTATTCTCTTAGCTTATTCTCAGCTAAAGCAACACTAATCTTGCTTTGAATGCACTCATCCTCATCCTTAGTATCCTCATTTTTACAACACACTTATTTTATTAGAGTATGCTTTAGTTTTACCTGTAAACATTATGCACTATATAACATTGTTGGTGCTATAAATGCTCAATAATATTTTTAAAATTTGAGTGGGAGATTTTGATCACAATTACTCTAAATGCACTCTATTTTTATTCATTTGTCTTGATCTTGTTAATAATTCATTTTCTAATTCACCATGAATTTGTATGACTGATCCTAGATATTTGAATCCATCTTAATAACACAAATTTTCTTGAATGTGTTTAGTAAAGACATTCATAATTATTGCAAAAAAGTTCGAACATAGAGTTGATTCTTAAAATAGTTTGATTAAAACATGAATCATTTGACAAATCACATTGGTTTCAAACACGCGTATATGCTCCATATATATATTTATAATAAATTATTTTTAACAATACAATAGCGGTGAGTTAATTAGTAATGTTTTAAGTTGCATGCATGCAATTATTAGTATTTAAAAGTTAATGCATGAATTTAAAAATCTGTGAGAAGTGGAAGAAAGGTTAAAATAATGGGCGTCAGTTTCTTTAGTGGGCCTCATCCTGAATGTTACTGCTATAGTTTTTTAGTTAAATGACTTGTTGGATTTGTGCATGGACATCCAAAATTTTCTAAGATGTTAAAAAGATAAAAATCAGAACATTGAAAATTAACTCTTAACATTAATGGTTCAAGGACAAACGATTTCGTGTGTTTAAAATTAATTGAAAATATATATTTAGTTAACGATTTATTGACTTTTGGAACGCCAAAGAAATTCTGAAAATAAACAATTTGGATGCCTAAACAAAAGAACCTGAACATGTTGGCTTGTAATTAGCAGCAACAACAACAATAATTTGTAGTCTCACTTGTGGAGTCAGCTACATGAATCCTTTGTTTCTATTGTGCATGATGCCCCTTCCTAAGTACTAAATAGAGATCTTTTATAATGGTTTCTTCTCATGTATTTTTTAATCTCTTCTTTAATATGGAAAAATTTATTTACTCAATTTTTCTAATAAGAGTTAAATAGTCTATGCTTAATATTCTTGAACCATATAAAGAGATGATATTTTCTAATCTTATCCATAATTAGAGCTACTTTAACCTTTCTATGATAGAAATCATTTCTTATTGTTTTTTGGAAGTATACTCAATTTCGTCTTTGTTGGTAAACATTCAGCCCCATATAACATTGCCAAGCTTATAACTACTCGATAAAATTTTCCCTTAATTTTGAGTGCAACTATCCAATCACACAACACTCCAGGAGCACGCCTTCATTTCATCCAACTACTTATTATTTGCATTGATGTTATTAAGTACAAGTGAGAATTTCGTGCATACTGCTAAATTACTGAGTAAAACTTAATACGTAAAAACTTCCTAGATCCTCAACTTTACAAAACTCCTATGCTAACATATTTAAATTATCCAAGTTCTTCGAATCGATACAAAGATTTCTTATTTTCTGTACGGTTAGGTAATTTAAATGTGGTAATTTGGGCATTATGATAGAATTGATTTGTTAAATCAAAAGCTAATAGATTGAGAAAGAGGTAGAAATCATAACAGTACGGTGATGCTATCCAAACTTGCCAAGCCAATAATTTTTGAGCCAAACTGGTCAATCCTCAACTCAGTTTTACTTCAATTAATTCTTTAACAGCTTATGGTATATCTTTGATGATGAATTTTTTGTCTCGTAACATTGTAGCGAATTGTCAATTGCTGTATTGCGTTACTATTTTTTTTCAATTTAGTAGCTTTTACTTTCTTGTGATCATTTTGAATTTGTTGGTTGATAATTCTGTCTTTTTATTGAATGTTGTTTATTTAGTTGTCCGTGCAGCATCCGTTATTGTTTTTGCTGTCCAGAGGGAATGAATAGTTGCTACATAATGTACTACCTGAATTTGTTTTTTTACATGAATAGTTTCTACTATATGCATTTCCGATTTCTTTAGATATAAATACTGAGAATTAATGAGCTTTTAGACCAGGAAGTCTCTTATGTTTCTTGCTTACTATTCTCTTGATGCCGTAAGTTTCTAGTTCCTTACGAAACATTAATTTATGCAGGTGGGATCTTCACAGTGCAGAACTGATATAGTTGGTGAAGGATGTGGGATAATAAAAGGGTATAAACTGCAAATTTTTGTTCGACTGTGGGTTAAGTTGATACATCAAATGTATTGGATGCTGATTTTTTTTTACACATAATTTTTACTGTTTGTAGATTTCCTCTGTCATCCCTTGGGAGGATTATGAGTGAACCTACCATGCCAGAGTGCAAAGATGATGGTGAATCTGATGAAGAGGAAGACGATGAGGATGAGGTAGGTGGTGATGAAGATGATGGTGGCGAGGAAGAGTACTCGGGTGATGAAGGAAATGAAGAGGATGATGAGGATGAGCTTGAAGCCAATGGAGGTGGTAGTGATGATGAGGATGAGGATGAGGATGATGAAGAAGATGATGAGGATGGCGATGATGAAGATGATGATGAGGATGGCGAGGAAGAAGAGGATGATGAAGATCAGCCGCCATCTAAGAAAAGAAAGTGAGCTTATTCTTGTGCTGTGGTTTGAATTTTTTCATGAAATTTCTTTTGTCGTTAGGTTTGGCATTGTTGTTGTGACTGCTAGATGAGGTTTTGAAGGGGCTTGCTCTAGATGAGGAAAAAGAGATGTTATTTGGAAAAGGCACCTTTACTATTTGACGTTTATTTGTAGTTTATCATCTAAATTTTATGATTTTGTGACACCTGGGCTAAATGTTGGATGTTCGTTTGCTTGTTTTCATTTTTTTTGTCAATTCAAGTTCCATTTTTTAATATTTTTGCTGTTAAAATATGGTTTATCCAATCTATATTCGTTGAAGTAGAATTGAAACGTGCACTTTTTTCAGTTTAGAGAAAATATATTTGAGGCAAATGCTATATGCTATAAATAATTTCATGCCGAAGAAAACAGTGTGATGGCTAAGAATCTGATATCCATGGATTTGTTTTATAGCCAAAGCACTTGTCTGGCTGTTCTTGCATTAATCGCACACTTTTTCTTATTTGTAAGCTTAACATTTTGCCCCATGTAATGTTACTGTCTTAAAGGTGCTTTACAAAACCTTTCTTTCACATCGAATTGGGACTTTTTGGTAGCATTCTTGAATGATCCTCTATTTGATGCATCACATTTTATTTTGTTTTTCTTTATATAATCGAAACAAAATATCTAAATGTCTTCTTAAACAACTATGCTCTTCATATTATAATTTTATTATGATTAGACTAAGTTCTATGTAATTCATTTTATATTTCATAAATCACCTTGTGATCAAATACATGTAGCATTCTCGTTATACATTTCATTGAAAATAATATTGATACAAGGAATATTTATTTGTAATTTATTATTAGCCTTTCTTAAGATTGATATAGCTTAAATGAAGGGTTTTCTCTTTTTCTCCATTATTATTATTTAGTCTCTTGGTAAATGTAAAAAGTTTATGGTAGATCATCTTGATAGGAAATCAAAATAATTTTTTATCGTACAACCCTCCAGAAGCATTCTTCCATTTTATCCAATTATATATTTATTTCATCATTATTTTGAATAATTGAACTAAGGTATTTGAACATTTTGCTCTTCTTGACCATATGGTTCTCAATAGTTATATCATTGAGATTAGAGATCAACTACAATTGCACTTATACTCAATATATGTTGTTTTAAATTTATTATGGTGAAAACCTTTAAATTTTAAAGCAGTCCTCCGCAAATCAAGCTTTGCTTTAACCCATATACATGTATATATATTTTAGTGGTTGAGGCTCATGATTTATTATCTCAGGTCATGTGTTCAAATTTCACCGGCTACATATAATATAATATATATATATATATATATATATATATATATATATATCCAATCTTATTTGAGGGGGAATAAATACTTATAATATTAAAAGTTATTACATTAATTGTAAGTTTTAAAGATATAATTTTGTCTCCAAGCATCTTAACTTATATCAACTAACTCAAAAAGATTGCGAGTGAGAATGCCAATATTCAAACTACATAATCTTAATTTAGAATAATAGATTAGTTTATTTACCTGCATTCATCCATAATGCAGGAATCCATGTTTATTTGATTACACCCACTAGCATCAATGTAACAACTTTTGCACAGTTTTCACGAAATTAAAGCAATGCAACACATTGCTTCCAAGGAATGCCTTAGATCAATCACAATTGGTTAATTGAATCACAACATAATATGATTCAACAAAGTTTTATGCTGGTTATAAACTCCTAATGCAATCCTTCTCTTTGCACATTAGGACTTGGAATCTAGATCACAAAGTTTTTTGCTACCTACATTAACCCTTCAATATGTCCAATTAAATTGTTTATTTTAAGTACTAATTTATCTTGATATTTTTGAAAAATTCCTCTAAATCATGTCAAATATTTATTTTAAGATTCACATTTGATCTTTTTTGAGAGACATAAATATTTACAATTTAGAAAATTTCCCATCAATTATAATTTTTAAATGTATAGTTATATTTCTAATCACAATATATTTCATTTAGTTATCCTTTAAATTCTTATAAAGCTGTTTTTATGATGATTTCTCATATAAACTCCCCCACCTACTTTATTTCGTTAAGAGATAACTATTTATCCTCGTATTAAGAATAATATAAACTTAGCTTTAAAAGCATGCCAATAAAAGGAAATCATTCAATGTCTATTCTTAATTTAATGTCTTAAACTACCATTCAATGTCTATTCGCACACTCTAACTGATAAATTTAAGCTAGCAATCTACTTAATAAAACCCTCTATTCTCATCCACAATATTGAATCCCGCAATGTTGAAGTTAAACAATTTTATGACTCAAACCATATGCACTTGCTTAACATTCAATATTTGATATTTACAGAACAAACACCTAAACTTACACTATTCTCTATTTTTCAAACCAACCTCCAATCCAATGCAGTTAAACACTACTGTTATATCTTGTGACACCTATAGCAAGTCTCTGCCACTGGCACCCGCCAACTGAAGAAGTACCATAGAAATCATATGCAGCAAGAAGACTTTGTCCAATAGCCGAGGCCCATAAGAACCAAACTAGTACACCAAACGCCTAGAACCTTACTAACATACAATAGCAGATCAATCCTCCTAAAAATAGATACACAATTATAGTTCGAGCAATCAACAATAGAAGAGAATTGTTATCAACCCAACCATTATAGCCCAACAACAAACCCATGAACAACACAACAGGTTGATAATGGAATTAGCTGTAACGAGGGAGATACCCCGACTACCCCAAAATCAAATGTTCTTGAAATTCTTCGACTCGACAATCCAAAAACATATTTAAATTTATTGGAGTCAGCATTAAACCAACTTAACAATTAAATGGGAATAAACCCTCCAGGATAATCAGAATCTTATTAAATAATAATAATGTAGATACACTTAAAAGTCATCCATTTGTTGGCATATTTAGGTTGATTCATAGCAATTCAAATACCTCAAACTGAAAAAATATCCATCATGAGGCCAAAACGAAGTTTATTGTTAGATATCTCAAGTGACATCCTATTTGTTGAGGAATTGAGTGAGGTTCACGGGATGGGAATGAGGCTTATGAATTTGAAAGTTCATGCAATCCCAAAATTTCTTGCTAACCACATTATCCAAAAAAAACATGATTTTATAGATTTGATGTGTTGTGCGCACACTTTTTGAGGCAATGTGGAATCTACTTCTTATCAGGATCTCATCAACACAAATAAAACTGTTGTGCAATCACCAGTTGAAAATACCGAGGTGCATGGGCACAAAATTTGTTCTAGAGCCAATGTTTGTGTGGGAAGATTATGGGTACATATGATATACCAAACATTTTTAAGCTGAATTTTCCATATATGACCAGGATAGAACCCACAACCTTGGCACTCTTCACCTTAGAAATGATATTACAGACTTCATGGGATAAGAAAGTAGGCAAAATATTGTTAATGATAGGCTGCTGCCAGCCCTCTTGGGGGTTAAAAACATCAACAATTTTAAGCTTGGGTAGGGACCATAGCATGCTCAACTAAGATACCCAGATAAGACTAGTTTTCAAACAAAAAGAAAGAGGTAGAATTAATGGACTCCACTATATTAAATTTACCATAGTGTCTTTAAAGTCCAACATCCTTCTCTAAAAGGCCGAATTAATTAACTTATGCACTACATTATTAGGATGTTTGGTGGCATAATACTTAGCATTGAGTACTTTGACACAAAAGCTATTAGAGTTCCAAAACATCCACCAAAATTTGAGAGAAAAAGATTTATGGATGTCTTAAAGGTTCCTAATTCCCAATCCATTTTCAGAAAAAAGAAACATCAAATCATTTCATTTAGTTCAAATAATTTTGGATCCTCCCTCATTAGCCATTCTCAATCAAATTTTCTTTTAATATCTCTTTCTTTAGTGTCATCGATGATTCATAATTAATTAAGTGAATCACTGTACAAACTGTATCAGCCCAAAATTTTTTGGGAAAACCTGCATGTAACCTCATTCACTTGGAGCATTCTGTGATCATTTGGTTCATCCTTTTAGTTATGCTATTTTTTAGTATTATATTTGGAACTTTGAACTCTCTTCTAATCCCTTTATCATCACAAAAATTATTGAAGTCCATGTCATAATATTCATGATCATTGACGATTTTGATATGTTTAAACACCCATTTCGCGGGGGCGTCAAGCCAATAAATAATAATTGAGTTAAGATGTCTTTACTTGTTATTTAGTTTGATACATTTAAAATGGTTTTGATATGCTTAAACCCATTTTGTGGGGGAAGAGATGCAAGCTAACAAATAGGAATTGAGTTAAGAACATTTTTATTTAAAGTAAGCCTACCACCAGGGCGAAAGAAAATTATATTCACAACCTTTGATTTTATTTTATATTTTCTCAATGAGGCCTTTGTGAAATTTATTATTATTGACCCTTGAACATGGGAATGCCAAGGTGAGTAAAGAGAAATTTCTCTTTTTTGAACTTCATTAAGAGAACTCTGAGGAGCTTTCTTGCTAATGCAATAAAGGGATTTTATAGAGTTTGTTCAAACCAGTATCATTTTTCAACTCATTGATTAGGTTGGAGATTTTAATTAGTGACTTATTGGAGACATTGGAAAATATATTGATATCATCAGCTTAGAAAAGGTGGGACACCAGCCTATTTACCACCTAAGTTGAAACTTAAGGTAAAATCCTCCAAAAATTTTTCTTAAATTTTTTGGACTAGTGATATAACAACCCTAATATTGTTACACAATTTTAACTAGTCTAAATAGCATAGAAACTTTTTCATTAGTATCCAACTACCATTTGGAGCAATCCCAAAAATTTTGAACCGATTTGTAAATCATTTGATTTAATTGAATATTTTATTAAATTTAATTAATTATAAAAATACGAAAATTATTTTGACATCCAATAAAAAATCTTCACACCCAAATTAGCTAAGGTTGAATTTTTGAGAATTTTTTGAGCTTCTTTAGTCAAGAATATTTGATTAATTTAGTGTATTAATTATTATTAATTAAAATTAAGTAAATTAAAATTTATTAGTTCCCGACGGCTTAAAATCTCCAATTATCAAAACGACGGGTGATCCGCCGTTTGTCACATCTCAGATCCGCTGATCTGAGTTGTCTCGTCTAATCCCAGATACCAATCTAACGCAAATTAAATTCGTAGCAAAGCTGTGCTCAACCGCTTAATCAGGGCCTGGATCCAACGGCTGAGGCAACATCCACGGTTAATCAGATCCTGAGAGATGATCAGTATTGTCTGATCGGGTGGACGGTTGAGATGCAACAGAGCACTGTGCTCCATCGCCTTCTCTAGCTCGGCCAAGACCACGCGTGGCAGTGGGCCGTGCTATGGCCCCCATTGTGCTTGCGTCCCAAGCTCCTCAAAAACTCTGGCATTCTCTTCCTCGGCCCCCATTAGGCATGAAGAGATACATAAAAAGAAAAAAAAAACACAGAAAATAATAAACATAAAACAACATGATCTAAAGGGAAGCATATCCCCACATAAGCACCTTAAATGATGAGCATACTATTGAATTTGATCTTGTCAACATCGTCCCATTTCATCCTAGAAATAGGAATACCTTTTAAATAAATTTTCATTTCTGAGTAAATTCTAAATTGCAGCCTCTTGGGGTAATACAGAAGATTATGATATTTAGAATTATTTCTAGCATTATGAATTTCCCAAATGCAAATCGCATCAATAAAATTACCAATAAATTTCTTTTTATGTTTTAATTTATTCCCCGAGTTCCATCTACCAAGATATTGAAGAATGTTATTGTCATTAAAGCATTGATCCTAGAAATTATAGTGGTCCCATAAATACGTAGCAAAGTCACTTTCCCAAAAAATGTGGCTAATAGATTTTATTTGAAAGCCACACCCACTTTGACACAAGATGAAAACCTTGCAGTCGACTAACCAAGCCATTATAAATATGCCAAATGAAAATGCTGATGTTGGTGGGGATTAAAGAATTCTTGCACCAAGAATAAGTGAGGGACAATTATGAGTTCTCACAAAATTCCAAGCAAATTTCAAATTAAACTTATTTTGGATAACAGAGGAGGCTTGACATGAATGCTCTATGACTGGGATAATGGAGTTAATTTTAACCATAATCAAATTAGGGATCTAATTACTAATTTCATTCCAATTCCAACCGAAAATAGGATCAAAGCGTCTATTGATTTTCAACTTTAGATCAGGACAATCAAATTCAAAATCAAGGACACTTAAGCTAGACCAGTCATCAAACTAGAAGGAGTTAGGAGCAACTTTATTCCGATTAATAAAATATTCCAGAGTTTTCCTACATCCCGTAATTCTTTTCCTAAATAAAGTTACGGGTTGTAAGAAAACTCGGGAAAATTATTTTACAATTTTTATACATTTATACTTTTAGTTCAAACATCATCTGTTAATACTTAATTGTGAATTATGATATCCTTGAATCATAATAAAATACATCATACTTAGACTTTTATATCTAACAAGATTTTTTTTTTTTTTTTGCAGCGTCCTATTATATGTTGTGCATATGGATGACCAAAAGCTAACTGAGGATCCAGCATACAAGGTGGAGGAGGAGACTGCATAGTGTATTTTGCCTGTATTTCATTTTACTTTTAGTGAGCGAGAGCATTTATATTATTGGCACAGTATGTGTAGATATTCTAAGATGATTTGCTGGGATAAAATATTTCTTGAACATGTGATTCGTTTGAGATTTTATTGAACTCATCCAATGAATAGTTCATTAATTGATACTTAAAATTCATTATCATATTATATATTTATATGTGAGAGTTTGATTTGAACTCATGATTTGAAATAATAAATTTTGAGCATTAATCATTGGAGTATAGCATTATATATGTATATATATATATGAAAATGAAAAGAAGTAAATAGGCCAAATACTTTGTATTATCTGCAAGCTACGAAGAGCATAAGATTTCAAATCAGCAATGAAAAAAAGAGCATGATTACAAAATAAAAAATAAAAAGTTTTGTCTGATGCTACACAAATGAACGGATGCAGACATAGTCACCACGATTAGTACCGACAAAACTGGCTTTCAGCATACCTCCGGCGATATTATTTATGAGAATACGCTCACTATTTTATTCCTTAACTTTATTAAAGTGCATTCGTATAAATTCCATAAACATTTTTTAGCTATCGTACATTCATTCAACAATTACTAAGACTATTTTATTTTTTCAGAAAGAAAATTAAATCAAATATGTATGCTTTCTTCGACTTCCTGTTAGCAGTTCGGCTATCTCTTAAATGCTTATGTGCGAAGAAGAAGCTTCTAGCTTGTGTGAATAATGGATACAAGCAAAATTATTCCTTGAGGTGGTATTATTATGTTGAATAGAAGGGCGTCCTCATCATTGCCACAGAGAGGACTTCAAAGTTCCAAACAAATGCCGGCCTGTGAAGAATCATCTGTTCTTATTTCAGAGTTTTGCTAATCAATTTGATAATGAAATTTAAAGTAAATTTTGATACGCAATACACCTCAAGTGAATATTTAGTGATGTAGCATGCCTTTGTCCTCATGCATCCATGCTTTGCTTTGGTGCTAACGGAGCTTTGGTGGGTTTCTGAGAAATCCCAGAGTGTTCCGGGACAAGCTGGTAGTAATCAGCGGTATGTCGCAGAAATTGAGCCAGCCTGGCGCTGTGGCGCACTAGAGCACTTGGCATTGCAAGAAGGGCGCTATGGCACACTGTGGCACCTGGCATTTGCAAGCAAGCCGCTATAGCGCGCTACGGCGCCTGGAGCATGGAAGCGCTAAAGCGCTATGGCATGCCGGGGCGCGTGGACATCGAACGCAATGCACTACAGCGAGTTGCGGGAAACTTAATAGGAATTCAGCTCGTTTCCATAAGATTTTTGGGCGCATTTTGGGTCTTTTGCCACCTGATAGAACCTAAGTATATAAGAAAGCATATGTTGGTGTTTCCTATGTGTGCTCAACCCTAATTTGACCATGTGATTGCTGTTGGTTCTTTTTAACCTGAGTGAGATCGAAAAATTCTTAGAGGAGAGAAAATTGATCTGGAGGCTTTGTAAGCGATAAATCGTACTTGTTCTTGTGAATGTGAAGCTCTCTGTAACTCTGCAATCTTTTTGTTCATAGTGGATTTTTATGTGGCGTGGCTCCATGATTTTTCCCATTCTTGAGTTTTCCATATAAATCATAATCGTTGGATGTTATTGTGGTTTATGCTGTGATTATTATTGTGTATTGTCATTTTACCTCTTGCTTATGTGTTTTGGTCAATTTCGTGAACTGCTTGGTAACCCCAACGATAACCCACAGTGCTTAAGTTCCTAACAATTGGTATCAGAGCACGGCTCTAGGGTTTGCTATTTGGGTGGGAGCAATGTTTGACGATAAGAGACACAAAATATAGAAGTTTAATGGCACAAATTTTGCCTTTTGGAAGATGCAAATAGAAGATCTGCTCTACAAAAAGAAGTTGTATTTACCACTCGAAGGAACTGCAAAGAAACCTGCAACTATGACGGACGAAGGTTGGGAAGTTATGGACTGAACAACTTGGGTCTGATTCCCCTTTCATTATCTTCATCTATAGCATTTAATATTGTAAATGAGAAAATCACTGTATATCTCATGGCAGCATTGACATGAATGTATGAGAAGCTTTCAGCTTCTAATAAAATTTTCTTGACGGAACACTTGTTTATTATGAATATGTCAAATAGTGGGCCAGTAAAGCAACATCTTAATGAGTTCAATACTGTCACAAGCCAGCTGAGTTCTGAGAACATCAAGTTTGATGATGAGGTGCAAGATATGTTATTATTGTCTTCATTATCGAACACCTGGGACATTTTGGTCACTGCTGTAAGCAACTCATAAGGAAATGATAAGTTAAAATTTGATGATATAGTCGGGCTAATGTTAAATGAAGATGTTCAAAGAAGGTCAAACAATTAAGCATCCAATTCAGCTTTAAATGCTAAAATTTGAGGAAGAAGTGTAGATCGGAGACACAATAAAAATAGGTCTAAGTCAAGGCGAGGAAAATCAAGACTCAGAAAAGCAAAACTTGACTACTGGAATTGTGAAAAATATGGACACTTTAAGAAATATTGCCCTACCTTGAAGAAGTCAAAAGGTGAAAAAGATAAGACCTCATTAAATATTTCAGCAAAAGAGAATTAGGATGCACTGATCCTATCACTTGTCAGTACAGAGTCCTGGGTGGTGGACTCAGGTGCATCCTTTTATGCAGCTCCTATGAGAAATGCCTTTAATAATTACACCAACACTGAGTTTAGGAAGGTGTACCTAAGATATGACAAGGCATACAATATTGTATGTAAAGGAAATGTGGACATCCGGCTACCAAACAGTGCAGTTTGGAAGCTAAGAGATGTTAGGCATGCGTTGTGCTTAAGAAAGAACCTTATTTCAGTTGGCCAGCTAGCTAAGGAGGGATATAGTACAGGCTTTGCATGGAACTTGTGGAAGGTCACCATGGGTGCACTCATTGTTGTACAGGGGAATATGGAAGGTACACTTTACCTAATCAATAAAGTGTTTAATTTTATTACAGCTGTAGAACAAATAGGCATGAGTCTATAACATCAGAGGCTTGGACATATGAGTAAGAGAGGATTGAAATCCTACAGTTAAGGGGAAGTATAACAACCTTAGGTTGTTACCCTGTTCAATTCTCAGTTTAATTAGGCATTAGTTCTAATTCCATTGCATTTAGAATATCAAGTTAAGCTAACCCTAAAAATTTGAGGTTAATTGGACCTCTTTAATTCATATAAGCCTTTTGATTAGTCTAAATGCCCTAAATTAGACCTAAAATATTTTTTTTTATATCAAAATTAAAATCTAATTGCATTTTTGAGTTCCTCACTTCCAAAATAAACTAGGGATGAAAGTTTTGTAAAATTTGGAGATCATTTAGACCATAATTCAATTTAAATTAATGTGGTCTAATTGCACTCTAGGGTTTCCAACAATTTAGATTTACAAATATACCCATTTATCCGATTAAACGGCCAGGATCAGCTGTGCGTACCGTGGGTGAACCGCTGTGGAGCCCAGGTCTAGCAACAGCGGTGCTCCTGCTAATCTCACAGTTGCGTTTTTAGATCCCACGGCTAGGATTGTATCCTATAGGAATGCGAATCTGTTGTTGGATCTATCCTTCAGATCCCACGGCTCAGATCAAATCGGATCCGACCATTAGGATCCTAAAGATCAGGACTTAGCGCCTTTTACCTCGATCAATCAGACAACTGCCGTGGATCTCGCACTGTGGATCTTCATATTCGTCTTGCCCGTACCCAACAGGGAGAATCTATGTGATTTTCGATAGCCAGGATTGTCCCCCACTCCTCATTCCAGCTCAGCATAGCCGTTAGGAGCTTCCTGATTCAGTTGAGCTCCGTAGATGGGCTTCTTAGCCCGAGGGGACTTAATTGGAATTTTTGAGAGCTCTCGGTGACCTGAGCTCTCGGGCCACCTTCAACCCAAGCCAACCCTCTAGAAGCTTCCATATTCCTTATTGAGGCTATAAATAGCCTCAGCATTGCTCCATAGGATCCTTTGTTGTCAATTGAAGCTCTCCCTCTCGATCCTCCAATATTGTCTGTCCGAGCTTTCTTAGGCGTCCCAGGCGTGCGTATCACTGATAGAGGGCTGCTCCTGGTGTTCAGGAACCCTAAGAGCCTCTCGAAAAGCTAGTTAGGCCCTAGCATTCCTTCTATCTCTTAATTCCAGCTTCATCCAGTCAATCCAGGCACCCTTCTATTCTGGACTGAGTCGTGTAGGCTCAGCTCTCCTTTAATTGCTCTCAGAATGCATTCCCTAGCATATGCAATTGATTCCAGAATGATTGTAAGTGTTGGGGTGGATCTAATCGATTGTATCAATCGATTGGGTCAACTCCATTTGATCGTATTAGGTCCGAGTAAGGATTCATTGATCTAGCCCACCTCAGACCCTCAAGCTAGAGGGCTTCGATCCGCCTCACCTCCCTGAAGGTGTAGGGATCGATCCCTGGGTTAATCATGGCCTCTGTAGGGATAATTAACTCCCCACAGTAGCTCCAGCTCGGGAGCTCTTAGGTGAGTAAGGTCCGGGCGAACCAGACCTCCTTACAGGGGCTTCGAGTCCCAATCAGTGTGTCATGGTTTGAGGATGGATTTGGAATTGACCCAAGGCCATGGTGTGCATGTGGTGACCCCAACATTGAGTGATAACAAATCTCAACATTGATATGCCACCACAATATCAATACTATATTAGGAGGAAACTAATCCAAATTATTAGATACTATGTTTGACTAAAGATTTAGAAGAGGGTCTTAAGTTAAGATGGAAGAAGTTTTATGAAATGTGTTATATAAAATACATATGAAGATGCAATACATTTAATAACATATGGGAATATAATTTAAAAATAATTGATGTGAGTACTTGCAATTCTAGATATGAAAATTCAAAATATTTAACATGTGAAACATGAATCTACAATTTTTTCAAATTATTCTAAGTCATTAATTTCTTAAAAATTTCGACAGAGTTTTTGCTGTAAATGACTAAAAAAACACATGCAGTGTAGACATACAAGTCTTCCATTCCAATGGAAGATTAATTAAAAGTACAGAACTTTTCAATTCTAATATAAAGTCAATCCGTTATATGGGATTGCTTATTTCCAGTTCTAATATAATATCAATCCATTACATGGGATTGCTTATTTCCAATTCTAATATAAAGTCAATCCATTATATGGGATTGCTTATTTCCAATTCTAATATAATTTGAAGTGAGAAAAATATATGAATAAATTTTCTATCATAAGGTACTCACATCCTACATCCTTTATAATTATAAGAAAATGAGAAAATGATAATTAAATTTCTAGTTAAGTATATAACTACATTTTTATTTAAGTATCAATTCATCTATATATATCCATTCATCTCTAACCAAGTATTTAAGTGAGGAATTTAACCTACAACATAAGCATAGTAAATACAAAGTAACAGACTTTAATTAATACAGGCCATGAATAAACATTAGAAAGTAATTAAATGAAAATCTCTCTCTCACTTTTAATATAAAATAAGAATTGAATAAATTAAGCGAAAGCAATTATATTTTTTTAAGTGCTTGATCCAGCTCCACTAACCTCAAAGTGCACAAATCTATCATATTTTAGCATTTAAATGTGATAGGGCAAAACCAAGAAAAAGAAAATCTAGTTAGACTAAATAGTCTAAGTATAATTTAAGATTAGGCTAAACATTTTATTGTTTATTTTAAATATCACAACTAATTACAATATAAGCGCAAGTAAGGGTGCAAAAATGAAAGCATACAAATATGGAAAAGAAAGTAAGGATAGTAAGGAAAAAGTAGAGTGAGTAAAAATACTCACATAATTTGACAATCTAGCCTGCAAGTAAACAAAGATAAATGCATCCTAGATAAGCTAGAAAAATACTAAAGTGTGCATATGAAAGTAAATAAAATGAAATAATATATATTCAATAGAATTATGCTAAGTAAGAAAAGTAAACAGTGAAGCATTTAAATGAAATTATAATGACATTCACTGCAATATAATAGAACTGTAAACAAGTAAAGTACAGTGCTAAATTGGAAAGTGCAAAGCATAGTAATTGAAGTGAGATCTTAGACTCTTGGTCTAAGATACACATAGCCTAAGACTATATAAGGTAACACCGCTAAAAAGTTATGATGAGTCTTCACAATCAATAAGATTGTAGAGGATCTCACATATTATTTAATTAAAGTTATTTTAGGAAGTTTCTCATTCTACAGAAACTTACAGAATGAAGCGAGGAGTTAAACACATCTATTTAACAAGTACAGGAAAGCGAGGTCAAAACAAGTAACACTCACATTCACCTTCTGAGAATGTGAGGTCTCCTTATTACTCCTTATTAGCCTGTCCTTGGCTAATCCAGCAATATTAAACCCCTATTATTTTTAATGTGAAAGTTTTATTTATGCACAATTGTCTTATATGAATGATTCAAATGAAAAAGGCTCAAGGCTAAGCAAGCATTCAAGAAAAATTTAATAATTACAACTAAGTGATATCCAAAGTTATCTAATTTTAATGGCCTACTTAATGATTGGAGCTAATTGAGTTCTCAATTAAATTTGAGATATTGATCTCAAGTTAATTGTAATTAATCGTAATAATTGGAGTTTTGAAAATAATGGTTTCATTTCATTTATTATGATATGACAAAATAATTTATAAGTATAATCAATGCAAAAAGAAGCTAGTTTTAATCTAGTCTTAAGTTGTAAGATTTAAATAATTTAATTAATCATGGCTTAGGTGACTAGTAGGAAAGGATTGACATTATAAAATTATCAATATAAGAAATTAGAAGTTAAGGTTTAATTTAGTAAAGCTCACTATTTAGGTTGTAGTTTAGAGGATCTATCCAATCAAGTATTAATCTAGCTAGGATATAATAAAGTGAAAGGCTTAAAGGAAAAAGGAAAGAAGAAGGAATTGAAAATAAAACTCTATGTTTTCTATAAATTGAAGGTTAAGGAAATCAATAGGATTCCTAAGCTATTCTAATGAATTTAGGACTCCTAACATAAGTCTTTAAGGGACTTAAGAACTAGGGTGGAATAAACTAATCTCTAACCTAATTACTTAGGATTATGACTAAGAAGATCATAACTTACACTATACAAGTATTAAGGTTAAGCATACTTAATGGGTATAACATCTAGTTCTAAAGGATCACCTATAATTTAAGGCATAATCAATCCTATAGGCTATATCCTAAGGTTGAAAGACGAATCCAGCAAATTTGCTAAATATTCATACAATTAAATTATGAGAACTAAGCTCAGAATAATCATGTCTGGAAAATTGATATGGGAGGAAAATGGTCAAGCAAGTTTGCTATCCCAGGGCTTTAAACACCTATATCATGAAATTAAGAAACTAAGAAATTATTTAAGTAATACTAATTAAAGAGCCAAAACCTAAAATCACCAATTACTGTCCAAATGAAATGTAATTCATAAAAATAAAATCCTTATTGTATAAGGAGAAGAATGACACTAAGTATGTCAAAATCGGACAATGTTGAGATTTTAGAGTTTTCGGATCTCCTAATTAGAGTTAAAAAGTCATTAATAAAATTAGGATTTAAAACCTAAATTTGACTTCATATTAATGTCCCTCACATTCTTGTGAGTGAAATAGACTATTGAAGTGTCCAAATCGGATATGAATTGATCAAGTTATGCCACAATTAGATTTAGGACTTAATCTTAATAAATAAATTATCCTAAAATAATGATTTAATAAAATAATCAATGAAAAATGAAATTTAATGGCATAATGAGTATCTACAATTTTTTTATGATCAAAACGGTTATGTAGTAAGCAAGTTATAGTTTAATGGAATTTTAAATTACATTCCAATATTAAGCATAAAACATTCAAAATTAACTTTTAATAAAATATTAATGAAAGTAAATTTGAAACAAGAGGGAATATGTGATTTGAATAATTCCAATAAATCTTGTAAATGGAAAAAGGAAGGGATTAATTCGTATTTTCAATAATGAAAGTAAATTTGATTCATTCTTTGGCCAACCATATATGTAGCATACAAAAATCAAAGAAACATGAAAATTTCATATAACTAGCATGATTCATTTATTATCATAAATAATCTAAAACTCATAAATTCAATTATAAAGTAATAGTAATTTGAACCTAAATGAGGAATTTTGAATAATATGAATCATAAATTCCAACTTTTAATAAAATATTATAATAGATATAACTTTTAAACACATGGCATTGCAATAATAAAAAGAAAACATTGATTATTTGGTATAGTTTGTACAATTAAATCACAATGCCAACTAGACTTGGTGTCGATGCTCATTTCTATAGCTATTAAAATGTAAAGCGAAGCTAAAGCATTTATAGAACAAACTAAGAGCGCTCATATAACAAACCTATATTAAATATTAAACGAATCAAACATAGTGCTGATTTATTAATGAACTTTAAGTATTTGTATAATGGCCTAAGCAAACCATTCTTTCAAAGCTCAAAAAAGTGTAAATTTATATTCTATAAATCAATAATAAAATTAGCATCAAATCCTTTTGAGACCTTTGGAATTAAGTAGGTTGTTTAGAGGCCAATCCATTTAGCTTAATTCTTTTCTTCTCTACGTCGCACGCATGTAATGACGATTACAGATCGAACCCTAATAAGGTAGGGTTCATGAAGAAGGGAAGAGTAGGAAGGTCAAGGACATTAAAGTAGGGATCCAAATGATTATTAAGAGGAGGATCTACAGCAATATCATCATTTTAGAAGTTGCTTAAGGTTCTCAACTCTAAACAGAGAGATCTCTTAGTTAAATAAAAAAAAAATGAGTTCATTCGAACTCTTTAGAGTAATCTATTATCAATATATTAAACAAATGAAAAATATAAAACAGAGTACTTAATAGCCTCAGAATAAGGTTTTTAAAGTGCGAATCAAAAGATTTAGATGGAGTTTACGTTTAGGTTAAATTAACAGCACACACAAGTACATTCCGATTATTCCTGAAATCATTCAAACTTAATGGAGAAAACAATATTCGAAGAATTTGAAATCGCAAGTAGATTGATTTGAAATCCTTTGATTCTAGTGGAAAAATACAAACACTAAATGCAAATTAATTAGACTACTTATATAGTGATTGCTGATTTAGTATAAGAAAAAGTTGATTTAGTAAAAGAAAATATAATTTCTTATTGAATGATTACAGTTGGAAGGAACAAAAGTAAGGTAGTACCTTAAACGGAGTCCGGTGAATGAAGGAGAGGAAAGATCGATGAAATTGAAGTGCCTTCTATGATCGTTTCTCCATAGTTCGCCGAGGGTTCAGGTCTACGTCTATTGCTTGCAAGTATGAAATAATAGCTAATTGAAGAAGAAGTAGAGGGCTGTACTTGATCAGTTGCTAGCAGAGAGTGGGGAGATGCCAGTATCTCAGCCTCTTGCTGAGAGATGGCAGGGTTCAAACCTCTCGGCCTCCTGCCGAGAGATGTGGAGGTGCAGCCTCTCGACCTCCTGCCGAGAGAGGGAGAGGCGTAGCCTCTCGGCCTCCTGCCGAGAGAGGGAGAGGCGCAGCCTCTCGGCCTCCTACCGAGGGAGGGAGAGGGGAGCTGTAGTGCCCCACCCCATCACCGCGCGCAAAAGAGACAGTTATAATAGATTTTGGCGGCGGAGCGGTGCGCCACCCAGGGAGGAATAATCCGTCTCCCCAAATAGGTAAAAACTAAGCCCCTCTGAAGGGCTTCTGGCTCACCCCAAGGAGGGTTGAGAGCTAATACTTAAGATAAGAGTAGTATCCTTATCCTAAATATTAGATCAATACATACATTAGATTTAAAACTTGATAGGAATCCAATATATGTATAGGATATCAGTATTTCTAGTATGCTGATCACATCACAATACTAAGTATAAGTAGTATATAATAGAGTGCGGAAGCTTAAATCAGACATCCAGAATATTCATCACAGAAGTTGTATGAAAATATTCATCTCAGAAAAGAAAAGAAAATATATCCAGAGTTATTACAAACATTTTACTAAAATACTGAAATAAAACTAAGAACTGAACTGAAAATACTGAGCATAAAGTAAAACTAAAGGAACGTCCACTAGTGCTCCACGGGCTTCTTCTGAATCTCCTGGGTGTCCTCCTGACCTGGCTCAATATATTGCTCAGGATCTAGCAAATTACAGGATCCCAAAAATACTTCGTGTTAGACAATAAGTCTAACACATCATAACTAATTTAAACATTTCTAATTATTCATTTATCATTTACATAAAGTAATTTAATCTGCAGAAATACTATAAGGATAACTGAAAGTATAAAATTGTATAAAACTGTACAACTGAAGTAAGGCGAAGTAAAGTAAAACTAAACTGTAAACTGATTACTCAAAATAACTCAAAACAGTACTGAATTTGAAACTGAGTAATCATATATAAAACTATGCTGTATGTCACTAAACTATACATCTGAATATGCCTCAATACTGTATGCTACTAATATGCAACCCAAATATCACTGAACTGTTATGAGTAGTACGGTCCAATGTATACATACATCCAATTGGAAATACTGTGTGGCCACCCTGCCCCGCCGTGGTCCTGTTAACTCTTAAGTTAACATGATTACGGTGGAGCAGTTACCAAATGACAAGGTGTGGCGGCCCTGACCCATCGTGGTCCTGTTAACCCTTAAGTTAACATGATTACGGTGGAGGGGTCACCAAATGACAACATCCCCACTTAGAATTGAATTAGACACGTGTTCTAATCCAACTTAAATAAGAACTTTGCTATTCAATCCATAAGAATTATCACTAAATGACTATACATGAAGTTAGAGTGCGAAAGCAATAAAAGTATAACATCCATCCATACAATATAAATACAATGATATAGAATAAGTAAAGAGCTGAAAAGAAAAGTTAAACCTGTATTATTACAACATTTAATAAGTTTAAGAAAAATTGAAAAAAGGAAACTCTCGATCTCACAAGCAAAAAAAACTAAAGCTACAGATCTTCAGGAACGGGCTCCTCTTCCAATGGTAAGCTCTCCACTAGATCTGCTGCTCCAATAATTTCAGAACCTATCATTATTAGTTTCATAATGGTTGGGCCTCAGCCAACAAAAGAAAAATTGGTTAGACAATATATCTAAGTACATTTTAGGACAAACAATTTTATTAAGTTACTTGAATATCACCATAAACCATTATTGAAGCAAAAAGGTGCAGCAAGTGTACAAAAAGAACAGTAATAAGTTATAAACAAACAGTTTATAACTAAGCAAATAGGAAGTAATACATACCTCCTCCAAGCAACTGCAACAAAGACAGGTAAGCAAAAGACTAAACAAAACTGTAAGAAAAGTACAACTTAAACATGCTTATGATCAAACAGAACATGCTAAGTGACATACAAAATTTAAACAGTGAAAAACTAAAAACACTAACATTCTATGTGAGCATATGAAAACAGTAAGTAAAACTAACATCCTATATATAACATGTGCAAAAAAGCTGTAAGTAAAATAGTGCTACAATGCAGAATATGCAAGTAAAACAGTAACTGAAAATGGAAACTGCAGTGATCATCTAAGTCACTTCAACTGAAAATATACTCAGCAAATCTTAGCCTGATGAGCTAAGAAACTCTGAACTGAATATCACTGAAAACTTTTAGCCTGATGAGCTAAGACAGAACTGAATGTAAATGTACTTGAATTAGTATAACCATATCAGAATCCTGACTCTATAGTCAGTATGGCAAGAGTCTATCCATCCTATCACTCGGACTAGGCATGGTCATAGACTGTCGGGCATTAAACCCTCAAAAGGTTGCCGACCCGAACGGGTTGATCGAAGAGGTATACTAATCAAGCTACACCTTACAAATCACTTATGAAACAAAAACATAATGTTGCTTATGATTGTTCCAAATTAACATAAGATATTTATCAAATATCTTAAGTACATAATATATGTTCAAGGTATAAGGCTCAAAATCAAGGAATGCGAAGCATCAAAATCAAAATGAGCAAGAAACTCTATCTAAAACACATGTGATATCCGTTGTTATCTACTTTATTCGTTCTATTTATTCTAAGTTATATAAGTTTCAGAATCATCAATTCTTACACATTCTGTAACTTAGAATCACGAATCCTACTAGTTGAAGATAATTAGGACTGGCCAAGTCCTAACTATAACTTAATCAAAAGATGACTATTTGGTTTAAATGAATAAATCATCGACCTAATTTTTGTAATTTAAAATACCCCAAACCTCATCTTGATTAGCCAAATCAAGATGAAAAGATTAAGAATTAGACTCCAGATAATGGGGTCTAATCACTTAATCCAAAGGTATAACTAAAGATCTAAGGTTTAGAACCTAAATCTCATAGATTAAGTTAAAGCAAGTCCTAATGATAAATCAATTCATTAGGATAGATCTCTATTCTTAATTCTAGGGTTTAAAGATCAAATAATCATTTAATAAACTGAGAAAATCTAGAAACTAGTAAACTCAAGGTTTTACCTATTGAGTAACCCAATTTACTCAACAGATGAATTCTAACTTAAGATCTATTCTTAATCTTAGGAAATTAAAACTCTTAATTACTAAGAGTATCTCTCAAGACACACATCCTAACTAATGTTATAAGGACCTAAGGAAAGATCTAAGAATGATTTAAGAAGATAAATCACTTACTTAAGACTTAGGATTTTCCTTAAGGAGCTAAGTTTAAGATTTTAATCAAAAAATCTAATTTAGGCTTGGATTTGATTAATTTCAGCTTTAAATCATTCTATTTATTGATTTTAGTGATTAGAAACTGAATTTAGGGCTTTTAAAGGCTAAATCCTAAATTAGGGCAAAATGACCATTTTGCCTCTACTTAAGAGTTCAAAAGATCAAATTTTGATCTAGGGCTTTAAATTCTGAAATTTTCTCTTTGAAAACATTTCTTACTGTCTAATGTAAGATTAGATAGCAACTAAATTAATTTTGGGTGATTATTAAGCCATATGAGATCAAATTAGTGAATTTGACTCATAAGGGCAAATTAGGAATTTGGCTATATGAAAGTTAAATTTTCTTTTAGATTATGGTTCTTTACTGACTAAGATTTCCATAGAATCTAAATTTGCTAAATTCTGATAAGTATTGGCCAAGTTATGGCTAATACAAGATCTAGGATTTAAAGTTAATTAAGGGATTCTTAATTATGGGTTAAAAACCTAACTTTGCCAACTAGTGTCTAAATTTAGTAAAATCAGTGGCTATGGTTTACAATTAGTCCACTGATCATAATAACATGTGGTAGGCTCAATTTGGATCTAATTTGACTAAGTTAAGACCTAATTAGGGTTAAGAGTAATTAGTGAGTGATTAGCAAAATTAATCACTCAAATACTAATCCAACCTTTCAGATTGATTCTAAATGGTTTTATGAGTCCTCTGAAACTTAAATCACTCAATTTGGGTTACTAGATTTGCTAATATTCATTAATCAATATTTAGGGTGATTAGGGGTGATTAGCAAATCTAACCGTTGGATCTAAAATAGTTTTATAGATTACTATTAATTAGGTTTTTCTGATCTAAATTGATATTTGGATCATTAAATTTGGAGCTCAATTGACTAAGTTATGGTCAATTGAAGTTCTAGGTCTAATTAGGGTTAGGACCTAAAAGTGATTAGGCAAATACTAATCCAAATAGCAAAATGAATGCTACCAGATTAAACCTTAGGGCTTTCTGATCACTTTAAGACCCATATTCAATATGTTTGGATCATTGGGTACAAAATTATGATCAAATGAAATTTTGTAACATTAATTTTAACTTATTTAATACCCCTAAATGTCAGTTTGCTAAATACTGGTCCCACGGCAAAATCATTGGCATCAATAAATTCCTTATATTTTTCTGATTTCAGGGATATATAATTTTACTAATATTGAATTTATATATTTAGTTTTATGAGTGTTTAAAGTTTAATATAATTAATTTATTATTTTAATCAAATCATAAAATTATATATCAATTGTTGATTTTATCTGATGGCAGTTTTGTAAAATTCCAACCACAACAGATACTTAAACACATGGCGGGCGGTGCATCCACTGGCGGGACCCACATGCTGAGATCCGTCGTTTGACTGGAGGCTGCGATTGTCGAGGGGCCCACTCGATGATTCCAGCACCGCTTCGAACTTTCTAGGATCGAAGGCATGCCTTCGTCCCGAGGGTTTTCGGTGCCAGAGCAATTAGGGCCGCGGATTTAGAGTGGCACGCCGACAGTGGAAGGCTCGGTCCATACGCCAAATCGAAGAGGATTCGAAGACCTAGCTATGGGTATATAGATCAAATATGGTGGTAAGCTAAACTGAGAATAAATTGATGCCCTAGACGCCAAGACGGAAGCGAGGAACTGAAAATTTCGCAAATTTGAAATACAAAATTGGCGTATCATTCCATTTCTAATTTAAATATTTATTCATTTATAACATACTATACACAGGTAGGGTTTTAATTAATTGATCTTTGCTTCACTATGTATATGGATTGATTAGGTAAAACTGGGTGGAGTTGAGAATAATCAAATGCATAAGCATAGCTTTTCCTAACGAGATCACAGTCAGAAATGAATAATATTTCAATTGAGTATGTGAATAAGAATGAGATTGAAGAGTACGAGTAGTACCTTTTGGTCGACGAAGAAAGAACTGGGGCTTGCTCGGGATAGGGCTCCAGCTGCTCAATCGGCTTTAGCAAGGATAAGTTGTGAAAATAAGATTGAGGATTTGGTATATGGATAGGAAAGAATCCTAAGGCGGTGGAGGAGGAGCCACTCGGCGACGTCTGCGAACGCCACGCGCCTGTTCCTGCGACGCGTGCGGCCTCAATGGAGAAGATGGATGACCACCTGTCTGATCACATGATCAGACGATTCAAAAGAGTCGTGTGATCTCACGGCTTAAGGAATACAGCATAAGAAAATGAAATGATGTCGTTAAGCCTAAATTTTAATTAATTGAAATATTTATTAATTTAAGTTAATTTACTTAATTAATTTATTACAATCTAATAACCAAATATATTTCAAAATATTTTCAATAAATCACTCTTAGCTAATTGAAGGGTGAGGAACGCAACGGCGCACTCGGATTTTCATTTCGACGAGTATTTAATTATTTGGGGTATTTAAATATTATTAAAATATTTGACGAAAAATCTACGACTTCCAAATGCCTCCAAAATTTCACCCCTAGCTAATTTGGGTGTTCTGAACGCAATGGTGAAGTCAGATTTTCAATTTGAGGTCTATATAAAAAGTCAATTTCTAGGGTTTGGGATTTTCCAGAATTTCTGATTTGACTCAGTTGACTTCTGGTTTGACTTAGGTTTCAGAGATGAGTTCTAAATTACTTAATTAGTGACTTAGAACCTTAATTAAGATATAAATTAGTCTTAATTGAGCCAAGTAACAACCTGGGTTGTTACACAAGGTCCCCACTTAGGATTGGATTAGACACATGTTCTAATCCAACTTAATTAAGGACTTTGCCATTCATCCCAGAGACTATCACTAAATGATCATACAAGAACTCAGAGTGCGGAAGCAATAAAAGTATAACATCCATCCATACAGTATAAATACAACAATATAGAATAAGTAAAGAGCTGAAAAGAAAAGTTAAACCTGTATTATTACAACAATTTAAAAATAGTTTAAAGAGAACTGAAAAGAACTCTCAATCTCACTGAAAGAAAGAAAGCTAAAGCTATAAATCTTCAGGAACGAGCTCCTCCTCCAATGGCAAGCTCTCCACTGGATCAGCTGCTCCAACAAACTCAGAATCTACTATTATCAGTTTCATAATGGTTGGGCCCCAGCCAACAAAAGAAAAATTGGTTAGACTATTGTCTAAGCACATTTTAGGGCAAATAATTTATTAAGTTACTTGAATATCACCATAAACCAGAACTGAGCAAAATAGGTGCAGAAAGCGTACAAAAAGAACAGTAATAAGTTATAAACAAACAGTTTATAACTAAGCAAATAGGAAGTAATACATACCTCCTCCAAGCAACTGCAACAAAGACAGGTAAGTAAAAGACTAAACAAAATTATAAGAAAAGTACAACCTAAACATGCTTATGATCAAATAGATTATGCTAGGTGACATACAAAATTTGAACAGTATAAAGCTAAAAACAACTAATATCCTAGGTGAGCATATGAAAATAGTAAGTAAAACTATAATCCTATATAAAAACACGTTCAGGAAAGCTATAAGTAAAACAGTGCTATAATGCAGAATATGCAAGTAAAATAGTAACTGAAAATGAAAACTGCAGTGACCATCTAAGTCACTCAAACTAAAAATATACTCAGCAAATCTTAGCCTGATGAGCTAAGAAACTCTGAACTGAACATCACTTAAAACTCTTAGCCTAATGAGCTAAGACAGAGCCGAATGTAAGTGTACTTGAATTAGTATAACCATATCAGAATCCTGACTCTATAGTTAGTATGGCAAGAGTCTATCCATCCTATCACTCGGACTAGGCATGGTCATAGACTGTCGGGCATTAAACCCTCGAAAGGTTGCCGACCCGAACGGGTTGATCGAAGAGGTATACTAATCAAGCTACACCTTACAAACCACTTGTGAAACAAAAACATAATGTTGCTTATGATTGTTCCAAATTAACATAAGATATTTATCAAATATCTTAAGTACATAATATATGTTCAAGGTATAAGGCTCAAAATCAAGGAATGCGAAGCATCAAAATCAAAATGAGCAAGAAACTCTATCTAAAACACATGTGATATCCATTGTTATCTACTTTATTCGTTCTATTTATTCTAAGTTATATAAGTTTCAGAATCATCAATTCTTACACATTCTGTAACTTAGAATCACGAATCCTACTAGTTGAAGATAATTAGGACTGGCCAAGTCCTAACTATAACTTAATCAAAAGATGACTATTTGGTTTAAATGAATAAATCATCGACCTAATTTTTGTAATTTAAAATACCCCAAACCTCATCTTGATTAGCCAAATCAAGATGAAAAGATTAAGAATTAGACTCCAGATAATGGGGTCTAATCACTTAATCCAAAGGTATAACTAAAGATCTAAGGTTTAGAACCCAAATCTCATAGATTAAGTTAAAGCAAGTCCTAATGATAAATCAATTCATTAGGATAGATCTCTATTCTTAATTCTAGGGTTTAAAGATCAAATAATCATTTAATAAACTGAGAAAATCTAGAAACTAGTAAACTCAAGGTTTTACCTATTGAGTAACCCAATTTACTCAACAGATGAATTCTAACTTAAGATCTATTCATAATCTTAAGAATTAAGGCTCTTAATTACTAAGAGTATCTCTTAAGACACACATCCTAACTAATGTTATAAGACCTAAGGATGGGTTTAAGAATGATTAAAGAATGAGAAATCACTCACTTAAGACTTAGGAAAATTTTCCTTAAAGAGCTAAGATTGAGATTTTAATCAAAATTATAATTTAAACTTGGATTTGATTAATTTCAGTTCTAAATCATTCTATTTACTGATTTTAGTGATTAGAAACTGAATTTAGGGCTTTTAAAGGCTAAACCCTAAATTTGGGCAAAATGACCATTTTGCCCCTACTTAAGGGTTCAAAAGATCAAATTTTGATCTAAGGCTTTAATTCTAAAATTTTCTCTTGGAAAGTATTTCTTACTGTCTAATGTAGGATTAGACAGTAACTAAATTAATTTTGGGTGATTATTAAGCCATATGAGATCAAATTAGTGAATTTGACTCATAAGGGCAAATTAGGAATTTGGCTATATTAAAGTTAAATTTTCTTTTAGATTATTGACCTTTACTGTCTAAGATTTTCATAGAATCTAAATTTGCTAAATTCTGATATGTATAGGCCAAGTTATGACCAATACAAAATTTAGGGTTAAAATATTAATTAAGGGATTCTTAATTATGGGTCAAAAACCTAACTTTATCAATTTGTATCCAAATTAAGTAAAATTAGAGGCTATGGTTTACAAATAGTCCATTGATCATAGTGACATGTGGTAGGCTCAATTTGGATCTAATTTGACTAAGTTATGACCAATTTAGGGTTAGGAATGATTAGTGAGTGATTAGTAAAATTAATCACTCAACCACTAATCCAATTTTATAGATAGATTCTAAATGACTCTATGAGTCCTCTGAAACTTAAATCACTTAATTTGGATTACTAGATTTGCTAATATTCACTAATCAATATTTAAGGTGATTAGCAAATATAACCATTGGATCTAAAATATTTTTATAGATTATTGATAATTAGGTTTTTCTGATCTAAATTGATATTTGAATCATTCAATTTGGAGTTCAATTGACCAAGTTATGGTCAATTGAAGTTCTAAGTCTAATTAGGGTAATTAGGGTTAGGTTCTAAAAGTGATTAGGCAAATACTAATCCAAACAGCAATATGAACATTACCAAAATAATCCTTAGGGTTTTCTGAGCATTTTAAGACCCATATTGGGTATGTTTGGATGAACATACACAAAGTCATAAGCAAATGAAATTTTGTAACGTTAATTGGACTTAATTAAAACCCCTAAATATCACTATGCTAAATATAGGTCCAATTATAAAATTGTCAGCACCAAAATGTTCCTCTAAAATGATATATTTATTTGCTATGATTGGACTTATATTTTGCAAGATATTAGGGTTTAAATATTTGTATTTAATTAATTAAATAATTCTATTAATTATTTTAATTATTCTGATTTGATTTATATATATATTCGTTTATATTAATCAAACGTTATATATATTTATATTTTTAATATTTTATTTTCTGCAGGATTTAACAGTTATCAGAACTGACGGGACTTAAACCCACGTGGCGGGTGATCATAGGCGCAGCAGAGGACGGCGGGCCCTACTGGCAGCGGCTTGGCTTACGCAGCTTCGGCTGACATGGCAAGTGTCGGGCGACGTCAGTTGAGGGCCCCACCAGGACGCGTGGAAGGCCCAGCACCAACGGGTCGAGCTACTGCACCCGGGCCTAAAGACCCGAAAGAAGCATTCGGCTTCTTCGCCTTCTCCCAGTTGCGGACGAGGCAAAATTAGGGCATCACCCTAATGAACGATCATGGCACTCCCAGGAACCCAACTTACACGAAACGCAAGCCTTTAATCTCTGCTTTCTAATAAGTTAAAGAAATCGAGATATGCCGGCTTCCCTAGTTCGAATCCATGATGCCCTAGAAATTTATGGTTATATACGAACTGATCAAGTGGCGAACCCATTTAGTTGAGAACGATTGAATAATTGACAATAATAAGATATCATTTGAATGATTCGCAATAGCTCGAACCATATGCATAATCTAGAGTATGCAAGAGTATGCGAATTTAGGTTAATGAAGTACCTGATCAGAGGTAAGTCGCGATAGAGGGTATTTGCATTTCAAATTTTGGGATGGCCAAATGCTATAAAGTTCATGAAGTGCTAAAGATTTTCCTCAATCTAAGCTAAATGGAGGCTTCTTCGAGTTCATTGAGCGGTGGGCAAAACTCGCAACACGCGGCGACCATCGCCGTGTGCTATCCACGCGTCTCGCGCGAGGAAGAAGACTCGCTGATCGTCCGATTGATTTCAATCGGACGATCCAGAAGACACCGATCCAGCCAGACGGAATTAGTGATGCCGTCAGATGAAGTAAACGGCGGGCTTAAAATTTAACGGAATCCGTTAAATCATTTTAATTAATTTTAATAAATTATTTAAATCGATTTCTTAATTAAAATTTTAACCAATAATTTTATTCTTCCAAAAATTTCCAATAAATCGCTCCTAGCTAAATGAAGGGTGAGGAACGCAACGGCGCACTCGGATTTTTGATTCGATGAGAATTTATTTATTTGAATTTTCAGGTATTTAAATATTATTAAAATATTTGATGAAAATCTAGCGATTTCCAAATGCATCCAAAATTTTACCTCTAGCTAATTTGGGTGTTCTGAATGTAATGGCGAAGTCAGATTTTCAATCTGAGGTCTAGATAAAAAGTCAATTTCTAGGGTTTGGAATTTTCTAGAATTTCTGATTTGACTTAGTTGACTTCTGATTTGACCTATGTTTTTGAGATAAGTTCTAAATTACTTAATTAGTGACTTAGAATCTCAATTAAGACTTAAATTGATCTTAATTAACCAAAGTAACAACCTGGGTTGTTACATACTGTTTCCTAATGATGACGATGCATCCTGAAATTCCCCAGTCAATGTATGCAATATTTTGTCACTCATAGATCATCACTGATACTTATACTTCATTCTGACATTCACACATCATGCTTATACTCATGCTCATACTTTTAGGCTACATGAGAGAAATCTAAAAATCCAGAATATACTTTGAAATCTGATAAAGAATCCTAGGTCTCCATTGTGTAGAATCCTGCTAAAAGAATTCTGACTCCTAGGTTCTAATTCGATAATTGGTTAAAGTTGAGATTTTACTTAAAAGTTATTAGCTGGGATGATTGTATACACATGTTTAGCATATATGCAAGAAAGGTGAATTTAACCCTTAGCTTGTTTAAACTGCACTTATCGAAGCGCACTACAATAGGAGGCAGAACCCGGTCACAGTTTTCATATCAAGCTAAGCCGTTAAATGACCTAATTATAAGCATACTTAATGGTCTACGTAAAGTGACTTAAGGTACTTAGTTTGCTTAAACTTGTTTAAAGTGACTTAAGGTACTTAGTTTGCCTAATTATAGGCATACTACGATAGGAGGCAGAACCTGATCGCAATTTGTATCTCAAATTAAGGATCTTGTTCACTAATTGTAACACTCTTAGTCTTGGAAGATTTATTCTAACGGGACTGTATTCAGCTAATCTCGCAGGACAGCACCTGGTCATAAGTCCACATTGAAGTGAATCAACAAATCCTGAATATTACTGAAATAATCCAGTACCATGTGTATACTGTACTATACCCAACCAATAATTTGGGCTTAGACAATTCTATTTAATCAATAAGGATTTATCAAAGCTAACTAATTCTTACTCTACATAGGTGTGTCCTATACAAGGCTCCAAGGACGTGATCAAAGGATCACTCAACATAGGTTATTACCACAAGGAATAAGTCCTAATTTAAGTACTTTAGGTGATTTTTACAATAAGGTTTCAAGTTCAACTTCTAAAGCTATGAAGGATCATCTAAATTTCTACCTCAATGAGTTACAAAAGCTCTTCCTATCTCAAGGTATCAATAATTAATGTCCTTAAATATTTCAAGAACGATCCTAAAGCAAGACCCTTAAGATCTCACTCTTCTACTTCTTAGTTAACATTCAAGTGGTCAGATCAGATGATTGAAATTCATTTGATCCTTTCATATTCCACAATTATGGGATAAAATCAAGGGTATTGTTAGAGTTAGGTCATTTCATCAATCATTATAAATTTAATATTCATCTTATGCTAATAGTCTTATATAATAGAAAATCAATGATCTAAAGTTTAGGTTCAGACAGTTCAATCACACATATTCAATATTAATCCTAACATTTCTAATTCCATGATTTAAGATCAATATCAAATCATATGCATTATTGGAATAATGTCAATTAAATTATCTTACAATCAAGTTGATTAATTAAGTGATTAAGATTTAGATCTAAATTAAGACAAGTTAGGGTTTAACCCCTAACCTTCCTATCATTAAGACTGAAGTTTAATTTAAAGGTCAATGACAAATCAACATATTATTAGTATCTTATTAATATCACAATTTAGGTTTAGATTAAGTATCATCTACTTAATCAAGTTATCAAGATTCTTATGTTCAAGTAAGCACATTTAAGTGTTCAAATAAATGTTAAGGTTTTCTAACATACATCCTAAAATCATAAAAGCACATAGAACAAAAAGGTAATCAAGTTCCAAGTCAAACTAAAGGGATTAGCATTTAATTACAAATATAAAAGACTTAGTTTCATGTCATTTGGTTGTTGAGATATACTTATTCAACTCAAACACTTAAGATTCTATTATTTAGCATTTGACATAAAACATATCTAAGTTAAAAAAAGGTTGTGAATACTTGTTAAAAATAATAAAGTTTCAATTTTAATTTTCATATAGAATTTTATGTAATGTTCAATTTTTGCTAAATAGGTTCAAATTTGATATTATTTAGTCCCATTAGGGTCCCAGGAACCTTAAAATGCGAAAACAGAGAAGTTTTGGCCATTTCATCCAAAACTGGGCAGTATTAGAAGAATTTTGGGCATTTTGCAAGTTCAAACGTTGCAGTGTGCTACAGCGCGCTGTAGTGCATTTCGCGCGATAGCGCTTTTAGCGCAACAGCGTGCTGTAGCGCTTTTAGTGCTGGGGTGCACTGCGAATCGTTGCGGCGCGCTATGGCGCGCGCAGCGGTTCAATTTACAAAATTACTTTTCAATTAGTTTATTTTTCACATTTCCTAAAGTTTTGCTTAAGATTCTGCTGCAGACCGTTGCAACGCGCTACGACGCGATGTAGCAATCCATTTTGTAAAACACTATTTAAATAGTTAATTTTCTTATTTCCTAAGGTTCCTTATGAAATACTGCTGTAGCCCGCTGCAGCACGCTGGAGCGGTCTACTTTGCAAATTTACTGTTTAATTATTTAAATATATATTTTTATATGTTTCTGCCAAACTACCGCTGCAGCGCCAGATGATGATTTTCGCTTGGACGAAAACTGTAAGGCCTATTTTCGAGCTCAAATACTCCCGATCCGGAGCATTCCATGAATGGTGCCATATATCAATGGAAAGGTCTTTCCGATACCTTTCCATTGCCACCAAAATTGGCACAAACGAAGCATTCTAGCTATACTAAAAATGATGATGAATGTATAATACAAGAAAAAATAGAGCAGTTTTCTCTGAAGTTTTTAAGAGTCTTAATGACTTTCATACATACTTATGGACTTCAAAAGATACATTTAAGCTTGTAACAGCATAATAAAGACACAGAGAGGAGCAAAGGGGTACCTTTAGCTTTGCAAGAGGTGGAAGAGGACCTTTGCTTTCTTCAAGACCTTGGGGAAGAGCTTTTTTTTTTCTTCAGCATAAGGACTTAGCAATGGAGGGGGGGGAAGATGAGAAATTTTTTAGCAAGAAGAGGAAGAGTGGTTGAGCTCTCCTTTTAAAGGAGGAGAGTGAGAGGGAGGCTCCATCATGAGCTAGGGGCTAGGAGAGGGGATGAGGATGTGACCTTATATTAAGGCATGTAGTGGAAGGAGTGGCCTTTGCTTGCATAGGAGATAAATGGGGGGAAGAAATGGCCAGCTGAATGAGAGAAGCCAGCTAAGAGAGAGGGAGAGAAATTGCAAATTAAGTACTAAATAAGTACTTATTTATTTTCTCTAATTATTTAAAAATTCAGGTTTTAGAAACGCACTCCAAAAATTCCCAAAATTCACCCCTAGCTAATTTGGGGGTGAGGAATCCAACGGCGAAGTCAGAATTTGATTCAGACAATTAATTAATTATTCCAATTTTCAGGGTATTTAATTATATTAAAATATTTGCAAAAATTCGATGACTCCCAAATGTGTCCAAAACATCACTCCTAGCTAATTTGGGGGTGACGATCGCAACGGCGAAGTCGGATTTTGATTTCGAGGTCAAAATAAATACCTCAATTTTCTAATTAATTAAATATTAAAATATTCTAAAATAATCGATTGGGCTCCGAATTGCTCCAAACCTTTAAGGTTTGATTCTAATGACTAGATGAACCTAATAGAACGATGATTACGATACGATTAGGCTAAATTCAAGCTGGGTAACAACCCAATGGGTTGTTACAGGAGAGAGCTGAAGTCAAGCGATAGGGATTCGATCCAAGGAGGAATGAAGGAAATAACAGCTGAGGAAAATAAAAAAGGAATTAGGTTAGAAGAGATTTAAGCAAAACTATGATCTAAATAAGCCATTGAATTGAAAGTGAACGATTAAAATTTTCGACCTAAGATTTGAAGCCATTTGAACTCCAAAAATTACAAACTAGGTACCAAAACGAGCGTCTCGATGAGATAAACGCACGCGGCTAAAATTTTTTTAATTTCAATTAGTAATTTATTTTATTTTAATTTTTAAGTAAAAATCTTTGAAAATTAATTACGATAAATTGGAAGCTTGAAAATTTGCAAAACTTAAAACCTAGCATCCTCATATGATGCTTAACTTAAATATACAAAAATTTTTAAATTTTGATTTATATTTTTCATATTATTAGCCTTTAAAGTTTAAACTTTATAAATTTATTTAGGATAATCCGGGATCCCAAACGTGCTCAAACTTTCATAGTAGGATCCCTTCAATAGGCATTATAAGATAATATTTTAATTAAATTTTTATTTGACTTGAATTGGGGTCTTGATTTCGACTTAATTTAATAGCGCTCGAAATAAAAATAAAAATATCCGAGAAATTCAACGACTTCCAAAAATTCCCAGAACAACACTCAAAGCTAATTTGGAGCTACTGAGTTCAATGACAAACTCTGTTTTCGATTATGAGGTCTAAATAATTTAAGCATTCTCAAAATTATCAGAAAACTAGGAAATACTGGAAATCGACAAACGATCTCCAATTCACACAAAATTTGAAATGAAAGCTCCTAGTACTATTATAAGACTAATAGAAAAAGATTAGAGTTAATTAGGTCACTAATTAATGGGTAATAACATTAGGGTTTTTACAGACTCCCATTCTTAAAAAGAGTGTCGCCCACGACACACAACAAATAAAACAAGGAAATTGAAAGAAAATTTTATGAAAGAAGTCTAATGCAACAACAATGAAATTGAAAGAACTAAAACTACTTAATTAGAAACTCTAAGAGTTTATGACAAGCGCCATGAGAATTTCTTGATCCATCATGCTCTGCCAACCAAATTACGCTCGATCAGAAGGACTTTTCTGCCCGTCCCTTCGACCAACACAGAAATCCAAAAGAGATGCATAAGGAGCCTTACTGATGCTGAATCGATACCTGATATTGCAGGTGAACTTGACTATAGCGAGGTGATCTTCCCAAGACCTACCGATATCTAATACATAGAGACGCAAGAGGACTTTTAGGATTTGATTTACCCATTCAGCTTGACCATCAGTCTAGGGATGTACCACAGTACTCATAGCTAAGATGGTCCCCAGGTCTTGCTAAATAGTTAATCAAAATTCAGATGAAAGTATATCGTCTTTGTCTTAAAGATTACAATTTGGTGTCTTGGGCAGATAAATGATCACAAAAGAATGGAGCTTGACTAACTATTCTACTAAGTCAGATTGGAAATTTGGAAAGAAAAGATATGATTTGGTGAGTTTATTGACAAACACCCAAATCAAAACACCTTCTTGGTTTACCCTTTGCTAAGCTTAAAATAACCATGGAAATGTTAAATCACTTCCATTCAGAGATTTTTATCAGCTTAAGAAGTCTACTAGGCTTCTGGTGCTCAGCCTCTACCAACAATAGGATGGGCACTTAGAGATAAAGATAACAATGTCTCTTTAAGTGCTCAGCTACTAGAAGGTCTTCCACAAAAACTAATATAACCTACTGCCACCCAATAATATTAAAGGAACAGACACAAATGTAGTTTCTGTAGACTCATCTGCAGCCGAACTTACAAATTCTATACTTATCGTTCACTTTCCTATTATTGGTGAAACTATCATTCTAAACTATACTGGGAATACGCAAAGTCAGGATCCACAAGATCCTACTATCAGTGTAAACTCAGTTGAATAGTCCTATAAAAGTCAAAGTATTAGAACTCATTAAGTTCTAACTTCAATAAATCAATGTCATCTAATGAAGTTAAACGGTTTAAATCAATCATCATATTTACACTAGGACCAAACCTTGATATAATCTATCAAGATTAAGAGTCAAGAGATCAAACCCCAAATGTGGTGTTTGAGTCTCTTAACTTATAATTTTTAAACACATAAAGGTTAGGATTTCTAATCTCTTAAGAACTAAAGTCCTAACTATAAATTTAGGTAGGAACTTAACAAACTAGTTATCTTGTTGCTAATAAGATCTACTTAGATACTATGGCATCTTCCTACTATTCTATTTAAGCAGAGAATTAAGCTAACTCATCTTACTTCTTATTAAGATCTATTCAGATGCTAAGGCAATCTCCTTGTCATTCTATCTAAGAGAATAATAAACAAGATTTCTATCTAACCAGCACCTGAACAAGGTATTAATCAAATTCCTAATTAAGAAGTTAACTTAAGTTCTAATGCTCCTCAATGAGGAATGAAATTGCAAAAAGTTAAGATAGGAATGACTAAAAACTTTAGAGATTAAAAACTGAAATTAAGCCTAATGCAGTCTCCTGCCTTCATTGGTGACAATGAAAACAAGAGTATGCACCCATAACAGAGCAACAAGTAGATTGACTAGATTTCCATTCTGATCACTCCTTAGAAAAGGAATTAATTTTGCCATAAGGGAAGGCATGATTGCAAGAGCGGGAGCTAGAGATCTAATAGGGATGGGATTTCAAACTAAATGATGATGATCGATCTTCACCTGATGTTGCGGTGGCCAAGTCATTAGGAAAGTTTGAGGTGATTTGTGATTTCATCCTCCTGGGCTACTTTATAATCTACTAAGAAAGATAAGGTTTCTTCCTAAACCTTTACTGCCCCTAATGGTATTATATCAATCTTGCTGTAACAACTCAAGTTGTTACTCTTGTCAATTAAGATTAATCTTTATCCTAATTTTGATCATAAGTATTAATCAAGTCATTAGGAGTCATCCACTAAGACTTAGTCCAAATCAGGAGTCAAATAGATCAAATTCTGACTTTTGGAAAATCCAGAAACCCTAAAATTTGACCTATCTAAATTGACCTCAAATTAAAATATGACTTTGCCAATGCACTCATTGCCCCCAAATTAGCTAGGGGTGATATTTTCGAGTCAATCGAAAGTCGTCGAAATTTTGACGAATATTTTAATAATATTTATATACCCCGAAAAATAGGAAAATTAAATACTCGTCAGAATTAAAATCCGACTTTGCCGTTGCGATCCTCACCCTCGAATTAGCTAAGGGTGAAGTTTTGAAATTTTTCGGAGCACATTTATAAAATCCGAATTTTTCTTTATTTTTAGAATTAATTTCTTAAATTAATCAAAATGTTTCATTTTCCCTCTCTTTTTCTCTTGCTGATCCCTATGCTTAGTCTCCCCCTCCTTCCTAGCAGCTTCCTCCCATCCTATGGACTCAAGTGGCTGCTACCATTTTTTTTCCCTCCATGCTGATGGGAAGGCTCTTAATGGAGCCTTGTCCCCCCTCATCTTCCTTAAAATGCAGCTTCAGCTCCTCTTCTTCCTCATTTGCCCTGCTAAAGCTCTCCCCCTACTTCACATTATTGCTGTACTTACTGTTGGAAGAAACCTTAGCCCCTTTCTCTTCTTGCTAGTAGTTGAAGAAGAAGAAGAAAGGACCCCTCAAGCTCCCAAGCCCCCTGTAGAAAACAGAGCTTCCTCCTCCTTCTTCTTCTATTTGAAACCCAAGGTACTTCTTTTCCCCTATTGAATATATTTAATGACTACTTCATTTCACTCTTATGCCTAGTTTGCATCCTTAGAAATCTATATTTAAGGTATGGAGTTCATTAGAGCTCATTAAGGTTGTGATTTTAGGAAGATAAGGCTATCCTGTTTGTTTTCCTTTCTGCATACCTAGTCATTTAACCCCACGGTTTGCATTGATAATTTAATTTTTTTGATGCTGATTTGATTATCAATGAAAATTTCTCAAAAGGAGCTTTCCAATGGTATATGACACCGCATGTGAAGTGCTATAGGTTGAGAGTAATTGAGCCCAAAAGTTGACCCATTGCCGTATTTTCGCACAGGAAAAATCACTGTCTGGCGCTGCAGCGCGCTGCAGCGCCCTAGTTACGTATTAGGGTCCACTATAGCGCACCATAGCACCTAAGTTGCAATTTTGAGTCTGCTACAGTGCGCTGCAGTGCCCAAGTTTCGTGTAGGGTCCGCTATAGCGCGCCATAGCACTTAAATTGCAAATTTGGGCCCACTAGCGCGCTACAGCGAGCCGTGGCGCCCAGAAATATTGAAATGACATTAACTTGGTCATTTGGACTCCAAATTCAGCAATTTAAATTGCTAGATAGCTTAAAATTTTAGTGCCTATAATAATCTAAAATAATATTTATATTTGGAACCCTAGAAAAATCAGAAATGACTAAAATACCCATAACCATAATTAGGTCATAACTTGACCAATTAAAGTCTAATTTGGGTCTACTCCTAGTTAAAGTACTTAGTATGATATAGCGAAGCTATAGCCACTGAGTTTGTTGAATTTAGACACCAAATGGAAGAGTTAGCTTTTTGACCCTTCTTAACTTAGAAAATTACTAATTTACCCATAGTAATTTAAATGGCTATAACTAATTCATTAGACCTCAAAATTTAGTATTCTTAGACTCTATGAAATCCTTAAATAGTAACCAATAATAAACTATATAAAAATTTAGATTTCATTAAAGTGCAATTTATTAAAACCTTAGGTCAAAAACCCTAGTTTGGATCTATAGGACCCATTTCTTATCCAAATTTGGTGTACTTAATGTTTATTTTCATATTAGATAGTAAGGAATCATTTGATAATAAAAAATCTCAATTTAGAGCCCTAATCAAAAAGTAGCTTTTTGGACCCTTAAGTAGAGGCAAAACGGTCATTTTGCCCAAAATTTAGGTTAAGTATCTTTAACCCCTAGATTATCTTCTAAGTCAATAAAATAAGTATTAAAACTGTATTAGAATCCTCCAAGTTAGTAAAATTGGTTATTATGTCAAATTTGTTAAAATCCCCAAAATTTTTCTAAGTCTTTTCCTTAGGAAATTCAACACCTCACAATAAAATTATTCCTAAGATTAGGGCTAGATCATAAGATAGATTTCATTCATCGAATAACGGGGTTATTCAATGAATGAATCTTTAGATTTATTAGTTTCTAGATTTTACAACTTATTTAGATTATTTTGTCTTTCAGCATTAGATTTAGGATAGAAGATTCATCTTATTAAGTTTGATTTATTTAATAGGGTTTACCTTAATCGATAGATCACTCTTAGATTGAAGCCTAGATCTTATGTCTTATCCTTTTTGGATTATGTGAATAAGTTCAATCTCATGATGTTTAATCCAAAATCTATAGTTTAGTAGATCTTGATTAGATCTTAGGTAGAATGTCTAAATCCATCTAATTAGGATGTTGTGATTCATTTTTTAACCCATAGTCGTACTTGATTGAATTATATTAGAGCCTGATTAGTTTTAATCCTTTTAAAACTTATAAGATCATGCTTCAAGTTACACTCGATAATAAGAATTGGAGATCCCAAACTTGTGTAACTTAGAGTAGTTAGAATGGCTAAATTAGAAAATAAATGATATCATCATGTTTAGTAGAGTCCCTTGCTTACTATTTGACTTTGTGCTACACATTCTTTGAATTTTGTGCTTGTTTTCCTTAGACATATCATATAAGAAAAATGTTGTTGCATGAAAGTGAAAATTTAGAATATTAGGAAAACATTTGCATTTGGGTTTAGTTTATGGTGGATTATGGTGCACATTTACTCCAATGGACAGGGGGAAGGTGAGATCAGGATTCTTAACACCACTCATTGATAAGAGTGTGTTAAGCTTGGGACCCATTTAGTCTTGTAGATGTGCTTGACTCCTCAGTTATTTCTAAAATTGTCCACAGAAACAAAAGTAAAATAACTAAAAGATATTTGCATAGTATTATCTGCCTCTTCAGTTATACAGTATTATATTGAGATATGATTGCCCTAGTCCATAAAGGCTATAGGGATAGATTATACATTGGGCCAGATTAGCCAATTCTTTTTGATATGGCAGTTATACATTCTTTCTTTACAGGTTTTCAGCTTACTGTTTAATATAATATCGATGCATGCTATTTTAGTCAGCTGTAGATATATTGTTTTACTTGCTCATTTGTATAAATATATGTATATGATGCTAGATTTTACTGCTTATTATATGTACCATTTTTAGATTAATATTTTAAATTAGCATATATAAATGATCATCAGCATGTTTAGGTTTATATTTTTCTTTTCAGTATTTTCACTTACTATATTACATATGTATGCTCTACTTTGTTTATTTTACTTAAGGTGTGTTTTTGCCTCAATTCTTCCTTAGTTATAAATATTATATTTATAACTTATCCTCATCCCCTTGTATGCTAACTTGCTCCCATGCTAGATAGATATTTCATTTGATTTAGAGTAAAATGGTGATATTAATAAATGCTTAATAAATTACTTGCCGAAAATATACTTAGACATTTTGTCTAATAAGATTTTTCTTTATTGGTTGGGGCCCTAGCATTGTAAAACCATCAATATCAGATATTGAGCAGTTTGAGGATCCCGTGCCTGAGGAGGAGCCTTACTTAGAGGAGACGTAGCAGCTTGGACCAGAAGATACTTAGTTCCCTATTTATCCCATAGTGAGGATGTGTGATGGCTGCCCCCTTTTAAAAATATAAGAATTAAGGAGTGGTCGTCACTAAGCACATCTTATACTTAACATTAGGTTGGAATTTAAGACTCCAATCCAATCTTAAGGAAAAGATGTACTTTTCATAATAAGGTAAAGATTAACAATCACTTAATGAGTATCAGAGTGCGAAAGAAAAGTATCAATTGAAGTAATCATCCATACTATAAAGTAAGGGCATCTAACTCAGAATATATACAATACAAGAAAGTAAAGCACAATTTAGTCTTGTATTCTTACAAACATTTAAAGTTTAAGGAACTATAATGTAAAATGCTCTCATCCTCACAGAGTAAAAGTAAAGTAATCTAGTAAGTAGACCAAGGTTCCTCAGTAGTCTAAACCTCCTCCTGGATCTGCTCCTCTGTAGGCTTAATCTCCTCAAAAAGCTCAGAATCTACCATTATCAATTTCATAATGGTAGGGCCCCAGCCAACAAAGAAAAATCTTATTAGACAAAATGTCTAAGTACATTTTAAGGTAATGAATTTTAATGTATTTTAATAATATCACAACTGGAATTAAGCATAGCATAGCGGTAAAGAGACAAGAAAGGAAGAATAAATTATGAGGTAGAAACATACCTCAACTCAGGCTGCTATACAAGGTAAGTTAAGTACAAATGTAAATCTACTAAATATAAAGAAAAGTTCTAAGGAATATGATCAAACTAACATGCCAGTTATAGTACAAGTAAAAGTACTGTACTGAAAATATAAAGACTAACATCCTAACATGCTCTCAAGTAAGTAAAATGGCTGACATACAGAAAGTTCTGAAATATAAAGGAACTGCAGAAAATGAAAAATATGAAAGAAAGAAAAATATGCTGAAACGGTAAAGTAAAGTAAGTTTGAAGTGTACGTAAAGTAACTGTAAAGAGACTGAAAAGTAAATGTAAGTAGTGTAGATTAAAGTACTGTACGTGTGAGATACTCTTACTTAGTCTGCCAAAAAGTAAAGTTCATCTGATAATCTAGGAGAAACATCCCAGATTAAAGTAATATCCACCAAAGAGGCATCTAGGAGAAACATCCTAGATCCTAAAGTAGAATCCACAAAGTATCTAAAGAGCATATAGGAGAAACATCCCAATGCCAAAGTAACATACCATAGGAGAAATTCCCTAGGCAAAAGCTGTCCTAAAGTAAAGTCATACTAAATGGCAGGCTGAGTAAAATGTAAATCACATTTATAATGTTGTTTATTAATATTTCATTTAAGATTATGCATATGATATGAAACTGAAATTCAAAGTATATTATAAAGTATGTATCAAGTATTTAAATATGTCCAAAGGTGTAAAAAGGCTTAAATAACACAGAAAGTATAGCAATTTCAAATTCAAGGTATTAATAGCACTACACAAATTTTGTGATATCACATATTTTCTAATTTAAATGTACTAGCTACTCTAAGTTACATAAGATTCAGAATTATCAATGCCTACACTGTCTGTAACTTAGAATCATGAACCTACAAGTTGAACATAATTAGGATTAGCTACGTCCTAATTATAAATGAATCAAATGTCACCTATAAAGTTAAATAAGTAAATCAATCATCCTAAGTTATTATTTTATAAATCCCAAACCAAATCTTGATTAGCCAAATCAAGATTAAAAGGATAAAGAATTAAACTCCAAAGAATGAAGTTCAATTAGTTAATCACAAGGGTCATCTTAAGGACTAAGGTTTAATCCCATCTCACTGATTAAAGGTTAAGGCAAATCCTATTAAATCAAACTCAATAGGACAGATCTCCACTTCTAATTCTAAAATTAAAAGATCAAATAATCATTTAATAAATTATGAAAAATCTAATAAACTAGTAAGATCAAGGTTTCACCTTAATGAGTAACCCACTTTACCCATTAGATGAATTTTTAACCTAAGATCTACTCCTAATCTTAGGAATTAAAGCTCTTAAGTTCTAAGAGTATCACTCAGACACACATCCTAACTAAGGTTATAAGACCTAAAGGATGATCTAAGAATATTCAAAGGAAATGAAAGACCTCTCATAATTCACTTAAGTTTTACTTAAGACTTAACTTAGGGTTTTTGTCAAATTTCTAATTTGAGACTTAGAATTACTTAAATCAAGGCTTAAATCAATTTAATTACTATATATTATGATTTAGAGGTGAAATCAGGTCTTAAATTCATTAAACCCTAATTTTTGGCAAAAAGACCGTTTTGCCCTTACTTAAGGGTCTAAGATTCATCTTTATGAATTAGAGCTTAATTCTAGATTTTAATAAAGTGGAATGATTACTTACTGTCTAATATGAGTTTAGACAGTAAGTTCATTAATTTTGGTTTAGTATTAAGCCTTATAAGGTCAAATTAAAAAATTTGACCTATAAGGGCAAATTGGTAATTTTCCCCTAATGATACCTAAATTTTTTGTCAGTTTATTAAAGGTTAAGTCCTAAGCTTTCTATATAACCTAAAATCATCAAATTCTGATGTGTATTGGCTAAGTTATAGCCAATACACGTTCTAAGGTTTAAATGATAACTAAGGGTTCTTAATTAAGATCCAATTTTTCTAATTTCTCCAATTGATGACCAAATTAAGTAAAATCAGTGGTTATGATTCACAAATGATCCACTGATTTTATTTACTAGTGGTGGGTTCAATTTGGAATTTAATTGGCTAAGTTATGACCTAAATAAGGTTTAGGGTGATTACTGAGCGATTAGTGAAATTAATCATCAAATTACTAATCCAACCACACCATTAGGTTCTAATGTACTTAAGGAGTTCTTTGAAACTTAAATTGTGTAATTTGAATTATTAGATTTGCTAATATACACTAATCAAGTTTTTAGAGTAATTAGGGTTGATTAGCAATTCTAACTGTTGGATCCTAAATATTTTTATATATTATTATAAATTAGGTTTTTTTAATATATATGGATATTTAGATCACTTAATTTGGAGCTCAATTGACCAACTTATGGTCAATTGAAGTTCTATGGTTAATTGACCTAATTAGGGTTATGTCCTAAATATGATTAGTCTAAATGTAATTCAAACAGCAAAGTTAACTCTTCTAAAATGTTCCTTAGGGTTTTCTGAGTATTTTGATACCTATATTGGGTATGTTTGGATTAATGGTTTAAAAGTTATGAGCAAATGAATTAATGTGACATATTTGAATTTACTTAATACCTCTTAAATGTCACTATGCGATATACTTCTCCAAATAAAAATTTGATAGCTCCATAATATTTCTTGAAATTTCCTGATTCCATAGATATATAATTTTGTTATTATTGGATTAATATTTATTAAGATATGAATATTTAAAGTATAGGAATTTAAATAATTAAATTATATTTAATTAAACGGATTTGATTTTTTTTTTTTTACAATTTATAGTTAATTAAATTTTAACGTTTATATATCTAAATAATCTTAAGTTAATCTGCAGGATTTAAACGGTTAGCATAAATGGCGGATCTCCAATCCACGTGGCGGGCGATCATAGGCGCAGCAGAGGACGGCGGGCCCCACTGGTAGCTGCGCGGATTACATGGCTTCGGCGTTGAGGGCCCCACCAGGACGCGTGGAAGGCCCAGCGCCAACGAGTCGAGCAACTGTGCGCGGGCCTGAAGACCCGAAAGAAGCACTCGGCTTCTTCGCCTTCTCCCAGTCGCGGACGAGGCAGAAATTAGGGCATCCCCTAATGGAAGATCATGGCACTCTCAGAGACCCAACTTACTCTGAACACAAGCCTTTGATCTCTTCTTCCTAATAAGGTAAAGAAATCGAGATATGCCGGCCTCCCTAGTTCGAATCTATGATGCCCTAGAATCGATTTAGGGATAGAGGAGATATCCTAACTAGTCGATTGAATGAAGAAACATCTATCTCAGCTTTTGAAATAATTGCAGCAAATCATATATATTGGAAGTCAGTTTTAAATGAAATCGAATGTAAATGAAATGGAGAGGTGAGGTACCTGAGTGATGACAGTGGCCGAGTCTTCGATCGAATGGAATGGAGAGATCCATTGATCCCAAATTCTCATTTTTCTTTCATTCCAGAGCGATCCTAAGTGAATCTAGAGCATGGGAGGAAAGTGAGAAGGATTTACCAAGTCTGATGAGCGGTGGAAGGATGCCTGGCATTGCCGCTGGATGACGCGCGTCGAGACTTCTGCCGCGTGTGAGGGTCGCGAGAACGATGATCCTCAGCCGTCTGATTGAGCGATCAGACGATGCAGATGGATTGCTTTGATCAAACGACAGAACTTAGAAGTGGAGTGACGTCGTGAGACTTAAGCAACGGTAGGGTTTAAATAGCGGATGGCGCCGTTAATTACTTTTTAAATAATATTAATATTATAATAATTTAATTAAATTTCATTAATCAAAATTAATTAATTAAATGCATTCCAAAATTTTTCAATATATCACCCCTAGCTAATTGAGGGGTGAGGAACACAACGGCGCACTCAGATTTTTTATTCGACGAGTATTTATTTATTTAATTTTTTAGGTATTTAAATAATATTAAAATATTTGCCAAAAATCTAACGACTTTCAAATGTATCCAAAACATCACTCCTAGCTAATTTGGGGGTGGTGAATACAATGGCGAAGTTAGATTTTTGATTCAAGGTCAAAATAAAAAGTCAATTATTTAGGGTTTTAGAATTTTCAAGAAATCAGGTTTTGATCCATTTGATCCCTGATTTGATCTAGATCTTAGAGGTGAATTCTAAATGACTTAATTAAGAGTTTAGAACCATAATTAAGACTTAGATTAGTCTTAATTGACCTAGGTAACAACTTGAGTTGTTACAGGATGAGAGTTATTTATTTCATTTCATAAACTTTACTTAAAATGTTGTAATAATATAGGTACTGTGATTGTGTTTACTTTCTGCACATTATTATTTTCTGAGCTATTTCATTTTATTTCATGTCTGATGTATGGTGAATGGATGTAATATTTACTTCTTTTTTGCTTCTGTACTCTGTATGTATGTTAAACTTAGTGACTGAGTCTCTTATTTATTCTGTGCACATCCTTCTCTTAGTAGTGGGCTGTGGATCTTACATAATCCAATAATAAGTGAGGGATTTGCCAAAGTGGCACACCGCTCCTTAGTCTAATGATTGCGGACTTAAGGTGTGGGGTGCCACAGTTGGTATCAGAGAATTTCATAAGGTGTTAGATTGGAAATTGTATTCCACTCTACCTAATGGATGATTCTTCTACCAATCAGTCATTAACTAAATACAGGAGTTACATCCAAACACCATGATCAAGATCTCAAAATAATAAGAGTACAAGGATGATGCTTAGGTGGCATCACCAGCAATTTGAAGATAGGTGGGAATACACCGTCCAACTTCATCGGCAGCACGAGAAGTACGTAGAAGGAGTGTCTGACCCTGAAGTCTGAATGCTAAATCAATTAATCCAACAAAGTGTATTCAGGGGATACGATCACCCCATTGCAGCCAAGGAGTGACTGAAGCGGGTAGATTTTGTGTTTGGAATTATTAACTGCCTAGACAACATTAGGATCCTCATTGTAAACCGCCTCCTACATGACAAAGCCAAGGATTGGTGGAGCGTCACCCTACGAGCACTCACCCATCAACATGTAGGATTGCAAAGGGAGGTCACCTATGTGGACTTCTACCGTGCCTTCACCACTAGATATATCGGATATATCTTTTAGCTTTCATTTCTATGATGACTCTTCCCAGGCCTTCACTGAAGAATACATAGGATAGACTCTATATTTTCCCAATTATTGTATTTCATTATTTGATGTTTTATCTACTATTTCTGATGATGTAGGTTTATTTCTATTTCTGATTAATAAAAGAGGTGAAATGTTATGATCCCCTATTTTTTGAATTTTTGAAAGTGTGTTGTTTTTAATTCAGACTCTAGTAGAAGACAATGAATTCTAGATAGAGCCCCACTCCTGCTCACTCTAACACTTCCTCCAGCGAAGTAAGTGCCTTACTAGAGGCGATCAAAATTATGGTGGAATCCCACCACAAACAAGCAAAATCCAGCCAAAGACAGACTAAGAAGGTCGTCGATACTCAGGCCAAGCAGGCCAAGAGATTGGAGCGATTGCTGGTTGCTCAGATAAGCCATAACCATACCACAACTGAAGTTGCACCAACATTACAGTACTCCCATCAACATCACATTCAGTCCGCAGATGGACTATTGCACAGTTTCCTCCGCTTGAGACCCCCCACCTTCAATGGGAGTCTCTTTGCGGTTGACACGGCCACCTGGATAAAAATGATGGAGAAGAACCTGACAAGCATAAAGTGCCCTGATTCAGAGGTGGTCCGTCTCACTACCCACCTTCTACAAGATGAGGCCAAGTACTGGTGGGACACCACCCGTAGCACGCAATTTGCCGGGAACTGTTAGAGGACATCATATGGGATGAATTCATTGAGGCCTTCCAATCCCGCTTCATTCTTCTATCTGCCAAACAACGCTTAGGAGACAGAGTTACAACAGGGTGACCGATCTGTAGCTGCATTCGAGGTAGAGTTTCATCGCCTTACCAGGTTTTCCACTAGCTTGGTTCCTACTGAGCCAGACCACTGCCACTATTTTCAGAGCGGCCTGCAACCCTCCATCAGGAGCCAAGTAATCCCTTTTCGCATAACAAACTTCGTGGAGCTACTTGAAACTGCCAAAGTAATAGAGCAGGACTAGGCCAGGGAAGGACTCAAAAGGATTATCGGGTCCACGTCATTCCAGCAGATTCTCCCCAAATGAGCCAGGGTATACCAGCTCGAGGTTGAAGTTCCTCTTGCCGATCTATTTAATGGGTGCGCAGAACCACACTGTATGGTCGGTGTTACCACGGGAGTCGTGTCTGCTTTACTTGCAGATGGCCAGGCCACGGATTCTACCACTGTACGGCTACAGAAACAATTGATGGAGATCAAATCGACCATTCCAAGTGTCGCCAAGCCTTTGACTTATTTTAGAAGCCTGCGGCAGCTCGTCCAGCACCACCCTCTACTTTAGCTGTGAGACGCAAGACATCTAATGTTTCTCACCCAAATGCACCTCAACCACCTCCACGACAGACCTATAACAACAGGCCTGCACTGGCCCTGCACGTGTATACACCCTCACACCAGTTGAGGCTGCTGAAGACAATCACATGGTATCAGGTACACGCTCTCAAACCTCTTTTATCTCTATAATTATTACTTGCTTTACGTAGTTAATAATTAATTACCTCTGTAATTAGGTTCGATTTGCATAAATAACAAACCCTGTAACATTCTATTTGACACTGGAGCTAGTCATTCCTTTGTGTTTGATGGCTGGGCAAAATCACTTAACCTACCCTTGTATCGCCTGACCAATCCTCTAAATGTTGGGTTACCTTCTAGAACCCAATTGCCACCTCGCCAGTTCTGCAAGTTACAAATTCCAACTGAGAATGAGAAGTATGAAGCCAAGTTAGTAGTTCTTCCAATAGCCAACTTTGATGTAATATTGGCATGAATTAGCTAAGCCAGCATAACGCCACTATCATCTGTACAAAGAAGAAGATTACCTTAGGAAGTGGTAGTAAGGCCAGATACTTTATTGGTAACCTTAGCACTCGAGCTTCACTAATCAATGCTATAAAAGCAAAGAGATTTGTTTAGAAAGGTTGTGATGCCTTCCTAGTAACAATACTAGGAGAAAAGAAAGAAGGTGTTTCCTTATCCGAGAACCCCGTCGTCTGCAAATTCACTGACATTTTCTTAGAAGACTTACTCGTTCTTCCTCCTATACGAGATGTGGAATTTGCAATTGACACCATTCCAGGAATGCAGCCCATCTCTAAAGCTCCTTACCGTATGGCGCCCAAGGAATTGCATGAGTTGAATAAACAGTTACAAGAACTGCTGGAGAAAGGTCTCATTAGGCCAAGCTCATCATTTTGGGGAGCACCGGTACTATTCATAAAGAAGAAAGATGGTTCTATGCGTATGTGTATTGACTATCGTGAACAGAATAAAGTCACGATAAAAAACAAGTATCCGTTGCTGCACATAGATGACATATTCGATCAGTTGGCAGGAGCCAAGGTATTTTCTAAAATTGATCTGCGATCGGGCTATCATCAACTGAAAGTCAAGGACTCAGATGTCAAGAAGATAGCCTTCAGAACTCATTATGGACACTACGAGTTTTTAGTGATGTCATTTGGGTTGACAAATGCACCATCAATATTCATGGACCTAATGCAGCGCATCCTTAAACCATACCTTGATAAATTCGTATTCGTTTTCATTGACGACATCTTAATCTACTCCAAGAACCAGAAAAAGCATGAAGAGCACTTATGAATAGTACTAGAAAAATTGTGTAACCATAGAATTTATGCTAAATATTCCAAATGCAAGTTTTGGCTCGATTCAGTAGCTTTTCTGGGGCATGTGGTAGATGCCCAAGATATTAGAGCCGATCAGAACAAAGTCAGCGCTATCCAGGAATGGGTTCAGCCCAAGACAGTGACCAACATCAGAAGCTTCTTAGGCTTATCTGGTTACTACAGGAGATTTGTAAAGGGCTTCTCCCAGATAGCCTCACCACTCACCAAGCTCACAAAGAAGGCCGTACCATTTGAATGGTCGCCAGCTTGTGAGGCAGCTTTCCAAGCATTGAAAGATGCACTTTCATCTGCACTAGTTCTAGTTTTTTCTAAAGAAGGGGTAAACTATCAAGTCTATACTGATGCCTCTGGTATAGGCTTAGGTGCCGTATTAATGCAAGAAGGAAGAGTCATCGCGTATGCTTCTCGTCAGTTGAAGCCCCATGAAAGGAACTATGCAGTTCATGATCTCGAGTTAGCCATTGTAGTGCTCGCCCTAAAAATCTGGCGTCACTATCTCTATGGGATTCAGTGCTCAATCTTTACAGATCACTAGAGTTTGAAATACATATTCACTCAATGAGAGCTAAACTGCAGACAGAGAAGGTGGCTAGAATTAATCAGTGACTATGACCTTGATATCCAGTATCACCCTGGAAGGGTGAATGTTGTAGCTGATGCTCTGAGCCGTCATGCCACTCTCAATGCTTTTATCTCCAAGAGTCATCTGGAAGAAGAATTCCATAAACTAGACATCTTATTAGCATGTAGTGACCAAGTCAGTTCAATGCTCTCAATGATTAATGTGGAGCCCACATTCTATAGAAATGTATCCATTACTCAAACTAAAGATGATGAGTACCTAAACTTCAAACAAGCCATCAAAAGTGGTTGTCGTACCGATATTCAATTTCATAAAGGTGCCATCTATCAAGGAGATCGCTTATGGATCCCTAAGTCCATGAATCAGGAAGTGCTAGTTGAAGGTCATAATTCCGGATACCAAGTTCATCCGGGGAGTTCAAAAATGTACCAAGACCTGAAATAATCTTTCTGGTAGCCAGGGATAAAGAAAAGTGTAGCTGAGTTCGTCGCGAAGTGCCATGCTTATAATTTAGTCAAGGTAGAGCATCAGAGACCAGGTGGTCTGCTTCACCCACTTGAAATTTATGAATTAAACTGGTTAGATATATCGATGGATTTTGTTATGGGTTTTCCTCATGCAAGATCTGGAGCCGACGCTATTTGGGTAATAGTTGACCGATTGACTAAGTCTGCTCATTTCATTCCAGTTCGGCAGCCAAATTCAGTTGAGAAACATGCAAAACTCTACATCAAAGAGACATCAAGCTCCATGGGATTCCCAAGTCAATCGTATCTGACAGAGATAGTCGATTCACCTCCAAGTTCTGGCAAGCCGTACTTCAGGATCTAGGCACAACTCTAGCGATGAGTACAGCCTTTTATTCGCAAACAGATGGTCAGACGGAATGAGTAAATCAGGTTCTCGAATACCTACTCAGATTGTATATACTTGACTTTGCTGGATCTTGGGAAGATCACCTCCCATTAGTGAAGTTCACCTATAATAATAATTTTCAAGTTAGCATCGAGATGGCTCCATATGAAGCCTTGTAAGGCAGGAAGTGTAGTACTCCATTGGCATGGTCAAAAATAGGCAGTGTTTAGATGTATGGATCTGAATTAGTGGAAGAGACAAACAAGAAAATTCAGTTGATTCAACAACGAATTCGTGCATCCCAGGACTGCCAGAGTAAATACCACGACCTTCATCATCGTCCTCTGGAGTTTAATATTGGAGACTTTGCATACCTAAAAGTTAGTCGAATGAAAGGAGTCTCTAGATTCGGCATAGCTGGAAAACTTAGTCCCCGCTATGTTGGTCCTTTCGAAGTAGCAGCCAAAATAGATTCTTCTGCCTACAAACTCAATCTTCCAGATTACTTCACAGCAGTCCATAATATATTTCATGTGTCGTCACTAAGGAAGTGCCTCAGAGATCCATCTCACCTCGTGCAGTTCCTAGAAATTTAGATCCAGCCTGATCTATTATACGTTAAGGAGCCAATTCGAATTCCGGTCCGTGATCGCAAGCAACTTAGGAGTCATGCTATCAATATGCTCAAAGTTCATCGGAAGAATCATTCTTGTAATGAAGCCACCTGGGAGAAAGAATCTGATATGCGAGTCAAATATTCTAGAATCTTCAAGAATCCAGGTACTCTTTCCTATCATTATAAGCTTCCAAATTCAATTTATGTTTTTATTCTTGCCATTTCTTTCCACTTGAGTGATGTCGAGGACGACATCATTTTTAAGTGGGGGAGTCTGTAATATCCCAAGTTGTTACTCTTGTCAATTAATACTAATCTCCATCCTAATCTTGATCCTATGTATTAATCAAGTCATTAGGAGTCATCCACTAAGACCTGGTCCAAATTAAGAGTCAAACAGATCAAATCCTGATTCTTGGAAAATCCAAAAACCCTAAAATTTAACCTATCTAAACTGACCTCAAATCAAAAATCGGACTTCTCCATTATGCTAATTGCCCCCAAATTAGCTAGGGGTGATGTTTTCGAGTCAATTGGAAGTCATCGAAATTTCGATGAATATTTTAATAATATTTAAATACCCGAAAAATAGGAAAATTTTGATGAATTAAAATCCGACTTTATTGTTGCGATCCTCACCCTTGAATTAGCTAAGGGTGAAATTTTGTAATTTTTCGGAGCACATTTATAAAATCCAAATTTTTCTTTATTTTTTGAATTAATTTCTTAAATTAATCAAAATATTTCATTTTCCCTCTCTTTTTCTCTTGCCTATGCTCAGCCTCCCCCTCCTTCCTAGCAGCTTCCTCCCATCCCATGCACTCAAGTGGTTGCTGCCATTTTTCTTCCCATCCATGCTAATGGGAAGGCTCTTAATGGAGCCTTGTCCCCCCTCGTCTTCCTTAAAATGCAGCTTCAGCTCCTCTTCTTCCTCTTTTGCCCAGCTGAAGCTCTCCCCCTACTTCACATTCTTGTTGTACTTACTGCTGGAAGAAATCTTAGCCCCTTCCTCTTCTTTCTAGCAGTTGAAGAAGAAGAAGAAAGGTCCCCTCAAGCTCCCAAGCCCCCTGCAGAAAACCGAGCTTCCTCCTCTTTTTTCTTCCATTTGAAACCCAAGGTACTTCCTTTCCCCCATTGAATATATTCAATGGCTACTTCATTTCACTCTTATGCCTAGTTTGCATCCTTAGAAATCTGTACTTAAGGTATGAAGTTCATTAGAGCTCATTAAGATTATGATTTTAGGAAGATAAAACTATCATATTTATTTTCCTTTCTGCATACCCAGGTATTTAACCCCACTATTTGCATTGATAATTTAAACTTTTGGTATTGATTTGAGTATCAATGGAAAAGTCTCGAAAAGAGCTTTCCAACGGTATATGGCACCACACATGAAGTGCTCTAGGTTGAGAGTAATTGAGCCCGACAGTTGACCCATTGTTGTTTTCGCACAGGCAAAATTACTTTCTGGCGCTCCAGCGCTCTGCAGCGCCCCAGTTTCGTATTATAGTCCACTATAGCACGCCATAGTGCATAAGTTACAATTTTGGATCCAGTACAGTGCGTTGGAGTGCCCAAGTTTCTTGTAGGGTATGCTATAGCGCGTCATAGCACTTAAATTGAGAATTTGGGTCCGCTACGGCGCGCTACAGCGTGCCGTGGCGCCCAGAAATATTGAAATGATCATAACTTGGTCATTTAGACTCCAAATTTAGAAATTTAAAGTGCTAGTTAGCTTAGAATTTTTAGTGCCTACAATAATCTAAAATAATATTTAGGTTTCAGACTCTAGAAAAATAAAAAATGACCAAAATAACCCTAACTATAATTAGGTCATAACTTGACCAGTTGAAGTTCAATTTGGGTCTACTCCCAGTTAAAGTACTTAGTGTGATATAGGGAAGCTATAGTTACTGATTTTGCTGAATTTAGACACCAAATGGAAGAGTTAGCTTTTTGACCCCTCTTAACTTAGAAAATTACCAATTTATCTTTAGAAATTCAAATGGCTATAACTATTTCATTAGACCTTTGAATTTAGTGTTATTAGACTCTATGGAATTCTAGAATAGCAACCAATAGTAATCTATATAAAAATTTAGATTTCATTAAATTGCAATTTACTAAAATGCCTCTTAGGTCAAAAACCCTAATTTGGATCTATATGACCCATTTCTTATCCAAATTTGGTGTACTTACGGTCTATCTTCATGTTAGACAGTAAAGAATCATTTGATAATAAGAAATCCTAATTTGAAGCACTAAATCAAAAAGTAGCTTTTTGGACCCTTAAGTAGAGGCAAAATAGTCATTTTGCCCAAAATTTAGGTTAAGTATCTTTAACCCTTATATTATCTTCTAAGTTAATAAAACAAGTATTAAAATTGTATTAAAATCCTTTAAGTGAGTAAAATCGGTTATTAGGTAAAATTTTTTAAAATCCCCAAAATTTCTTTAAGTCTTTTTCTTAGGAAATTCAACACCTCACAATAAGATTATTCCTAAGATTAAGGCAAGATCATAGGATAGATTTCATTCATTGAATAACAGAGTTATTCAATGAATGAATCTTCAGTTTTATTAGTTTTTAGATTTTACAACTTATTTAGATTATTTTGTCTTTCAATATTAGATTTAGGATAGGAGATTCATCCTATTAAATTTGATTCGCTTAATAGGGTTTACCTTAATTGATAGATCACTCTTAGACTAAAGCCTAGATCTTATGTCTTATCCTTTTTGGATTATGTGATTAAGTCCAATCTCGTGGTATTTAATCCATAATCTATAGTTTAGTAGATTTTGATCAGATCTTAGGTAGAACGTCTAAATCCTTCTAATTAGGATGTTGTGATTCATTTCTTAACCCATAGTCGTACTTGATTAAATTAGATTAGAACCTGATCAGTTCTAATCCTTTTATAACTTACAAGGTCATGCTTCTAAGTTACACTCGATAGTATGAATTAGAGATCCTGAACTTGTGTAACTTGGAGTAGTTAGAATGGTTAAATTAGAAAATAAATGATATCACCTTATTTAGTAGAGTCTCTTGCTTACTATTTGACTTTGTGCTATGCATTTCTTGAAATTTGTGCTTATTTTCCTTGAACATATCATATAAGAAAAATGTTATTGCATGAAAGTAAAAACTTAGAATATTAGGAGACCATTTGTATTTGGGTTCAGTTTATGGTGGATTATGGTGCACATTTACTCCAATGGATAGGGGAAAGGTAAGATTAGGATGCCTAACACCACTCATTGAGGAGAGTGTGTTAAGCTTGGGACCCATTTAGTCTTACAAACATGCTTGACTCCTCAGTTATTTCTGAAATTGTCCATAAAAATAAAAGTAAAATAACTAAAAGATATTTGCATAGTATTATCTGTCTCTTCAGTTATACAGTGTTATACTGTGATATGATTTCCCTAGCCCATAAAGGCTTTGGGAATAGATATATATATTGGGCCAGATTAACCAATTCTTTCTTATATGGCAGTTATGCATTCTTTCTTTACAGTTTTTTAGCTTACTATGTATTATGATATTGATGTATATTATTTCAATCAGATATAGGTATATTATTTTATCTGCTCACTTGTATAGATACATGTATAGGATGCTAAACTTTACTGCTTATTATATGTATTATTTTCAGATTAATGTTTTAAATTAGCATATATCAATGATCATCATCATGTTTAGGTTTAGATTTTTCATTTCAGTATTTTCACTTACTATACTACATATGTATGCCCTACTTTATTTAGTTTATTTGAGGTGTGCCTTTGCCTCAATTCTTGCTTAGTTATAAATATTACATTTATAACTTATCCTCATCCCCTTGTATGCTTACTTGCTCCCATACTAGATAGCTGTTTAATTTGGTTTAGAGTAAAATGATGATATTAACAAATGCTTAATAAATTACTTGCCTAAAATATACTTAGACATTTTATCTAATAAGATCTTTTTTATTGGCTGGGGCCCTGACATTGTGAAATTAACAATATCAGATATTGAGCAATTTGAGGATCCCATGCCTGAGGAGGAACCTTACTTAGAGGAGGCGCAGCAACTTGGACTAGAAGATACTTAGTTCCCTTTTTATTCCATAGTGAGGATGAGAGTTATTTATTTTATTTCACAAACCTTACTTAAAATATTATAATAATAAAGGTACTGTGATTGTGTTTACTTTCTGCACATTATTATTTTCTGAGCTATTTCATTTTATTTTATGTATGATGTTTGGTGAATGGATGTAATGTTTACTTCTTTTTCACTTCCACACTCAGTATGTATGTTAGACTTAGTAACTGATTCTCTTATTTAATCTGTGTACATCCTTCCCTTAGCAGTGGGTTGTGGATCTTACCTAATCCAATGATAAGTGAGGGATTTGCCAGAGTGGCACACCGCTCCTTAGGCTAATGATTGTGGACTTAAGGTGTGCGGCGCCACACTTGCACCTTCCAATAATTTTAAGAAATTGATATAGTGGTAGGATACAAGATGTTCCTAAGTCGAGTCTCCTACACCTTCGAGGAAATGACTAAATCTAGCTTCTTCAATCCTCACCAAATTAGGAGAAAAACTTTGTTGCATCCTCACTTAAATCTCATTGATTAAGACTCACTTAACATCTTGAGTCTACTGGATCTACTTAACATTTATTAGTGATTGGGTAGAAGGAGGAATGAACTCTTCTCTAAGGACTGATTTAAATTCAACCCAAAAAATCTCCTCAACACTACTTCAGCACTAAAGAATTCAGCTTGCCATTCCACCAATACTTGACATCTTTGATGAACAAGTGAGTGGTTAAGCAAATAGCTTAGCTACTATGGCACTTAATATATGAAAGGTCTTTCTTAATTTAACATCACCCGATTGGTTGCTTCAATGGAAGAAGCAGACTCAATAAAGGTTGGAGGATTGAGTTGAACAAAAATATAGAGGAATCCATCCACAGCTAAACTTAATATAGCTTTAGGTTTGGCATGAAAGATTTGAGAATAAGGCAGATTAATTACTCTAGGAGCTGCTTGATTTTGCAACTCACCCAAAAATTTTTAGCATCTCCAACAAGATCTTTATCATAGCTAACAAGGTTCTTGATCTTCGCTAAGGATGAAGGAGAATTGGAAATTGATACCTCTTCAATAGAGATGATTGGAATGATTGATTCAAAATTTAAAGATAAAGAAAGACAACTTGCCAATTATGAAATAGAAAAGGTATTCCTTAATACTAGGAATCTCTGTAGTGGAATTTGGAAAATGCTTAAGGAACATTTTAGATTAAGTGTCTAGATCTACGTGAAGATTAATATTTAAAGGTTCTTACAATCTAAGTTAAGTTTGTCATAAATAAGATAAGATGTTTACTAGCCTAAGATATCACTTAATTGTATTTATTATACAGTGTTGTTTGCTTTTGGATGAATGGATATCTTTATCTTAACTTAAAGTTCTCAACTTGGCTCTGATAACAAAACTGTGGCGACCCCAATATTGAGTGATAACAAATCTCAATATTAATACGCCACCATAATATCTAATACTAGATTAGAATGAAACTAATCCAAATCATTAGATACAGTGTTTGGACATGGATTTAGAAGAGGGTCTTAAGTTAAGATGGAATGAATTTTATGAAATGTGTTATATAAAATACATTTGAAGATGAAATTCATGTAATAACATATGGAAATGTAATTTAAAAATAATTGATGTGAGTACTTGCGATTCTAGATATGAAAATTCAAAATATTTAACATGTGAAACATGAATCTACAATTTTTCCAAATTATTCTAAGTCAATAATTTCTTAAGAATTTTCACAGAGTTTCTGCTATAAATGGCTAAAAAAAAACATGCAATGTAGACATACAAGTCTTCCATTCCAATGGACAATTTTTTAAAAGTACAGAAACTTTCCAGTTCTAATATAAAGTCAATCTGTTACATGGGATTGCTTATTTCTAGTTCTAATATAAAATCAACCCATTAGTTCACGGAATAAGCATGTACATTGATACTTAAGCGATTACATAAAAGGATTTAGGGATTTGAAGGATTCCTAGATATGTGGTTGCAGATCTAGGGTTTTTGAGAGGGGTTCGATCGGCACCCGCTGAACTGCAAAGGTCCTAATCCGAGCATAGATAGAGACCTAAGTGCAGGCTAGGTCCTTAAAGTCTCCTGGACGGAGTCTACAAGGTGGGAGGAGGTCGCCGATAGGCCGGAGCTCGCGATGGGGTGCCGCGTGTCGCGGGAGATCCTCGCGAGGAGGGAGATAGGCGGGAGCCGTCTGATCCTTAATGAGACGGCTTAGATTGACCATCTGATTAGATGGCAATCCTTAACGATGCGCTCAATTAGTCGAACGATGTCGGCTATTTGATGGCACCGCGATTTTAAATTTCTTAATTAATATTTAATTAATTAATAATAAATCTAATTTATTTATTTATTTTATTTCCCAAAAATCTCAAATATTCACCCCTAACTAATTAAGGGGTGAGGAACACAACAGCGAGTTCGGATATTCGATTTGATGAGTATTTTATTTTCCTAATTTTGGGATATTTAATATTATTAAAATATTCGATGAAATTTTGACGACTTCTGATTGCCACCAAAACATCAACCTTAGCTAATTTGGGGGCAATGAGCGCAATGGCGAAGTCCAATTTTTGATGTGAGATCAATTTAGATAGATCAATTTCTAGGGTTTCTAGATTTTTTTCAAAAATCAGGATTTGATCCATTTGACTCCTAATTTGGATTGGGTCTTGATGGTGAACTCCAAATAACTAAATTAGAGTACTAAGACTGAGATTAGGACCTAAATTAGTCCTACTTGGCTAGGGTAATAACTTGGGTTGTTATAAGTACCTTATATAATACTTAAGATAAGAATACTACACTTATCTTAAGGATTAGTACTCAGCCCTCTTCTCTTGAGGTTGAGTTTCAGCAGTTCTTGTGCTTAGTAGGTTTATTTGAGGAAGTTATATTTCCTTCCTGAGTAACGCACCATTTCAATGCCAATTGTTATTCCTTAAAATAATTGTGCATGGTGACGAGACGGGACGTTACAATCTTGAACATCAATAATGTACAATAAATTCACTGACTTTGTTATTAACCAATAATTAAGCAAATGATCTTAGTTTGGCCAAGTTAGGAGTTTAACCCTAACTTGTCTGGATTAAGACCTAAATCTTAATCACATCAAATAAGATATCTAATTTGAAGAATTATAAAACTTGCATGATCTCAATAATACTTATTGATTTGACATTGATCTCAAACTAGTAAATTAGGAGTATTAAGATCCACAACAAACTCATATGATTGACCATCTGAACCTAATCCTTAGATATTTGATTTTCTCCAAAGAAAGATCATTAGTATAAACTGAATTTTAAAATAAGATTGCTTTATGAAAAGGTCAATTTCTTATAATTCATATGATTATCTCATAATTATAGTATAGGCTATAACCAGATGGGCTTACCCATCTTAGATGTATAACCCAGCCTATTGTATTAAGTCTTGAAATCTTAAAATGAATCTTATGACTTAGATTATATTTGTACATTTCAGTGCTTAGAGAGTTAAGACTGAATTATTAATGGTTTAATTCAATCAATTGATAGACTTTAAAATAAATGAACTATTAAGGTAGGAAGAGCTTATATCTAAATTTGAGGTAGAAGCTTAGATGAATCATTCAGATCTTTAGATTTTGATCTTAGATTCTTATGGTAGAATAACCTAAAGACTCTAAAATGAGATTATTCCTTGTGCTAGTATCCTAAGTTGAGTGAATTTCATGTCACATTCATGGAACCTTTGAATAAGACTTGCCATAAGAGAGTGTGGATTCATTTAGTCTAATATTCCTTGGATTTTAAATTAGTTAGTTTAGAAATGATAATATTAATATTGTCATGTGGAGATTTTAGTGCATGTTCATATGACTGATTCAATTTATTATGACATAAAATTGGTTGATTTGTCCTAAATAAGATTATAAAAGGGTTTTGTCCCCTTATCTTTGTGCTCATCGGTGCAGTTCAGTTTAGGACATACATCCCACTTTTAAAGTATGTTTAATTAAGCTATTAAACCTCTTAGTTTAAGATAATAAACTGTCAAAGGGTTTCATCCCCTTATCTTTGTGCATATTGATAAGTGTAGTTAAACAAACTAAGTAATTTATATTACCTTTCTTAAAACGTACTCAAAGTAATGTATCAATTAGGGTATTGAATATCTTAGTTTGAGAGAAGAAATTGTAAAAGGGTTTTGTCCCCTTATCTTTATGTGCATTAATAAGTGCAGTTAAACAAACTAATAAATTCAAGTTTACCTTCTTAAATACTTACTTCATATGTACATGTACTTACACATGTAATAATCTAGGAATATGTGATTGGAATTGTGATAGATTCTAAATTTAGTAGATATAAGCATGAGTGCTTATTAGAATGATTATGAGTATTAAAAATTATATTAAATGATTATTTTCTTGAAATGGATTTCTAGTTTTTGATAATTTTATGAATCATGTTGAATTGAAATCATTGGCATAATTGCATAAGCATAAGCATGAAAGCATTGTGAAATATGGGATACATCATGCATCATTATTGGTATGACCTACGGGATGCAGCATGCATTATGGATATTAGGATTCTTTGGGGTGCATGAGGCACCAAATGCATAATGACAGCATAAATCAGTGGCATAATCAGATGCATAATCAGTGACATATCACACAGTCTTATTTCAGCTTTTATTTAGTTTTAGCTTTTTTACTATTTTCTATTTTTAGTATTTAGTCTTTTACCTGCCATTTTATCTTATTTTCAATTTTGTATATTTTCACACTTTTCAACTATTTTAGTACTTTTCTATAATTTGTTTAAATTGCTTAAAGGTTAAACTTTAGATAAATATAATTATTCAGAATATTTTTCAATGTGTTAGACTCATTATCTAACACATGGTAGTTTTGGGACCCGATAATTTTCTAAACCTGGAGCAGCCTGTGGAGCTAGTTCAAGAGGCTTCATAGGAGATCCAGGAGGAGTTCGTGGAGCACTAGAGGACTCTACATCAGCATTTATATTTTTGTATTAGTTTATTTACAGTTCAGTCTCTGGACTATTTTTTGTATTATTATTCAAGTAAATTATTTGTAATAACTCTGAATATATTTTCTTTTATTTTTTGAGATGAAAACTTTACTTAGCCTCTATAATGAATATTTCTAGATGTATGCTTTAGCTTCTGTACTCTGTGTTTACTACTATGTATACTTAGTATTATGATGTGATCAGCATATTGGAAATGCTGTTATACTTATATATATTGAATTCCTCATATTCCATTGATAATATATATATATAATATTGTCTAATACTTAAGATAAGGCTTTGAACTTATCTTAAAGATTAGTCCAGTAGCTTTTGTTTCAACAGGATTATTTGGGGAGGCTCAGTAGTCCTTCCTAAGTAGCACACTGTTCTGCCACCAATTGTTAACTCCTTTGAATGTGGCGATGGGATGGGGCGCTACACAAACTGTTAGATTGAAAGATTATTATTTGGCAAACTCCCCATATAAGAGATCTTCATTAGAATCATTAGTGTATGAATAGTAATAAATAATATATAAACCTTAAAATCATTATTAGACATATAAATAAAATAAAATCTTGAGGAAAGCCTATGTATAGATCTAAGCTATTGAGAATAATTTTAGAAAATATTGGATTGGTTATAATAAACTAAACTTTAGAATATGATTCAAAGGTATCATAACTTGGGATTTATGATAACTTAGAGGTATCACTAATGAGATTGCACTTAGCATATATAATTGAATTATAGATAAATTGGATTATGAACCACCCGATTCGATAAATCCCTAAACTTACTTGTAGTAATGGAAAATTGAATCATTGTCAACCCTAAGCACATAAAATTATTCAATAATATAGATTTTAACTCTCATTTAGCATTTATAGATATAAATGATTTTTCCATAATATAAAACTTAATTAAATCATTATTTTTCAAAACTCACCTTATTATTATATTATGTATTAAATTAACTTAGAGATCTATGATATCTAAGTTAATTTAGGGGTTTTTTATTAATCCTAATCCTTATAATATATAATTAAAAATAAAAAAACAATAGATATCATGTGGTTTACAATAATTTGTTAATCCTTAAAATGCTACAACACATTGAAGCTAATTCCTTGAAATCATGTATTAAAGACATTATGTATAATAATAAATATTTAAAATATACTTCAGAGAGGTTTATTTGGTAGATTACAGTACAGCTGTCATTACTTGGGCAGGTTATTGGAGTATCTGGAGACCACATAATGGTTTTAAGGGGGAATGTGTGTGTTTATAGTTGACCCCACTTTTAGATAAGTTGAGTAGACATACTCAACTCATCACTTTTTCTGCACCCACAGAATAAATGCAAGATAAATAAATCATAAATTGCATATCTCACAATCTTATTGCTTGTGATGGATTTTTACAGTCTTATGATTATGTTTATTCAGTTCTTTTAAACTGAGATTGCTTTACTTACTTTATTATAGCAGTTCATTACTTCAGTTTTACTTACAGCACTTACAATATAGTTTTCTTTTATATCACATGCAAAATTAACTATACTATCTCTTTACTTAGCATATGAATCATTTGGACTTATTCATATTTTCCTTATCATACCCTATATCTATCTTACTAATTTATTTGAAGTAGGAATAAATAATTAAATTGAGTAATATGAACCTTTCTTACTTTACAACTTTTAGATGTTATTTACATTTTTATTCATTTCTTGCAAAATGCTTTACTTATATTAAAATTTTAAATGATTAATGTGATATTTATACAAAAATAATGTACCCTTAAATTATACTTAGACTTTTTAAAGTCAAATCACTTGTTTCTTTTATTTGGCTGTGTCGTACCGTATTATAAACCAAAAATAGTAGACAAAAGATTGGATCAAACTTGGTACCTAATGGAGAGCCTGAGCTTTAGCTGTGTGCTGAAGACTCTCTTTTAATCATAATTACATTTTTTGCTTATGTGAGGATGAGTGATAACATTCTCAAACTTGTAAATTAAATTTTTATGTGATGTTTTAAGCTGTTATTTCTTGTTATAAGTTTTGTATTATGAATGATGAATGTTTGATTAAAAGTTTTGAGTTTCATTTAGTCTAATATTCCTTGGATTTTAAATTAGTCAGTTTAGAAATGATAATATTAATATTGTCATGTGGAGATTTTAGTGCATGTTCATATGACTGATTCAATTTATTATGACATAAAATTGGTTGATTTGTCCTAAATAAGATTATAAAAGGGTTTTGTCCCCTTATCTTTATGCTCATCGGTGCAGTTCAGTTTAGGACATACATCCCACTTTTAAAGTATGTTTAATTAAGCTATTAAACCTCTTAGTTTAAGATAATAAACTGTCAAAGGGTTTCATCCCCTTATCTTTGTGCATATTGATAAGTGTAGTTAAACAAACTAAGTAATTTATATTACCTTTCTTAAAACGTACTCAAAGTAATGTATCAATTAGGGTATTGAATATCTTAGTTTGAGAGAAGAAATTGTAAAAGGGTTTTGTCCCCTTATCTTTATGTGCATTAATAAGTGCAGTTAAACAAACTAATAAATTCAAGTTTACCTTCTTAAATACTTACTTCATATGTACATGTACTTACACATGTAATAATCTAGGAATATGTGATTGGAATTGTGATAGATTCTAAATTTAGTAGATATAAGCATGAGTGCTTATTAGAATGATTATGAGTATTAAAAATTATATTAAATGATTATTTTCTTGAAATGGATTTCTAGTTTTTGATAATTTTATGAATCATGTTGAATTGAAATCATTGGCATAATTGCATAAGCATAAGCATGAAAGCATTGTGAAATATGGGATACATCATGCATCATTATTGGTATGACCTACGGGATGCAGCATGCATTATGGATATTAGGATTCTTTGGGGTGCATGAGGCACCAAATGCATAATGACAGCATAAATCAGTGGCATAATCAGATGCATAATCAGTGACATATCACACAGTCTTATTTCAGCTTTTATTTAGTTTTAGCTTTTTTACTATTTTCTATTTTTAGTATTTAGTCTTTTACCTGCCATTTTATCTTATTTTCAATTTTGTATATTTTCACACTTTTCAACTATTTTAGTACTTTTCTATAGTTTGTTTAAATTGCTTAAAGGTTAAACTTTAGATAAATATAATTATTCAGAATATTTTTCAATGTGTTAGACTCATTATCTAACACATGGTAGTTTTGGGACCCGATAATTTTCTAAACCTGGAGCAGCCTGTGGAGCTAGTTCAAGAGGCTTCATAGGAGATCCAGGAGGAGTTCGTGGAGCACTAGAGGACTCTACATCAGCATTTATATTTTTGTATTAGTTTATTTACAGTTCAGTCTCTGGACTATTTTTTGTATTATTATTCAAGTAAATTATTTGTAATAACTCTGAATATATTTTCTTTTATTTTTTGAGATGAAAACTTTACTTAGCCTCTATAATGAATATTTCTAGATATATGCTTTAGCTTCTGTACTCTGTGTTTACTACTATGTATACTTAGTATTATGATGTGATCAGCATATTGGAAATGCTGTTATACTTATATATATTGAATTCCTCATATTCCATTGATAATATATATATATAATATTGTCTAATACTTAAGATAAGGCTTTGAACTTATCTTAAAGATTAGTCCAGTAGCTTTTGTTTCAACAGGATTATTCGGGGAGGCTCAGTAGTCCTTCCTAAGTAGCACACTGTTCTGCCACCAATTGTTAACTCCTTTGAACGTGGCGATGGGATGGGGCGCTACACAAACTGTTAGATTGAAAGATTATTATTTGGCAAACTCCCCATATAAGAGATCTTCATTAGAATCATTAGTGTATGAATAGTAATAAATAATATATAAACCTTAAAATCATTATTAGACATATAAATAAAATAAAATCTTGAGGAAAGCCTATGTATAGATCTAAGCTATTGAGAATAATTTTAGAAAATATTGGATTGGTTATAATAAACTAAACTTTAGAATATGATTCAAAGGTATCATAACTTGGGATTTATGATAACTTAGAGGTATCACTAATGAGATTGCACTTAGCATATATAATTGAATTATAGATAAATTGGATTATGAACCACCCGATTCGATAAATCCCTAAACTTACTTGTAGTAATGGAAAATTGAATCATTGTCAACCCTAAGCACATAAAATTATTCAATAATATAGATTTTAACTCTCATTTAGCATTTATAGATATAAATGATTTTTCCATAATATAAAACTTAATTAAATCATTATTTTTCAAAACTCACCTTATTATTATATTATGTATTAAATTAACTTAGAGATCTATGATATCTAAGTTAATTTAGGGGTTTTTTATTAATCCTAATCCTTATAATATATAATTAAAAATAAAAAAACAATAGATATCATGTGGTTTACAATAATTTGTTAATCCTTAAAATGCTACAACACATTGAAGCTAATTCCTTGAAATCATGTATTAAAGACATTATGTATAATAATAAATATTTAAAATATACTTCAGAGAGGTTTATTTGGTAGATTACAGTACAGCTGTCATTACTTGGGCAGGCTATTGGAGTATCTGGAGACCACATAATGGTTTTAAGGGGGAATGTGTGTGTTTATAGTTGACCCCACTTTTAGATAAGTTGAGTAGACATACTCAACTCATCACTTTTTCTGCACCCACAGAATAAATGCAAGATAAATAAATCATAAATTGCATATCTCACAATCTTATTGCTTGTGATGGATTTTTACAGTCTTATGATTATGTTTATTCAGTTCTTTTAAACTGAGATTGCTTTACTTACTTTATTATAGCAGTTCATTACTTCAGTTTTACTTACAGCACTTACAATATAGTTTTCTTTTATATCACATGCAAAATTAACTATACTATCTCTTTACTTAGCATATGAATCATTTGGACTTATTCATATTTTCCTTATCATACCCTATATCTATCTTACTAATTTATTTGAAGTAGGAATAAATAATTAAATTGAGTAATATGAACCTTTCTTACTTTACAACTTTTAGATGTTATTTACATTTTTATTCATTTCTTGCAAAATGCTTTACTTATATTAAAATTTTAAATGATTAATGTGATATTTGTACAAAAATAATGTACCCTTAAATTATACTTAGACTTTTTAAAGTCAAATCACTTGTTTCTTTTATTTGGCTGTGTCGTACCGTATTATAAACCAAAAATAGTAATTATATTTTCTTAATTTGCTTTGCTAGCTTCCCCCCATCCCTCTCATTCGGCGCCTCCTCCATCGCACGCAAATGGGTAGAGCCCCATCTCCTCAACCCATGCCTCCTATCTATTATAGGCCATACCCTACCTTCTCCTCTCCTTCTTCTTTAAGAAGAAGCCTCAGCCCTCCTCTTCTTATCTTTTCCATAAGCTGAGATCCCCTCCCTCCTTCCTCCATGCTTCACCTTGAAGAAGAAGATCCTCTCCAAGGTTCTTGAAGAAAACAGAGGTTTCTTCTTCTTACGGTACCCATTTGCTCTTCTTACTTGTTTACTTCGTGTTGCTAATATGCCGGTTTGTTTCTTTAGAAATCCATGATTGTATTTGGAAGCCATTGAGGCTCATTAAGACATCATATTACTTGAAAATATCATGCTCTATTTTTCTTCCATTTTGTATACCCAAACATTTAACTCCATTGTTCTTATAGTTAGTATAATCCATTTGTGTCAATTTTAGTATCGATAGAAAGGTATCGGAAAGACCTTTACATTGATATATAGTACCGCTCATGGAATACTCTGGATTGAGAGTATTTGAGCTCGAAATGTGGCCCTTCACGATTTTCGCACAAGCGAAATCATCGTCGGACGTTACAGCGCGCCGTAGCGCCCGAAGCTCAAAAAGTTTCTGCTGCTCCGCGCTACAGCGCGCCGCAGCGGGCTGCAGCATTATTTCAAGAAAAATCATATGAAATTGATAAATAAACTAAATGAACAGTAACCTGCAAGTTAGACCATTACATGCGCCGCAACGAGTTGTAGCGTCATTTCGAGGAACACTATAGGAAATCAAGGGAAAAATTAATTGAACAGTAACCCGGAAGTTGGACCGTTGCAGCGGGCTGCAGCATCATTTCTAGAAAACTATATGAAACCAAAAAATAAATTAATTGAACAGTGTTGCGCAAGTTAATCCGCCACAACGCGCCGTAGTATTCAGCTCTCTGATTAGTCCCGCCATAGCGCACTGCAGCATCAAAAGTGCTGCAGCGTGCCATCGCATCGTTTTCCTTCGTGGCTTGCCGCAGTGCCTAAAAGCGCTGCTGCGCCCCGCTGTTTTTGTATTTTAAGGTCCCTAGGACCCTAGTGGGACTGAATTATATCAAATTTGAACATATTTTTATTAAAATTGAGCATTGCATAAAATTTTATGTGAAAATTAAATTTGAAAGATATCCTTTATAACATGCATTTAAAATCTCTTATAAAATTTTGTGCCAAATATTAAAAAGTAGGATCCTTGAATGCCTGTATTGGCTAAGTAGGTCTTAATAACCAAATTGCATGAAACTTAAGTCTCTTAGAGTTATAATCAAGTGCTAACCTCTTTGGTTTGATTTAGAATTTGGTTAGCCTTAATTACCTTCTACTTTATGTCACCTTACATTTATATGCTTTCTTGATTTTAGGATGTATCTTAGAGAACTTTAATATTTAATTGGACACCTAAATGTGCTTAAATTGACATTAAACTATACTTGAATGTAAGAACCTTAAGAACTTGATTAAGTAGATGATACTTAATTTAAATCTAAAAGTTGACATCAATAATACACCAATAATATATTAATTTATCATTGATCCTTAAATTAACCATTGGTCTTAATTTTGATAAGGATAGGGGTTAAACCCTTACTTATCTTGAATAAGACCTAAACCTTAATCACTTAATCATTTAACTTGATTGAAAGATAATTCAATTAACATTATTCAAATAATACATTTGATTTAGTATTGATCTTAAATTATTGAATTAGAAGTGCTAAGGTTAATATTAAATCTGTGTAATTAAATCAGTGTGATTAAATCATCTGAATCTAAACTTTAGCTCTTTGTTTTTTCTTATATAAGACTATTAGCATAAGATGGATAATAAAATTATAATGATTTATGAAATAATCTAACTCTAATGATATCTTTGATTTCATCCCATGATTGTAGAATAGAGTATGATCAGATGGATTTTATTCATCTGATCTGATCACTTTAATCCAAGTCTAAAAAGTAAGCTTTAAAAGTTAACTTAAAAGGTAGAAGAGTGAGATCTCAAGGGTCTTGCTTTAGGATCGTTCTTGAAATGCTTAAAGACCTTAAATATTGATATATTGAGGTAGGAAAAACTTTTGTAACTCATTGAGGTAGGAATCTTTGATGATCCTTTATAATCTTAGAAATTGATCTTGACACCCCATGGTAGGAATCACCTAAAAAAATTAGAATGGAACTTCTCCCTTGTGGTAGAAATCAATATTGAGTGATCTTTTTGGATCACATTCTTGGAGCCTTATGTAGGACTCACCCATTTAGAGTAAGAATTAATAGCTTTGATAAATCCTTATTGATTAAATAGAATCTTCTGAACCCAGATTATTAGTTTGGTATAGTAGGGTATGCCCATAGTACTGGATTATTTTAGTAGTGTTCGGGAATGGTTGAGTCACTCCAAGTAAGATTTATCTTTATGCTATCCTGCGGGCTTAGGCGGATACAATCTCGCCTAGAGTAAATCAATCGATCCTATGAGTGTTATAAATGGGGACTTATTCCTTAGTTTGATTAAAATACAAATCACCATCGGGTGATGCCTCATAGCGAAGATCACTTCAATAGGTGTGGCTTAAATAAACTAAATAAATCGAGTCACCCTCTTTAATACATTATGTGTGATTTTGAGTTGGGCATCTTAATGACTTAGCTTGAGATACAAATCACCATTGTGTGATGCCTCCTATCGAAGATTGCTTTGTTAGGGTGGCTTAATCAAACTAAGTGTTAAGAGTCACTTTTCTTGCAAATATGCTAATTATGTGTATACAATCATCCCATATAATGATTTTTAAGTAAACTCTCAACCTTACCAATTTTCAAAACTAGAATTTAGGAGTCAGAATTCTTTTAGCAAGATTCTGCACAATGGAGACCTTGAATTCATTATCGAATTTTAAAGCATTTTCTAGATTTTTGAATTTATCTCATGTAGCTTAGAAGCATGAGCATGAGCATAAGCATGATGTATAAATATTAGTAATAATGTATGAGTATCAGTGATGATTTATGGGTTACGGAATATTACATACATTGACTGGGGAATTTCAGGATGCATCAGCATCACAGTTGCCAACTAAATGTATGTATACATTGGACCGTACGACTCATAGTTGTTCAGTGATATTTTGGTTGCAAATCAGTAGCATACAGTATTGTGGCATATTCAGATACACAGTTTCAGTGGCATACAGCATAGTTTTACATGCTATTATATAATTTCAAATCCATTACTATTTTTGTTTACTTTCAGTATTCAGTTTTCAGTACAGCTATACTTTACTTTATTTCAATTTTGTACAATTTTATACAGTTTTATACTTTTAGTTACTTTACAATTTTTTTGTAAAATTATTTACATTATGTAAATGTTAATGGAATAACTAGAACTATTTAGATTAGTTTCAATGTATTAGACTTATTATTTAACACAAGGTACTTTTGGGATCCAGCAATTTGCGAGATCTTGAGCAGTATATTGAGCCAGGTCAGGAAGACACTCAGGAGGGTCAGGAGAAGTCCGTGGAGCACTAGTGGACTCTTCCCCAACTTTACTTTTCTGCTTAGTTTATTTCAGTTCAGTACTTAGCTTTTATGTCTGTCTTTCAGTAAACTATTTGTAAAAATTTTGGATCGGTTTCTTTTTCTTTCTGAGACTTCTGTGATGAATATTTTTGGATGTTTACTTTAAGCTTCCGCACTCTGTTATATATTACTTATACTTAGTATTCTGGTGTGATCAGTATACTGAAAATATTGATATCTTATACATATATTGTATTTCTCATATGTTTTACATCTAATGTATGTATTGGTCTAATACTTAGGATAAAGATAATACTCTTATCTTAAGTATTAGCTCTCAAACCTCCTTGAGGTTGAGTCAGCATCCCTTCAGATGGGTTTGGTTACAACTATTCGGGGAGACGGGATATTTCTCCCCGAGTGGCGCGCTGCTCCGCCACCAGACACAGTTTCGCTTTCCGACGTGGGGTTTGAGAGCAGAGACCTAGGGCATCGAAATACCACCAACTTAGAGCGACTCAGCTAGCAAGAGACTCACCAAAATGTAGTTGATACTGAGGGCTTTCTAACATACCCAAAAATCCCTTGTGAGCCTAACATAATCACCTGATCGGAACTCAATCATGTCGGCCTCTTAAGCTTTACTATTGAAGGAAATTGATCCCTCTACAGTGGACCCAGGGGCTCGGGCTATGTCTAGATGAAATCCTAGGACTGTGATCTAGCTAGGGAAGCTAATTGGGGTGACAGGGATTGCCCGACGCTCGAATTGGCTCAAACAGAGCTCAGGCAATGTACATCACTGTACATGCCCGAGCTCGTTTTAGTTAGCCATGCTCAATCGGGTGCAGATGGGATCACCATAATATTGCTATGAATGATGCAATGTCTAAACGAAATGTAATTATAGCCAATATAGTATAGTTAGTTGAGGAATTTGACGTAGCTTCCGTGGTGGCTCGCTTCGTCGAGCAATCCTATCACCTACAGCCATCCAAATCCATGCCAGAAGCTCCCAGGTGACAAGGTGTGAGAACTACATGGAATGGAGGCTTTATCAGGTGGGGAGGCGGCAAGGACAACAGTATGGTACGGCCGTCCCCGAGGCCCGATTGTGGCCTTTGTGGAAGAAGACATACAGTAGTACAGTTCTCATCCATTCGCAGTCGTCTGATGGGCCCTAATGCAGGATGAAGGGCAGAGAGCTGGCCTGCTGTTTGATCTGAACGGTGGGCGGATGCCGTTTAGCTAAATAATTAAAAATTTAATAATTTAAATAAATATTAAGTAATATCTTTTAATTAATTAAAATTAAATTTCCAAATAAGCTCAAAAAATTTGCTCATAGTTAATATAGGGTGATGAATTCAAAAATGAAATCAAATTTTTGATTGAAAATCAATTTAATTTTCTTATTTTTCTAATTAATTAAATTGATTAAAATAATCATCAAAATCAAATGACCTCTAAATTGAATCAAATTTCAAGAGTAATAATAGTAGTCAAATTTCAATAAATTTATATTCTTATTGTTTTGTTTTAAATTGTATTTGTGATTAATTTAACTCTTAAGTAATTCAAATATGTAATTTATTTTTGGGTTTAAGGTCAAAATAAATTTTTAAATTTTTTAGATATTTAAACAATTTTAAAATAATCTTAATGATAATTCTTGGCTCAATTAGGCTTACTTAGTGCATGCTTCCTTATTCCTTTCAACGCCAGTCTAAGAAAAACACCATAAATTTGAAATGTAAACAATATTATTATAGGACATAATATGATTTTGTAAAATAGAATGTGTGCGGGTAACAACAATTTATGGCAATTGAATATAGTCGGACAAATAGTCTATTAAATTATAATATTTGAATATCTCAAATCAACAACTAAATCTGATAAAGCTAAAAAATCTAGCTCTCTTCTAAATCTTTATTTAAGATTTTAAGAAATTTCATTCATCTCTATTCTAAAATTTAAGATTTATATATTTATATTCATATAATGAATTATTATTTATATATAAATGCATATTAATATGTTATTAGTTCAAATTTCATCGAGCACATAATGTATTATTAATACTTCAATTTTTTCAACAAAAATAATAAGCAAATATGTTATATATATATATATATATATATATATATATATATATATATTTTTTTTTTTTTTTTTTTTTTTTTTTTTTTTTTTGAAAAACTTAAATAAAGATACAAAATAAGATTGTGATGTTATAAAAAACCTAAATCTAACAATCTAAAGTCAATTCCAAAAAACTAGTTCCCATGATATAACCTAAAAGGACCTAGTGTAATGAAAAAATAAAACAAACAGGCCAAACATTATCATAATAAAAATAGTTGATGCATTAAAAGAGCATTAGAAAAAAAAAAAAAACACAGAACAAGCTGCAAACCAGTTTCATGATGAACCAAATTCAGACCAACTAAAACTAAACCTGAAACAGACAGCCAGCGAAGCAAGACCCAATATAAGAACTTCAACAGACAAACAGAGTTGCAGGCGATGAAAAGAGAAATATATCTGCATGTAACCAATATATATATAGACATAATAATATAAGCTTGATTATGTAATGCTATCTCCTCAAGGTTTGAAGGAATTGGGATGTGTTAAGTCTTTGAATGATTTTCCAAATTTTGAATCTCTAGTGTTGATGGGCATGTGAATGTATTATAGCAAATGTTGTGACTTTGTATTAGACAAGTTTTCTTCCCATTCTCCTAATGCCTTTTTCTTTGCTTCAATGTAAACTTTCTACTGTTAAATATTTAAATAATTGCTTAAGTGGAGGTTTCTTTAATACAAGCAACTGTTCCTCAATAACAATGTCAAAAACTTGAAATATCAAGAATAACTGTCTACACTTACAAGTAAGTGCACGTGGTCCGAAATAATTAAGGAATTATGAGTTCCCAATATTTTATCGTTCTCAGAGTACGGTGTATGTTTGTTACTAAATATTTCTTCCTTTCAATAATGTTTAAACGGTTGAACAGTTAGTTTTTTAGTCTTAATGTTACTCTAAATTATTTTAATTTATTTTTTAATAGATTGGATAAAATTGGGGAGAATTATGTTTGAACATATGAGTAGTCATAATCCTATGCATGAGATTCTCTTAATTCAATGTTTTCATTATTCTCATTTAATTTATTATCACATTATCTATCAAGGAGACAATGTTGCAAAATTAATGATTCCAGCGTATCCACCCTACCTTGTGTTACATAGAAGTCCATATGATTCATAATAAGCACATGGATAACTTTGTAATCAATTTAATGTTAATTGTTATTTTTATGTCAGTGATAAAAGTTACAAGTTTATTTAGTGATCACAAAATCTTGATCCAATCATGACTCACACGCATCTAATATAATCTTAGCTAAGACGATGAGCAGCTAAGCTCAGTGAATTTATGTCACATCACTCATGGCTTGTTGTGCTCCAAAAGCCTCGCTTAAGTCACCAGTGAGCTGTGAGGCTTAATGAATGGGTCTCGGCTCACATGCATTAAATATTTAACTTATCATAAAGACATGCAATAGCCTTCGTGAACTTATGACACATCATCCACTTCTTTACATGCTTATATTTTTGTGTCTAGAATTGAGCCATGGAACTTAGAGATTTCTTAGATTTGTTCTTTAAGACTTATATGCATCAAGTCTCCGATTTCAAGAAATTGCACGAGCAATCAAGCATGGCGAACTTATGTCATATTGTTCGCGGCTTTGACGCTCTTAGTGAATATGATTTAAATCAGCGACAATCATCTTGCTCAATGAAGGCTTTTATAATAAAACATTATTTCTTAAGAGTTCATTTCAAATAATTAATATTTCTCATTCATTTATAAAGATAGGAAAATTTTAGCACATGTTTCATTTCATTTCACAGAATCAAGGATTTTAATACATGCACATGGACTACTTCTCACTCTAATCCTCTCTAAAAGGGGTTTAGACTGTCATTATAATTAGTACAAAAAGAGAAACACAAGAACTGTAAATAGATTTCATTGTGTTCTTACAAGTAAAAAGATTAACAAGCAAAAGTAAAAATACGATATAGAGGAACTGTTGCTGGTACTTAATCTCCTCTTCTCTCTGAGCTTTGTTCTCCTCTTTCGCAATGTACTTTTTCTCTTTTCTTTTTGCTACAGTTTTTTCATTAGGAACTTCTTTAGATTCTTTGTCATGGCTAACATTCCTACCCTTTGAATGAGTCCAAATGATCCCCTTGTACTTTTTGGAGTTTTCTATTTATATCCCACTTTACTTCATCCTAAGGGGAGCTGAATAATTTAATTTTATTCCGTTTAATCACTCTTGGAAGATGGGGCTTTTAATGATAGATTTTTTGAATATTTCTCTTTAATTAGTCTAGGGCATTGAATGGACTAATAAATTAATCTCATTGAACTCCCAACCGCTTCTCATTACCGGGTTGACTATATAGTAGACACCACAGCACGTCATGGCGCTTGGCTTTCGATGGGCTAATGCTGCAGCACGCTGTGGCACTTAACTTTCGAGTGACTGACGCTATGGTGTGCTGTAGCGCTTGACTCTAGAGTGGTGGGCGCCGCAGCACGCTGTAGCGCATGGTCTTCAAATGGTGGCCGCCTCGGCGCACTGTGGCGCCTAACTCTCGGGTGATTAGCGCTATGGCACGTTGTAACGCCCAGGTCTTCAATCTTTAGAAAATGGTCTTGTTTCACTTTCTCTTTGCAGATTTGGCTATTGTGCTAGAAAATCAATGAAACATACCAAAATATGTTGAAATAGCAAGCAATTATACTAAAAATACTAATTTTTACTATGATATATTGTTGCTTCCATATTCGAGTGCGGGTGTTTTTTTGGTTTGTTAGTCTATGTTGTTGCTATCCTGTACTTCAAATGCTCAAAAATATCTTGCTATGCGGTTCTTTGAAGATAGATGATTCTAAGAGACTCCATGGGGGGAATTGATATTTTATTTTTCAAGCTACTCTTGTATTCTTTCTTTTAGCTGGTTAACCTTTAGGCTTGGTCTGAGTTAAGGCTTCCTCGGGTTTGGATCAACTTTATTATTTGATTTTCTGTTGTTTCTTTCTTTTTTTGCTTGTTGTGTCTCTGCCAAACTACTCCTGATGTACGTTTATAATTATTCAATGAAAATTTTAAGAAAAAAAAAGGTATATATATATATATATTTATGTTTGATCGGTAAGATTTTAACATATGACCCGAAATAATAAATCTTGAGCCACAATTACTAAGTTACAACACCTCGAATGCTGGTAGAGTTAAATATAGAAACTCCACCTCGAATGTTGATAGAGTTAAATATAGAAACTCCCGCCCCCCCCAGAAGGCTATTTGGTTGGGATCCAAGATAAGGGTTATATGCAAGAGATTGTTTACGAAAATATGCCTCTATTCTGCTCTTGGTGCTGTACCTTTGGTCACAATACTGATTCGTGCAATTTTCGGCAAAGTAATTCCCCTCTGAGAAATTGTCCTAGAGAAGCTATTCTACACTCACCCATTAATCCTATTCCAGAAAATTCGTTAGTCCCACTTGCTAATCCCATGGCGATGACACTTGTAAGGAAGATAACTTAGTTGCTGTCTCTTAACTTGCCAATGATAAGGTTTCGGGGTTGGTTAATGCAGTGGTGGTGGAACCGCTGGCATTTGCTGAGGGTACAAGTATTGTGGATGAAATGTTATTCCGTGACCCAATTGTTCTTCACAACATAGCTCTCAAAAATAATTTTCAATCTGAAGGCCATGCTGGGCCCGTTCTCTTATTAAAATCTAACGCTAGTGTGGAAAAGATTAAAAGTGCTGAAGCTTTACTACCGGGACCGATAGCAAATGCCGAAAATATTATAGATAATTCTGTTGTAGTTATTCCTGCTTTAAACTCTGCGAATTATACTGATATGCCTCAAGTGCAGGTGGAAGAGTTAGCTGCCTTAGAGGAAGGAGTCCCATATAAGCTTGATACGGTTAGTCCAGCCAATACCTCTGATTTGCTTTCTTCAGCTAATGATTTTCTGCAGGATCCAAATAAGTTAGATAAAAGGTTTCAAGCGCCCAAAAGCCCCTTAAAGATTCAGCACTGCAGAACCTCCTCCATCAGAAACCCAAATACTACCACGGCAAATAGATTCAAATCGTTGTCTACGCTCGCAGATTTAGGTAATGATGAGGAGGTCGTCCCACAGGTCAATACTATAACTTTTGCATTGAAAAGCAATCAGAAGTCCCTTCCAGGCACTTCTAATGTTAATTAATGAATTTCCTTTGTTGGAACATTTGGGGTATTGGTAATACCTCCTCTTTAAAAAGATTTGAACATTTAATTTATGAGCATAAAATAAATATTGCTGCTATTATTGAACCAAAGATGATTGTTGGCTATATTGATAAAGTCCGGAAGTTTGCTAATTTTGAAAATGTGTGGCTTCTGATTCTAATAAAATTTGGGTCTTGTGGTCCTCTAGCTGGAATGCTGAAATCATTGCTCAATGCGATCAAGCTATCCACCTTCATTTCTTCAACAAGGGGCACAATTTCTTTTGCACCTTTGTTCATGCCCATAATCTTAGAGTAGAGCGTTTGAAACTTTGGTCCTTTCTTAAAGACTTTGCTTCCTCCTCCATGCCTTGGGTGGTGGGGGGAGATTTTAATGCCGTTTTGAAGACTAATGAGTATAAAGGTTACTCAACCGATTATGCTAGATCTTCTTTTGATTTCAACTGAACAATGCTTGACTGTGGCTTAGAGGATTTTAAATACTCGGGAGCTGCTTTTACTTGGAATGCTGGTCAAAAATTTGGTCGCCTTGATCTTTTTCTCATGAATAGCAGGTGGTGTAGTTCTTTTTCCAATATTTCAAACACCACTTTAAGCTTGACCATCTCGAACCATAAACCTCTCTTTTTCAGCTCCTGGAACATTGAAAACAAGTTGCCTAAATCCTTTCATTTCCAACTCTTTTGGCTCCAAAGAGATGACTGCAAAACCATTGTTAGTGACTCTTGGAATCTCCCATGTGGGTCCTTTAGGCTTTATAGATTAGTGGAGAAATTTAAAAGGCTTAAAAAAACTCTTGGCATCTGGAATAAGTCTCATGTTGGAAACCTTTTCACAAACTTATCCCTGCCAGAAAACTTAGTCTCTTCTCTTGAATCTATTTTTGATTCGGATCCGTCGGATTCTAATAGAATAGAAGTCAATAAAGCCAAAGCCAATCTTATCCTTCGCCATAATGATATTGAGGCATTCTGGAAACAAAAATGTTCCTTAACCTGGAGATTAGAGGGAGAACGCATTACTGCTTTTTATCATAATTGGGTTAAAAAAAGTAGGCATATTAATCATATTAATGAGGTTACCTCGCCTGATGGTAACAAGATCACAAGTATGTATGACCTTCAAAACTCGGTGGCAAACTATTTTGTTGAAAATTTCAAAGCCCCCCCCCCCCCCCCCCCCCCCCCCCCCAAGTCGGTGGCCTCCCAAGGGAAAAAAATCATCGATCCAAATCACCAAATATCCACGGACAATAATAATCTCTTAAATCTCTTGCCGAGTGATGATGAGATCTGGAATATAATAAAAAACTTGAAAGACAATACTTGCCCTGGGTCGGATGGTTTTCTGGGTGAATTTTTCAAAGCATTTTGGGAAATTATTAAGTTAGATGTTTGCAATGGAATAAAGGAATTCTTTTGTGGCGTCTCAATCCCAAAAATTTTCACTCACACCATGATCACTTTAATCCCAAAATCGGATAAGGTGCTTTGGTGGAACAACTTTAGACCCATCAGTTTGTGCACCACTATAAGTAAAATAATATCTAAAATCCTTGCCAAAAGACTCCAATCCATTCTCCCGTCTATAATTGAACCCAATCAATCCGCTTTTGTCCTAGGAAGACATATCCAAGATAACATCCTTTCCACCCAAGAAATGTTCCATAGTCTCAAAAAGAAGTGTTGGGGCCAAAATTTAATTCTGAAGGTTGATCTTGAAAAGGCCTTTGATCGTCTGGACTAGAATTTTCTTTTACAGACCCTTAAAGCTTATGGTTTCAACGATAGCTTTATCTTAAAAATGATAAACATCACCCAACACAATTAGTTCTCTGTAATGCTAAATGGCAATCCCTCGGTTCTTCCCTTCTGAAAGAGGTTTACGGCAAGGTGACCCGCTGTCGCCCCTTCTTTTCATTCTTGCCATGAATGTGTGGTCCCTCAACATAAACATCTTGTTTCATCAAAACCAAAAATTGCAATTCAACTTAGGTGGTATATTGATGGTGCCCCACTTATCCTATGCGGATGATTTGATTATTTTCTCCAACTGTAGCAGTAACTCTCTGAAAAAGCTGTCCTCTCTTCTTTCAAATTTGGAATTGGCTTCCGGTCTAAACATAAACATTAGTAAGTCCAATTATTTTGTGTACCCTAAAAACCCTCCAAGTATCCATACCAAAATTGGTCAAATCTTCATTTTCAAATAAGGGAAATTTCCCCTCCCCTATCTTGGTATCCCTATAAACATTGGCCACAATAAGAATTCAAACTTCAAAGGGCTGCTTGACAAAATTTTTAACAAACTAAAAGGTTGGGAAAACAAGTATCTTTCTCAAGGTGGTAGAATCATCCTTATAAAGCACGTGCTAAATACGATCCCTACTTATTGGTTGGAAGTCTGCTCTCCTACGGTCCAGGTGATGAAAAAGATTTCCGCTACCTTTAATAGATTTCTTTTGGTGCACCCTAAAGGTAGTAAAATTATTTGGTGCTCTTGGAAGCACGTCTCTCTCCCGTACGCTGAAGGTGGTCTCGATATAAGAAATCTCAGCGACATCCATAAAGCCTTCTCCCTTAAACTTTGGTGGAAGTTTAGAACCTCTTGTTCCATTTGGTCCAAAATTTTGTTGGCAAAATATTGTGCTTATACTCACCCGGTTGTGGTCCAAAACAAAATTACTGATTCTCTCAATTGGAAAATAATGCTTAATGTTAAAGACACAGTCGAAGATTCTATAATTTGGGACACCCTTGACAATTCTATATCCTTATGTTATGACTGTTGGAACAACAAAAACGCCCTTTTCATTAACAATAGAAATATCAAATCTCCAAATGTAAGATTAGGAGATGTTTATTCTCAGTCTTTGGGCTGGAATCTGCCTCTGCTTCAAGCGAGTATCCCTGAAACGGAGATGAACAATATTGTTAAGCTGCAACCTTAATTGGAAGATTCAAAAACTGCCAATTCAGTGTTTTGTGTCAAACGAAAAATTCATCTAGATATCTTCAGGAATTGCTATAGAACTCATAATTCTCCCTCCTTCCCTATCTGGTTTTGGCATGATTATTTTCCTAACCTGATAAGTATTTTCATTTAGAGACTTTATAAGGGTCTAATCATCGTGGACACCAAAATGCAAGAGCTGGGCTTTTCCCTTGCTTCTCGCTGCTGCTGCTGTCAAAATACGGAATCTTTAATTCATGTGTTTATTGAAAACAAGTTTAGTATGTTAATTTGGGAAAAAATTGCCTTAGCCCCTCTCCCTTATGCTGCTACCATTGTAGAGATTCTTTTGTGTTGGCCCACGACAAAGAAAGGTAAGGTTCACATTGGAAATCTTATTGATACTTATACGCTATGGCACATCTAGAAGGCTAGAAATGAAGCAAAGTATTCAAATGTAAAGTTTAATGTGAAGGTAATCGTTGCAAAGGTTTTGAAAGAAGTGAAAGGTTGCCTAAATAACTATGGGGAAAAAAGTTTTAGTTGGAAAAATATCAATGCAACTGAGATCAAAAGGTAGTATAAATTCGGGTGAGGCCTTTATGGTTAAGGCTCTTCCTAAAAGATGGTTAGGGTCATGTGGAAGTGGTCTCTATATGGGGCTATCCACAAGCCCTACCATGTTTTCTGGATCTGGTCTTGCTTTGGTCTCTAGTTTTGGTGGCTGCTTATTTTATTTCTTACCGTTGTCGGCTGGCTTCGCAGGCGGCAGGTTGTAACAGCCCAAACTCTTAAGCACCAAGGTATTGTCTGCTTTGGCCAGAAAGGCCTCACGATTTTGCCCTCAGAAGATAACTTCCCAGCAGGTCACCCATCCTGGGGTGCTCCCACTTGAGCACGCTTAACTTTGAAGTTCTTATCAGGAATTCCACCGTTATCTGAAAAGGCGCCTCGATGTTTTAAGAGTTTCACTTATTACTACTTAAGTGGGTCATCACAATCTCCCCAACTTAAGTAACTGACGTCCTCGTCAGTATCCACACACAGATCCAAGAACCATCCATTGGGTAGATAGGACTAGAGGTGACCCCTATAGGCACAAGAGGTACCCACAACCATGTAGCACCTTAACCATCATGGGTTCAAGAGGCTGCTCACATGAAGTGGTACTTTGCCCTGTATGACACTTAGCTCCTATCTGACAACCTATGGTTTGCTCTGATACCATTTGTAACAGCCCAAACTCTTAAGCACCAAAGTATTGTCCGCTTTGGCCAGAAATGCCTCACGATTTTGCCCTCAGAAGATAACTTCCCAGCAGGTCACCCATCCTAGGGTGCTCCCACCTGAGCATGCTTAACTTTGAAGTTCTTATCAGGAACTCCACCGTTATCTGAAAAGGCACATCGATGTTTTAAGAGTTTCACTTATTACTACTTAAGTGGGTCATCACACAGGTGCTCTTTCGTTTTTATTTTCTTATTGGATGTTAAAGTGACTTGGTTCCTTCCTCTGTGTTTCACGCTGCTGCTGTTTGGGGTCTGTGTTTTGTTTTATTAGTCTGGTGTTAGTGTTGTTGTTGCTTGGTAATTAAGTAGCTCATGCGTTCTTCTCTGGTTGTCCTTGGCTCATGTGGAAGAGGTCTCTTCTTGGGGCTGTCCACATTTGCTTCCAGGCTTTCAGTTTGTCTTCTTTGTGGTGGTCTTTGGTCTTTTTTTGGCATTGGTTGTCTATCTCTGTGTGTTGTGTCTTGTTCGTTTTGGCCGCCGGCCTGCCCCTCCTTTTTATTTCTTTTTGTGTCCTGTCCGTTGTTGGCTGGTTGTGTTTGGTTGTGATGATTTTCCTGCAGCTCGTTTAATGGATTTGCGATCTTGCTCTTTTTTCTGGTGGTTATGGCTCAGCTGTTTTGCTGATTTGGTTTTGGATATTTCAGTTTCTAGTTTTCTTTGGGTCCCAGCATTTTGGTTGGCCAAGTGTTTGCAAGTTGCAATTTGGTTCTGTCTTGACTGGTTGTTTGCTTTTCCAGTTCTTGTTTGCTGGATGGGTCTCGGCCTCTTTGGGTTTTTCTTTGTGGTGTCTGGGTTTCGCTTGCAGCCGGTATTTGGTTGCTGGTTGGGCGGTCGCTGGTTGGGTTTGGGGCTTTGGTTTTGCTGCTTCCTCTTGGTGGTTTGGCAAAGCCGTTGGTGTGATTGGAGCTCTCGTGGGGGTTTTGGCTCTGTTTCTGTTTTGCCCATTTTTCGGTGTTATTGATTTGTTTCGTCAATCTTGTGATGTATCGTTGCTTTCCTGTAATGTTGGTTTTGAGCTTGATGCAGGTTCCCTATTTTGGCGGCGTGTTGATCTGGCGTTGGTGGGTCCAAGATGGTCGTGCTATTTTGCTTGCCTGATTGTGGGAGTTTTGTTCTCGTACTTGGATCTTTTTGTGTGGTTTTTGTAGCTTTGGATTTTTTCTTTTTGAGTCGGAGACCTTTAGGCTACACCCTGAGTCTTTTTTTTTTTGGGCTGGTTTCTAGCTTCTAGCTTATAGGATCATTATAACCTCCCAGTCCCGATCCTGTAAGTTCTTTTTTTATGAAATAAAATTCGCATAGATGGCTTTTTTTTAAATATATATATATATATATATATATATATATATATATATATATATATATATATATATATATATACATACATTTTTTTATTTAAGCAAATCATATAATTATATAATTATATAATTTATGCAAGCTAAAATTAATACTTTTGAATTTTATTATATTATAAACATATTTTACTAATCGTGGGCTTAACCTTGAACATGCACACATAGTCTAAAACTTAGGTAAAGAAAAAGGTCTAATTATGGCTTACTAAGCAAGATCATAAGGTAAGAATCCTAGAACAATAAGTATTCAAGCTAAAATAATTAATCAAAGATGTTATAAAGATTATGGAAGTGGTGGAAAGTGCTTCATATTTAAGGTTTCCTCTTAAGGTTACTAAAGTATATAAATTTATGAAATTTTTGTTGAGATGTGAAGATCAATTAAATTATTGTGGATGTGCCAATGAAGCTCTAGTGAGCTTCCGGGAGGTCCCAGGGTATTTCGGGACAAGTCAGGGGAAGTCCGGGCGCTACAGCGCTCCCTACAACTTTAGCTGCCGAGAGCCAGATACCGCGGCACACTGCGGTTCAATATTGGGGCGCGACGGCGCACCGTAACGCTCGCCGGAGGTTTGTTTCAAACTTAGACACCCCCTAAGTATTTTGTGGCATTTTGAGTTATTTGAGGTCCAAATGAAGCCTAAGTATATAAGGAAACATATTGAAATGCTCCTAAGTGTGGAGAAGTTGAGATCAACTCTAATTAGGCTTGGTGGTTGTTGTTGGTCTCCTTCAACATAGAGTGAGAGCTGAAGTTTTCTAGAAAAGAAGAAGTTGATAGGGAGGTATTGTAAGCGGTAGATCATTCTTATTCATGTGAAGGTGAAGCTCTCTATAACGTTGCAATCATCTTGTTCATAGTGAATTTTTCTACGTGATATGGCTCTGTGGTTTTTTCCGTTATCGGATTTTTCACGTAGCATTTTCTGTGTTTGGATGCTTGTGTGGATTATAATGTGATTGTGTTGTGGTTGTACTCTTTTATTTTGGTAATTTTGTTTATTGCTTGATAACCACCAAAGGCATCCCATCCTAACGTTTTTTGCATGCGCTAACAATAGGTATCAAAGCGGCTGTAACAACCCTAGTTGTTACCATAGCTAAATTGGGATTATTTAAGCCAAACCAATCTTTGATTTTGATTCTATTGGACTCAATGGGTTATTTAAACCTAACCATAGAAGTTTGGAATCAATCAGAGCTTAATTGAAAAATTTGATATTTTTGTCTATTTTTTAAACCTAGAAAATACCTAAAATATTTTGATCTCCAAATCAAAATCTAAGTTCATTTTTAGATTCCTCACCACCAAATTAGCTAAGGGTAAAATTTTGGGAATTTCTGGAGGTCATTTAGGCACTTTTTAGATTTAATTTAAATTGGTTCAATTACATTTTAGGGTTTTAAACCATCATTAATTGCAATAATACATTTTCCAATGGTCAGCGGGTTTCCAAACCGCTGGCACCATCCGGGCCGTCCGTTCTGTGGAATTTGATCCAATGGTCCGCGCCTTCGATCGGATCCGTCTAATCTCGACTGTTCCGCAGTTCTGAGATTTAATCCAACAGCATCTAATCCTCCCGTCGTATCCCCGGTCCACCGTTAGATCATCCGATTTGATCCAATGGCCCATATCTCATCCGCGGTTATTCATTAAGTGTCGGGAGATCAGGGCCATTCCGCCTCGATGGACGATCAATCAAACGGTCCGGAGCGTCCCGAGCACTGTGGATATTCGTTTACCTCTCGACCCATCTGCGTCTGGTCCCCCCCCCGATAGCCAGGATCCCCTCAGCCCCATGGAAGTACGGAAAAATGATCCATTCTTCCCTTTCTTCCCTCAGCGCGATTGCTTGCCGGTTGCCTTCTTCCCAAATTACCCAAGGCCATTGTCCCGAGCCTCTCCCTTCGGCCCGAGCTTCCTCCTATTGCCAAGCTTTAGAAACCACCCCCAGAGCTCCCAACTGCCTATAAATACCCCCAGCACCTCTCAGTGAGACCCTTTGCTCACTGAGACTCCTCAATTTCCCCAACTGAAGCCTCTGGAGCTCCCGTCTTCCTTGGTGAATTTCTGGCGTTCCCGAAGCCTCGAACCGCTGATAGAGGGCCCGTCTAGTGTTCAAACCCCCTATGAACCCTCGACTGCTGGTTAGGAAGCTCCAGCACACTTCAATTCTCCCTGGCCAAGCCTGCAATCGGCTTCAGGTACAGCCTTCCTCCATTAAAATTTCCCGATCCAATTCTTCATATGGTCTTGAATTGAACCTCTGGATGTCACCTAACTAACAGTAGCCACTTAGGAAACCCAATGTGATTGTCCTCAGGGTCTGGGTTAGCCTATTTTGATCAATCGATCGTCGAGTTTGTGCCTCGAGCACGCAGCCGAGCTCGAGTAAGGACCCGATGATCCAGAGCTTCCCGAGGCAGGTGGCCAAAGGGTTTTGATCCACCTCACCACCAGGATGGTGTAGGGATAGAGCTCTGGCCAAATGGTTATCTCTGTGAGGAGAATTGCTCCTCACAGTGAACCCTAATCGTATGTAAAGGGGATGGTTCACCCGAGTAGCACTTCGGCGATCCACCGCCTCCCTGTTAGGGATTCATAGTCCCTTTGATGCATCTTGACCCATGGAGCATGTAGGGATTAATTGGAGCCGTCGACAAGGTCTGAGCGAGGCGAATTTATCTCTGGAAGGTAGCCCTACAGAGCCAGCGCCGGGGGTTGTCGCGAGGAAGAGGATGAAGTCACAGGTCGGGCTGACCCGTGACCCGCGCCTTTTGGAATTGGGCCGCGGCTAATAGCAATTTATAGGAATGCATTTTCTAGGGTTATTAATTTAATTAATAAGACCCTATGGTTTTAATTTAAATAAACATTCAGAATAAATTATTTAAATAATTTTGGCTATACTGATTCAAATTGTATGATCCAATAACCATTTGAATCAGAAAATACAAAGAATCTAAATATAAAATAAAATCATAGATCCAATGATTAGATTTAAAATAATTGAGTAAACTTTTTCTATTTTTAATTAAATCATAATAAATTCAATTAATCACCAAATTAATTGATTAAGGGCTTTGATTGCTCAGTAAATCCTAGAGAACAATTGTAGACCCTTAAAACCAATTTTGAACACTTAATTTTCTTAATCACTCCTTAATCACCTTAATTAGGGATTAGTGAATTAAACTATAAATAAGCCTCTGATTTTGGCAAATGTGGTTCCAATGCTATCTTAAGCCTATTAGAACCTAAATGTAAGGTTGGATTACTCTAAAGTGTCCTAATCTCACTAATCACCATAATTGGCTCAATTAAGTAATTAGTGCTAATTAAGCTTAATTAGGTTATCAAAACCTGATATATGCATGTTTCACACTTCAGTAATCAATAGGAAACACATTAAAGCAGAATAAATCTAATTTGGATAACTAAACATAAAAATTCCCATTATAACCTTAAGAGGGGCATTTTGGTTATTTTGACCAAAATGTGCTTAAATGCTCCTTAAACCTAAGGAAATTTAGTAAATTAACCTCAGTTGAATTATTAAGGTTCTCTGAACTTTTAAACTAATAATAATACTAATTTGGTCATTAAGCTAGGAAGTCCTTAATTAAGCCCTAATTAAGATACTTAGATCTTAAGTGATCTTAAAGAAGTCACTTAGCCTTAATACTTGAATCCAGCAATTATAACTATTAAATCTCACTTTAATAAGTTCAATCTAATTAAATTATAAACTAAAATACTTAAATGCAATTGGTGAAGTCTAAGTTAGAAAATTAGTTAAGTCTAAAGTGATCAGATCTTAGATCTTAAACATTAGACTTTAGATCTTCTACTTGAATTGAACCATCTCCTTTGGAATTTCCTTAATTGATTGATTATTTAATCCCTTGAAACCTTCCATGTGGGTATAGGATGATTTAATCTATAAGATAATGAAATTATCTTAAAGATTGAATGCAGATATTAGATTCTCAAGTTCTTAATTTATTATTTTATCTTATGATCAGTAGAATAACCTTTCACTAAGTTCTTAGTTCCTGGATCTTTCAGCTCATATGATTCTTTACCTTTAATTTGGGTAGTAATTGTGAACCTTAGATCCTTAATAGGACCTTTTAACTTGAATTTAGGATTGGGACACCAAAGTGGAATTTAAGTCCTAAATCCTTAAATCTTGAATTACTTAATCAAAATTTGGGTAACAAAGTAAAATACTAATAAATTAGGTTGTTAATTTATTTACTTAAACCATATAGTCATCACATGATTTTGGATTAGAACTTGTTAAGTTCTAATATTAACTATAAGGACGTAAATCTGAGATTCTACTCGATAGCTGGATATTGGAGATCCTAAACTTGTACCTTCTCAGAGTAGTTAGATTTAGTAATTATATAACAACAAATATCACATAAGTTTAGATTGAGTCCATTGCTTACTTTGATTTGATTTGCTTAGCATACCTTGGTTATTGAGCCTCATTCCTTGAGCATAATAGGCGAACTTAGGATATGGATAATACATCCTAAGTTAGTATTTGAATTGCATATCCTTCAGTTATTTTAGTGTTTACAGTTGGTAGAATATGTCCTAGCTTAGTCTGCCTCTTTAGTAGTAGTATTGAATAGAATGGACTCAGACCTAATAGATTTGGATGGTTAGGCTGGGGATTGATTGATTTATATTGGAGGCCTTGTATGGCCTATTGGCTGGTATGGCAGTACTATGTCTTAGGCTTATTGCTACTTTAGCTAGATTTTTTAGTACTATTTTCTGTTTTGCTTTGCCACATGCTTCAGTGGATTTACTTTCAGTACTTGCTTGTTTGCCACATATTTCAGTGGTTTTGCATTATATTACTTGCCCTGCTTTTGCCACGTGTCTCAGTGGCTTTACATTTCATAGATTCCTTTGCTTTTGTCACATGTCTCAGTGGCCCTTTCTTTTCCTTTTCTTAATTAGCATGTTGTATGTGCACTCATATAGTTTACTTATATATATTGGCATATTTACGATGCTAGAATTGCATATTTTTAATACTTATGTTTCTTTTATATACCCAACATGTGTTAATATGATCATAAGCATATTAGGTTCATAATTGTGTTGTAGTTGCTATTTCCTTAGCTTTTAGCCTCACCCTGTTTATTTGTGTTGTATGTTACTTTTCATACTAGATGTTGGATATAAATGGATAGTTTATAGTTACCCGTTTCTTTCATAGCTTGTTGCACCCATTATTGCCTGTATGTTTAGACAATTTAAATGTGATATCTTTAAAATATTTAGTTCATTAAAATAGTCTAAAATATACTTAGATTATTATCTAATTGTAACCTTTTTGTTTTGTTGGCTGGGGCCTTGGCATTTGTGATACCGACAAATGTCAGATTCAGACTTGTTCATGGGTAGTGTCGCAGAAGAGGAGCAGGTTCAGGAGGAGGATTGTGCTGCTACCGTTTAGATAGATATTGTATTTTATTTCAGTGAGATTTAGAGACATTTTCATTCTCTTTAAAAATGTAGTTTATAATAATTAATTCTAGATGCATTTCATTTCTGCATTGTGATGAGTTACTATATTATCTTCTTTCCTTTTCTACTATGTTATGCTTGTGGATGTTACTACTCGCCTATTGCTTCTGCCACTTTGATATATATATATATATATATATATATATATTGATGAATATTATAGTACTTGGTGACAAGTCCTTGGCTTAAGGTAGGTTGGGTTTACCTAACTTTACTTAAGTTGGAGATTTTCCACAGTTGGAGCACCGTACTTCATTGTTGTTAGTACGGGAGCCCCATAGTTGGTATCCGAGAACACCATAAGGTGTCAAAATGGGATCTATGATTCCTTTCTACCTAATGGACCGTTCTTTTGAATTACAAACATCAATATAGGTAACATCCATAACATAATAGTGTCAATAACTCTATGTAAAATGTAGAAGGAGAATACTCCCATCTTAATAATTTAGTCATCTTGAGTCTAACACAAATGTAATAAAAATTCTATTCTCAAGAGTCAAATGAATTCTGGTGAGTCAGATATAGACTATTATCTGCATGCTTTCAAGATAGTTTGGAGCTGTAGCTTCAAGTGGAGGTAGGAAAGCAACTGGCTGACTGAAGGAGTTTCGGCAAAAGAGATCTTGGTCCTGGAGAAGCTTCTACAGCAAGTTGTATATCGAGGGCTCAACTTTCCCATATAAGCACAAGAATGGTTGAGTCGAGTGGAGTCCATTCTGATACACATAGAGTGTCCTGAGTCACTTTATGTAGATATTGTGACAGACCTTATGTTGGATTACGCCGGAATTTGGTGGTATGAGACCATGGCGAGGCTCGAGAAGAAGTGTAACAGGAAGCATTGGGAAGTCACTTTTAAGGACTTTTGTGTAGCCTTTAGGGCAGAGTATATTGATAATATTTGAGTGATAGTTAGGATAATTGTTATCTCATTCTCAAGCAATCCTATTAGATTTACAGTTTTGGCATTATAATCCCTTATTTTTATAATTAATGAAAGATTTTGATTTCCCTTCCTTAGAGTAAATTCTAAGTTTGTCTTTTTAAAAAAAAAAATTTAAATTAGAATGGATTCCGGATCACCGCCTACCATTACTCCTGTCAAGAACACTGTTGCCTCTAGTAGTTCTAATGATGAGGTGGCTCATCTGTAAGCCATAGTGGCAACTCTGTTGGAAAATCAAGCTCAACAAGCGCTCGTTATACAGAAATTACTAAATGATCGTGCAACTCCAGTCACTGTCGCTGCTCCAACAGTATATGCTCCACAAGTTGCTCCTTCACATCATTTAGCGGATAATCTCCTTCATAATTTTCTGAGGTTAAGGCCTCCAACTTTTGGTGGGAACCTGTAACAACCCTAGGTTGTTACCTTGCAAAAGTATGGATAACCTAATCAAATTTCAAACACCATCGCTTATAGAACCTTAAACTAAGCCTATCTAGAAAGTTTGAAATTCATTGGACTTCCCTAAGTCAAAATTTACTTTTTGATCAGTCTAAATGCCTTAGTCTAGACCCAAAATATTTTGATCTCAAAAAAAAATTCTGATTGCATTTTTGAGTTCCTCACCCCTAAATTAGCTAAGCGTGAAAATTTGCTGCAATTTGGAATTCATTTGGGCCATAATTCAATTTAAATTCAAATGGTTCAATTGAAATTTAGGGTTCCTAATAATCAATAATTACAAATATACCCTGTCCCTCAATCGGTCGCTTTCAAAACAGCGGGCGCAATCTGAGCCATTCGTTTCTCGGATCAGATCATGCGGTCCGCGCTTTAGCCTAGATTAGATCCATCTCAACTGTTCCGCAGTCTCACTGATAAGATTGGACGTCATCCAATCGCGCCCATAAGTAGTTCGGATCATCCGTCGGATCCAGAGACTTAATCCAATGGACGATCTGCTTCCCGCGATCGGCCGTTAGCTGTTTGAAGATCTGAGCCGTTTCGCGTCAACGATCGATCAATCCAACGGCTGCCGTGGATCCCGCGCTGCTCATCGTCTTCCTCTCTTCCGCTCGAATCCTCGACAGGGAAATTCGAATCCCCGACAAGCAGAGCCTGTCCCCCAATCCCCTCGCCAGCTCAGCATAGTCGTTAGAGGTTTCCTTATTTCCGTGAAGCCACTAAGTCGGGCTCTTCAGCCCGATACTCCCTGAAATGGAAGCTCTGAGAGCTATCCATGACCCGAACCCACGAATCAAGCCAAGCCTCAGCCCCACTCCCGACCATTTCCCCGAGCCTATAAATAGCCTTAGTTTCCTTCTTAGAAGCCTTTGCTGATCAAATTAAGCTCAATTGGAGTTCCTTTTCCCTGCTCGCCATTGTTGGACTACTGATCTTCTTCCAGGTGCTCCCAAGCTCGTGTACCACTGATAGAGGGTTACTCCTGGAGTTCAGGACCCCTAAGAGCCTCTAGAATCTCTCGGCTGCAGCAGATTGGGTTCTGTCAACCGGTCCGAGCTCCATCCAGCAGAAACCAGGTACCCATCTCACCTTAAATCGAGTCAAGTGGGCTCGAGTCCTCCACTTAACATTCTCTGATTGTATGCCTAGGCTCGGTGATTGCAAGGCGCAAAAAATTAAGGTTCTGGGTTAGCCCGATCGATCGTATCGATCGATTGGACTACCCCAGGCGAAGGGTCGTGCACCCGAGTAAGGACCCATGCGTCCAGTGGACCTCAGGTCACGCCAGATTGGGGCTCGGGTGCACCTTATCGCCCTGAAGGTGTAGCCAATGAGCCCCGAGCCTGGCAAGCTCTCTGTGAGGAGAATTTCTCCTCCATCTCACTGGCCGAGGGAGGATGTTGGCGAAACAGCTTCCCGGAGCTCCAGCCACTCTCGGATGGGGGTTTTGGGTTCCATCGATGCATCTTGACATACTGATGGAACCTCGATCCATTGGTGTCGGTGAGGTGATCAGGGAGCTAAGAATTTAGCCGATTAGGGTTACTCTAATCGGCTGGCACTCGAGAAGGCACCGGGAGGAAGAGGATGCATAGTGCGGGTCGGGTCGACCCGTAACCCGCGCTGTGCGACAGTGCCAGGCCATCGGGTCAAGGCCGACCCGCGCGTTTTGAATACGGGTTGGGGGCCCGTGTTAAATATAATTAAAATTATATTTCTAATATTTTTCCTTAAGGAAAATAGGTTAATTAAATTAGAAAAATATAGAATAAATTAATTAAATAACTTTTAATCCACTTGTCCAAATCCTATGATATTATATATGAAAATTATCAGCAAAACATAAGGGATCAGAATATAAAATAAAAATGGATATCTGATGGTTAGATCTTTAATTATTGCTTAATTATAGTGGATCTTAATTAGGGTAAAATAGTAATTATGCTTATTCAAATTGCATGTTTAGGGTGCCATTAGTTCACTTATGCTGAGTAGAATGCACGTATTAAAGGATTTATTTTTTTGAGTTATGTATTTTAAATTAGGTTATAATCTTGTTAAATCATGATTAGTAAAAATTAGGGTTGATACTTTCTGGATCTTAGGAAACTTAGGCTCTGATTTATTATATTAGTGGATAGAACTTGTGTGCCAAATTGCAACTAGTTTTAATGGCTGGATTTGTAATTATGTGCTAATCTATTTGAATGGATTTAAGGTTTGATTAGCCCTAATTACTTTTTGTTTTTTTTTTTGAACTTTTCTATTATTCTACTTCATAAGGGTAGGGTAAATGTATTAGAAACCTTATATACCAATTTATAATGCATATATGGACAAATCAAATATTGGAGATCTTAACACTTTAATTAACTTAAGAAATCTTAAGACTTGGATCAAGCTTTTAAGACTTGATCTAGATCTGAGATTGCCACCAATAATACATCATTGGTTTATTAATTTGGACATTTGACCTATAACATACACTTGATCTTGATTAAGATAAGATTAGGAGTCAAATCCTAAACTACTTAAGTGAGATCCAAACTCCTAAAAACCTTAACTTAATTAACTTGATTATAAGAGATTAACCTTGACATTTTCCAACATTGCATCTGATTTGACAATGATTCTAAACATTTAAAATAGACAAATTAAGGTTAATAATATTCTTAAGTGATTTCCCAATCTGAATCAAACCTTAAGCCCCATGATTTTCTCTTAAGTAAGAGGATTAGCATAAGAAGATTAATAAAAATCCTATTGATTTATCAAGAGATCTAAGCCTTAACAACATTCCTGATTTAGATCTCATAATCTTGGATTGAGTTGTGATCAGATGACTTAATCATCTGATATAATCATCTTAAACCTAATTATGAAGCAAACCCTTATAGATTAACATTTGAATTTAGAGAGAGAATCTTAAGTATCTCTTCATAAGATCATCTTGAAATATTAAAAGACCTAAATTCTCATACTTTGAGGTAGGAGGCCTTGTATGACTCTTTGAGGTAGGAGCTTAGAAGGTCCCATTGCCTTAGAAATTGATCTTATCCCCCTCGTGGTAGTAATCACTTAAGACATTAGAAAATATACTTCACCTTGTGGTAGAATCCATATCAGGTGATCCTTGATCACATCTGGGTTGTAAATTCCTGTATAGGACTTACTTATTAGCTTAGGCCTTTATAGTCTTGATAAATCCTTGCTTTATTAACTAGACTTGATTGAATCTTGATCAATAGGTGGTGTAGTATAGTATGCCCATATTACTGGTCCCCAGTAGTGTTCAAGATTGGTTGATTAATTCTAGTAAGGACTTATGAGCAGGTTCTATTCTGCAGGATTAGACGAATATAGTCCCATTAGAATAAATTATTCAAACTTAAGAGTGTATTAAATGGGTACTCATCTCTTAGTTTAATTGAAAGACAAGTTGCCAATGAGCAATGCCTCCTAGCGAAGATTGCTTCAATAGGTATGGCTCAAGTAAACTAAGTAGTGAGATTTACCTTCCTTAAGACACTGAGTATGATTATAAGTATAACAACTTAATACTTAGCTTGAGATACAAAATCACCATTGGGTGGTACCTCCTAATAAAGATCACTTTATTAGGGTTGCTTAATCAAACTAAGTAATAATAATCCTTTTCTTGCAATGTACTGAATATGTGTATACAAACACCCTATCTAGTGATCTTTAAATAAGTATGCAATTTTAATTAATCATCGATCTAGAAGTTAGGAGTCAGAATCCTTTTAGAAATCATTATCGTTTCTTACTAAACTCTTCATTGATTTTTGGATTTTTCATTTCATTCAATATAGTGGCATAAGCATAAGCATAAATATGAATTTGACTCATTCCTTCTATTGTGATACATGGGTATCAGTGATATTATATGGGTTGCAGAATGTGATATACACAGACTGGGGAATTTCAGGGTGCATCTGCATCACCATACTGACTTCCTAACTAATGTATTTACATTGAACCGTACTACTCATAAGCCTTCAGTGATAGTTCTGGGTTATGGAATCAAAATTGACTATGAGTTAAATAATAAATCATTATGACATAATTAATAAATTTAGATGTTCTAGACTAAGATGTGATCAAGATCTACTAAACTAGGAATTATGATTTTAATACCATGAGATTGGAGTTAAGCACAAAATCTAAAGGTAAAGTCTAAGGGTCTAAGGCTCCCGTTCTAAGTGAACTAATAATTAAGGTAAATCTTATTAAGCAAATTCAAACTTAATAGGATGATTCTTCTATTCTTAATCTAAGATTGAAAGATAAAATAATCAAAAAATGAAATTATGAAAAAAAAAATCTAGAAAATAATAAAAATTAAGGATTTATTCATTGAATAACCTTATTATTCAATGAATGAAGTCAAATCTAATATCTATCCTTAATCTTAAAGAATAGATCGTAAGGTGAAGTGAGAATTCCTAATGAGCTCATAATAAAAAGGCTTATAGAGATTCTGAAAGTTGATTGAATTTATGAACACTTGTTAATTTTATTTAATTAGGGAAGGTTAAGGTGCATTTTAGCTAAGTAAGGAATATTCTCCTTACTTAGAGATTTTTAAACTTTTATGAAGAATTTTAGATAATTATTCAAATTATGAGAATTTATGACTTAAATTGATCTTAAATTAGTTTTATTACTCATTTACTGATTTAACTGATTATTTAGGGGCTTAGGACTCTTAACCTAAATTTTGGGCAAAATGATCATTTTGCCCTTACACAAGGATCCAAAAAGCTACTTTTTAATTTAAGGATTTGAATTGAAAGTTTTTACTGGCAAATAATTCCTTACTGTCTAACATGAAGATGGGCAGTAAGTATACCAAAGTTTGATAAGAAATGGGTCCTATAAATCTAAACTAGAGTTTTTGACCTAATAGACATTTTAGTAAATTGCACTTAATGGAGTCTAAATTTTTATGTGGTTTATTGTTGGTTGCTGATCAAGGATTCCATAGAGTCTACGAACACTAAATTTTGATAAGTATTGAAATAATTATGGCCAATTCAATTTTAAGGGCAATTATGGAATTTCTAAGCCTAAGGAGGGTCAAAAACCTAACTTTTCTACTTGGTGTCCAAATTCAGCAAACTTAGTGGCTATAGCTTCCCTATATCCCACTAAGTACTTTAATTAGGAGTAGACCCAAATTGGACTTTAATTGGTCAAGTTATGACTGAATTAGTGTTAGGGGTATTTTGGTCAACTAAGGTTTTTTAGGGTTCAAAACCTAAATATTATTTTAGTTTACTGTTGGCATTGAAATTATAAGCTATCTAGCACTTTGAATTTTCTAATTTGGAGCTTAAATGACTAAGATATGGTTAAAATAAAAACTAGGGTTTTATGGGTAATTAGGATAGGTCCTAAAAGTCATTAAGAAGACTAAGTACCCAATGGTAAAATTAATACTATCAAAGGGTTCCTAATGCTCTCCTGATTACTTTAAGACCTATATTGGCTATGTTTGGGTCACTAGGTACAAATTTATGAGGGTTCAAAGTTTTGGTACAAGTGAGGGGATGCCCTAAAATGTCACTATATTATCTAAGTGTCCTATAGAAAATCTAATACTACCATATTATTCCTCTTATTTTTCTGAGCAAAATAAGATATATATTTAATATTTTTGGAGCAGTAGATTAAAAGTTATGCATACCTAAAGTTTTTGTATTTTATTTATGCAATTAAATAAATCTAAAGTTCTGTTAAATGAATAACTACAACTAAGTAATTAAAATAGTATAAAACAAATAATTAAATTATTTTTGTTTACAATGGCGAGCCCCACTCCAGCCAACAGAAAGGATGGGAGGCACCTCGGGTGACACGTGGTGGCCACGGGGGACACGTGGCGGCCACGGGCGACACGTGGCGGCCACGGGCGACACGTGGCGGCCACGGGCGACACGTGGCGGCCACGGGCGACACGTGGCGGCCACGGGCGACACGTGGCGGCCACGGGCGACACGTGGCGGCCACGGGCGACACGTGGCGGCCACGGGCGACACGTGGCGGCCACGGGCGACACGTGGCGGCCACGGGCGACACGTGGCGGCCACGGGCGACACGTGGCGGCCACGGGCGACACGTGGCGGCCACGGGCGACACGTGGCGGCCACGGGCGACACGTGGCGGCCACGGGCGACACGTGGCGGCCACGGGCGACACGTGGCAGCCACGGGCGACACTTGGTGACCTCGAACTTGCAGAGGAGTGCAGAGCGGGTCCCACAGGTAGCCCACAGATCCACACAGCGGGACCCGCGCGACAGGCGATGTAAGGGTAGAGGGTGCGGGCCAACGGCGTTGGCGGCATAGGCTGCGCTTAATGAGAGGACGACACGTGCCCCGCACTTGAGACTCGCACATTTGGATTGCGGGTCGGGCTTGACCCGGCCCGAACCGTGTCAGGTCGTCTTCCTCACGGACGACCGAGACTAGGGTAAGGATTTTGGGGTGCCAAATGCCGCCGTTGGAGGCCAACCCTCATGGCTGTGAGTAGAGACAAACGAGGGCTTCTAGACGGGATGTGGTTCGCCGAGAGAGGTGGACAACCTAACTCAAAATTGCTAACCCTAGGTCTAGACCAACGGGACGAGGCAAGCCCTAGATTCTACTATGGATCCCATCACAAATTTGCTCGATCAAACTCATTTCGGAGCCGCACAAAAGACAATCAAATATATGAAATAACGTTTTGAAACTTTAATGTATCGATCAAATGTAAATCATAGGAGATCGGGGGTACCCGAGGATCGACGGCTGTGGGTTCACTTAGGGTTGAAGTCGCCATCAGGGTCCAAACTTGCAGCAAAAGTAACACTATGCATGCTAGGGAGGGCTTAAGGAAGGTGTACACGGAGGTTACGAGGCTGAAATGCGGGGGATTGGCGAAGCACCGCAGTGGGACGCCGCATGGAGGACGACGAAGCGCACTAGGGAGATGAGCCGTAGCCGTCTGATCTTAGATCAGACGGCTTGGATCAATCGTCTGATCTGACGGGGAGGGATAACTGTGCAAGCTATTAAGGGCAGATGGTGTTAAGTTTTTAACAGCCGCAGAATTAAAAATAATATAAATAATTATTTAATTTAATAATCTTTAAATATTGATTTTCTTAATTAATTTTAATTAGTTAAATGATCTCAGTAAAATCCCATATATTCACCCTTAGCTAATTGAGGGGTGAGGATCGCAACGACAAGGTCAAATTTTGGTTTTGACGAGTATTTTATTTTCCTAATTTTTGGGATATTTAAATATTATTAAAATATTCGATGGATTTTCAACGACTTTTGATTGCCACCAAAACATCACCCTTAGCTAATTTGGGGCAATGAGCGTAATGGCGAAGTTTGATTTTCAATATGACGTCAATTTATATTGGTCAATTTCTAGGGTTTCTGGATTTTCTTAAAAATCAGGATTTGATCAATTTGACTCCTAATTTGGACGAGGCCTTGGTGGAAGATTCCTAATGACATAACTGGCACTTAAGATCAAAAATTAGGATCTGGAATAATTCTTACTAGCTAGGGTAACAACTTGGGTTGTCACATAATATGAGCGTAATCACCTCTTAATTTTCATTTCCCTTATTTTCATCTAGTCATTATAATTAAATCCTAAAGTTTTGTGATCAATCAAACCTCATTAAGCTGAATTAGCTATTTTGCCAATTTTATGACTCAAAAAATTAGCTAAAATAAATTGATCTCGGGTCAAAAATTCGACTTCACCATTGAACTTCTTGCCCTCAAATTAGCTATTAGTGAATTTTTAGGACTTTTCGTGAGAAAATATTATGTAGTTATTTTATGATGGCTTAAATCAAAAATAATTATGAAATATTTTTGAATTTTTGAATTCTCCATCATCTAATTAGTTAGTAACAAAAATTTCATAGTTTTTGGAGCTAAAATAGATGAGTTATATAATAAAAATAAATTTGGAGTTAAGAAAAAAAATTCGAATGTTACTGGTTTAGCAATATGATTTTGGTCAACTTCAAACTCAGATCCCAGGATAATCACTTGGCCAAATATGATAATTTTTGATGTCAACAGATTCCTCTCAATCAGATTATATTTTAGAACCTTAAATTTGAATTTTGAAGGTATACTTTTTATTAATTTTGAGAAATACTAAAATTTTATTTTTAACTCAAATTAGGCAATATTATGCTATAACTATTGAGAGTTTTGCATGTAAATTACCTAATTAAAGGCACCAATCATTATTTCACAAAATACTTTGAACTATTCAAATTCCACTTTTATCAAATATATACTATTGGATCTTTGATCGAGCCTTAAAGGCACTATTAGCCTTCTAACCCGAATTAGAAACTTAAAATCCTACCTTTATTTCTTTCTTACCTCTATTTGGAAGCATTTGTCAAACTCACTTTCTCTTCCTCTTCTCATCCTCTCCAAACCCTAAAGACTTCATCCTTAAGCAAAATCCAATGATAAGGAGAAGATATTGGAAGCTCTAAACCACCAAAAGAAGGAGATCTAGGCTGCACTATCTCATTCTTTCCATGATAATGAGAGGATCTAGGCTTCATCAAAATTTCCTTGCTTAAAGATTTATATAAGGAAATTTTTGTAGAGTAAGCGAGCGAATAAGGTACGTTAAGTACTTAGAACCTGTATCGAGTTCTGATAGATTAAATCATTTTTACTTAAGTTTTATGTAAAGTGCGTACATCACCTATATAGAGCTTATTACTGCTAATGTGTTTTTGTTTCTTTTAGTTATGTGTTGGAACATAAGCTCTATTTTGTAAAATATTTGGCAAAAATATTATAAGCTTGCATATTAAATATTTCACCCTGCTAAATGTGAGAGTTTATGTAAGGACCTACTTAATTTCTTGGTGCTTAAGAGTTTGGGCTGCTGCAGTTTAAGTGAATTCACTTTGATTATTATTTGAAACTTGTGTTTATCAGCAATAAATGAATTAATAACATTTGATTTATTCTTGAAGTAAAATTTGTATGTTAAAATATTAGATCTTTAAGCGAATCATTGTGTTTAAGACCTAATTGTTAAGCCTTGTATTTTATTGATTTTCTCTTAAATCAGAAAATCAACATGCTTAATGTAACTTTGTAAGTTAATAAAATATGTTAATTAATTCAACCACTAGATTCAAGATTTATTGATTTATCTTATGATTTGATTATTATCTCTTAGAAATAAGATAAGAAAAGATTTGCACTATTGATTATAATATTTAATTTTCTTAAGTAACCTTAATTAAGCATGTAACCTTACATGAAATTTAGGATATTTTGGATTATTACTTCAATCTTAGTAACTTGTACATTATACACATAATAATATTAAGTTTTAGAAGATCCTTAAAGGATAGAGATAATAAGTTGATTAACGTGATTCTTATATTAATCTTGAACTTATTTCCTCTTGATTTTCTCTTAAATAAGAGAACCATCATGTATTGATCTTTAATTAATCAATAAAATATGCTTGATTTATCAAACAATCAGCTCCTAAATATTTATTGAATTATCTCATGACTTGAATATTTAATTATAAGATTAGGAATTATGGGATTTGTATACTTGATTTATTTCATTTAATCAATGATTAGACTTATAATTTTGCATCCAATTATACTTACCTTGATTGTATAATCAATCTTTAGAAATTGTAGATTATAGATATAAGTATTAAGAGTGTAAGATTTTTTGAAGGGTGAGGATAATATTATGTTTAAATGAATAATGCCACTTTATATAAGATAACTCTAAGGCAGGAAACACTTATTTGATACATGTTGAGGAAGGTCCTTAGATGCACCTAATGACCTTAGATTATTAATCTTATACATTGTGGTGAGATAACCTAAAAAAACTTAGATTGAGTTATTCAATTATGGTAGGTCACCTAAATTGAAGGAATTCTATGACATATCCTTAGAACTGTTTTAATTAGCACCTACTATAATAGAGAATGGATTTAATAGTTTATAATTTCTTGTTTATTAAATTAATCAGTTTAAAAATAAAAAGAATGATAATATTGGCATTATCATATGGAAATTGTAGTGCATATCCATAGAACTAATTTGAGTCAGTAGAATGTGGAATTAGTTGATCCATCCTGAATAAAATGGCAGAGTTTTGGTCTTATCATAGGTTAACAAGATAAGTACGGTTCGGGATAAACATCATAATTTCTAAGTATGTTATAAGTAAGGGATTAGCATCTTAGTTTGAGAGAATAAGCTGTAAAAGAATTTTGTTATCTTATCTTTGTGCACATTGATAAGTGCAATTAAATAAACTAAGTGTGTTAAGTTATCTTTCTTAGAATATACTAAGTATATATATATATATATATATATATATATATATATATATATATATATATATATATATATATATACTTTTAGCACGTGATAACTTAGAAGGTTATGAGAATATAGTTTGTAGAAGCACTAATTTCAGATGAATTTGGGTTAAAGTAAAGTATGTGATTTAGAGTTCTGATTTATATAATATTTATGAGTAAATGTGCATATTAGGATAAACCAAGTTAAATAGTTAGATAACTAGAATGAGCATTTACTTTTCTTTTGTTTTCTTAATTTTTGATGACTTGGAATTATTGTTGCATTAAAAGTATTTGACATAATTTGCATAAGCATAAAGCATCAAGAATCATTAGAGAACTATGGGATGCAGCATGCATGAATGTTGAGTATGAACTATAGAATGCAGCAGGCATCAGAATATTAAGATTCCTTCTGGATGCAAGGTGTCATCAACTGCATAATTGTGATATATTTTAGTGGCATATTCAGATGCATATATAGTGGCATTTAGTACAGTTCAGTTTTTAGTACTTTATTCAGTTTATAGTTATTTTACAATTGATTTACTTTCAGTTCTTTTACTCGGTTACAATTTTGCTTTATTTTTAATTTTTAGTACTTAATTTCAATTCAGTTTACTTCAGTTTTCTGTAGTAGATTTCTGTTTTATTGAATGTTAAGTAAAATCCCTTAAATAATAAGGAAAAAATATTGTAGTCTAAAATATACTTAGACACATTATTTAGCACAATATTTTTGTTTTTTTCTTGGTTGTGGACTATGACATTGTGAAATCGACAATATTATATTCTGAGCAGTTTGAAGCGGCCATCAAAGAGACCCAGGAGAACTCGGAGGAGCAGTAGCTGTTACAACTCTTACTTGTTTAGTTTACAGTTTAATTATGAGATGAGAGATTTTCATTTACTACTTTTTATTTAAATTATGATTTGTAATAATTAACTCTGGATATGTTTTTTTTTACTTTTTTGAGATGAATACTTTCTTATTCAGTTCTGTAACGAATACATGGAATGAATGTTCTTAACTTCCACTCTCTGAATATTTATTCTACTTATACTTATTATTGTGATGTGATCAAGATGAAATTCGTGTAAAGTACTCATATACATTGGATATATATACTCTTATCATTTTACTAAATTGAATGTGTATAAGTATCTTAACTATACTTAAGATAAATATGTTACTTATCTTAGGGTTAGTTTTCAGCCTTAGTAAGTAGGTCTGGGAAGATTCAGTATTCTCAAGTAACGCACCGTCCCACCGCCAACTATTAAGTATTTTATTAATCTTTCTGTTGCGTGTGGTAACGGGACGGGGCACTACAGTTACAATACCTCTCTAACATCGCCCAAGGAGGCCAAGAGCCACCTCTTTTTCCTTGTTATTAGGGTGTTTCATCTTTAGAAATTCGTGGGGAGCATGGGCGCGCTTGAGCGCACGCTCTCCTTCAATGCAAATATTTCTAGCGTTTGGCCGCGCATAAACACCCATGCTTTGATCGGCTGGGCGTTCGGGGCGCACCGGAGTGCATATACTTCTGTCAAGTCGGCGCTCAGAGAGCTCATACTTCTGTCAGTTCAACACTCGGGGCACGCCTGAGCACGTGTGTCTGTTAGTTTGGTGCTGGCGAGCGCTGGAGCGCCCCAGTCTTTGTCACAGTGACGCTCATGCCGCTGAACGCGGGCTTTAAGTAGGCTGGTCAGGTATTTGAAGAGAAGCGCTCAGCGCCTCAGGCATGCCTGAGGCCCTGACTGCTCTCTTTGATGGAATTATCATGTGAAAACTATTAGACTTGCTTGATTTGTTGTATAATCAAAATGAAAATAAAATATATCAAAAATCAATTAAAAATAGTTTATTCTAATACAAAATAACACAATAATATGGGGTGAATTTAGTATAAATGCGTGGTTTATCGAATCTATGCCTTATTAGTTGTTCGTTCAAGATTTAGAGACCCAAGCTGTATTCCATTTTAACATAGCCTCCATAATGCCCTGACAATCCTATTGTAGTTATCCAACATAGCTAACCAACTGTGATTTCTCCGTTATGCAATGCTAGTTTACGAATCATGTTTACTTGAGGAAGAAGGCAGCTCAAATAATTCAAGGCACAAAGGACATACATAAGGCAGGAAAATATGTCGAATAAATTTGGTTATAATATCTATCAGTTGCCTAGATTCACTAATAGTTCCTCTCCATTCTTCGAACGACCGACATGATCAATAGACAATTGATCCAAGGAAATAGCCTTGTTGAACGACGAAATCACTAAATGACATTATCACTCACAAAACAATTCATTCAAATTGGGGCATTACAACAAACGCTGTCAAGCCTGTTAAACAAGTTGCACTACCCCATCGAAAGATGTTGGTTGTTCGACGAAAACCCAAGTATTTGAGATGCTATATGCAGTGTTTAGCGTAATGGTGTATTAAATTCTTAAGAAGAAGTAGCAGCCACTTTATTTATAAAAAAAAGAGGAAAATTTAATTTTTCTAAACTTTTGATTATTTTTTGTTGATAATTTGGATAAGCTAAATAAGTGCCAAATTAATCAGGATTCGCTAATGCTAATTAATACTAATTGATTTTAAATTTATAGTTTGTATCAATTTATATCGTTTTTGGAGAGATTGTGTGAAATAAATAATGAGCTTGCATCGAATTTTGAATATAATTAGTAGCTCTAATCTGATTGGGTCTGAACTCGAATGAAAAATGATCAGCCTAGCTGGCACCCACTTGGCCTTTAACTTTAGCTTATCCATGTTAGCGTTCTTTTGTACTCCGATTCGTCTCACTCGCTTCTAGACGATAATGAAGAAGAGCTATATAAGCTGACGGGGTAGCCAGAAGCGAAACCCTCGTTACTCGGCTTATTTCTCCGGTAACTTAATCGTGAGGAGCGGTGGTAGGCCGGCGGCGGCGAAGCAAACTCCGGTAGACTAGTTGAAGCCATAAATGGGAGAGACGATTGTTTCAGATCTCCTGACTGAGATCCTGATCCCGGTGGCCTCCTTAATCGGGATCGCCTTTGCCTTCATTCAGTGGGTGTTTGTATCCAAGGTGAAGCTCTCACCAGAGCGGCAGGGAGCTCCTTCATCGAAAAGTAAGAATGGGTTCGACGACTATCTCCTGGCCGAGGAGGAAGATGGTGCGAACGAGCACACCGTCGTTGCTAAGTGCGCCGAAATACAGAGCGCTATCTCCGAAGGTTTTATTTGTTGCTTTAACCCAGATCTGTGTTTCTTCTATGGTTTTTTTTATCATTTGTTGGCTCCGTTTTGAGATCTGAATGTTTTAGCGTCTGATGCCCTACTTGTAATTTTCGGGTTGAGGCCCATCTGGATGAGCGGCTTTGCTTTTATTGCTTAGTTTTATGCTTTGAATTTTTGCTCAATATAAATTGCATGATCGGCATAATTTCCTTTTTTATTATTTATGCATGCAAACTGTATGCTGCAACCCTGAGCAGTTGATATTTTCCATAAAGAAAGTTATAAATAATTGTCTGCTATAGCATAGATTTTAAAAAGCGAGTTTGTGTTGCAGTAGTTGTCATTTGAGGACGAATATTGAAGGTTGAGTTGAAATATATTTTATTGTGGAATATTTGTGTCGTTTTAAAAGCTAGTGATGCTTTTGATGTGCTCCAAGCATGCCTTATATGAAATTAGGGCAGATTGTTTTCCGCTTGATTCCTGTTATTTATCATCTGTACGACAATTGAAAATCATCTCCATGATCAAATGGTTTTATTGCCAATTTTTTTTTTTTTTTTCTGATCGATGTTTTGTTTGGCAACCTACCACATACATCTTTTAAACTGAACATTTCAGCTTGTTAAGATGCTACTTCCGCTTTTTAATATGATATAGTCCTGCTCTTTAGTAAGATGGGTGGAAAGCTTATTTTAGATTGCAAAAAACAGTGGTGAGGGGTGCAAAGCTTTATAATATGCCTAATGAAAAATTCTAGTAATTTTATATTTTTTGTCTTCATAAGATATTTCTCAAATTAATTGTTGATGATTGTTCTCCGTTGGTTCTGTTGATCACTGCTGATCCTGCAGCTAGTCATAGAACTTGGTAATTATTTCCCATCGTTATTGTTTCTTAACGAACCTTTATAAGATAGGATTTGATCATCAATTGTGTTCTAGTAGTTAATTTCTGTTTCTTAACGAACCTTTATAAGATAGGATTTGATCATCAATTGTGCTCTAGTAGTTAATTTTCATCGAGTGTCCTTTAACCAGATTTGATGCATTAGTAACAAGAGTGGTCTGGCATGGAAAATTTGTTCAAATGTTTAAAAATCATTATGTGATTATTATTTTGCCCATTCAGTGCAATTAGGAAAGTTCTAATGCGAAGCAATCATTGTAATCTGTAGCAGGATTATATTTTTATAATTCATATTATGAATTCATTTTGCTCATTAGATGCTGATAGAGGCATATTTTAATAAGAAGCAATTGTTGTAATTGTAACAGGAGCTACCTCATTTTTGTTTACGGAGTATCAGTATGTTGGGGTGTTTATGGTGGCTTTTGCTGTTTTGATATTTCTCTTCCTCGGCTCCGTGGAAGGATTTAGCACAAAGGACCGACCCTGCACCTACAGCAAGGATAAAACCTGCAAACCAGCTCTCTTCAATGCCATATTTAGCACTGTGGCCTTCTTGTTGGGCGCAGTCACTTCTGTGGTTTCTGGTTTCTTAGGGATGAAAATTGCCACCTTTGCAAATGCCAGGACGACTCTAGAAGCCAGGAAGGGTGTGGGGAAGGCTTTCATTACTGCATTCAGATCGGGAGCGGTGATGGGCTTCTTGTTGGCTGCAAATGGTCTTTTGGTGCTTTTCATTTCAATTAACCTTTTCAAGCTGTACTATGGCGATGACTGGGAGGGCCTTTTTGAGGCAATTACTGGATACGGCCTCGGTGGCTCATCAATGGCTCTCTTTGGCAGAGTGGGAGGCGGAATTTACACGAAAGCTGCTGATGTTGGCGCCGATCTCGTCGGTAAGGTTGAGAGGAACATTCCGGAAGATGATCCTCGGAACCCTGCTGTGATTGCAGACAACGTTGGAGATAATGTTGGCGACATTGCTGGAATGGGTTCAGACCTTTTCGGCTCTTATGCCGAGTCTTCCTGCGCAGCCCTTGTTGTTTCTTCCATTTCTTCCTTTGGAGTTAACCATGATTTGACCGGGATGTGCTTTCCCTTGCTCATTAGTTCTATGGGCATCATTGTCTGTTTGATCACAACCCTTTTTGCAACCGATTTCTTTGAGATAAATACAGTCAAGGAGATTGAGCCCGCTCTTAAGAGGCAGCTGATAATTTCCACCGCTCTCATGACCGTTGGGATTGCAGCTGTTAGTTGGTTGGCTCTTCCATCCACATTCACTATCTTTAATTTTGGTACACAGAAGCTAGTGAAAAATTGGTAAGACTGGTAATTATATTTAATCTTATATGATGTTTGAACTTGATAATGACAAATTAATCTCTTTGGAACTTATCATCATTAGGGAACTGTTCTTCTGCGTTGCGATCGGACTCTGGGCAGGCCTCATAATCGGATTCGTTACTGAATACTACACCAGCAACGCATACAGGCACAGATTAATCGTGTTTTATAACGTCTTATTACCATGCATGCTATGAATGAAGCAGCTATAATATCTTTGTTCTTACAGCCCTGTGCAAGATGTTGCGGATTCCTGCAGAACTGGCGCTGCTACAAATGTCATATTTGGGCTTGCTCTTGGATACAAATCAGTGATAATTCCAATTTTCGCCATAGCCGTCAGCATCTTCGTCAGTTTCAGCCTCGCGGCCATGTACGGGATTGCGGTCGCCGCCCTTGGCATGCTGAGTACAATCGCCACTGGGTTGGCCATTGATGCTTATGGCCCCATCAGTGACAACGCTGGAGGCATTGCTGAGATGGCCGGCATGAGCCACAAGGTTCGTGAAAGGACGGACGCCCTCGATGCTGCGGGCAACACAACTGCCGCCATAGGAAAAGGATTCGCCATCGGATCCGCCGCTTTGGTTTCCCTTGCTCTGTTCGGTGCGTTTGTGAGCAGGGCGGCCATCTCCACGGTCGACGTCTTGACGCCCAAAGTTTTCATAGGACTGATTGTCGGCGCCATGCTGCCTTACTGGTTCTCTGCCATGACGATGAAGAGCGTGGGGAGCGCCGCACTCAAGATGGTGGAGGAAGTTCGCAGGCAGTTCAACACCATTCCTGGCCTGCTTGAGGGCACCACGAAGCCTGACTATGCCACCTGCGTTAAGATTTCGACGGATGCCTCTATCAAGGAGATGATACCTCCCGGCGCCCTCGTAATGCTCACTCCCCTTATTGTCGGGACCTTCTTCGGTGTCGAGACCCTCGCCGGAGTCCTCGCCGGCTCTCTCGTCTCCGGTGTTCAGGTGAAACCGCAGCATCCCCGCGCTCTTTAACATTCGTTCATTGTTATTTTTTAATCACCGTTGTGCCCTCTCTCTTGTTCCTCAGGTTGCCATCTCTGCATCCAACACTGGAGGTGCTTGGGACAATGCCAAGAAATACATAGAGGTGCATTTACAGTTGTCTAATTTATTTTTCATAATAATTTCTTTTCTCATCCCCTACGTGAAATTTAGCAATAAAATAAGTGTTACAAAATCGACGATGCTTAGGTGAATTTGTGGATATACACGTAAGAATAGTATGAGTGGATAAAGGAAACAAATGATTGATGTAGCCAATTGTTGTTTGCAGGCGGGGGCATCACCGCATGCAAGGACGCTTGGGCCGAAGGGGTCGGATCCTCACAAGGCGGCTGTGATTGGGGACACCATTGGTGACCCTCTCAAGGACACGTCGGGGCCTTCGCTGAACATCCTCATCAAGCTCATGGCCGTCGAATCCCTCGTCTTTGCACCCTTCTTTGCCATGCACGGCGGCATTCTCTTCAAGATCTTCTAAAGCGGCGCGGTATTGCCGCCTGCCGCTGCTGCTTCTATGTTTCGATGATGAAATCTGCTGTGTGGTTTGGTCGAGGTTCTCTTCTCCGGTTTTGGTTTGAGCTCACAGAGCCCATTTTGGTTCTTTTCTCCTTTCTTTTTGAAAGAGTTTTATCAGACAACACATTTATCATTATGCTCTGTCCACTATTCGGTAGTCATAATCTTTTGCTTGTGTTGGAAGTCGACTTTTTCATATGCTTCCTCCTGTTGCATTATTGGCTATATTCACTGTTCAGGATTGTCTTATTTCTTTATGGCTCAGCGATTAAGGTTCCATTAATATGCATTAGATTAATCTTAATCAAGTTTTACAAACAGACAATGTTGCATGCAAGCTAAGATTACTCTCCACAAGTATCAAATCATTGAAAGAAGAGATGGGAATGGAACTGAACACATTAAAATTTGAGCAGAAATTTGTATTAAAAATGCTTGTTTGCTTGTTTCTTTGGGATGCACTATTTGCTCGCAGCTTGTGTGCGTGTAATCAGTTGCCCGGAGAAGATGATGACGACGCCTTGCAGAAGATCCCTAAGTTATCTCCTACCCTCGAGTTAGAGATCCGAAGGTGGGAAAGAGTTCACCTTCACCTTCTACAATCTGCCCATGCTCACCACCAAAGACTCCTCCTCACTTAGGTTTTTCTTCAAATTACACAAATTTTAATCTATCGTTCAACACCATCCAATGTCTATCACGTGAATCACAATCCAACCATTGATTTCCCAAACTGGGTTCGGCCGGTGGACGTTTCCTTCACCGTGAGAGGTATTATCAAAAAACAGTAATTGTGCGCCTTTTATTATGATTCGTTCAAAATTTTTTACTTGCTAAAATTCTATTTTTCTGCACAACTATAAGTTCTATAAGTTGGTTAATGCTCCAAATTATATTTTTTACACTAACTTTAATTATAATTTTGGTTAGTGAATCTAACTTGGCATACTTGTTGCTTGTAATAGGGTATTTGTTGCCTGTAATAACCCAAACTTTTAAGCACCAAAGTATTATTCGCTTTGGCTTAATAAATCTTACGATTTTGTCATTAAAAAATGACTTTTCAGTAGGTCACTCATTCTAGGAGTGCTCCCACTTGTGCACGTTTAACTTTGGAGTTTTTATCCGGAATTCCATCATTATCTGAAAAGGGCGCTTCAATGTTTAAGAATTTCGCTTGGTAATAATTAAGTGGGTCATTACAACCCTCCCAACTTAAGTAACTAATGTCGGTATCAGAGCAGATCATTAGGTAGACATGACTAGAGGTGACTCATATATGCTCAAGAGGTACCCACAACCATGTAGCATTTTAACCCTGTTATTGGTTCAAGAGATTGCTCACATGAAGTAATACTTTTGTCATGTATAACACTTAACTCTTCTGTGACACCCTATGATCTGCTCTGATACCATTTGTAATAGCCTAAATTCTTAAGCACTAATATATTGTCCGCTTTGGCCTAATAACCCCACGATTTTGTCTTCAGAAGATAACTTCCCAACAAGCCACTCATTTTAGGAGTGCTCCTACTTGAGCATGTTTAACTTTGGTGTTCTCATCAAGAACTCCACCATTATTTAAAAATGAGCATCAATGTTTAAGAATTTTGATTAATAATATTTAAGTAGTTTGTTACACTTCCACTCTATGCACAGGGCTTTTTAGAATTCTTTTACTATAATTTGCATGAAATCAACAATTGCATTTGATGAGAAACCAACTTCTAAGTTGTTCTATATTTAAATAAGGGAGATGTACTTACATTTAGGGTAATAATCGATTAGAATTCTATTTAGTCAAGTTAAAACTCAAATTCAAAATTTTTTAGTTTAGCTTGATTTGTAATAATTTGTTTTCAAACCAACCCAAGAAAAAAAATTAAATACAAATATGATGGATAGAGACTTGAACATTGATGCTCATTTTACAAAATATAGCATGAGCCAATGCAAGTAGGCATCTAGCTTAATTAAGAAAGCAGGTAATGCATTCTCATTATCAAAGATTTGACTCGTGACTTGACTCGAAATATTAGATTCGGTTTCGAGTTATCAAAATTTGAATGTTTTAATTGATATCGGGTTTTGAGCTTAACTTACTTAAATCTCAAATTATCCTTATTTATGATATTTAATAAACTAATAGTATACCATGCAGTTGTATTAACAATTTGTTAATCGTTATAAGCACAAAGAGATAAAAGCGTTGCACCTTGATCAATTTTAGTTCATTAGAACTCTTAATCAATGCCATAACATATATGATAATAATTTACAAGAAAAAAAAAGAATATACAATTTAGATATTTGCATGAATTATAAGAGAAATTTTATGCTCATGAAATGCATTCATGATGTGCAAGTGATGTGGCATTACCTCAAGAGCATCTTTATCAAAATTGAATATTTTATCCCAAATCATAAAATCCTAAATAAAGTTGATTACCTTAGCCTGGTCTCCAACATTGATAATGAAAGCATGGGGAATATTAGGGACAAAAAACCATTCACCATCTTTGAAAATTTGCAGCCCTTTCACATCTTTGTCATGCAACACAAGTGTAAGAAGAGAACCATCAGAATAAGACTTCATACCCATTACTACATCAGACATAGAACAATTTGGGTAGAAATTAAACCTTGCAAACACCTCTGCATCTTCTCCAAGTTGATCAATGAAATAGCCTTCTACTAGGCCCAACAGCCTTGATGCTATCACCCTTAGAATATCATCCACAATCTTCCTTGATTTAATGGTGAATTTGCTCAGTACGCTACTGCAATGATAAAAACCGATTAGTTGTTTTACTCAACAGTGCTGCTCTTGGAGGTAAAATGCTAAAATAATTTTTTGCAAATGGTCATGGAGGTATGGCATGATATAGATGCTCTTTTTTTCACTACTTTCTTTTTTAACTTGAAGCCAGGAAGAAACAAATAAACATTTATAGTTATTGTTATCCAAGTTTCAATTTACATAGAGATCAAGTTCATAATTGTGTTAAAGTGGGTACAGCTTATATGTAATTAGGTCAATAATAGGAGAAAAAAAACACTGTTTGTAGATATATTGGAAAATAAAAAGTTGACTTTATTAAAAATTGTCTTAATTAATCTAGATTTTCAATCAATCCTATTGAGTGAATATTGTCAATTTGAAGAACTTCTATATATGGCATCTCAAGTTGGATACTTTTTATTGTTGATCTTATGAAAATAATTTTATGTACTAGTCTAATTGCAATAGATGACCAAATCATCAAATGTTTTCCAAGCCATTTTTTAATAATGTATTTTAATATATGCAACTCTAACTATTCTCCAAGCCATTTTTTAAACCATCATTTTAAGCTTTGCCAGTATGCATTTTATATTTTTATTTTCCAAAACACTATATGTTGATCACCCATAAATTTTAGTTCAATGCAATATTCTAAGAACAATTCAAGGGACTTAAATTTGGTTGGAATGTTGCAATATTCCCAAAACAATTCTCTTAACTCTTAGTGTTATCATACTTTACTCTTATCCAATATAAAACTAAAGTTACTTCTATGTAGATATATGCATTTTTGAAGAGCTTCATTTATGAAATGATATAAAGCTATTCTATCAATTAAAAAAATATTAACATAAAGAAAATAATTAGGAGAATTTTATGAATACTTTGCTTATTAAATTTAATCTCCAATTTCAAGAAAAATAAATACTATAACAAAATTTTGATTTAACAAAAAAATAACATAAAAATCTTAAATGAAAAAGATAAGATATGCTTTAAATATGAAAGAATATAACATTTACACTGATGAATGCATAGTTTAAAATAAAAAAATGAAGTATAAATAAATGAAATATTAAAAATAAGTTAAATGAGAATTCTTATCAATTTAGTTGTGCATAGTAATTCTAGCTTAAATTTTTATAAAGCTAATTAAGAGATTATTATATATTTATATTTGAAATAAATATATCATCTACACTGATAAAAATAAATAAATAATAAAAATTTATCTCAAACTCTTACTTATAATATAAAAATAAAACTTACTAACAGATAGAAAATAAAATAGCTCTTTTGAACTTTATAATTTAACAAATGTATTTAATTAAATTAAATATTAAAAAAATGAAAATGTACACAAAAACAAAAAAAAATACTTTGAGAAAAATATGTTTTCTTAATAAATAAACTTGCATGATGGATTACTTGCATAGAATATTTAGTTCAATTAAAATTTGATCAAAGAAATTTGATGTGATGAAATTCTTTAATTATCATTAAGGAATAAACAGAGAGTGATATATGAAGATGTTACATTATAGAAGAAAATGGGTTGATACCGAAAAGAGTCTGGATTATCAGACCAATGTTGTAGACAAAGGTGATCATTCCAATCAAGTATTTGATCTTCAGATACAATAATGTCATTTCCATATCCTTCCATCTTAACTTCCACATTAATTGTCACATTCATATACACTTAGGTTTCTCCTCTTTAGGAAGATTAAAAAACATTTTTGCTTTGTTTCACACCTCATTAAGGAATGAAGCAGACATCTCATGGCTCATAGCATATAGAATTCAAAATTAACTTTCTCCCAAGAAAAAATATCCATTAAGCTATATGAATATATTGGAGGATTCAACATAAAGCTGCAATTCTCTTTGTGGTTAATGATTGCAGAGTATTGGAGGAGTCAACTATAACAACTAATTTAAATGGTTCAAGATGCAAATCTTGGATACTTGCTCAATGATCCACCTAAGTTTACATATGAGCCAGCTTAAATATAGCCATTATAACTTTCACCTAAATTTCCATCTTGTCAATTGAAACTCAAAATTAGACAAAAGTTAGCCAAATATTAAAAAATGGAGAGATATACTCAAGGCCACAAACAAAAATACATTTCACCAGTCACATTTTCATATCTAGGGTATGTCATCTCGTCATATGTAATGTTTATTGATGTTCTTATCTAAACAATATATACTTATAAAACTAGTGCTTAACCTCATATATATATATATACAAAAGAGATTCCAAAACCTATTTTTATGACGTGAAACAAAGCAAGACAAAACTTGTTCTCAGATGATAAAGTGAATTCTTTGCTAGCCACAAAACTTGAGACAATATTTTAGGCTACCAAAAATATGTACTAATAATATCATAAGGTGGGTATAAAATGATTCCATTGTCAAGTAATAAGTTATAATTCCACAATTTCATAAGAAGAAAGATAGATTATATCTACTATTCCAATGGAGAGTTTGAATTGTAAAAATTTATGCAACATTAATATTAGAAAAAACACTATTCAAAATTGCTCAAGAGCTATTTATTTTGTATTAAGCTTAACATAGAATAGTTAAACCTGCTCAAAATGCAAATTTAAACTTGTTACCTCAAGCTAACAAATTTGAGGGGCTCACAAGTGACTAACAATATTTGATGAAAGATTGGCAAGAATTATTTGCAAGTGTTTAAGGCTTAATATGTTCTAAAAAAGCCAAAATGAAAGAGTGATGCAAGACAAGAAGCACAATATTGTTAGCACGCAACGGAAGCGATTTTACGATGAGGATTAGGGTTTATAATGATGGTTACTGAGAAATATATGAAATCAAAACAAACATAACAAAATAGAAATCATAGCACATACTCAGCATCAACCACAAAGCATCCAAATACAAGATCTTGCATAGAAAATTCAAATATGGGAAAAATCACGGAGTCACACTACACAAAAATTTCTACTATAAATCAAAAAGATTACAGAATTACAGAGAGCTTCTCTTCACAAGAATAATAAAGATCTACCACTTACACAGCCCACTCCAACATGCAAAGGCCTTATACTAACCACAACCAACACTCCATAATGTTCACTTATATACTTAGTCACTATTTGGACCCCAAATGGTCCAAAATAACCCCCAAAATACTTAGGGCGGTGCTTAAACAGAAGCTGAAACCTGTCTGGCGCTACGACACACCCTAGCTTCGGTTTCAGATGGCTAGGCGCCAGGGCGCGCTGTAGCTCCCAAGTTTCTAGCTGGTTGGGCGCCCTGGCGCGCTACGATGCACCATAGCTCCTCAGTCTCTGGTTGGTCTGGCACTGGGGCGCGCTGTAGCCCCAAAGTCTCTGGCTTGCTGGACGCCACGGTGCGCTATGGCGCGTTACAGAACCCGAACTTCCCCAACTTGTCCCGTATCACCTCGGAACCTCCCAGAAGTTTATCGAAGCTCCATTAGCACATCCACGATGATCTGAATGGTCTCCACATCCCAACACACACATGAGGAGAAGTCTCATAACTCAGGTGTTTTCACAATGTTCAATTGGAGGTTGAGGAGAAGCTGCATTCATATTTGTCTATGAAGTCGTATTGTATTTTAGGTCATATTATTTTTTATCTATGTTGGTAGTGTTGTATCTTATTTGTGTTTTAAACTTTTGTGGGATATGTTATTAGTACATGTGTATTAGTGTCTCTTTGTATTTTGTTGCGTTGCTTTGCAATTTGTTATTTTTATGTGAGTCTATTAGTGGGATGTGAAAGGACTTATTTTAGGGGGCCTACTATATATAGGCATTGTATCATTTTTTGAAAAATTAATGAAGCTAGATTCCAAAAAAAATGTTGTTTTCTCTTGAGCTTTTGTGTGGATAATTGAGATGATCTATCTTTATGCATAATCAATGATCTTCAGAGTTTGTACAACCCTGAAGGGCCAATGTGTGGACAATATTGGTATTTACCCTTTTTTGTATTTTTCTATTTGATCCATTGTATTTATTCTATAATACCCTACATCTCTATTTTATTTCATCGAAACCTAATTCTATTTTAGCCATCAAACACCCATACAATGAAATATACATAAAATCTGACATCATTTCACTTCACTGCTTGTAAACCCTCTCATACGATGATCAAATCTTACAAAATAAAATCATACATATTTCTGACATCCACTACATTATTCTCTTAATATTCCATCCAATTATGTTTTCTTTTGACCCACCAAACACATTTCCAAAGTTAAATGATCATTTGAACACTCAAAATTATTTACCTTCAATTTTACACCACCATTTTTAGTATCAAAGATGATTTTCAGATCTTGGTGTCATATGAAAAATTACTCATCAAGATATTTCTACCTTGACTTTATTGAATTTTTTTTTATATTTTTACTATTCTGGCAGTCACTGGCAACTACTATCAAAAACTGCCTCGTCAAAAATTGTGACAAATAACGCCATCAAAACCTTTCCATGGTTCCCAACCCGCAGACTGAACCACGACTGGGCGATAAGATTGGACTTGAATCAACCCAGCCCCAACATTGTTGTTTGCACATGCGCATGTTAGAATACGCATGTGGTTCCTCCAGCGCATGCACACACACCTATGATCATCCACCACCATAATTGCCAACTTTCAACATTCCATTCTTCGTTGCCCAAACTTCGATTCATGTATTATTTGCACTGATGGAATCATGAATACGAAATCTTACCGCTCAGTTAAAAATGAAGAAGGCCAAAATTTTTGACATGTGAGGAATAATCCGTTCTAGATCATGCACAGGATAATTCTTCTCATTAGGCTTAAGCTGTCTAGAGGCATATGCTATAACATGACGATCTTACATCAGAACACAACCAAGTCCTACCTTAGAAGCATCAGTATAAACTTGAAAGTCTTTACCCTCACGAGGTAGCACTAGAACAGGAGTAGAAGTCAATAACTGTTTCAACTTCTGAAAAGATTCTTCATAGGCTATGCTCCAAATGAACAGAACATCTTTCCTAGTTAACTGAGTTAACGATGAAGCAATTAGAGAGACTCCAGAAACAAACCTTCTGTAATAACCAGCGAGTCCTAAGAAACTACAGATATCTGTTACTGATTTAGGTTGGATCCACTGTTGAACAGCTTGTATTTTCTTTTGATCTACTCTAATGCCTTCAGCATCAATCATATAACCCAGAAATGCCATGGACTTGAGCCAAAACTTGCACTTAGAAAACTTAATGAAAAGTTTATTCTTTCATAACAACTCTAGAATGGCTCGTAGATGCTCTTCATGCTCAACAGCTGACTTTGAGTAGATTAGGATGTCATTGATGAAAATGATGACAAACTCATCGAGATACAGCTTAAGGATACATTGCATCAGGTCCATGAAGATGGAAGGAGCATTCGTCAGTCCAAAAGACAAGACTAAACACTCAAAATGCTCATAACGGGTCCTAAATGCAGTTTTGGAAATATCTTCATCCTTGACTCTAATCTGGTAGTAACCTGATCTTAAGTCAATCTTGGAGAAGATCTTCGCTCCGATGAGCTGATCAAACAAGTTGTCAATCTTAGGGAGAGGATACTTATTCTTCACAGTCACTTTATTAAGCTCACGTTAGTCTATACACATCTGCATTGAACCATCCTTCTATTTGACGAATAGGACAAGAGCTCCCCAAGGTGACATGCTAGGGTGAATGAATCCTTTCTCTAACAACTCTTGTAACTATTCTCTAAGCTCTTGTAGTTCTTTTGGAGCCATTCTATATGGAGCCTTAGATTTAGGTTAAGTCCCAAGGATAAGTTCAATAGAAAACACTATCTCATGCAGAGGAGGTAGTCCAGGCAATTCTTCAAAAAACACATCCAGGAACTCTTTAATAACGATAGTCTCTTTTGGACTACTAACTTGCTTCTCTTTTTCGATTAAAGTCACTAAGAATACATAGCAACCTTTACTAACGAGGTGCTTGGCTTCAATTGCATTGATTAAGGATTCAGTTAAGCCAAGTTTTCGGGTTTCTTTCCAACCTTAAGTGAAACTCGCTTATGGAAGCAATCTATTATGGCATTAAACTTACTTAGCCAATCCATTCCTAAAATTATGTCAAAATTCATAATGGACATAATAATAAATTAGATTGAAAGAATTGATTACTGAATGGGATATCTACCAAACAGAACTCATTAGCACATATTTCAGCACCAAATAGTATTTACTAAGGGACTGCCTAGGCTAAAATGTTGAAGATTTAAGGAAGATGAATAACTCACTGACATAAAAGAGTGACTAGTACCAGTGTCAAAGAGGGTGCCACAGAATTGATTCTTAATAACTAGAGTTCCTATAGTAGAAAAAATAAACTCTAATTATAACTAACAAAAATTAAAGTAGGAAAATGTTGAAAATAAAATGCAGAAGAAAATGAAAGATAGAAAATAGGAAATTAAACTTGGAATGTGCCGATAACAATGCTGTTGTCATTAGGGGTAGCTGAAGAACACAAAGTGTAGACTCTTGGTACTGCAGAAGATTGAGCAATGGACTTGCCCTTATCCTTTCTACTGAAGCGACCTTACTTGGAGGAAGACGGAGGTACACCCTTTTGGTGTTGAGTGATAGGGGGCTTTCGGGGATCAATGTGCAGAACGCAGAAGTCTAAATTGCTACCGCGGTTGGAATACTTTAGAAACAGAGTAATTAAATTCGGCCGAATTACTGACCACGAAGTTACTCGTTCCGGGTCGGCCGGGACTAGCCGAGTGTTTTCGGGCGTCTGCACAAGACTCGGCTTGGGAAGCCAGCTGCTGCGGAAGCTCGGGTCGGGTTGCCTCTGATGTGCTTTCATCATGGGGACGTAGCTTTCCCTGGACAAGGCAAAACTCACGCCATGTGCCGAGGTAAGGAAAGCATTAAGGGCCAATAATGCATTGTAGCTGGCAGCAGTAACTCGGATCACCATGAACTCTTTCTTATTCTCTGACCTCAGAATCTTTCTTTGTCCCCCAGGCGACCTGGAGGCTACGAAGTAGATCCGGTCTCGCCGCTGAACCCGGCCAGCTTATCTTATAGTGACTGGCTGCAGATTTATAATGAGCCTGTTATTAACATGTAGGCCTAAGATATTCACACATCATAGATAATAGTCCACTAAAAGTCGACAGGGTGGTGCCTCTTATAGCTTGCACCATGATCTCATGAAACGGATTGGTGAAGCAAGGCAAATCAGCGTCAGTGAATATGACACTCGGCCAGCAGCTGATGCTGGACTCATACTTGCCTGATCCTCTTCAGGCTTATCGAACCCCAGGGAACAGGTTTTTTTCTCATCCGTCACTATGTTGATGCTGTCAGTGACCGGATTAGGAGGCAGATCCCTATTCCCCTTCCTGTTGGACTGGGCCTCTCTCCTCCACTATAAATTACCTAAGCTTTAATTTCATTTAATCAGCTTATCAAGGAATGCTTTGAGGGTTGGAGGTGTTGTGCCCGTAAAGACAAAACTAAAACTGCTGACTCGGGTCTCGGCCGACCGCTTGGCCTTTAGTTATCCTACGAGCTCTGTAAAGTAAAGTAAAGGCTACAATAAAAGTGGGCCGTCTACCCGGTGAACTCGGGTATACTCTCCCTAGTCTAAGGTGTCCACCTCTTAGCTGCGGGATTCCTGTTACTCTCCCTTGCCGCCGTAGTTATTCTTTATTTCCCAAGTGTTTCGGATCATAAGTGCTTATTGAGGTCTCCCCTCGTTCTGGTCATACCTTTGTAATCCTCTTCCACGTTGATGTACTTTGTTGCCTGAGCCAGCAACTCGGACATAGACTTTGGAGGCAATTGAATTGAAACGCCAGCCAGAAAGAGAATATGAAATCGAGGGTTCGACCAAAGGGAGATGTGAGACGAGAGTCGAATATCTTCAAGAGTGAGCTGTCAGGCGAAGCCGGTAGGGTAGGCCATCCTCCAGTAGGTTGCTATCTAGCAGGAGGAGGCATCAAGGCAAGTGCTGGTGCTTGAGAATTGATAATAAATGGATTCTACACAGAAGCTTAGTGATTGATCTTTATCTTGTCCATGGTTCAATTGGAATGACAGTCCCAATGGTGATGGTTGGTTCTGCCACAAATGTAACACTTACCACCAGTGTGGTAGCACTTCCCATAAGGATGGGGTCTGTTACATCTTGCTCCAAGTCTTCCTTGCTAATTTTTCCAGAGATTTTGGCTAGAAGTAAGCTGGAAGATTTTAGGACCATGGGAATGGTTCCTTTTGAAGGGTTCAGATTTGGAAAGTTGGGGATGGGAGTGCTTCTTCAAATCCATTTGGGCTTGATGGTACTCAACCATGCGAGCATATTCTAGAAGCTCGAAAAAATTGTCATGATGTTGAGACATCAAATGACTTATAATGGAATCTTTTAGACCAAAAAGAAATCTAGTGCACCTCGCCACTTCAGTATGGATAAGGTTTGGAGCAAAGCGGGAGAGTTTGCGGAACTCCATTTCATAATCGTGTACGGAACGACTTCCTTGGGTAAGTTGCATAAAGTCATTCTCTATTATGGTTTTGGTAGAAGGAGTAATGAACTCCTCACAGAACACTTGTTCAAACTCAGCCCATGGGATGTCTTCCATATGAACTTCTGATAAGCGAGTCTTTAACTCGCTATCCCACCAATATTCCGCTTCACCGTAGAATAGATAGGTCGCAAGATAGAGGCACTTACTATCTGGACATTTTATACTAGCTAAGGTCTTTTTGATGGCCTTTAGCTAGCAAATAGCTTCAAAATGGGATATGGAACCATTGAAGGTCAGAGGGCTTAGACGAAGAAAATTTAAAAGATAGGCATCCACTACAGAACTAGAAGATGGTTGTGGAGCCACAGGGAGTTCAGAAATAATTAGAGAAGAGACCTGAGGAGGAGTTGGACAAATTTATGATGGAGCAGGAGAAGGTTGGGAAGGGTTGCAGGATGAAACCATCCTTCCAGCTGAACGAGTCTGTGCTTCAACCCTAACCTTCATTAGCTCAAGCAAATTTTGTATTTGATCTATGTGGGAAGTTGTAGTGGAAATAGGCTCCTCTACTACAGGCTCAATAGGAATATTGGAATTGGGATCTATTCTAAGGAAGGAAAAAGAAAATACAGATAAAAAACTAAAGAAGGTTAGAAAAGATCATTCTCATTAAACTTTAAAACATTTAAGAGATTACAATTTTGGAGGAAAAAGGAAAGAAGCATAATTTAAGTAGAAATTATTTACAAAGGTACTAAAGGGAAAAGAAGCTAAAGCAAAGGAAAACTAGTACTACTAGTTACAGAATTTTGCATAAAATATATTTTCAAAGTCTTCATAAGTGGGAGCACGATGAAGATGCCTACACCCACGAATGAGTACTTCAAAAGCATGACTCCACCAATCCATGGCGTAGTCACTAAAACATTCATCCAAAATTTTGAGGCGTAGGTGATCGGGGCATTCTATGGCCTCAAATACCGTTATAATATGGGAGAGCCATTCCTTAGCTAATTGAGGGAAACAATTGCCTTGAAATACACAAAACCTCAAAATTTTGTTCAGAACATCACCTCCCGCAGTAAATACTCCAAAGTAAACATGACCAAACGTCAAACTGTACCAATGATCGTACTTCTAATACTGGAAGAACAATTTGGTATAAAGTTTTAGTTCAGTCCTAGAGTCTGCCATCCGAAATTTTAATTAAGGTTTGAGTTAGAATTTAGATCACTTATTTAACTAGAAATGTGTTTACTGTCCTAAGATGTCATTCACTTATTTTTACTATACTGTGTTGTTTGCTTTTGGATGAATGAATATGTTTGTCTTAACTTAAGGTTCTAAGCTTAGCTCTGATACCAACTGTGATGACCCCAATATTGAGAATCACTAAACTCAATATTAATACATCACCACAATACCTAATACTAGATTAGAAGGAAACTAATCTAAAGCATTAGATATTGTGTTTGGCCAAAGATTTAGAAGAGGGTCTAAAGTTAAGATGGAAGAGACTTTTATGAAAATATAATATGTGAAATACATATGAGAATGTGAATTTAAAAGCATGTGATATGAATACTTGCATATTTAGATGTAAAAATTCTAAATATCTAACATGTGCTATATGAGTGCACAACATGCAATATAATTTTAAGTCACTAAATTCTTTAAAATTTTGGCATGACTTCTACTGTATTTGGCTAAGGGTACACCTACAAATTTAAACATACAAGTCTTCCATTCTAATGGAAGATTAAATTGAAAGAAAGCAATCTAAAACTAACATGAAATCAATCCATTACATAGGATTGTTAGTTCCAGTTCTAATATAAAGCCAATCCGTTACATGGTATTGGCTCATTTGTAATTCTAATATAAAGTCAATCTATTACATGGGATTGCTTATTTCCAATTTTAAAGTAAAGACAATCCATTACATGGGATTGCTTATTTACAATTCTAATAGTTTGAAGTGAGAAAACACATACATAATACTTATCTATCCTAGAGTATGCATAATTCACATTTCACTTACTACATACGAAGGATGAGGAATAAGTCTCAACATAAATATTTAACTACTTTCTAATTCTATATACAATTAAGCATACAACTAATCTCCAATTTAACATACAAGTGAATATGCAGCTAAGCTTTAGTTTAATATGCAAAGTAAATATGTAAGATAATTATGTAACTAATGATTTATTTAACATTCATTTACATACATTCATCCATTCATCACATCCAAGCATTGAAGTATAAAGCTAAGCTCCAATATGAACATAGTAATTGAAATGTAAATGACATAATTATTACAAACTAACAGTAATTTAAAGAAAGTAAAGGAATTAATTGCTCACTTGCAAAAATTTATAAGCTATAATTTTATAATTATTCTAAGCGAAAGCAGCTAGCTTTTTACACTTGGTCCAGCTCCACTAGCCTCCAAATACACCTGATCTATCATATTTTGGCATTTAAATGTGATAGGGAAAGCCAAGAAATAGAAAATATGGTTAGACTAAACTATCTAATTATATTTTAAGATTGAGCTAAGCATTTTATTATTTAATTTGATATCACTACTAATTACAACATAAGCACAAGCATGGATGCAAAAAGGTAAGCATACGAGTGTGGAAAAAATAAGTAAGGAAAAAGGAAAAGTGAGTTAGAATACTCACAAAAATATACATCCTAGCCTGCAAATAAAACAAGGGTAAAAGCATCCTAAATAGGCTAGAAAGAGACTAAAGTGCATATGAAAGTAAATGAAATAAAACATGTATATGTTTAAATGAATTTATGCTAAGTAAGGAATAGGGACAGTGAAGCATTTAAATGTAATTTTAACAACTTTCACTATAATCCAAGTAAACTGTAAACAAGTAAAGTACAGTACTAAAATATAGAAAATGTATAGTATAGAAATTGGAAGAAGATCTTAGACTATTAGTCTAAGATTCACATAGTCTAGAACTATGGAGGTAACATAGCTAAGAGTTATGATGAGTCTTAACAATCTATAAAATTGAAGAAGATCTCATAATTTAAATGATTAAAGTTGTTCTAGAAAGTACTCATTCTGCAGGCAAATACAGAATGAAGCGAGGAGTTAAACACGTATATTTAACAAGTATATGAAAGCGGGTCACAATAAGTAACACTCACATTCACCCTCTAAAAATATGAGGTCTCCTTATTACTCTTTATTAGCCTGCCCTTAGCTTATCCAATAATATAAACCCCTATAGTTTTAAATATGAAAATTTTATTCATGCACAATATATTATATAAATAATTCAAATGAATAAGGCTCAAAACTAACAAGCATTCAAGAAAAATTCAATGATTGCAACTAAGTGATACCTACGGCTATCTAATTTTAATGATTTACTTAATAATTAGAGCTAATTGAGCTCTCATTTGACTTTGAGATATTGAGCTCAAGTCAATTAAAAATACTAGTCGTAATTGGGGTTTTGAAAATAATAGTTTTAATTCATTTATTATGTTATGACAAAATAGTTTATAAGTATAATCAATCCAAATAGAAGCTAATTCTATTCTAGTACTAAACTATAAGATTTAATTATGATAATTAAATTAAGGCTTAGGTGACTAGTAGGAAGAGATTGAGATTAAGAAAGTATCAAACTTAAGGAATTGAAAGTTAAGGTTTAATTCACTAAATCTCTCTAGCTAGGTTGTAGTTTGAAGATTCTATCCAACCAAGTACTAATCTAGCTAGATTATAATAAAATAAAAGGTGTAAAATATAGAAATGAAAGGATAAAGAATTATAAATTCTATATTTTCTAGTAGTTAAAGTTTAAAGATAAATCAATTGGATTTATAAACTACCCTAAATGAATTAGGATTCTTATTACTAATTTTTAAAGAATTCAAGTGAAGACTTTAAGAAATAGGATGAATAAACTAGCTCTAGTCTAGTCACTAAAGGTTAGTTCTAATTGATTCAATAATCTACAATTACAAAGGTATTAAGATTAATTATTCTTAATGGATGTAACTAATAGATCTAAGGATCAACTACAATTCATATTTAAATTAATCCCAGGGTTTTTTACCTTAGGCTAAGGCGTTGACAAAGTGATGCCCTAGATCCTCAATGCTGAACCCGAACAAACCTTGCCAATGGAGACCCCAGACTCAATCGGATTAAAGAATGAAGTTCGATTGAGCTTTAATAAGTGGGTTTATAAATTTACACTGCAATTAGGATAAGGGAATCTGTAATCAGGAATGAGGGCGAATACCTGTATGTGATGCGTCAGCCAGAATTTTGAGTTTGCTCCAGAAGTGCGCCAAAGATTTCACTCTCGGTTCCTTAGGTTCCCAGGTAGCCCGTCTCAGTAGGAAGAACAAAAACCCTAAGAATTGAGGAGTGGAAAGGGCCTAATTACCGCAGAAGAGGGCAGCTGTCCACTGAGCTGCGTATGCCTCTATGCCTGGTAGTGGCGCAAAGAGATGTACAGAGGTTGGATCAATGTCATCCAATTCCAGAAAGGATCCAACGATTAGATCGCATGGAAAAATTAAATTTACATCCGGGCCGTTCGATTGAATAGGAAAAAGGAGCAACAACCACGATTTGGTCAAACTGCTATCCCGTGCGCTGGCCTCATGCACGGGATCAGCATTGAAATACCATTTAAAGAATATTTAAATTATAACTATATTATTAAATTTAATTGTATGACTTAATTAATTAATTAAACCCATTTTATTAGCCAAAATAAAATAGCTAAATGTACTCCGAATAATCCCAAAAATTCACTCTTACCTAATTGAGGTGTGGGGAACTCAAAAATGAAATTGGATTTTTGATGAGAGGTCTATTTAATTATCTAAATTTTCTAGGTATTTAAAATATTATTAAAATATTCGGGAAAAATTCGATGACTTCCAAACACTTACAAAATATCACTCATAGCTAATTTGGGTGTGGTGAGTCCAATGGTGGACTCTGTTGTCGATTCTGAGGTCTAATTAAGTTAGGCATTCTCAGAATATTTGAAAACTAGGAAATATTGGAAATTGTCAAACGATCTCCTAATCGCATGAACATTGAAATGGAGACTCTAAATACTTTTATAAGACTAATAAAAAAGGATTAAAGTCAATTAGGTCACTAATTGATGGGTAATAATACTAAGATTGTTACAGGTATACCTATAGTGCTAGATTATTTCAGTAGTATTCAAGATTGGTTGATTCATCTTAATGTAGGATTATAATGTGTTCTATCCTGCGAGTTAGTTGGATATAGTCGCGCATAGTATAAATCATCCAATCTTAAGAGTGTTATGATTAGGGACTTAGACCATTAGTTTGTTTGAATAAAAGTCACCATCGAATGATGCCTCCTATCGAAGATCACTTCCATAGGTGTGCTTCAAGCAAACTATGTGATTCAAGTCACCCTCTTTAGAACACTAACTGTACTTGTAATTTAGGTATTTTAATGGCTTAGCTTGAGATACAAATCACCATCGGGTGATGCCTCCTATCGAAGATCGCTTCGTTAGGTGTGGCTTAATCAAATTAAGTGTTAAAGACCACTCTTCTTAGAAATATGCTAAATATGTGTATACAACCTTCTATAATAACCCTAGGTTGTTACTTAGCTAATTGTAGCTTAATCACACCCTAACTATCATTTCATTGAGTTCATCTAATCATTAGAACAAATCCCTGGAGATTTGGAGCGATTCAGAGCTCAATCAAATAATTATAATATTTAATAATATTTAATTAATTAGAAAATTTAGATATTTAGTTTGACCTCAAAATCAAAATCTGACTTTTCCATTGCGCTCGTCACCCCCAAATTAGTTAAGGGTGATATTTTGGATGTGTTTGGAAGTCGTTAGATTTTATCGAATATTTTAATATAATTAAATACCTCAAAAAATAAAAAAATTAAATACTCATCAGAATTAAAATCCAACTTTGTTGTTCTGATCCTCACCCTCGAATTAGCTATGGGTAAAATTTTGTGATTTTTCGGAAGTCATCGAATTTCTCGAATATTTTTATATATATAATTAATTAGAAAATAAGAAAAATAAATTATCATCGAAATCAAAATCCAATTTTGCCATTTCATTTCTCACCCCCGAATTAGCTTGGGATGAATTTTTGAGATATTTTGGAGCACATTTATAAAACATAATTTTTCTTTAGGATTAATATAATTAAATAAAGTAATTTTAAAAATTAGAAATTTTGTCTTCTTTCCCCCCTTCTTCTTCTTTGGCTAGATGGGACCCACTGCCATCCAATCCAACTCTGAGCTCCTTTCCCTTTAGCCCCCTTGCTATGCTCAGCCTCGCCTACCCCTTTATCTCCTACCAAGCCCCTCTATCTCACCAAGTGGGATGGGACAACTCAGGCCCATCCCATCCCATGGTAGGCAGTCTTCTATTAAAAAATCCTTTAGCTCTGAGCTCCATTTCCCCTTATCTTCTTTGCCCAGCTAAATCCCCCATTGTTGTGCTTGCTGAAGGAAGGATCTCTCAAGCTCTCAAGCCTCCCTTAGGAAATCTGTCATTGTTAAAGCCAAGGTACTTCCCTTTCCCCCATTGAATGGATTCAATGGCTACTTCATTTCTCTCTTAAGCTTATGTTGCATCCTTAGAAATTTATGATTTGCAATGTGGAAGCCATTAGAGCTCATTTATGTATTAGATTTCTTTGCTCTGCTTTTCATTCTTTCTGCATACCCTGACCTTTAACTCCATTGTTTGCATAGTTAAAATAATCCTTTTATGCTGATTTTAGTATCAATAGAAAGGTCTCGGAAATACCTTTCCATCGGTATATGGCACCGCACTTGAAGTGATCTAGGTTAGGAGTATTTGAGCCTGAAGTTTTAAACTTGATCTGCCATAGCGCACTGTAGCGCGCTACAGCGCGCCGCAGCAGCATAGTAAATTGCGATGTATAAAATTATATTTTGATAAAATTATTTGGAAATCCGCCGTAGCATGCTATAGCGCGCCATAGCGTGCAGTAGAGCCCGCACCTTGAAAAACTAGGTGCCATAGTGCCTGAAAAGCACTGCAGCGCGCCACAAAATTAAAATCCGCTGCAGCGCACCGCAGTGCTTTAGGCACCCAAAAGCGCTGCATCACCCGAAAGCGCTGCAGCGCGCCGTCGCGCCTAGAACTGTCCGGATTGGCTCAGAACTGGCCAAAATGGGCAAAACTTCACAATTTTTGAATTTTAAAGACCTAGGACCCTAGTGGGGCTATATTATATCAAATTGAACCTAATTTAAGTAAAATTAAGCAATGTATAAAATTGTATGTTAGTTTTAAATATGGAAAAGATTGAGTTTTGACCCCCCTTTTAGAAAATAGACCTTAATATTGTAATGACTATATATTAGTCAATTAAATTTTAAATTAAGAAATTTAAGATGCTAACTAGGCTAGAAGTTCAGTGCCAACAGTAAACTAAAATAAAATTTGGGTTTTGACAAATAAAAACCCTAGGTTGACCAAAATACTCCTAACCTAAATTAGGTCATAACTTGGCCAAATGAGGTCCAATTTGGGTCTACTCCCAGTTAAAGTACTCAGTGTGATATAGAGAAATTATAGTCACTGAGTTTACTGAATTTGGATCTCAAATGGAAAAGTTAGGATTTTGACCCCTCTTAACCCTGGAAATGACATAATTACCTATAAACTTAGAATACTCATAACTAATCCATTAGACATTGAAATTCAATGTTCTAAGACTATGGAATCCTTGGACATTAGACAATAATAAACTAACTAAATTTTTAGACTTTGCTAAGTGAAATTACTAAAATACGCTTGTAAGTTAAAATCTTTAAATTTGACTCATAGGACTTAATACTTGTCCAAATTTTGGTGTACTTACTATCTATCTTCATGTAGATAGTAAGGAATCATTTAGCAATAAGAAAATCCATTTTAGAGCCCTAAATCAAAAAGTAGCTTTTTGGACCCTTAAGTAAGGGCAACATCATCATTTTGCCCAAAAATTTAGGTTCTTAACCCTTAAAATATCTTTTAAATCTTTAAAATTAGTAATAAACCTGATTTAGAATTAGTTAATAACCCTTAACCTCATAATTAAGTAATTTTGTAAAATTTCCCATTAAAGACTTGAAAATTTTCTTAAGTAAAAATTTTGAACTTCTAACTTAGTTTAGACCTCATATCGTAACTTCCTTAAACAAATCAGTCCAACTATTAAGGTATAGAATGTAATAACTATCAATAACTCCTAAAATTCCCTAAGTCATTTATTAGGAGCTTCTTAGGATCTACGCTTCACTTTAGGACCTTTTCCCTTAAGATTAGGAGTAGATCCTATGTTAGAATTCATTCATTGAGTAAATGGGTTATTCAATGAATGAAACCTTATTTTTATTAATTCCTAAATTTTCATACTTTAATTATGATTATTTTATCTTTCAATTTTAGATTAAGACTAGGAGATTCATCTTATTAAGCCTTAATTTTACTTAAAAGGATTTGTATTAATCTATAGTTCACTTTTAAACTTAAAAACCTTAGATCTTATGTTTGCCCCTTGAGATTATATGATTAACCCCAATTCATGGTGTTAATACATAATTCCTAGTTTTAGTTGATTTTGATCAGATCTTAGTTTAGAACATCTAAATTCATTAATTAGGATGTGATAATTTATTATTTAACTTGTAGCTGATCTTGATTGAACTAAATTAGAACATGATTAGTTCTAATTGTTTTTGACTTATCAGATCGTGCTTCTAAGTTAAACTCAATAGTATGATTTGAAGATCATGAACTTGTATAACTCAGAATAGCTAGAATGGCTTAATATATAATAATTGATGTCACCATGTATAGTAGAGTCCCTTGCTCACTATTGTTTTACTTGTGCTTTTGCATTCCTTATATTTTGTACCTTATTCCTTGAACATGTCATCCAAGATAATGTTGTTTCATGAAATGAAAACATAGAATATTAGAATAACATTTCAATTGGATTTAGTTACTTGGTGATCTAGTGCATTTTACCCCACTGGACAGGGGTAAGAAAAAATAAGGAGTACTTGGCATTACTCATTGAGGAGTGTTGTGCTAAGTTTGGAACTTGTATAGTCTTGCAGACGTGCTTGAATCCTCAGCTACTTCTGGACGTGTCCTCAGAAGTAAAGTAAGTAATTAAAACTTATTGCATTTGTATTTACTGCCTCTTCAGTCTGTTGTACTGTTTTATCTGCCCTAGCTTAGAAAGGCTTTGGGAATTTCTGTCTGCCCTAACCCAGAAAGGCTTTGGGAATTATGCTGGGCCTGATTGGCCAATTTTTTGATATGATAATCATTACATACTTGGTTACTGTTTACCATTTACTATTTGATGTTTCTTGTTTACCGTCGTACTTGACTTTAGTCTGCCTTGCTTTACTTGTTTACTTATATACTATAGGATGCTAGACCTTTGTTGCTTACTTATATGTACCACCATTGGATTTATAGCTTATGCGCTCAGCCGTCATGCTACATGTTCCTCAATAATAACATCAAGTTCCTTAGAAGATGAATTCAGAAAGCTCGATATCAGGCCCGTTCGTGGTGCTAAGCTAAGCAAACTGATATCTATGAGTACCGTTGAACCAACCTTTCATCATGATGTCTCCATCTCCCTAACAAAGGATGAAGATATCTAAAGTTTAAAATGGAAATTGAAAGTGGTCGTAGGTTTGACCTGCAGCAGTGAGGAAATGTAATCTATCAAGGAGATCGCCTATGGATTCCCAAATCTATACATCAAAATATTTTAGTGGAAGGACATAATTTTGGTTACCAAGTTCATCTTGACAATACTAAGATGTATCAAGATCAGAATAAGTCATTCTTGTGGCTTGGAATGAAGAAGAGCATGGCCAAATTCATTACAAAGTGTAATGCTTACAATCTGGTCAAAGCAGAACATTAGAAGCCTTGAGGTCTTCTCCATCCTCTATCAATTACTGAATAGAAATGGTTCGATATTTCCATGGACTTTGTTATGGGTTTACCTAAATCAAGGTCTAGTGTTGATTCAATTTGGGTCATAGTCGATCGACTGACAAAATCGACATATTTTATTCCTATGCGTCAGGCCAATTCTGTAGAAAGATTGGTAAAGCTGTATATTAAAAAAATTATCAGGATGTATGGAATTCCAAGGTCATTCGTATTGGACCATGATAGCAAATTTACTTCTAAATTCTGGCAAGCAGTGCATCAATACTTGGGAACTACCCTAGCCATGAGCACTGTTGTTCACCCTCAAATGGATGGTCAAATAGAACGAGTTAATCAAATTCTTGAAGATCTTCTTTGCCTATGTATTCTAGATTTTGTCAGTTTCTAGGAAGATCATATCACTCTTGTGGAGTTTATCTACAAAAATAGTTTCCAATTAAGTATCGGCATGACTCTGTATGAAGCCTTATATAGCAGAAAGTGCAGCTCTACCTTAGCATGGCCGGAAACAAGCAGTGTTTCGCTATATGGTTCAGATTTAGTAGAAGAAATGAATAAGAAAGTTTAATTGATCCAGTAGAGAATCAAAGTAGCTCCAAATCACCAGAGTAAATATCACGATGCCCGATAAAAGGAGAATTTCATTTCGGTGTAGCTGGGAAGCTCAGTCCTCGCTACGTCAAACCATTTGAAGTAATAGAGAAAATTAGTTCTGCAGCTTATAGATTGAAAATCCCTAAAGATTTCTCTACAGTCCATAATGTGTTTCATATCTCCTCACTGTGGAGATGCCTTTGTAACCCATCCCACTTAATTTGGCTACCATCTGTTTCTCTCCAGTCGGACCTTCTTATATGGAAGAGCCTATCAAGATCTTAGCCCGTGATCAAAAGCAGCTAAGGAATCGTTATATTCATATGGTAAGAGTTCAATGAAGGAATCGCTCTATTAAAGAATTCACTTGAGAGAAAGAGGCAGATATACATTTAAAATATCCCAATCTATTTGAAATCCAAGCACCTTTAAATTCTAAATTTCAATTCATTAATTATTCCATGCTTTTTATTTTCCCTTCTTGGCAATAATGTCGAGGACCACCTCGTTCTTAAGTGGGGGAGTCTGTAACAGCCCTAGGTTGTTACTTAGCCAAATCTTAGCTCAATTGCAGTCTAATTATCATTTCATTAGGTTTATTTAGTCATTAGAACCAATCCTCAAAGATTTGCAGCAATTCGGAGCTCAATCGAATATTTGGAATATTTTAATATATTTAATTAATTAAAAAATTGAGATAATTAATTTGACCTCAAAATCAAAATCCGACTTCGCCATTGCGATCGTCAACCCCAAACTAGCTAGGGGTGATGTTTTGGACGTGTTTGGAAGTCGTCGGATTATTGTGAATATTCTAATGTATTTAAATACACCGAAAAATAGAATAATTATATAATTATCAGAATGGAAATCCGACTTTGCCGTTGGATTCCTCACCCTTGAATTAGTTAGGGATGAATTTTCAATATTTCTTGGAGCATGTTTATCAAATCTAATTTTTTTTATATAAATTAAAAATTAAAAAGAAATAATTTTTTATATCTTTATTTCCAATTTTTCATTACCTTCCTTGGCTGGCCCCACTCACCTCCTACACCTATATTTGGTGCCCCCCTTAGCTTTTCTCTTGTTTGCATGAGCCCTGCCACTCCCCTCGTCTCCTCCATGCTGATGGGAGAGCTCATCCTTGAGCCATGCCTCTCTTCCTTTCAATACCTGAAGGAAACATAGTTCTTTTCTTTCATCCAAGGCCAAGGTACCCTTTTGCTACACTCTTCCTTGTGCAATTCTCTACATTTGATTTTAGCAAAGTGTGGTGAATACTATTTCATTTGCTATGGATTCTATGTATGATTATCGAGCCTCAATCAGACTCAAATGATTCTGATCGAAGCTCATTTCTCCATTGAAAATGCTGTAAAAAACTGTATGATTTTTGTATACTAGTAGCTAGGGCATCACTTTCTGCTCGTTAGTATTATTCATTCATGCCAATTTTGGTATCAATGGAAAGGTCTCGGAAAGACCTTTTGTGGCATCCCGCTCCCCACCATGGTCCAGTTAACTCTTAAGTTAACATGATTATGGTGAGGTGGTCACCAAATGATAAGGTCCTTGCATATGATTAGATTAGTGACTAATATTAACCCATTATAATCAAAGACTTTGTCATTATCCAAAGAAATCATCACTAAATGCAAGTACGAGAAGAAACAGAGTGCGTAAGCATAAAATAAACATCCATCTATCATATATAAATACAACATTTTAGAATAAGTAAAGTGTAAAAAAATAAAGATTTAACCTGTATTATTACATCATTTTAATAGTTTAAAAACTGAAATAACACTCAGTCTCACCAAGTAGGAAATAAAGAAACTAAGTCTAAAGGTCTTCAGGTACACGCTCCTCCTCCAATGGCAAGTCCTCCAATGGATCAACTGCTTTAAATAACTCTGAATCTATCATTATTAATTTCATAATAATAGGGCCCCAGCCAATAAAAGAAAAATCTTAATTAGACAAAATATCTAAGTACATTTTAGGAAAATCAGTTTATTATGTTCATTAAATATCACCATAAACATTTAAGCACAAAAGCATAATAGTAGAAGCATAATGCGTAAGAAAGAACAAGGTAAAGCTATATATAATTAGTTTATAACTTAAACAAACTAGGAAGTAAGCGCATACCTCCACCACAACAGCTGTAACAAGGTCAGGTAAATAAGAAAAGACTAAAGCAAATGACTATAAAGGAAATGTACCCTAGACATGCTTATGATCAATACAATAAATGTTAATCTACTGAAATGAAAACTGACTATAAATAACACTAGCATCCTAACACACACACACACACACACACACACACACACACACACACACACACACACACACACACACACACACACACACACACACACATATATATATATATATATATATATATATATATATATATATATATATATGCAAGACTATAAATACAAAGTGCTAAAAATAGAAAGTAAACTAAACACAGAAACAAAAACTAAAAACTAAAATAGCTAAACATGCCATCAACTGAATACATCACATGCATCTTACTTATCCATCAAGGCTAAGGCAACAAAACCTGAATAGTAATGCACCTAAATTAGGTATCCATATCAGAAGAAATGACTTAATGAGTCTAATAGTCAAAACTGGCCACTAGCTAGTCATCTCAATACTAGGAGGCTACTAAATTGAAAGGCATACTAATTAGGTCACAAACTACTGAATAGATTCTATACATCACATAACTCATTTAGCCATATAGGTTATAGCAATCAAACCATAGTAGTAGTACACCTAAACTAGATCTGCCATATCAGAAGAAATGACTCCATGAGTCTCACAGAGAAAGGCCACTAGCTAGTAAATGTAGTACTAGGCGACGACTGAACTGAAGAGGCAGGCTAAATAGGTTACTAACTACTGATTGAATCTAATCACTGAACTACTCAACTTATGCAATTCAATCTTGACATAAGATATTTATCAAATATCTTAAATCCTAATATATGCTCAAGGTTTAAAGCTCAATTTCAAGGCAAGCATAGCATCAAAATCAAAGTAAGCAAGAAACTCAATATAGAACACAGATGATATCTATTGTTATCTATTTAATCATTATATCTACTCTAAGTTATATAAGATTTAGCATCAGCAATCCTTAGGCTAAATGTAACTTAGCTCATGACCTTATAGGTTTAAAAGAGATTAGAACTGATCAGAATCTAATTTTATTGAATCAATATTGACTATAGTATTCAATTAAGAAAATCAATTAACTTAATTTGATATTTTATCATAATCCCAACACATCTTGATTAATCAAATCAAGATGAAAGGATTGAGAATTAAACTTCAAATGATGGGGTTTAGTCACTCAATCCAAAGGTATATTTAAGGGTCTAAAGTTTAGAACCCAAATCTCACTGATTAGGTTAATGTAAATCCAAATGAATAATCAACTCATTAGGATAAATGTCTATCCTTAGTTCTAAGATTTAAAGATCAAATAATCATTTACTAAATTAAGAAAATCTATAAACTAGTAAACTCAAGGATTCACCTATTGAGTAATCCAATTTACTCAATAGATGAACTCTAACCTAAGATCTATTCCTAATCCTAAGAATAAAAGCTCTTAATTACTAAGAGTATCTCTCAGACACATATCTTAACTAATATTATTAAGACCTATTGAAAGATCTAAGAAGTTAAGAAAGAAGAAGGACTTACAATTTTACTTAAGGTTTTTTTAAGGATATAAGATGAGATTTTAATCAATACTCTAATTAAGGCTTGAGCTCATATAGTTTATGATTTAAATCACTATTCTTACTATTTATAACAATTATAATATGATCCTAGGGCTTTAAAATGCTAAACCCTAAGTTTGAGCAAAATGACCATTTTGCCCCTACTTAAGGGTCTAAAAGATTAATTTTTGATCTAGGGTTCCAAATCTAAAATTTTCAGTGGAAAATTGTTTCTTACTATTTAATATAAGATTAGATAGCAATTACATTAATTTTGGGTAATTATTAAGCCTCATGAGATCAAATTAATGAATTTGACTCATAGGGGTATTTTGGTAATTTGGCTTTATGGAATCTAAATTTTTCTATCAATTTATTATTGCTTACTATCTAAGGTTTCCATTGAACTTAAAATCATTGAATTCTAATAAATATTGTCAAAGTTATAGCCAATACAAGCTAATGGGTATAAAGGTAATTTGTGGTTTCTTAATTAAGGTTCAAAAATTATAAATTTTCTAATTAGTGTTCAAATTGAGATAAAATCAGTAGCTATAGATCAAAAATAACCTACTAATCACAATGATTAGTGGTAGGCTCAATTTGGACTCTAATTAGCTAAGTTATGGCTTAATTAAGGTTTATGATGATTAGTAGGTGATTAGTGAAATTAATTACCAAATCACTAAAACAACCACACCACTAAGTTTTAATATACTCTAGAAGCTCTTTGAAATTTAAATCACTCAATTTGGATCACTAATTATGCTAATATTCACTAATCAAATTTTAAGGTAATTAGGGTTGATTAAGAAATCTAACCATTGGATCTACAATATTTTTGTAGTTTACTGTTAATTAGGTCTTTCTAATCAAATTGATTTATTGGAAAACCCAATTTGGAGCTCAATTGACCTAGTTATGGTTAATTATAGTTCTTGGGTTAATTAAGGTAATTAGGGTTAGGTCCTAAAAGTGATTAAGCTAATACTAATCCAAATAGAGAATTAAATACTGCCAAGTTATTCTAGAGGTTCTACTAATCACTTTAAGACCCATATTGCCTATGTTTGGACTAGAGGTTACAAAGTTATAAGCTTAGGAAGGTTAGTGTTTGGGTTTGGGTCCAAAAGTGATGAGTCAAAATATTACCCAAACAACAAAATTAACACTATAAGAATATTCCTGAGGGTTTGCTAATTACTTTGGGACCCATATTAGATATGTTTGGGTAAGTGTGTGCAAAGTTATGACTAAGTGAAGTTTTGTGACATTTTTGGAATTATTTAATACCCCTAAATGTCACCATGCAAAATATAGGTCCAAATGCAAAATTGATAGTGGTAGAATATTCCTCTATTTTTGCTGATCATAATGGTATATTTATTAGTATTTATTGGACTTGTATTTTGCAAATTATGGGTACCTAAAGTTTGGATATATTTTATTAAGTTTAATTTAATTAAATTGATTTAATCTTAACTATTTTTATTTTAATTTTAACGTATTAATATATATAATTGTTTTGCAGGTGGTGGGTCCTATAGAGCTTGTCAGCAGCAGACGCAGACCCTCGGTGATACGTGGCGTCTCGTGATTGGTCTTGAGATTCATGCGGGACCCACTAACTGGTCAGGTAGTGATGGCGTTGACAAAAAAATGCGGGACCCACCACACAGCTTCGAAGGGTTATGCGTGGACCCAAAATCCATCCTTCGCGGGTCGGGCTCAGCCCGACCCAATCCACGAAGATAACTTCTCCGATGATTTGGAACTTCAACCCGCATGGCATCGATTAGAGCATGTCATGCCCTTTCTAATGATAGGCAGATCGCAAACGAAGACCATCTACACTCGAAGAAAATCCTAACCTTATCTCCCTCTCCATCGTATGCAGACGAAAACACTACATACTGAAATTGAATCATCAATTTAACTCGATCGAATGCAACTGTGATCGACCGCCTCCGCATAAATAGAGATCAAACGTATATGAAATAGATTTTTGAAAACAAGACGAATCAATTATATGAATATAGAGAGGGATCAAGATATACCTTATTAAGAGTTGCAGAAAGCTAGGGTTTTAGATTTGAGCTGGGACGGCAGGCCGAGACTTCTTGGATTGCACTTGACTCAGATTGCAAAAATTGGGATCTCCATTTTGCTGTGGAACTTAATGAAGGAAAACGGGCGGATCGAAGAATGGTGGGGAGCAGGTGGCGCGCGAAGATCACCGCATGTGAGGCTGCCTGCATGCGTCGTGTGCTCTGCGATGCGCCGAAGGGGACGGGGCCAGGACCGTTGGATCCTTTCGATCGGATGGATCTGAAACTCCGTCCGATCAAATGGTAAAGGCAAAAGAAAGAAACAACATTAACTATTAAGTTAACGGTTACCGTTAAATCCATTTAAATAAAATTATTATTTTATTAAATTTTAATCATTTTATTAATGCTAATTAAATAATTAAATGCACTTAAAAAAATTTAAGTAAATCACCCCTAGCTAATTGAGGGGTGAGGAACCCAACGGTGCGATCAGATTTTTGTTTCGATAAGTATTTAATTATTTGATTTTCTAGGGTATTTAAATAATATTAAAATATTTGACAAAAATTCAATGACTTCTAAATGCTTCCAAGACATTACCCCTAGCTAATTTGGGTGGTGAATGTAATGGTAAAGTCAGATTTTTGATTTGAGGTCAGATTAAATAGATTAATTTTTAGGGTTTCTGTAAATTCTCAAAATTAGGATTTTATCCATTTGATCCTTGATTTAGACTGGATCTTATAGATGAGCTCCTAATGACTTAATTAGTGTACTGGAATCATAATTAAGAGTTAAATTAGTCTTAATTGATCTAGGTAACAACCTGGGTTGTTACACCTTTTGTGGCGCCTCTCCCTTAGACCCACAATCATTAGTCAAAGGGCAGTGCCAATCTGAAAAATCCCTCACTTATTATCGGATTAGGTATAATCCACAATCCACATAATAAGGGAAGGATAAGCTCAGAATGCATACATGAAATATCAGTCACTAAATGAAATACAACTGCAGAGTACGGAAGCAAATAAAGTCGACAGTATATCTAATTTGCCATAAATCTAAAGGGTGACAAAATGAACTAGCTTAGAAATAATAGTATGCTAAAAAAAACATAGTAAAATACATGCATTATTATATAATTAATTAAAGTTTAAGAGAAACATAACTCATCCTCACAAATAGAATAAAGGATCCATATATCTTCAGCTCCACCTTGCTGCTCCTCCTAAAGATAAAGCTCCTCCTCAGGCACTAAGCCTCCAAACTCATCAGATTCTGATATTATCGGTTTCACAATGCTAGGGCCCTAGCCAAAAAAAGAAAATCTTATTAGACAAATTGTTTAAGTATATTTTAGGCTAATTAATTTTACTGCATTTATTAATATCATTATTTTTCTAAACTTTAAACAAAAGAAATTAAAATGGGAGCAACAAGCATACAATAAAAAAAGTAAAGTTATAAATGACAACATTTATAACCTAAGCAACAGTGAGGTAAACGACATACCTCAAAAGTAAGCTAAAACAAAGCTAGGCAATACGCATGTAAATATGGTAAAAATACTAAAAGAAAATCTAACCCTAAACATACTGATGATCATATGAATTATGCAAATTTAAAATAACCAATCCAACAGTGATATATATAATAAGCAACAATGGTCTAGCATCCTATAAGTAAGCGAGTAAGTAAAGTAACTGACTGAAATAAGAATGTAACTGTAAAGCATAGACTGTAACCATAATCCAGTAAAAGTAATAGAATAAAAGTTGTGTAATGACTGCCATATCAGAAGAGCTGACATCAAAAGGATTCTTAGCGACATAAGTGGCTAAGGCGACAAAATTTCCTAGTGTCATAAGAGGCTAGGGCTACAAGGATCTTAGTGACATAAGTGGTTATAGAACAAAGTTTCCTAGTGTCATAGGAGTATAGGGTGAAATAACTGAACTAAGAGGTAGTATATACACATGCATTTAAGATTTTAGTTATTTACTTTACTTTTGTGGACACTTTTATAAGTAGTTGAGGAGTCAAGTATGTTTGCAAGACCATTTGGGTTCCAACTTAACAACACACTCCTCAATGAGTGATATTAATTAATCCTTATCTCACTTCCCCCTATATATTAGGGTACTATACACAAAAAGATCAACCAATAACTGAACCCAATGTAAAGTTATCCTATCTTTTTTATATTTTTATTTCATGCAAAAATATTATCTTGTATGATATGTTCACATAATAAGGTACAAAGTTCAAGGAATGAAAAAGCAATAAAAGTTCAATAGTAAGCAAGAGAATATACACACATAATGATATCATTATTATCTAATTAAACCATTCTAACTATTCCAAGTTACACAAGTTCAGGGTCTCAAATTCCTACTATCGAGTGTAACTTAGAAGCACGGCCTTATAAGTTGAAAACAACCAAAACTGATCAGGTTCTGATTTATTTTAATCAGAAATGACTATAAGTTAAGTAATAAATCATAATATCTTAATTGATAAATTTAGACATTCTAATTTAAGATCTGATTAAGATCTCCTAAACTAGGGATTATGAATTAAACAAGATGCATTGGAGATAATCATGTAATCCAATGGGTAAAGTCTAAGGATCTAGGGGTTTTAATATGGATGTGAACTAATGATTAAGAAAAATCCTATTAAGCAGAGTCAGGCTTTATAGGATGATTCTTCTATTCTTATCCTAAGATTGGAAGACAAAATAATCAGAATTAAATTATAAAATCTAGAAACTATGAAACTAAGGTTTCATTCATTGAATAACCCACTTTATCCAATGAATGAAGTATAACTTAGGATGTATTCCTAGTCTTAGGAAAAGGTCCTAATGTGAGATGAAGAGTCCTAATGAGATGACTTATGGAAATTTCATAAATTTATGGAAATTCAATATTATTTGCTATTTTACTCATTATATCTAAGTAAGGGATATTTTCCATACTTGGGGCCCTAAATGGGGAAATTTAGCTAAGTTACTCAAATTATAACTTAAATTGATTAATACAGTTTTGTTATTGATTTAAATAATTTAAAAGTTATTTTAGGGGTTAAAAACATTTAACCTAAATTTAGGCAAAATAACTATTTTGCCCCTACTTAAGGGTCCAAATAGCTACCTTTTTATTTATGATTCTAATTTGAATTTTCTTGATGCCAAATGGTTTCTTACTATCTAAAATGTAGATAGACAGTAAGTACACTCAGTTTGGACAATAATTGAGTATAAAATGAAACTAAGGATTTTTGACCTAAGCGATAATTTAGTTATTTTTACTTAATGTAATCTAAGAATTTATGCAGATTACTATTGTTTATTATTCAAGGATTTCATAGAGCCCAAGAACATTGAATTCTGAGGTCTATTGATTAAGTATGGCCATTTTAATTCTAGGGGCATTTATGTAATTTCTAAGGCTAAGAGGGGTAAAAAACCCTAATTTTTCTATTTGAGATCCAAATTAAGCAAATTCAGTGGCTATAGCTTTCTTATAATATACTGAGTACATAACTAGGAGTGAATCCAATTTGGATCTCAATTTGTCAAGTTTTGACCTAACTAAGGTTAGGGGTAGTTTGGTCAACTTAAGTTTTTAGGGTTAAGAATCTAAATATTATTTCAATTGGCTATTGGTATTGATTTTCTACCCTATATAACATCTTGAATTTCTAAATTTGGAGTCCAAATGATTAAGTTATGGATATTTCAATTTTTAGGGTTTTAGGATTATTAATGAGGGTACAAAATATGATTAGCCACTTTAATAATCAAATGGCAAAACTAATACTGTTAAGGTGTTCTTGATGTTTTTCTGATTACTTTAAGACCTATATGGACTATATTTGAGTAACTAGGCATAAAGTTATGACTATTTGAAGCATAAGGGTAATTTGGTAATTTGTGTGAAGGTCCTAAAATATCTCTATGTTGCCTGGGCACTCTATGGGAAAGCTAATACTAAAATTAAATTCCACTCATTTTTCTGATTAAAATGAGATGTATATTCAATATATTTGGATTATTAAATTTAAAGTTATGATATTTTAAAGTTTTTGTATTAATTGCATTTAATTTGAATTAAATGATTTCACTTGTTTAAATATACAAATTAAATCAATCTTCTATTTTAATTACATTAAATATCTAATTAAGTTAAATATTAAAATTTTTTGAACTAAGTTAATTAATTTAATTTATTGAATTAAACTAATTCAGTTTAATGTTTCAAATAATTTAATTAATTAATTAAGTTAATTCAATTTACTATTTTTAAATAAATAACTTAATATATTATTAAATTAAATTATATTAGCTACTCTATTAAAATTTAATTAATTTTATTATTTAGATAAATTAATAAATTAATTAAATATTTTAACTAATTGTTTTCAATTAATTTAACTAAATTTTTAACCTACTCATTTAATTTAATTAATTAAATGCTAACCTACTATTAAGAGCTACACTAATTAATTAACTACTAATTACAATCAAACTAATTAATTAAATTAATCTACTAACAGTATATTAATATATAAATATAACTATATATATATGTTTTCTAATTAAATATATATATATATATATATATGTATATATATATATATATCTAAATATATATATTTATTAAGTGTGTAGGTTTAATGGCGGCGGGACCCACCAATGACACGTGGTGGTCTCGGGTTTGACGGGCAGACGTGGCGGGGCCCATTGCGCCATGTGGCAGCTATGGAGAGGCCACGGGACTGCAGAGCGGGGCCCAGCATCTGCGGTCGTAACGACTGCAGTAGCACCGGGCCCTACGCATGATGGGTGGCGAATCAGCGCGCGCCAGCGGTCCCTGTAGGCCCCGCACGACACGTGCCCGCCTACGCGGATGAGACCCGAGCTGCAGCGGGTAGGGCCCGGATCGACCTGGCCCGACACCGGGACTCTTCCTCCTCCCGCAGCGTACCGAGGCAACCTAGGGTTCGGCCTCGATACTGACCGATCAGACTCATCGGGTTAGGTCAAAGCTCAATCTATGGCATACAAAGATTACTAGAACTTAGATCTAGAAGATCAGATGGATGGATTGAGGATGAGGGGTACGTGATGACGAATGGTGGACGAACTAAGGCTCGGGTGGACGGCTTCCAGAGGGCTCCCGAGATCGATCCAAATAAATAGGGCAGCCCTACGCACAGATGGAGTCTTAAAGAGAGCTTAGGCAGAGTTGGTGAGGATGAGAGGGCCCAGATTGGCCGCCGAAGATGACGGATCACCGCGTGGAGGCGACGGAGAAGATGATAAAGTAGACGGTCTTTTGACCGTTGGATCGTCTCGGATCCTCCCGTCCGCTTATCAGATGCGGATATGCTTTCCCGCATTTGACCAGCTAAGCCATAGCAGATCCAAACCAATAATGGGGTGGATCTGACCCGTTAAGAAACGACGGATTAGACCCATTAAGTATTAAATAAAAAACATAATTTTAAAAATTCAATAATTTTAATTATCTGTTATTTTGTAAATTCAACATAATATGTAATGCAGTGCATCGGAGCTAATTTGGGGGCAATGAGCGTAATGGCAAAGTCCGATTTTTAATTTAAGGTCAATTTAGATAAATCAGATTCTAGGGTTTCTAGATTTTCCAGAATCTGGATTTGATCCATTTGTCCTCTGATTTTGGACTAGGTCTTGGTTAATGACTTAATTAATGAACTAAAATGAGAATCATAACTTACATTAGTCCTAATTAACTAGGGTAATGACTTGGGTTGTTACACATTTCTATTGGCAAATGGAACCGCGCGTGAGGTGCCCAAAATTGGGAGTATTTGAGTGCGAAAACAGACCCATCACAATTTTTGCACAGGCGAAATCACCATCGGGAGCTAGGCACGCCGTAACACCCGAAGTTTTGAATTGAATCCGACGAAGCACCCCGTAGCGTGCTACCGCGCATCGCTGAGGCATATAAATTTGATGAAATTTAATAAAATGCACCTCAGCACTGAAAATCGTCGTAGCACCTAAATGCAATGCAGTGCATCGGAGCATCCATATCTCGGGAAATACTAGCGACATCGCGCGCCTGAAGGTACTATTGTGCTCCACGGCGCTGAAATACGCCGTGACGCGTCGCATCGCTTGAAAGCGCGTCGTCGTGTCAGCGCTTCGGAAGGTCTGGTGCCAAAATATATCAAAATCAAAGCTGAATTTAGTAAAATTAAACTTTGTATGAATGTGTAGGTGAATTTCAAGTGGAAGTCCACCATTTTACCATGAATAACATGTTCTAAATCACCTAAAGATTTGCTTGAATATTTTGTGTCAAATATAAATGTTTGAATTTTTGATTGCTTGTGAGACCAAGTAGAACTGAATAACCAAACATACATGAAACAAAGTGCTTTAGATTTGTAATTAAGTGATATTTCCTTTTGGTTTGATTTAATATTTGATTAGCCTTAATTACTTGTTGTTTTAATCAATGTGATGCTTATGAATGTTATAGAACTTTAACTTTAATTTGGATATCTTAATTTAATTAATTTTACATTAATCAATATTTAACCCTAGGAGCCTTAAGAATTGATTAAGTTAATTAAAGCTTGATCTTGAACTTAAAGTGAATACCAATAATGCATTGATTTTTCATTGATCCTTAAACAATACAACTGATCTTGATTTGGCTAAGTTAGGAGTTAAACCTAACTTGTCTTGATTAAAACCTAAACCTTAGTTACCTTAATTAATTAACTTTGATTGAAAGATAAATTTAACTTGTATAATTCCAATAATACATTTGATTTGACATTGATCTTAACCCATTGAATTAGAAGTATTTAGATTATTAAAGAACTCATGTGATTTAATATCTAGACATGTACCTTAAGATCCCTGATTTTCTCTTATATAAAAATCTTAGCATGAGAAAGATCATAAAACTATATGATTGGTAATTTGATAAACTCCTAATAATATTCTTGATTGTATCCCAAAATTGTAGCATAGGTGTTGCCAGATGAGTTTACCCGTTTGATCTGATCAATTCAATCTTAAAAAGAATAAGAATTAGTGAAAATATAAGACTTAATTGTCCTTTCTTGTTAGAAGTATAATATCTTTATAATCTTACCTTAGGTTATTAATGCAATAATTGTTAAGCCTTATCAATTAATATGATATAGAGGTAGGAAGTTCTTATTATTGAAACTTGAGGTAGGAACCTAGATGCTCCTTCTTAGCCTTAGATGCTTGGTCTTGGACCCTTGTGGTAGGATTACCTAAAGCATGTTGAATGAGTTTATCCCATATGGTAGTAACCTATATTGAGTGACCTCTTGGTCACATCTAAAGAACCTTGAGTAGGATTCCATTTAATAGCATAAAGAGTCACATTTTTGATACTTCTTGGTTATTAAATAGAATTGTCAGAACCCAAATTATTAGTTAGATATGATAGTGTACATTTATAGTACTGAGTCACTTCAATAGTATTTCAGGATTTGTTGAATCAATCTATGTAGGATTGTAGGGTATTGGCATTATCCTATGAGATTGGGTAAGTACAGTCCTACTTAGATTAAATCTTCCAATCTTAAGAGTGTTGTAATTAAGGGAAATTAAATTTTTAGTTTGAGAGGATAAATTGTGATTGGGCTCTGCCTCCTATCATCGTGCATGTGGATAAGCACAGTTTAAGACAAACTAAATATCTGATGTCACCCTTCTTAGAACACTCAGTTTGCTTGTAGTTAAGGTATTGAACAGCTCAATTTGAGAGAATAAATTATAATTGGGTTCTGCATCCTATCATTGTGCGCATCAATAAGCACAGTTTAAAACAAACTAAGTGTTAAATTCACTCTTCTTGAAAACATACCAACTATATGTATATAACCTTTCTAGCTAATGATTTTAACTGAAATATTAAGTAAAACCACCTAAAGATCTAGAGCTAGGATTCAAATTCCATTTAGATGGATTTTGCACAATGGGGGCTATAGATTTATAATCTGATTTTAAATTAGTTTTCTAAATTTCTAGATTTAAGACGTGTAGTCTTAGAAATATGAGCATAAGGATAAGCATGAGTATATGTATCAGTGATTATGTTTGGATTATGGGATGTTGCATATATCAACAAAGGAAATTCATCATGTTCAGGCATCATAGTAAATTGTATTTCCTAATAGTATGTATATAGATAATAGACTATATATCCATGGTAATTCAATGATATTTTGGTTGTGTATCAGTGGCATACAGTACAGTAGCATATTCAGATGCATAATCTCAATGGCATACAACACAATTTGATAGCATTTCTTACTCAGATTTAGATCATTTACTATTTATTATATATTTATGTAATCAATTTTACAGTTCACATTTACTCTATTTTTAGACTTGTACTATTTCAGATTTTCAATTGTTTTTACTATTTTTTTAAAGTTTTAATTAAATTACTTGAATATTAAGCTAGATAAGTATAACTATTTAGAATAGCCTTCGATGTGTTAAACTTATTATCTAATATATGATACTTTTGGGATCTGATAATTTGCTAAATCTTGAGCAGTTAGTAGGGTCAGATCCAGTGGATTCTCAGGAGATCCAAGAGAAGCTTGTGTAGCACTAGTGTACTCTTCTCCAGCCTTTACTATTTTTCTTAGTTATTTTTTTTTAGTTCAATATTTAGACTCTTTTCTATACTTTAGTAAATTATTTGTAATAACTCTGGATGTATTTTCTTTTCTTTTTTGAGATGACTATTTTATTTAGCTTCTATGATGAATGCTTCTAGATGTTTGATTTAGCTTCCGTATTTTATTTTTATATTACTTATACTTAGTATTGTGATGTGATCGGCATACTGGAAATGTTGATGTTTCTATAAATATATTGGACTTCTCTTTCTTAAATACATAATCCAATATATGTATTAGCTTAATAATTAGGATACGGATACTACTCTTATCTTAAGTATTAACTTTTAACTCTTTTTGAGGTTGAGTCAGTAGCCTTCAGCATTTTATCTTCAGCTATTCAGGGAGATGTGGAATCCCTCCCTGAGTAGCGCGCCGTTTGGCCACCGATTGATTACCTCTTTTGCGCACGACGACGGGGCATGGGCGCTACACCCTTGGCCTCCACCCTCTCCATTTGTTTGATAGCTGGGGATTCTTCCTCTCAACCTCTGAAGAACCCTCAGCTCTCTTCCCTCCTTTTTACTAGTAGCTGAAGAAGAAGAAGCTCCTTCCTCCCAAGCTCTTGAAGAAAACTTAGCTAGAACCTCCCTTCACACACTAATGTACCTTCCCTTGAAACTCCTTTGTTATCCATTGATTTAGCTCAATGGTTGCTTTAGATTTGTGGCATATGCCTGTTGTTTAACTTTAAGAGTCTACATTTGAGTGACCGAAGCTCATTTCTTCCATTAAGAAATTAATTCTGTAAGTAAGATTTTTGTATACTTAAACCTAGGGCATCATTGTTTGCATTATTAGATTGATCTTTTCGAGTTGATTTTAGTATCAATGGAAAGGTCACGGAAAGACCTTTCCATCGATATATGGCACCACACTTGAGGTGCCCTGAATCGAGAGTAATTGGATGCCCTAGGGGGGACTATAGCTTTTCGTCTGTGCGGAATATCCGTTGGGCGCTTCAGTGCACTGTAGCGCCAGGATCTCGCCCAAGGAGCGCTAAAACATCTCGGGAAATTTGGCATTATAGCGTGTCGCAGCACCTGAAAATGCTACAGTGTGCCACAATGCCATCGCATGCCGTAGCGCCTGGCTCTCGGCCAGGGTGCGCTACTGCGCGATGCAGCGCCCGCGCTTTGGGATGTATGGCATCAGAGCATGCCATAGTACTTGACTCTAGGACATAAGGGCGCTGCAGCGTGCGACAATGCAGAAACACATCATAGTTCCTAAAAGTGCTACAGCGCACCACAGTGCAGTGACATGCCACAACGCGCCATTGCGTCAGGCTCTCAAATAGACAAGTGCTACAGCGTGCCGTAATGCACCGAACTGCCCAGTTTTTCATAAACTTCATATTTTTCATATTTTTTCAACTTCAAAATCCTAATAATGCAAACATATACTAAAACAATGACTGGTTATAATGAAATCATGCATTTTGTAAATATAGAGGTGACTTTTAAATATAAAATGCTTAAGATGTTTAGACCTTTTGAACATACGCTTGTATGGCAAATTTGCACATGTAGGCTTTTTCTTTTTATTGAATCAATGTATTGTTATTTCTTAGAACCTAAGATAAATAGATTCATTATGTTGCTTGAAATGTGAAACGTTAAGTTTTAAATTTTATGATAAATTATTTGGATGCTTAGAACTTAATTTGTTCAGTTAGATTTATATTATGAGTTTTTAAATTGCTAATTAAGTTCTAATTACTTTAGATTATAATTAGTGAAGGTTAGCATTTATTTTCTAGTTAATATTACTAATTTATCATGTGATCTAGATTTATTAAGTCTCATAAATGATAATGTGATTTTCTTATTTTAACTTTAAACTTAACTTTCTTTAATTTTCTCTTAAAGAAAGAGACCAGCATGAATTGACTCTTATTAAATCCATAAAATATGCTAGATTATCAAATGGTCAATTCTTAATAATTATATGATTTCACCCCATTATTTGATGGTTTGGGATAATTTTAAGAATTTAGATGATTTGCATAATTGATTTTCTTCTCAACCTAATGATTGACCTTGCAAACTTGCATAAAATTCATCATTTGATTTATAACAATTGAGTTGAACTTGATTAGTCACTAGTAGTCCTAGAAGATAAATTTGTTCTTATGGTTAAAACAAAGTAATAGTTCAACTTTAATAGTGCTATTTTGAGGTAGGAAATACCTTATTTGTCTCTTTTTGAGGTAGCCCTTTAGATGATCCATTAAAAACTTATATGATTGATCCTACACCTTGTGGTAAGATAATCTAAGACACTTTAGTTTGAAGCTATTTAATTATGGTAGAACAACTATATTGAGTGACTTCTATATCACAACCTTGGAATCCCATTGCTTTGTAACTCCAATAGAGAACGAGTTCAATTAGTCTGAAATTCCTTGGATTTAAATTAGTCACTTTAGAAATGATAATATTAGCATTATCATGTAATGATTACAGTGCATGTCCATGTGACATATTTAATTCAGTAGGACATAATTTTGGTTGATTTGTCCTAAATAAGATTGTAAAAGAGTTTCGTCCCCTTATCTTTGTGCGTATTGATAAGTGCAGTTCAGTTTAGGACAAACTTTCCACTTTCATAGTATGTTCAATTAAGGTATTGAACCTCTTAGTTGAAGAGAATAAATTATAAAAAGGTTTCATTCCCTTATCTTTGCGCACATTAATAAGTGCAGTTAAATAAACAAAGTGATTTAAGTTACCTTTCTTAGAACATACATAAATTTATGTATCAATTAGGGTATTGAATATTTTAGTTTGAGAGAACTAACTGTAAAAGAGTTTCATCCCCTTATTTTTGTGCGCATTGATAAGTGCAGTTAAACAAACTAAGAAATTCAAGTTTACCCTCTTAAGTGCTTACTACCTATGTACATGTACTTCCAACATATGATAATTTATGAAGTTGTGAGTATGATTATAACAATATATGGTTAGGTTCTGATAATAGCATGTGTGCTTGTAGGGATGAATATGAAAACCCAATAAATGCTGAAATTTGATTATTTTTATTTGATTGGTTTTTATTCTTTTTGATAAGTTAAGAATCATATTGAATTGAAAAAAATTGGCATAATTATATAAGCATAAGCATTGAGCATATGTGAACTACAGAATGCAGCATGCATTAATATTGGTAGGACCTAAGGGATGCAACTAGTATCATGGATATTAAAATTTCTTTGGGGTGCATGTGGCACCAAATGCATAATTACAGCATAAACCAGTGACATATTCAGATGCATATACAGTGACATACAATACTATTAGATTTCAGTATTTTCTTCAGTTTCAGTGTTTTACAGATTTTAGCTCAACACTTTACTTTACTTTTATTTACTGTTTTGCATTACTTTCAATTATATACAGTTTAAACTTTCATTTACTTAGTATTATTTATACAGTAGCTTCTTATTTTATTTAAAGTTAAATGCCCTAAAAAGATTATAGTAAAGCATAGTGTAGCCCTACCTTTTGAAGTGTTAGACTTATTGTCTAATACAAGATACTTTTCTTTCATCCAGGAAATCAGTATTTGGGATCTGACAATTTATTATATTTGAAGCAGTTTGTAGCAACCAAGGTTGTTACCTGATCGATTTGGCCTAAATCTGATTGAATTAAGAGGAACTCAAGATCCTGATGTACTTTAAACTCTGATGATCAGTGAACATCTCACACTTAACTCCATACAGGTAGTGTCTCCAGATTTTAAGAGTGAAAACTACACCGACAAGTTCTAGATCATGTACAGGATAGTTTCTCTCATTTGGCTTTAGTTGTCTTGAAGCATAAGCTATGCATGTTCATCTTACATTAGAACACATCCCAATACTACTTTAGAGGCATCAGTGTAAACATGAAAGTACTTTCCTTCTTAAGGTAACATTGAGACTGAATCAGAAGTCAACAATTATTCCAGCTTCTGGAATGCTTATTTACAAGCTGTGTTCCAAATAAATAGAACTTCTTTTTGAATTATTTGAGTAAACAAAGATGCTATTTGAAAAAATCTAGGAATGAATCTTCTGTAATATTCAACAACTCCTAGAAAGTTGCAGATCTCAGTTACAGACTTAGGTTGTACCCATTCTTGTACAGCTTGGATATTCTTTTGGTCAACTCTTATGCCTTCAGCATTTATTACGTGACCTAGAAATGCCACTGAGTTGAGCCAAAATTCGCACTTCAAAAACTTAGCATATAGCCTATACTCTCTTAGAAGAATAAGGATAGCACAAGGGTAATTCTTATGAGCAACAACTGACTTGAAATAAATTAGGATGTTGTCAATGAAGACTATTACAAACTGATCGAGGTAAGGCTTCAGAAATGCGCTGCATTAAGTCCATGAAAATTGAAAGGGCATTAGCCAGTCCAAAAGACATGATAAGAAACTCATAGTGCCCATAACAAGTCCTAAGCACAGTCTTTAGAATATCTTTATCCTCAACTTGTATATGATAATATCCTGTTCTCAAGACAATTTTAGAAAAGACTTTTGCTCCAGCTAATTGGTAGAATAGCTCATATATTCTAGGAAGAGGATACTTGTTCTTCACTGTCACCTTATTGAGCTCTCTATAATCTATACACATTTGCATGGATCCATCTTTCTTCTTCATGTAAGAGACAAGAGCTCACCAAGGCGACATGCTAGGGCGCACAAAATCTTTTTCTAACAGTTCTTTCAACTGCTCACAAAGTTCTTGAAGTTCCTTTGGTGCCATCCTATAAGGGGTTTTGGATTTCAGTTGAGTTCCCAGAATTTGTTCTATTGAAAACTCTACCTCTTTCATTGGAGGTAGTCCAGGTAAATCATCTGGAAATACATTTTGGAACTCCCTTACTATTGGGGTATCCATTAGCTTTTTATCTTGTTTCTCTTCTCCAAATAAAGTTACTAGCATAGCATAGTTTCCTTTACCAATTAGGCGCTTAGCTTCACATGCATTTATTAATTATGCCATTAGGTCAAGTTTGCCTACAAAGAGTTATTATTTTCTCCTTACTTGAAGGGAAACTTTTTTTCTGTAACAATCTATTATAGCGTTAAACATTCTTAACCAATCCATTCCCAAAATTATGTCAAAATTGTCAATCGGCATAATAATAAGTTTGAAGGGAAAGAGATAATTGCTGATTGAGATGTCTACCAAACAGAATTTATTTGCTGACATTACAGCACCAAATGACATCTGTACTTTCAATGCAATACCCAGGCTGAAATGTTGAAAGTTTAAGGAAGATGCATAACTCTCTGATATGATGGAGTGACTAGCTCCCGTATCAAAAAGAGTTTCACACAACTGATTTTTAATTAACAGTGTTCCTATAATTGGAAAATAAGGAAAATTCAACTACTGTATAGGAAATATAAAACCAAATAGTGAGAGAAATAAAGATACTAAAATGAAATACATGAAATAAAAAACATAAATATAAAACATACCAGTCACAACGTCAGTTTCTTCAGTAGCGATGAAAGCTGAGAGAGCATACACTCTGGTATGGCTACGGATTGAACGATAGCTTTTCCCTTGTCAGCACGATTACCCTGCCGATGCCTTTGGGTTTGAAAAGATGCTTTCTTCTTATCGTGAATGTTTTCGCTTGCATGAGGAGTCATAAGAGCGGGGAGCAGGTACTTAGTGCTATAGGGTGTGGGATTACTATAGACTATTGATCTTCATTCAGTCAACAGTCCAAACCAAACTGCAATTTTGATAATAATGATTACTTCTACCATATATATACCACCTATTCCCTGTGAGAAAGCACTTGCCATACAGGTGTGGTCTATTGGACTTAGCTGACCAGCTTCCCTGTTGCTCTTTACCTTTTGACATATAGAATACTTTCGGACCTTGAGCATGACTCCTTTTGTAAGAGTTTAGGTGTTGTGATGAAGGACGAGGGAGCTTTTGCATCTTGGATTGAGCATTCAGATGCTCAATCATTTTTGCACCTTCTAATAGCTTTGGGAAATTGTCATGATGTAAGGACATTAGTTACCTTTAATCAGTTCCTTAACCTTTCAAGTAATGACTACACCTTGCCATTTTTGTACGGACTATTTATGGAGAAAAATGAGAGTATTTTATAAACTCCACTTCATATTCATGGACCATATGATTTTCCAGCATTAATTGCATGAAATTGTATTTTATAATTGTTTGAGCAAAAGGAGGAATGAACTCATCTTTGAAAACTTGTTCAAACTCCTCCCAAGGAATATCTTCTAAATGGGTATCTGAAAAGTGAGCCTTCAACTCGCTATCCCACCAGAACTCAGCCTCCTCCTTAAAAAGGCGAGTGTTCAATCTTATACTTTCGCTCTTAGGACACATTATACCTCCGAAGAGTTTCTCTACCGCACTAAACCAATTAGCTGCCTCCATAGGTGAGGCTTGTCCATTAAAAGTAGTGGGTTTAAGCATAGGAAAGCTAAGAGAAAAGCATCCACTACTGGGCATGGGGTAGGTGGTGGTGGAGCAGGAACTGCCTTGGAAGAAGGAGCAGGAGTTTACGGTAAGGCAAGATAAGATGGAAGTATGACTTGTGAAGATTGTGGTAGTATGGGAGAGGGGAAAATAGAAGCAGAAGATGGTTGAGAAGTATTGCTTGTAGAAGCTATTCTTTTAGCAGCCCTTGTATGGGCCTCAATCATTATCTTAAATAAATCCATAATCTGCCTCATCTCTTCTTAAAGAGATGGAGTACTAGGTTTAGCATCCTTCACAATAGAGGAAGAAGGATCTTCGTGATCTAGATTCATTCTATTTAATAATGAAAGATGAAAATTCAGAACATGTAGAAAAAGAAAGACTTCTCATTAATATTTTAAAGCTTGAGATACATTAAGAAAAGTACATTAAGGTAGAAAAGAAATAGCAATTATAATGTACAAACTACTATAAAAATTAATAGATAATGGAAATTGATTATTCATTTACAAAATTTAATGTAGAACATTGATTCAAAATCAGAATAAAGCGGAGCACGATGCAAGCGTCTACTTGCTCTAATGAGAAGACTGTGGGCATGAACCCACCGTTCTTTGGCATAGTTGTCGAAGAATTCTTCTAACATTTGGAGGCATATGTAGCCGAGGCATTGAAAGGCTATAAAGGTATCAGAGACCCTTGATAGCCACTCTTTTGCTAATTGTGGAATGCAATCTCCCCTAAACATACAGTATTTTAAGATTTTATCTAGCACTTCACCTCTATGCTTAGATAATTTTAAGTAGAGACGTCCATACATCAAGTCGAACTAGTGGTCAATTCTCTATATGAGTGGTTGTCAAGTTAAAATGATAATTAATTAAGGAGATAAGTAACACAACATTGCAACTATAAATAATACAAGCAATTAAAATCAGTCACTTATTCAACCCAAGCAGATACAAAGATGGATAGGTAAGAATAACTAAAGTAATTAAAGCCTAGTTTAATTGTTACAAAACCATTTAAAAGAAAAAGTAAGAGAGAATATAAGCATTCCCTCCCTCAAACTAAATTTGTAAGAAAATTTTAAAAGTAAGCAGAAGCCATTCACTTAAGGATCTCTTCATGCACTAAGATCTGCATTACATGAATCAAAGAGCTCTTGATCTATCATATTATGATATTTCAATATCATAGGACAAAGCTAATAAAAGAAAAAGTGTAGTTAGACTAAATAGTCTAAGCACATTTAAATATTTGCTATATTTTAAGTTAATATGATATCACAAGTAAAATTTACAATTTAATCTAAGCAGCAGAGCTATAAAACCTGTCAAATAATGGAAAGGAAGTGGACATAACTGTAAAGAGATAGTAAAATAAGCAGAGTAAGAATACTCACATGTATATAAGTCCTAGCCTGCATCCAAAAATGGTAAAGAAAAAGCATCCTAAGAATCTAGAAACTACTATGTGCATTTAAAGTAAATAAAATGAAATTAATACATCTTCAATGAAATTTATGCTAAGTAAGCAAATGAAATACAGTGAAGTATTAAATAAAACTAAGCAACATACACTGTATTCTAAATGAACTGTAAGTGAACAAAGCACAATACTAGAAATAGAGAATGTAAAGCATATAAAGTAAAGAAGTATCTTAGACTATTGGTCTAAGACAAACATAGCCTATGACTATGAAAGTAATCATAACTAAACAGTTATGAAGAGATCTTATACTCAACAAGATTGTATAAGAACTCTTATATTATTTATTGAAGTTGTATTTAAAAAATGCCTCATTCTGTAAGAACACTCAACAGAATGAGAATGAGGAGTTCAGCACATCTACCTAACTAGGTACAGTAAGGGGGTTGAACATTCACATTTACCCTCTCTAAAATGTGAAGTCATATTATAAGTGCTATAATTCTTATTCTATTTGCCATAAAGCATTCCCCTTAAAACTTTATAAAACTTATATTTCTGATCTTGTATGAATGTTCAAGGAAAATGCTCAAATTTAAGCAAGCATTTAATAAATTTTGATAATTCTAAACTATGTGTTATCCCTTTATTATCTAGATTTTAATGATCTAATTAATGATTGGAGCTAATTGAGTTTCAAATTGACTTATATATACTGATCTTAAAGTCAATTATAATTAATAGAAGAGGAAAGAGAAGTTTAAAAAATAGTATTTTCAAGTAAATGAAATTCATCATATACTAGTCCTAAGTTAATCAAATCAAATATATTAATGATTAAAGTTTAAGGGAACTAGTAAAGGAGAGTAAAATCTAAAGTTTTCTAAGCTAAAGGAAGTATAAGCTAAAGGAAATTTTAATAGCTTCATCTAATTAGCTTATAAACTAAAAAGTAATCATAAACTTTTCTAAGACTAATTGATATTGAGTATTTAAATGTAAGGAAAGAAATAGATTATATCATACAAGTACTAATTCATTTATAGTTGTAGGCTATTAGGAAATCTATTAGCTTATTTAAAGCATACAAGGAAATTCTTGTTCTCAAGTTTAAATCAATTGAGAATAAAATTTGAAAAGTTAAAGATTATGGAGATATGTGCTAATCATCTAAGTGATTGTTTGGGCACTAGTCTAATCATGAGTCTTTTAAAAAATTTTAACTTATCTATTGAAAGTGTTAAGCTAATTATAACACAAAAGAAATAGAAAGATGCTTAATTAAATCTAACATACATATAAAGGAGAAGTAGTAACATGTAGAGACATAAGAATGTGATTCCAATTCAAATAATTTTTAACATGAACTCTATTGTATTTACTTAAAAAAGACACATAGGACATTGCAATGCAAATATAATAAAGCTAACATTAAGTTAATTGAATATATAGAACACTTATTCAAATTTAAATTTAGCATGACACAAGTAATGGAAGCTACATTTTAAAATCATGGATTAAACATTTTTCCAAAGAAATAATACATGAGATATTCATATAGTTTCTCAACTTGCTAGAAGATAGAATGAACAAATAGCTCATTGCAGAATTATCATTGACTTAATTTAAAGTATCTAATATTAGTTTTAATTTAGTTCCTACATAAACATATTTACATGTAGCTTTATATTATATATATATGAATTATGATAATATATTCAAGTCAATTATTTTAAATTTTATATGAAGAGTATTTTATATGGAAGAATTAAATTTAGCATATGTTATGCAGTTTAATCTAATCAAATGATTCATGTAATAATTTTACATATGAAAATGATCATTTACAGAAAGTTCTAAACATTTATAATTCATAATTTGCATTGATATAATAACTAGCAATAGGGATTTGAATAATTAATTTGAAAAGATATATACATTCCATTCAATTCAAATCATTCATAAGTAATTCTACAATGGAGGAAATTCAACTTGAATGAACATTTAACAATTCTAATCATCACATCTATGGAAATGTAAGACTTTAACATACAATTAAAAATAATATGTGAGATAATAAATGAAACAAGTTTGCTATCCTAGGATTCACACATCCTAAAACAAGCATTTATAAGAAAAATAGAAATTAACATTAAACCTAAATTAAAGAGCTAAATATCTAAAATGTCTAAATATTGTCCAAATGATATTTTATACATGTCAATGTGATCATTATATCTTAAGGAGTAAAATGACACTAACTATGTTGAATTTGGACAATATTTAATTTTCTAGGATTTGGAGGGATCTTAATTAGGCTTAAAATGTCATTAGGAGATTTAAGATTCAAAACCTAAATTTGATTTCACATTATTGTTCTTCACATTTTTATGAGTGAAATAGACTATTAAAGTGTCCAATTTGGATTTAAATTGATTAAATTATGATACAATTAAGATTTGGAATTATTTTTTAATTATTTAATAAAATAATCATTTAAACTGGAGTTAAATATCATATTATTAACCTACATGCTTTTGCGATCAAAACGGTATATAATATTGTATATATTGGATATGCCATTTGCAAATTATAAACAAAATAATATTTGGGATAATTAACTCCTAATCTTATTTAATATTTTTCTTTTAATTAAATCTTCCTTCCTTCTATTATCTTCGGCGCCATTAAATAACTTCTGACGCCACTTCACTTAAAGATTTAGGCGCCATGTGCAAGTTATAACGGCGCTGTTTAACAGATAGTTGAACACAACTGGTGAGACGTTAGTCGAATAAGGTGACTATCTTTGCTACAAGACAAACAAAAGGTAAAAGCCGCGTAGTGGGTTCTCTCTCTAGAAAGCTCCGGACTTTGAGATACAAGACAAGATTTGAATTTGACCTAACTAGTTGAGATCTCCCTGAACTAGATCAACTACTTTCACTGAGAAGTAGGCTATGTAATAGAGAAAGTGATAGTGATAAGGAACTAATCCTTACCCTTGCTCTTAGTTAGCTGCTCCTTCACTGCTCCATGGGCTTGTAATAGCCTAAGAACTATGAGGTTATATCGACTCTCCACTACGTGGCCTCAAATATATTCAATTTCAAATGTTAAAAAAGCAAGTTATTCAATTCAATTTAGTAAGTTGTTCAGTCTAGTTTACAACTAACGACTAGCTCCAGAGGCTAAAGATTCTCACTTCTCAGGTTTAATAATAAAGGATGAGATTAGAGACGGAGACAAGGTGTTTAGTGGGTCAGAGAATCTGTCTATAAAGCAACAAAGCTACAGAGGTCACTTCTCTGATTCGTAATGAAAGAAAATAGAAATTCCGGAGTCAACGAAGCGAAGGAATTGGGAGCTCGAAACGAGCGAAGGACGGAATACTTCTGGAGAAGACTAAGGACCGGAGCTAGGACTAAACTGGAGCGAAGCAGAGGATTGATCAGGGCCTTAAAGCCTCTAATTTTATGGATACCTCGCTTCACCTGTTTATGTTTAGGACACAACAAGGCCCCATTTTGGAACTTTCATGGAATTGAGGGGGAGTAAGGAGAAGCGCTAACAGTCGAGCCTGACGCTTCGCTACTTCGACCTGATTCTCCCTACGGGCCTTGCTTCCGGAATACTACGAACTACCAGTGGTTTCAAGCAACTGCAAATGCAAAGATTGAACCGCGACTAAGTGGTTTAAATCCTATATCCAAATTGATCATATTTGATCGATTTTGAACAATGGCAGTATATTGGTTACTCGATAGAAATTTGATTCAAATAAACAAGATTTTGAAAGGAAGAGATTTCATAACTAAGATCTGACTTGGGATACACAAAAATTTGGAAATAAGATAAATGAAGTTTAAAGCGTACAGAATACCATCTAATTTGAACAAAATAAGTATGAATGATTGATTAACGAAGTAGAGAAGAAATTGGAAAAATGTACATGTATGGAATGCAAAGCAAAATTTTCCTTTCATATTACCTTAACTACTTTAAACTTATATTATCGTAAAGGAAGCACTTTGCAGAACTAAATATCGAAGATGCTTCAATTAGGAGCAGCGCAAAGGGTACCTGGTACAAAGCCAAATCAGCGAATCCTCTGTATTTAGAGTTAGCAAAATGCCGAGCACATACTTATCCTCTCCTTTAGCATAGAGCTTCCTCAAAGCTTTTGGTAGTGTCAAACCAAAAATGAAATATCTCGGGAAGCTATAGAGGATAGGGGTGACCAGCTGGAGATGATTGTGGCGTACGATGGCCTACGGAGCTACGTGATCGTGCCTCTGTCTACAGAGGCGTATAGTGCTGCGATCGTGGCCATCAGATTTGGAGAGTGATCCGATGGCTGGATCAGTAAAGTGAAATTCGTCCGTCTAATTTATTATTATATAGAATTGACGGATTGGATTATAGGAAATGGTGTTTGGTGTTTTGTGGAGAACAGCTGATCTCCGCTATTTGAATACAAGCATTGGATTATTTACATTTAATATATATATATATATATATATTTATTTATTTTTAATTTAATTTATTCAATTACAATATTTTATTAATTTATTTACTTAATTAATTACTTAAAATTAAGTACTCATATGCACTCCAAAAAATTTCAAATTTGTACCCTTATCTAATTGAGGGGTGAGAAACTCAAAAATGTAATCACATTTTTGATTGGAGGTATATTTAATATACTTATTTTTTTAGGCATTAAAATATTATTAAAATATTGACAAATTTTTGACGTCTTCCAAACACTTCCAAAATACCACCCCTGGCTAATTTGGGTGTACTGAGTTCAATGGTGGACTCTATTTTTGATTATAAGGTTTAAATAATTTAAGTATTTTTAGAATTATTTGAAAACTAGAAAATTTTAAAAATTATCAACTGGTCTCCAAATCGTACAAAATTTGAGGTGAAGACTCCTAACACTATTATAAAAGTAATGGAAGAGGTTTGGACTCAATTAGATCACTAATTGATGTGTAATAATATTAGAGTTGTTATCGGCTCCCCTCCTTAAAAAGAGTGTCTCCCTTGACACATAATAATTAAAATACAGTAATGTAAATACTATGAGGAAGTTTAATTGAAACAAAATAAAAAAAGGAAAAATTATGATTACGTGATTATTGATAGAACTCTAAGAATTTCTTTCGCATATTCTCTTCTTTTTCCCTGGTAGCTTCTTTATCAGAATGATTCTGCCACTAGATCTTGATCATAGGAATACTGTAATTTCTTAATTGCTTAAGATCTCTCCCCAGAATTGCTATAGGCTTAACAATGAATGTTAGATTGGATTGCAATTCCATTGTTGGTATTTAAAATTGCTGGCTAAGATCTAGTATTCACTTTTTAGTGATGATATATGAAACACATTGTGCACGGCTGAGAAGCCTTCAGGAAACTCTAATATATATATAGATGTTCTAATTCCCTCTATCACTTCTAAGGGTCCTAAATATCTTGAACTCAGCTTTCCAGAAATACCTAATCTCTACACACCTCTCATCAGACTTACTTTAAGTTAAGCTCTATCATCCACTTGAAATTCAATCTGACGATGACGGGCATCATGATATTTCTTTTACCTATCTCGAGCTGCCATCATATTATGTTTAATCATTTGAACTTTCTTAGTAGTTTCTTCAATTAATTCAAAACCATAAAGTTGTGAGTCTCCTGCTTTAGTCCATGCAATACAACCTGTACATCTCCTTCCATAAAGAGCTTCATAAGGAGCCATACCAATATTGGACTGATAGCTATTATTGTAGGCGAACTCAATTAAAGCTAAGTGATATTCCCATGATCCACTGAAGTCAATAACACAAAGATGCAAGAGATCTTCCAAGCTCTGATTAACATGTTAAGTCTGACCATTGTTTGGGGATGGAAAGCAGTACTCAATGCTAAGTTCGTCCCCAAGTCTTGTTGAACAGTAGACCAAAATCCAAAAGTGAATTTATTATCTCTATTAGAAACTATATAGTTTGGTGTACCATATAGACAGATGATCACTTTAAGATAAAGCTTAGCTAACTTCTCAATAAGATTAGTTTGATGAATAGCTAGGAAATGAGCTGACTTAAGTGAGTCTATTGACAATCACCCAAATTGAGTTAGAACAAATTTACTCTTAAGAAAACTTATAATGAAGTTCATGAAAATATCAGACCACTTCCATTCAAGAATATCTTAGGGTTTAAGAAGTTCACCAGGCTTTTGGTGCTCAGCCTTGACTAAGGAACAGGGATGGCACCTGGAAATGAAAATGTCTATATCCCGTTTCATGCCAGACCACCAAAATTATTGCTTGAGATTCTGATACATCATACAGCTACCAGGGTGTAATGTATTGCCAGAGTTATGAGCTTCAAATAATATTTGTATATGTAAGCTCTTAAAAATCCATAACTTAGACTTCTAGAAAATCACACCTTCAGCCTCAAGACATAATTCAAATCTCTTTCCCCTATTAATATCAAAAGCTAATTGAGAATATGAAGAATCTTCTTTCTGGGCTTCAATTATCCTTGACATAGGACATGACTCAGACTAAATAGTACATAGTAAACTGCACAAACTAGTAGATCTGATCAGCTCTAAATTCAATCTTTTAAAATCTTTGATCAAAGAATCATTGCAATAGAATAAAGATAAATTTGCCTTACGACTTAGGGCATCAGCTACTAGATTATCTCTACCCGGATGATAAATAATGTCTAAGTCATAATCACAAATAAGTTCTAACCACCTACACTGATGGAAGCTAAGTTCTTTTTGAGTAAAGATTTACTTTCAACTCTGATGATAGTGAACATCTCACACTTAACTCCATACAGGTAGTGTCTCCAGATTTTAAGAGCAAAAGCTACACCTGTAAGTTTAGATCATATACAAGATAGTTTCCATCATTTAGCTTTAGTTGTCTTGAAGCTTAAGCTATGATATATTTATCTTGCATTAGAACACATCCCAATCCTACGTTAGAGGCATTAGTGTAAATCTGAAAGTCCTTTCCTTCTTGAGGTAACATTAAGACTAGTGCAGAAGTTAACAATTGTTTTAGCTTTTGGAATGCTTCTTTACAAGCTATGTTCCAAATAAAGGGAACTTCTTTTTGAGTTAACTGAGTTAATCAAGATGTTATTTGATAAAATCATGAACAAATTTTCTATAATATCAAGCAAGTCCTAGAAAATTATTGATCTCAGTTATAGACTTAGGATGTACCCATTCTTGTACAACTTGGATCTTCTTTTGGTCAACTCTTATATCTTCAGTATCTATTACGTGACTTAGAAATGCCATTGAGTTGAGCTAGAATTCGCACTTCAAAAACTTAGTATATATCTTATACACTCTTAAAAGAAATAGGATAACACGAAGGTGATTCTTGTGATCAGCAACTAACTTGGAATAAGTTAGGATCTCATTAACAAAGACTATTATAAGCTGATTGAGGTAAGGCTTCAGAATGCACTTCATTAGGTCCAGGAAAATTGAAGGGGCATTAGTCTGTCCAAAAGATATGATAAGAAACTCATAGTGCCCATAACGAGTCTTAAACACAGTTTTTGGAATATCTTTATCCGCAATTCATATATGGTAATATCCTATTCTCAACTCAATTTTAGAAAAGACTTTTGCTCCAGCTAATTGGTCAAACAAGTCATCTATTCTATACAGAGGATACTTGTTCTTCACCATCACCTTATTTAGCACTCTATAATCTATATACATTTGCATGAATCTGTCTTTCTTCTTCATGAAAAGGATAGGAGCTCCACAATGCGACATGCTAGGGAGCTCAAAACCTTTTTCTAACAACTCTTTCAACTGCTCATGAAGTTCTTAAAGTCCTTTGGTGCTATCCTATAAGGGACTTTGGATTTATATTGTGTTCCCGGAATTAGTTCTATTAAAAACTCTACCTCTCCCATTGTAAGTAGTCTAGGTAAGTTATCTGGAAATACATCTAGGAACTCCCTTACTATTGGGGTATCCATTGGATTTTTATCTTGTTTCTCTTCTCCAATTAAAGTTACTAGCACAGCATAGTAGTTTTTACCGATTATGCGCTTGGCTTCACATGCATTTATTAATGATGCCATTAAGCCAAGTTTGCCTACAAAGACTTCTGGTTTTCTCCCTACTTGAAGGGAAAATTTATTTCTATAACAATCTATTATGGCATTAAACTTTTTAACCAATCCATTCCCAATATTATGTCAAAATTGTCAATCAGCATAATAATAAGTTTGGAGGGAAAGAGTTGATTGCTAATTGGGATGTCTACTAAACTGAATTTATTTGTTGACATTTTAGTACCAGATGGCATTTGCACTTTCAATAAATTTCCCAGGCTAAAATGTTGAAAGTTTAGGGAAGATGCACAACTCTCTGATATAAAGGAGTGACTAGCTCCTGTATCAAAAAGAGTTTCACACAACTAATTTTTAATTAATAGTGTTCCTAAAATAAGAAAGAACAGAAATTCATGAAATAAAAAACTTAAATGTAAAACGTACCAATCACAATGTCATTTTCATCCTTAGTGATGGAAGCTGAGAGAGCATACACTCTGGGTTTGGCTGAGGATTGAATGACAGCTTTGCCCTTATCAGCATGATTATCCTGCCCATGCCTTTGGGTTTGAAAATATGCTTTCTCCTTATCGTGAATGTTTTCGTCTGCAGGAGGGGACATAAGAGATAGGAGTGGGGCCTTAGTGCTATAGGGAGAGGGATTCTGCACTTGCTGTTGATGATTGATCTTCATTCGGTCAACAGTCCAAATTGCACGACAAATTTGATAATAATGATTAGTTCTTCGGCATGTATGACACCTATTGCCCGTGTGATAGCACTTGCTCTACGAGTGTGGTCTATTGCACTTGGCTGATGAGCTTCCTAGTTGTTCTTTACCTTTTGACATATGGAAGGCTTTCGAACCTTGAGCATGACTCTTTTTGTAAGAGTCTTGGCATTGTGATGGAGGACGAGGGCATTTTTGTGTCTCGAATTGAGCTTGGTGATGTTCGGTCATTTTTCCACCCACTAACAGCTTTGGGAAATTGTCATGATCTAAGGACATTATATGACCTTTAATCGAGTTCCTTAAGCCTTTTAAGAAATGACTGCACATTGCCACTTCTATGCTGACTATTTCTAGTGCAAAACGAAAGTATTTTCTAAATTTCACTTAGTATTCATGGGTCGTACGCTTTCCCTGCGTCAACTGCATGAAATCATCTTCTATAATTGTTCGAGCAGAAGGAGGAATGAACTCATATTTGAAAACTTGTACAAACCCATCCCAAAGAATATCTTCTAAACAGGTATTTGAAAAGTGAGCCTTTAACTTGCTATCCTACCAGAAATCAGCCTCCTCCTTAAAAAGGTGAGTGGTCAATCTTACACTTTCACTCGTAAGACACTTTATACTTCCCAAGAGTTTCTCTACTACACTAAACCAATTAACCACCTCCATAGGTGAAGCTTGGCCATTAAAGGTAGGGTAGGAGAGCTTGGAGGAAAGCATCACTACTAGGCCTGGGTAGGTAGTAGTGGAACAGGAACTGCCTTGGAAGCAGGAGCAAGAGTTTCCAATAAGGCAAGATAAGAAGGAAGTGGGACTTATGAAGATTGTGGTAGTATGGGAGAGGGGAAAGGAGAAGCAAGAGATTGTTGAGAAGGATTACTTGTAGAAGCTATTCTTTTAGCAACCCTTGTCTAGGCCTCAATAATTGTCTTGAATAAACTCATAATCTGCCTCATCTCTTCTTGAAGAGATGGAGTACTGGGTTCAACATCCTTCACAATAGAGGAAGAAGGATCTTCATGATCTGGATTGATTCTAGTTAATAATGAAAGATGAAAATTCTGAACATATAGAAAAAGAAAGACTTCTCATTAATATTCAAAAGCTTGAGATACATTAAGAAAAGTACATTATGTAGAAAAGAAATAGCAACTATAATGTACAAACTACTATGAAAATTGCTAGAAAATAGAAACTAATTATTCATTTACAAAATCTATTATAGAACATTGATTCAAAATTAGATCAAAGAGGAGCATGATGCAAGCATCTACTTGCTCTAATGAGAACACTATGGGCATGAACCCACCATTCTTCAGCATAGTTATCGAAGAATTCTTCTAATATTCGGAGGTGTATGTGGTCGGGGCATTGAATGGCTGTAAAGGTATTAGAGACTCTTGAGAGCCACTCTCTTGCTAACTGTGGGATGAAATCTCCCATAAACACATAGTACTTTAAGATTTAATCTAGCACTTCACCTCCAGCATTAGATACTTCTAAGTAGAGACATCCATACATCGAGTCAAACCAGTGGTCATCCTTCCAATATTGAAAGAAAGCTTTAGTATACTCTCTTAACTCTGACTCTGGATTCTCCATCTGGGATTCAGTTGTTTTAGATTTAAGTAAGGTTAAGATCAATTATTAGATTGGAAGTTCGTCTAAGGTGACATTCTTTAAGTATTCTTACCTTTCTGTGTTGTTCTCTTGGATGAGTGGATATCTCTTTTTAACTTAACATTCTCTACCTTGGCTCTGATACCAATTGTAATGACCCTAATAATTGGATAGGAGATTAATCCAACATTGGGATGCTACATTAGCATCTAATATTCAATTAGAAGAAAACTAATCAAATATAAATGCTAAGTGGCCAAGTCTCTTTATGAGTGATTGTCAAGTTAAAATGATAAGCAATTAAGGAGATAACTAACATAATATTACAAGTATAAATAATACAAGCAATAAAAAGCATCCACTCATTCAACCCAAGCAATTACAATTAAGGAGCACAACACAGATATGAAAATGGATAGGTAAGAATAACTCAAGTAATTAAAGTCTAGTTTAATTATTACAAAATGATTTAAGAGAAAAAGAAAGAGAGAATATAAGCATTCCCTCCCTCAAACTAAAATTGCAATAAAGTTGTAAAAGTAAGCAAAAGCAATTCATGTTAGGAGCTCATCATGCACTAGGACCTGCATTACCTGAATCAAGAGCTCTTGATCTATCATATTTTGGTATTTAAATATGATAGGACAAAGCCAATAAAAGAAAAAGTGTAGTTAGACTAAACAGTCTAAGCACATTTTAAGATTGGCTACATTTTAAGTTAATAAGATATCACAAGTAAAATTCACAATTTAATCTAAGTAGCAGAGCTATAAAATCTGTTAAATAATGGAAAGGAAGTAGAAATAACTGTAAATAGACAATAAAAAAAGCTGTGTAAGAATACTCACATGTATATAAGTCCTTGCCTGCATCAAAAAATGGTAAGGGAAAAGCATCCTAAAAGACTAGAAGCTACTATGTGTATTTAAAGTAAATGAAATGAAAGTAATACATATTCAATGAAATTTATGCTAAGTAACCAAATGAAGTATAGTGAAGCATTAAACAAAATTATGCAACATATGCTATATTCTAAATGAATTATAAGTGAGCAAAACATAATACTAGAAATAGATAGTGTAAAGCATATAATGTAAGGAAGTATCTTAGACTCTTGGTCTAAAACAAATATAGCCTAGAACTATGAAAAGTAATCATAAATAAACAATTATGAAGAGATCTTATAATCCATAAGATTGTATAAGACCTCTTACATTATTTATTGAAATTGTATTTAAAAAATATCTTATTCTGCAGGAACACTCAATATAATGGGAACGAGGAGTTAAGTACGTCTGCCTAACTAGGTATAGTAGGGGGTCGAACATTCACATTTTCCCTCTCTAAAATGTGAAGTCCTATTATAAGCACTATTATTCTTATCTATTTGCCATAAGGAATTCCCCTTAAAGGCTTATGAAACTTTTATTTATGCATAATGATTTTGTATGACTGCTCAAGGAAAAGGCTCAAAACTAAGCAAGCATTCAATAAATTTTAATAATTATAAACTATGTGATATTCCATTATTATCTAGATTTTAATGATCTACTTAATGATTAGAGCTAATTGAGTTCCTAGTTGACTTATAGATATTGATCTTAAAGATAATTGTAATTAATAGTAGATGAAAGAGAAGTTTGAAAAATAGTATTTTCAAGTAATTAAAATTCATCTAATACTAGTCCTAAACTAATTAAATCAAACAGATTAATGATTAAAGTTTAAGGGAACTAGTAAAGGAGAGTAAAATCTATAGTTTGCTAAGCTAATGGAAATTCTATTAGCTTCATCTAATTAGCTTACAAACTAGAAAGTAATCATAAATGTTTCTAAGATTAATTGATGTTGAGTATTTAAATATAAGGAAATAAATAGATTATATCATATAAGTACTAATTCATTTATATTTGTAGGCTAATGGGAAATATATTAGCTTATTTAAAGTATAAAAGGAAACTATTGTTCTCAAGTTTAAATCAGTTGATAACTAAATTTGGAAGGTTAAAGACTATGGAGATATGTTTTAATCATCTAAGTGATTGTTTGGGCATTAGTCTAATCATGAGTCCTCTTAAAAAATTTTAACTTTGTAATTGAAAGTGTTAAGCTAATTATAACACAACAGAAATTGAAAGATTCTTAATTAAATCTGACATACATTTAAAGGAGAAGTAGTAACATGTAGAGACATAAGAATGATTCCAATTCTAATAATTTTTGACATGAACTCTATTGTATTTGCTTAAAAGAAATACGTAGGATATTGAGATGTAGGTCTTCCATTCATTTGGAATATTATTTGGAAAGATTAATATTATAAAGCTAACATTAAGTTAATTGAATACATAGAACACTTATTCAAATTTAAGTTTAGCATGACATGAGTAATTGAAACTACATTTTAAAATCATGGATTCAACTTTTTTCCAAAGAAATAAGACATGATATATTCATATGATTTCTCAACTTGCTAGAAGATAGAATGAACGAACAATTCATTACAGAATTATCATTGATTTAATTTAAAGTATATGATATTAGTTTTAATTAAGTTCCAACATAAACAAATTTACATGTAGCTTTACATTCTAGATATATGAATTATGATAATACATTCAAGTCAATTATTATAAATTTCATATGAAGAGTATTTAAAATGGATGAATTAAATTCAGCATATGTTATGTATTTTATTCTTTTCAAATCATTCATGTTGTAATTCTACACATGAAAATGATCCTTTATAGAAAGTTCTAAGCATTTCTAATTCATAATTTGTATTGATATAATAACTAGCAATAAGGATTTGAATAATCAATTTGAAAAGATACATACATTTCATTCAATTCAAATCATTCCTAAGTAATTCTACAATGGAGAAAATTCAACTTAAATGAATATTTAACAATTCTAATCATCACATCTGTGAAAATATATGACTTAAACATTCAATTTTAAATTATATATGAGATAATAAATGAAATTAGTTTGCTATCCTAGGGTTCACACATCCTAAAATAAGTATTTATAAAAATATAATAAATTAGTATTTAAACCTAAATTAAAGAGCTAAATATCTAAAATGTCCAAATATTGTTCAAATAATATTTTATACATGTCAATGTGGTCATTATATTCTAAGTAGTAAAATGACACTAACTATGTTGCATTTTGACAATATTTAATTTTCTAGGGTTTGGAGGAGTTTTAATTAGGCTTAAAATGTTACTAGGAGATTTAAAATCCAAAACCTAAATTTGATTTCACATTATAGTTCCTCACATTTTTGTGAGTGAAATAAATGATTGAAGTGTCCAATTTGGATTTGAATTGATTAAATTATGATACAATTAAGATTTGAAATTATTTTGTACTTATTTATTTAAATCTAATATAAAGCTTAAATAAAATAATCATTTAAATTGAAATTAAATATCATATTATTAATCTACACATTTTTTCGATCAAAATGGTATATAATATTGTATATATTGGATATGCCGTTTGCAAATTATAAATGAAATAACAATTGGGATAATTAACTCCTATTCTTATTTAATATTTTTCTCTTAATTAAATCTTCCTTACTTCTACTATCTTCAGCGCCATTAAATAACTTCAGACGCCACTTCACTTAAGGATTTAGGTGCCATGTGTAACTAATAACACACAGTTTAATAGACAGTTGAACCGGTCGGTTCAATGGGAATCAGAACTTGACCATTTTCTTCTCCATCTGACAGGTCGAGAGTCTTAAGGATTTAGGGCATCATCACCTATGTGTATTTGGATCTCCAATGACATATTAAATTCCTCAAATGAAAGAGCATCTCATGGTTTGTCTTATTAAATCAGATATTTCATTTAAGATTAATCTTAAGGCATACAAATTTTATGCCCTAATTTAAGTCTTACGGTCCTTTACAGAACATACGCATTCAGGTAATTATATCAAAATCGATAATATTTAATCAATTTAAAACAATGGCAGTATATTGGTTACTCAATAAAAATTTGATTCGAATAAACAAGATTTTGAAAGGAAGAGATTTCATAACTACGATCTGACTTGGAATACACAGAAATTTGGAAATAAGATAAATTAAGTTTAAAGAGTACAGGTCACTGATGAATCCATAAATTATATCTCAAATAAAAAAAATTTCATTCATTTCTCATTATAAAACTGCTTATGCAATCTAATTTTTGTTTATCTTTTCAGGAAAATTGCCTACCCAAAGCATTCTGAGCAAATTAGACATATATCCAAAATTTCTAAGGGAGAACTGCTGCCGCGCGTTGCAGCGAGCCATTTTGAAAAAAACAGGCGCCACAGCGCGCTGCAGCGGTGCACATTGCGAAACGCAGGCGCAATCGCACGTTGCAGCGGGTAAATTGCAATATGCTGGTGCCACAGCGCACTACAGGGGTGAGCTTTGCGAGGCGCTGGCGCCACAGCGGCGCACTTTGCGAAACGCGGGCATGATCGCGCGCTGTAGCGGGACAGTTTGCAAAATGCTGGTGCTACAGTGCACTGCAGCAAGAAAATGTGCAGAACTGCTGGTGCGACCGCATGCTACAGTGTGCTACAGCGGGCTATAGCGGCCTTTCACCTATCAAACCTGATCTCCCAGTGTGCCTCAGCAGGCCCTTTCACAAAAACCATCCGCTACCGTGCACTACAGCACGCTCCAGTGCACTGTAGCGACCCGCCGCAATTTTGTCTGGCATAAGCATTAGTTGTGACTAGGACAAGAGCCCCAGTAAGCCTCTTGTCTGTAGCCATTATTCCTCTTGATGCAGCTCCATTTTTAAATGAAATAAAGGTCTTTATCCATGTATGTGTTCTTTTTTATCTCTTTTGTAATAGAGAGCTAAACTTCTCTTGGGGAGGGTTAGGGCAATCCCACATGTATTGATAGTTGCTATAAAATATATGAAATTTTCCTCAAGTATTATCAAAAATTGCAAACTTAATGACTTGCTAAAGAAATGTATAAGAATACTGTAGACTTGAATGTGGACCAAGGGACAAGGACTATTAAACTCAAGGACTAACTTGTCTTGTGCTCCATAGCTCACCTTAGTTTTGATGCTAGATTTATGAGTGCATGAGAGCTTGAAACTATGTAAGAGAGTTCTTGAGCTTAGTGCACCTGAATCTAAGCTCAACTAAAGAGTTGATGCGTGTGATGCTGAGACCCACTAATTGAGCTCTGTTGCTCAGTATATACTTGAGAGAGGGAATGGAATAATTGTGTGCTTATGAACAAGGTGACATAGTCATTGAGCCAAATGAATTTAATCTCTCATTTCAAATATGTGTGATATGCGTGATGCTCTTAGTGGAATCAATGCTTATAAGATCTTAAAAATCAACAATCCTCATCTCCATGATTAAGAGATGAGATAAAAACTGCAAACCTAAAATCTTATAAGGATCTTTGTGCTGAAATAGAACTGACTATGTGTTCATTTTGTGCACAAGATTTGAACTTGTAAATCTTTGAGATAAAACTCAATAATGACAATGTGCACTTGATCAAAATCTAAGAAAATGAAAGATGAATGCTTGAGGAATCATCATACATAAGTTATATATCATATTCATGTGGGAGAAACCCAACTCTCATCTTCCTTTTATTTGACTCATTTTATACTAAGTAATTGTTGGGCTTGTTCAGGAACTAACCTAAGCAAAATACCCATAGCTTAAACATTAGTGATAATAGATATACCTTAGTAACAAAACATCCAATTTTCTGTGGTTTGATAAATCTCGAAAACTCAAATTTTCCACTTGTTACTTTAGACCACGTACACTTACATGTGAGCGCAGACGTGTATTTACAGTCTGTCATGTTTTTGGCACCGTTGCCGGGAAATTGGAAATTGTTTCGTATTAAAAATAATATATAAGTAACTAGTGATTTAAGTAATTACTTGCATATAATTTTAATTTACCTTTTTTTTGTAATTATAAGTACTAACAATTTACCTTTCTATTTTATTACTGCTGAATCTTTAAATATTATTGCTCTATTTGTTCTGGTTAGCCTAATTGTTGTTGTGTATGAGTAGAAGAGTTTGCACGGATTATATTTTCAACCCTGAAATTGAGAGAACTTACTTGCATGATATGAGAGAACAAAACATTTTGTTAAGCCAACAAGCCGTTATATAAAAGTATAATAAAAATATTGGAGAGCCATTAGGAGAGCCTAAGGGAAGAGCACTAAAAGATTATGCACTTCCCATTGTTTGGGGAATCCCCCATGCAATTGTAAGGCCTAATATAGAAGCTAATAACTTTGAGATCAAACCTTCCACTCTGAGTATGGTTCAAAATAACCAGTTTGGAGGATTAGCCACTGAAGATCCAAATTCACATATTTTAACTTTTCTTGAAATATATGACACCTTTAGATTTAACGATGTCTCTGAAGACGCAGTTAAACTAAGGCTCTTCCCATTTTCTTTACGAGATAGTGCCAAGAGTTGGCTCAGCTCTCTTCCAAGCGATTCGATCCGGACATGGGATGATTTGGCTAAGAAATTCTTGGCCAAGAATTTCCCTCCGGCAAAAACTGCTCGGCAGAGAATTGAGATAACCAACTTTACTCAGTTGGAAGGTGAGACACTATATAATGGATGAGACCGATTTAAGGAATGCCTAAGGAGTTGCCCACATCATGGGTTTCCCTTGTTGATGCAAGTTCAAATCTTTTACAATGGTTTGAACGCACCTACAAGAACACTCTCGATGCAGCCGGCGGCGGCTCTATTAGTAGTAAAACCCAAGAGGAGGCTTATGACTTATTGGAAGAAATGGCTAACAACGCATACCAATGGCCTTTTGAAAGGCTTAAAAAAGAATCTATGAAGATGAATGAATCCAACCAAATAATGGCATTACAGCAAGAAATCCATGCACTGAATAAAAAATTAAAAGAATGAATGTTAACACTGTTCTTGAAATACAATGTGAGTTGTACGGAGGGAGACATAATAGAGAGAGCTACAATTTGAATAATCCCTTCATACAAATGAATACTGAACAAGTGAATTATTTAAGAAACAACAATACAATGAATAACCCTTACTCCAATACCTATAATCCAGGGTTGAAAAACTACCCTAATTTCTTGTGGAGTAATTATAACAATAATGGAAATCAATATGGGGGGAGTTCATCAAACCAACAGGGATTAAATAATGGAAATAATCATAAAAATCACCACCCAAATTTAGAAGAAGCTTTCAACTCCCTTAAGGCTGAAACCATCCAGTTTATGCGCCGCACCGAAGCCACGATCACCCGCCATGATGCCTCTATCTAAGGGATAAAAGCATCTCTTAGGAACATTGAGACCCAACTAGGGCAGATCTCTAAGCAGCTGACCATTCGGCAGCAAGGAGCTATACTCAGTTCCACTGAAGTGAACCCAAGGGAGCTGGTTAGTGTGATTTATTTTGAAGAAGCATATGGGGGAATTAACACTGATAAGTTGAGTGCTATAGAAGAAGAGCTAGAGGCTCGAGAAAGAGTCAGGGGAACAAAATATGAGAAGCTCATTGCTCTAAAATGTGAAGACCCCTGGAGGTTGAGTATTTTGTGCATAATTAGAAATGAAGTATTTTTAGATCCCTTGTGTGATCTTGGTTCTTCGGTCAACGTTATGCCCTACCACATTTATGAACATCTGAAGGTAGGAGGAATGGAGTGCACCTCCATGATTCTAGAATTTGCAAATCTAGAATCTCTTACCCCTTTAGGTATCGTTAAGAATGTCGCAGTTGAATTGGGGAGTTTCATCATTCCAATTGATTTTGTGGTATGTGAGTAGGATAGATGGAACAAGAACTCCACAATCATTTTTAGGAAACCTTTTCTTATGAGCACAAAAGCTATTATTGATGTAGACCGCGGGGTGATGAGCATAAAAATTAAAGGAAAATCTAAGCTAATCAATCTTAAACCTACCTTCTTTAAATAAAGTGAGATGGAAGAAGAGGTGAGAAAGAAAATGAGAGAAGAAAGAATTTGGATGGATAAAGTACTTGAAAATCTTATGTTAGAAGAAAAGAATTCAGATAATAGCTCAACTCCTTCCTCGGAAAAGGGGAGTAAGGAAGGAGTGAGAAGAAGGAAAACAATAAGGGGTAAAAGGAAGAAGAAAATTCCCCTCAAGTTAGAACTTGAAAGAGATGATCCGATGAGGAAAGGTAGAGAGGGCAAGGGTTCGAGCCACCTTGAGGGTTGTGCTCACCCTAGTACCTTAAGATTATGGAAGGAGAAACCTTTGGATCCGATAATTTGATCGTTAGCAAGACTAGCTAAAGACATTAAATTAAGCGCTTCTTAGGAGGCAACCCAAGAATAATAATTTTATTTTTGTGAAGCAGCGCTATAGCGCGCTGCAGCAGAAATTCCACGATAGCGCGCTGCAGCAGAAATTCTGCGATAGCGTGCTGCAGCGGAAATTCTCCTCTAATTTCTTCATCATGTCTTCCGCCAAGAAGTCGATTCCTAGGAAGGAGATCGAAGCTTCTTCATCCGGGGAACCTTTAACAAGTAAAGGTTCTCTTCTGCTGAGGCCGAACACCGCTTCTTTTCTACAACTTCTCAGCAGAAGTTGATCCCCAAGATGAGCTTTAGTCATTACTATCCAGTGCCGGTGGAGCAGGTCGACCCTCGGGGATGGAGGGTGATGGTAACAAAGAAATCCCCCACTTACCCGACCATCGTCCAAGAGGTATATGCCAACATGATAAATGCGGCCGAACATACGATCTTTTATCGAGGTAAGGGAGTCACCTTTGGGATTGCTCAAATCAAGCAATTCTATGGGCTTAAGGAGGTAAGTTCTTGCTCTTACCTTGAATTCTTAGAGTCTCGCCACAACCCCCTTGATCTCGTTGCGGAACTCGTCCATGAAAACACAGACTGGGAGAGAGGATTAGCCAACATTCATCATTCTGAATTAACGGATACGAGTAGTGCATGGCTGGTTTTTATTTCCAGCTATGTTATGCCTACGAGTCACTTGATTGAAGTGACCCGTGCCAGAGCACTCCTCTTATGCTCATTGGTTAGGCCGGGCGAGATCCGCATCTCGAGTATTATTTTTGAGCAGCTCTGGAGGGAGGATTAGCCCTTGATCTCATTGGTTAGGCCGGGCGAGATCCGCATCTCGAGCTTTTTGTACTTTTTTTTTTCTGTGTTTTATTTTAAGAACTTAATTTATGAATTCTCATATTCCCAAAAATCTTTCTAGCATTAAAAAAAAAAAGACAAATTTTTCTAAGTTTTTCAATAAATGAAAGTCACAATATATCAATAAAGAAAATGATATAAAATCAATGGTGCTTAATAAAAAGTGATCAAATATATGGACAACATTAAAATTTTAACTAAGGAATGAATTAAGGTTAATCTAATCTCCAAAAATTTAAATCAATACTAAGGACTAAGTGTGGCGGAAGAAATTGGACTACAAAGACTAGAGATTATGGTGGGTACTCTAAACGAGTGCGCTAGGCTCCCGTAGGATTTAATGATCACAAAGATGCGAATTGGGGATGAAGAAAAGTATCTCTCCCTAAGAATGAAAAGAGAAAAACATAAAAAAAAAAGGGATGATAAAAAATATCTCTCCAAAATGAAAGAAATGAAAAAGTATGATAAAAAATATCTCTTCTTTAATCTTATCATTTTTATGATTCATAAGAAGGAGCACATATGACACAAAATTCTTGTGTATTTCACTACCTTTCTAGTTTAAGTTTTTCAGGGAACCTTCCTCATTACCTAGCAATAAGCATAAAAACAAATACTTGGAGATTAATTATTAACCTTGCTTCATATCCAAAATTTAAAAATCTAATAACAAATGATTTTTGGTCATTTCAGTTAAGCACATGCCTTGAAATACAAAATCAAATCTCATTGATATTTTTCGTTGACTATCATACCTAAAAATAGAAAAATATAATTTTGAGCTTACTCGAGGATGAGCAAGAATTTAAGTGTGGGGTATGATGAATCTATAAATTATATCTTAAATAAAGAAAAATTTTATTCATTTCTCATAATAAAACTATTCTTGCAATCCAATTTTTATTTATCTTTTCAGGAAAACTGCTTACCCAACTCATTCTGAGCAAATTGGATATATCTCCAAAATTTCTAAGGGAGAACCACTGTCGCGCGCTGCAGCGAGCCATTTTGCAAAAATAAGCGCTACAGCGACGCACTTTGCAAAACACGGGCGCAATCGCGCGCTGCAGCGGGCTAGTTGCAATACGCTGGTGCCACAGCATGCTACAGCGGTGAGGTTTGTGAGGTGCTGGTGCCACAGCGCGCTGCAGCGGTGCACTTTGCGAAATGCAGGTCCGATCATGTGCTGCAGCGGGACAGTTTGCAAAATGCTGGCGCTACAGCGCACTACAACAAGAAAATGTGCGAAACTGTTGGTGCGATCGTGTGCTACAGGGCACTATAGCGGCCTTTCACTTATCAAACCTAATCGCCCCAGCGGGCCTTTTCACAAAAACCATCCGCTACTGCGCGCACTGCAGCGCCCGCCGCAATTTTGTTTGGCAGAAGCATTAATTACGACTGGGACAAGACACCCAACTAGTCTCTTGTCTCCAACCATCATTCTTCTGGCTGCAGCTCCATTTTTAAATGGAAAAAAATTCTCTTTTATGTGATGAGAAGAATAAAACAATGGAAAGTAGTCGTCACCTCATCCATCAAGTAGATTTTGCCATCATTTTAGAGGAAATAGCTGGTTTGTATTATGAGAAGGAAGAAGCAGCCCCTCATTTATAAAACCCACCCCTCTTGACTAGAGGAGGGTTCCAAAATTAGCTCATTTCCACCTAAGTAAAGCAAGGGTTGCCTAAAAGAGAAGAAAAACTCCCCAAGAGTGGAAGAGCTCATCTTGCTAAGGAGAAGGAGGAGAGAGGCAGCACTAGGGACCTAAGAGAAGCACTTTAAGCAAGGAGAAGAAGAGTCCAGAGGACTATTGAAATGTATAAGAATATTGTAGACTTGAATGTGGACCAAGGGAAAAGGACTACTGAACTCAAGGACTAACTTATCTTGTGCTCCATAGCTCACCTTAGTTTTGATACTAGATTTATGAGTGCATGAGAGCTTGAAACTATGTGAGAGAGTTCTTGAGCTTAGTGCACCTTAATTTAAGCTCAACTAAAGAGTTGATGCGTATGACGCTGAGACCCACTAATTGAGCTTTGTTGCTCAATATATACTTGAGAGAGGGAATGGAATAATTGTATGCTCATGAACGAGGTGACATAGTCATTGAGCCCAATGAATTTAATCTCTCATTTCAAATATGTGTGATGCGTGTGATGCGTGTGATGCTCTTAGTGGAATCAATGCTTATATGATCTCAAAAATCAACAACCCTCATCTCCATGATCAAGAGATGAGATAAAAACTATAAACCTAAAATATTATAGGGATCTTTGTGCTAAAATAGAACTGACTGTATGTTCATTTCGTGCACAAGATTTGAGCTTGTAACTCTTTGAGATAAAACTCAAGAATGACAATGTGCAATTGATCAAAATCTAAGCAAATGAAAGATGAACACTTGAGGAATCATTATACATAAGTTATCTATCATGTTCATGTGGGAGAAACCCAACTATCCTCTTTCTTTTATTTGACTCATTTTCTACTAAGTGATTATTGTGCTTGTTCAGGAACCAACCTAAACAAAACACCCATAGCCTAAACATTAGTGATAATAGATATACCTTAGTAACAAAACATCCAATTCTCTGTGGTTCGATAAATCCCGAAAACTCAAACTTTCCACTTATTACTTTAGACCACGTACTTATAGTCTATCAATCACCATCTGATTTGATGTACATATATCCCTTCACAAAATAAGTGTGAATGATTGATTAACGAAGCATAGAAGAAATTTGAAAGTCGTACTGAATGGAATGCAATGCAGAATTTTCCTTTCAGATTAGTTTAACTGCTTTAAACTTACAAAATCATAAAGGAAGCACTTCACAAAACTAAATATCGAAGAAGTTGCAATTAGGAGAAGCGTAAAGGATACCTGGTACAAAGCAAAATCAACAAATCCTTTATATTTAGAGTTAGCAAGATGCCGAGCACAAAATTATCCTCTCCTTCAGCATAGAGCTTCCTCAGAGATTTTGGTAGTGTCAAACCAAAAATGAAATGTTCCGGGAAGCTATAGAGGTTAGAGGTGACCAGCTGGAGATGATTGTGGCGTACGATGGCCTGCGGAGCTGCGCGATCGTGCCTCTGTCGACAGAGATGTATAGTGTTGTGATCGTGGCCATCGGATTTGGAGAGTGATTAAATGACTGGATCAATAAAGCAAAATTTATTTGTTTAATTTATTAATATATAGGATTGACAGATTGGATTATAGAAAATGGGATTTGGTGTTTCATGGAAAACAGCTATCTTCATTGTTTGAATATTGTCATTGGATTATTTACATTTAATATATATATATATATATTAGTTATTTATATATTAATTTAATTTATTCAATTATAATATTTTATTAATTTATTTAGAGTTATCAGAAAATAAGAAATTTTGGAAATTGTCAAACGGTCTCCAAATCGCACGAAATTTGAGGTCGAGACTCCTAATAGTATTTTAAGAGTAATATAAGAGGTTTTAAGTCAATTAGGTTACTAATTAATGGGTAATAATATTAGGGTTGTTATATATGTTTAAAGGTTAAAACAAGTAATAAAGGACATCTTAGGATTTGAACAAACTTTAAAGAAGTAAAATATACAAGCCAAATGCTTATAACTAAAATAAATGGAAAACAAGAAATAATATGTGAATGAAATTTTAGGGATGGAATATCAGAAGTACAATTTCTTCTACTACCTAAGGTTATTCGACGAGTATTGGGCAGATGATTTCCAAGATGACAAAGTTTACAGAATGATCGTTGAAGGAGTATCTCCTCGTGGAGTAGAAGTGCAGGATAAGATCTTAGTTTGTTCGACCTTCAAAGGAACCAGTCTTTTTGTTCTTGTCAAAGAATGGTTGGACCATATGACCACTGCTTTTTGAGAGATAGCTTGTCCTGATGACTACCATCTCCAAATTCTGGGAATTCTGCTTGGAGGTTCTGCTAGTAGATGGTGGTACTGGATATATAAAAAATTAGCTAGGAAGCATCGAGTAGTAACATTCGATGACTTTTGTGATTCACATCTTCACCTTCTTTCATATCAAATTATCTTTCTTTTTGCTTACTTTGTAACTTCTTATCTAAGAAAGTAATGATTGAAAAGATAGTGGAATTTTGTCTTATTCGCTGGATGCATACTTTTATTTGCAGTCATGAATCTAGAATCCTACACCGATTAAAATTGTAGTCGCATCTTCGGGAGAACCCGATGAGGCGAATTCAATGGATAGTCTAATGAGAGCCCTGATTGAAAGTAATGTGCAATAAGCGCAAGAAACCTGTGCACTTTTTTTGAAGTGTTTGTCAACAGTCTGCCCCACAGATGGGAGCTCCATCTTCTTCTCATTTCTCAGGAGATGGAATTCTTCAAAGCTTTCTTCATCTTAGAACTACTACCTTTATTAGGGCACTAAACCCTATGGATACCGTTGGCTGGTTGAAGATAGTCGAGAAGAACTTGGCAAGTATCAAGTGTCTAAACACTGAATCAATCCATCAAATCACTCATATATTCCAAGAAGAGGCAGAATATTGGTGGGAGATCGAGCAAAACACCAGGTTTATCGATTTTGAATTGGAGGATATCTCTTGGGATATGTTCCTTGAAGCCTTATGAGAGGCTTTTATCCCAGCATCAGCTCAAGCGATTCTTGAGGATGAACTATTTCACCTAACTCAGGGAATCAGTATCTGACTACGAGCAAGAATTATAGAGACTACCTTGCTTCATTCTAGACTTAGTCAGATCTAAAGCTGCCAGGTGCTATCAGTTCCTAAAAGGATTAACGGACTCCATCAAGGCTCACCTGGTGTCCCGCCAAATAAAGAACCTGATTGAGTTAATCGAGGCTGCCCGCCTCCAAGAGGGTTTCCAAGGTCAGATGGATTGGAAAAGGAAGGCTACATTCATGCAGCCTAAAAAGGAACACTTTGGTCATCGGAAGGTGGCAAGGGTCTACAACCTCGAAGCTGAACAACCATAAATTAAAGCTTCTAAATGTAAGAGCCATCATCTGTATGGCAAATGTTACCATCATGGTAATGTATGTTACACTTGTAGCCACACTAGCCATCATTTTTACAATTGCGAAGCAAAGAAAACTATTGATGGGGTGCTCATCACTCGTTCAAATTGTGACCAAGTGATTCGCTCCAAGCCGCTAAACAACCGAGCTCCTACCATGGCTGTGATGCCAGCTCCCGCTCCTATCACCAACCCTAAAGCTTCTGTTCCTGCTTAAAAGCTGGCCTACAATCGTCAAGGTCTGGGACCTCGGGTCAGACAGCCAACAGCTCCTACAAAAGTTTATATGTGAACTTCTGCTTCAGCGTCCGAGGATAATGATGTTGTCTCAGGTATATTTTAAATTTACTTTAATTCCAGTCATTTGCTATTCAGCTTTTCTAAATATTGCATACAAAGATATCTTATTATTATGATAACCATATGCACTTTAATGATAAACAACAAACCATGTAATATTCTGTTTGATACCAGAGCAAATCATTCTTTTATAAATGAAAATTAGGCTAAGTTTCTTAATATCCTATCATATTGATTAGCTAGCTCTTTAAGCATCGGGTTACCATCCAAAGCCCGTATATAATCACATCAATTTTGTAACTTTGAAATTCTTATCAGAAACCAGAAGTTTAAAGCCAAATTAATTATGCTGCCAATTACTAATTTCAATATAATTCTGGGTATGAATTGGTTAAGTAAGCACGGTGCTTCCATAAATTACTAAAAGAAGAAAATTATTTTGGGCAGTGGAAGTCAGTCAAAAACCTTCCTTGGAATATTTAGTAACCAAGCATTGTTTATCAATGCAATGAAAGCAGAAAAGTTAGCCAGAAAGGGATGCGATACGTATCTCGTAACAATGTTGGAAGAAAAGAAAGAAGTCGTTCCAATTTTTGAGAACCGAATAGTTTGTAAATTTCTCAATATTTTTCTTGAAGACCTACCTGGTCTTCCTCCTGTTAGAGAAGTAGAATTCTCTATAGAATTAATTTCGGGAGCCCAACCGTTGTCGAAAGTTCCTTATCGCATGGCGTCAAATGAGCTACAAGAATTGAATAAGCAACTTTAATAACTGCTGGAAAAGGGCCTTATTCGATCAAGTTTTTCTCCTTGGGGAGCATCAATTTTATTCATGAAAAAGAAAGATGGATCGATGAGAATGTGCATCAATTATAGAGAATTGAATTAAGTAACCATCAAAATCAAATACCCACTACCGCGCATCGATGATCTATTTGATCAGTTATCTGGAGCTAAAGTATTTTCAAAGATCTATTTGCGATCTGGTTACCACCAGTTGCGAGTCAAGGATTCAAATATTGAAAAAACTGCATTCAGAATGCGTTATGGGCATTATAAATTTTTGGTAATGTCATTTGGTTTAACTAATGCATCATCCATCTTTATAGACTTAATGCAGCGAGTGCTGAAGTCATATTTAGATAAATTTGTCATCGTCTTCATCGACGATAAGTTGATCTATTCGAGAATTAATGCGGATCATGAGAAGAACTTAAGAATAGTTATACAGGAACTTTGAGACCACGAGTTATATGCCAAGTATTCCAAGTGTGAATTCTGGCTTAGCTCAGTCACTTTTCTGGGTCACGTCGAAGATGCACAAGGAATCAGAGTTGATCAAAATAAAGTTAGCCCGTCCAGGATTGGTTGCAGCCAAAGTCTGTGACTGATATAAGAGGCTTTTTGGGTCTGGTAGGGTATTATAGAAAATTTGTCAATGGCTTTTTGCAGATAATGTCGCCTCTCACAAAGTTGACTCAGAAGGCAGTGCCATTCATTTGGGGTCCTAAATGTGAGAATGTGTTCCAAGCGATAAAAGATGATCTTTGTTCTGCCCCAGTACTAGCCTTACCTAAGAAAGGTCTCAACTACCAAGTCTATATCGATGCATCTGGGATTGGCTTGGGATGTGTTTTGATGCAGGAAGAAATTGCCTATGCATCCCGTTAGTTAAAACCACTTGAGAAAAATTATCCCGTTCATGACCTGGAATTAATCGCCGTAGTCTTTGCTTGAAAGATTTGGCATCATTATCTGTATGGCGTCCAATATTCCATATTTACAGATCATCAAAGTTTAAATTATATTTTCACTCAGCGTGAGCTAAACTGTCGTCAGCGGAGATGGCTTAACCTAATAAGTTATTATGACTAAGTATCCAATATCATCCCGATAAAGATAATGTTGTGGCTGATGGGCTCAGCCATCATGCTACACTTTCCTCAATAATTACGTTAAGTTCATTTGAAGAAGAATTCAGAAAGCTTGATATCAGGCCTGTTCGTGGTGCTACTCTAAGCAAACTGATATCTATGAGTACCGACGAACCAACCTTTCATCATGATTTCTCCATCTCCCAATCAAATAATAAAGACTATCTGAAGTTTAAAATGGAAATTGAAAGTGGTCGCCAATTTAACTTGTAGCTGTGAGGAAATGTAATTAATTAAGGAGATTGCATATGGAGTCCAAAATCCATGCATCAAGCGATTTTAGTGGAAGGATGCAATTCTAGTTACAAGATTCATCCTGGCAGTACTAAGATGTATCAAGATCAAAAGAAGTCATTTTGGTGGCCAAGAATTAAGAAGAGCATGGCCAAATTCATCACAAAGTGCCATGCTTGTAATCTGGTCAAAGTGGAATATCAGAAGTCTCGGGGACTTCTCCATCCTCTGTCAGTTCTTGAATGGAAAAAGTTCGATATTTGCATGAACTTTGTTATGGGTTTACCTAAATCAAGACCAGGTGCTGATTCAATTTGGGTCATAGTCAATCGATTGACCAAATTGGTGCATTTTATTTCTATGCATCTGACTGATTTTGTAGAAAGATTGGCAATGTTGCATATTAAGGAAATTGTTAGGCTGCATGGAATTCCAAGGTCAATTACATCAGATCGTGATATCAAATTTACTTCTAAATTTTGGCACGAAGTGCATCAATACTTGGGAACTACCCTAGCCATGAGCACCGCTTTTCACCCTCAAACAGATGGTTAAACAGAATGGGTTAATCAAATTCTTAAAGATCTTCTTCGCCTATGTATTCTAGATTTTGGCAGTTTTTGGGAAGAACATATCCCTCTTGTGGAGTTTGCCTACAATAATAATTTCTAATCAAGTATCGTCATGGCTCCGTATGAAGCCTTGTACAGCAAAAAGTGCAGCACTCCCTTAGCTTGGTTGGAAATAGGCAGTGTTTAACTGTATGGTTTAGATTTAGCAGAAGAAATGATTAAGAAAGTGCAATTGATCCAGCAAGAAATCAAAGCAGCTCAAGATCGCCAGAGTAAATATCACGATGCCCATCATCATTCTCTAGAGTTTAGTATTGGAGATTTTGTGTATCTCGCATCAGTCTTTGGAGTTCAATGTTGGAGATTTCGCATATCTCAAAGTGAGCTCGATGAAAAGAGTATTGGTTATGCAGCCTATAGATTGAAAATTCTTGAAGATTTCTCTACAATCCACAATGTGTTTCATATCTCCTCACAGTGGAGATGTCTTTGTAACCCATCCCACTTAATTCGGCTCCCAGCTGTTCCTCTCTAGCCGAACCTTTCTTATATGGAAGAGCTTATCAAGATCTTAGCCTGTGATAAAAAATAGCTAAGGAATTGTTTTATTCTTATGGTAAGAGTTCAGTGAAGGATTCGCTCAATTGATGAATCCACTTGGGAGAAAGAGGCAGATATGCAACTGAAATATCCTAGTTTATTTGAAAATCCAGGTACCTTTAAAATTATAAATTTTAGTTCTCAAATTTTTCCATGCTTTCTCTTTTCCTTCTTAGAAATGATATAGAGAATGATATCATTCTTAAGTGATGGAGTCTGTAACAACCCCTAGGCTATTACTTAACCAAATTTTAGGTCAATTGCACCCTAATTATCATTTTATTAGGTTCATTTAGTCATTAGAACCAATCCCTAAAGATTTGAAGCAATTCAGAACTCAATTGAATATTTGGAATATTTTAATATATTTATTTAATTAGAAAATTGAGATATTTAATTTGACCTCAAAATCAAAATCTGACTTCGCCATTGGGATAGTCACCCCCAAATTAGTTAGGGGTTACGTTTTAAACATGTTTGTAAGTGATTGGATTTTTGCAAATATTTTAATGTATTTAAATGCACCAAAAAATAGAACAATTATATAATCACCAAAATTGAAAATCCAACTTCGCCATTGGATTCCTCACCCTTGAATTAGCTAGGGATGAATTTTCTGGATTTTTCGAAGCACGTTTATCAAATCTGATTTTGTTTATATAAATTAAAAATTGAAAAGAAATAATTATTTATTTCTTTATTTCCATTTTCCTATTTCCTTCCCTAGCTGGCCCCACTCACCTCCTATGCCTGTATTCAGAACCCTCCTTACCCTTTATCTTGGTCACACACAAAGGAGGAGCCCTGCCACTTCCCTCTTCTCCTCCATGCTGATGGGAGAGCTCAACCTTGAGCCATGCCTCTCTTCCTCTTTATTTAGTCATCACTCCGCTCTCCTCCCTCCATTTGGCCATCAATTAAAGTTCCTTCTTCCTGCACAAGCTCCACCTTAAGCTGAAGGTTCTTTCTTTCAAGACCTAAACGAAACAGAGTTCTTCTCTTTCATCCAAGGCCAATGTACCATTTTGCTACACTCTTCTTTGTGCTATTCTCTGCATTTAATTTAGCAAAGTGTGGTGAATGATATTTTATTAGCTATGGATTCTATGAATGATTGACAAGCCTCAATTGGACTCAAATGAGTCTGATCGAAGCTCGTTTCTCCATTGAAAACGCCATAAAAAAATGTATGATTTTTTGTATACCAGTAACTAAGGCATTACTTTCTTCTCGTTAGAAGAATCTGTTCATGCCAATTTTAGTACCAGTGGAACGGTCTAAGAAAGACCTTTCCATTGGTATATGGAACCACACGTGAGGTGCCAAAAATTGGGAGTATTTGAGTGCAAAAAGAGACCCATCACAGTTTTAGCACGGGCGAAATCACTGTCGAACGCTACAGTGCGCCGTAGCACCCAAAGTTTCGAATTGAGTCTGTCATAACACGCCGTAGCATGCTACAGTGCATCACAACGGCATATAAATTTGATAAAATTAAATAAAATGCATCTCAGTGCTAAAAACTACAGCAGCGCCTAAAAATGTTGCAGAGCGCCATAGCATCCAGATCTCGGGAAATTCTGGCGCTGTAACATGCCGCAGAGCTTGAAAGCACTGCAGCGCACTATAGCATCTAGATCTCAGAAAATTTTGGTGCCATAGCACACCACAGCGCCTGAAAGCGCTGCAAACACTTCACAACGCTGAAATCCACCACGACACGCTGTAGCCCCTAAAAGTGTGTCGTAGCACCCGCGCTTCGAAAGGTCTGGCACCACAGCATGCCTTGGTGCTTAGTACTTGTCCAGGAGGCGCTACCGCACACTGCAGCACGCTGTAGCACCCATAATTGCTCGAAAGTGCCCAGAATTGTCCAAAACTGCCCAGAACTATCCGAAATTGCACGAATTTGTGATTTTTTGCATTTTAATAACTCTAGGACCCTAATGGAGCCAAAATATATCAAAATCAAAATAGGATTAAGTAAAATTAAGCTTTATATGAATGTGTAGGTGAATTTCAAGTGGAAATTTGCCATTTTACCATGAATAGCAAGTTCTAAATCTCCTAGAGAATTGTTTGAATATTTTGTGTCAAATATAAATATTAGAATCTTTGATTGCTTATGCAACCAAGTAGAGCTTAATAACCAAGCTGCATGAAACTAAAGTGCTTTAGATTTGTAATCAAGTGATAATCCCTTTTGGTTTGATTTAAGTTTTTATTAGCCTTAATTACTTGTTGTTTTAATCAATGTGATGCTTATGAATGTTAGAGAACTTTAACTTTGATTTGGACATCTTGATTTAATTAATTTTACATTAATTAATGTTTAACCCTAAGAATCTTAAGAATTGATTAAGTTAATCAAAGTTTGATATTGAACTTAAAGTGAACACAAATAATGCATTGATGTGTTATTGATCCTTAAACTAAACAATTTATCTTGATTTGCTTAAGTTCGAAGTTAAACCCTAACTTGTTTTGTTTAAGATCTAAACCTTAATTACCATAATCAATTAACTTTTATTAAAAGACAAATTTAACTTGCATAATTCTAATAATACATATGATTTGATATTGATCTTAAACCATTGAATTAGAAGTGCTTAGATTATTAAAGAACTCACGTGATTTAGTCTATGAACATGTACCTTAAAATCCCTGATTTTTTCTTATATAAGAATCTTAGTATGAGAAAGACCATAAAACTATATTGATTGGTAATGTGATCAACTCCTAATAATATTTTTGATTGTATCCCATAATTGTAGGATAGGTGTTGACCAGATGAGTTTACCCATTTGATATGACCGATTCAAACTTAAAAAGATTAAGAATTAGTAAAAATATAAGACTTAATTATCCTTTGGTGTTAGAATTATAAGATCTTTATGATCTTGCCTTAGTTTATTAATGCAATAAGTGTTAAGTCTTATCAATTAATATGATATTGAGGTAGGAAGATCTTATTGTTGAAACTTGAGGTAGGAACCTAAATGCTCCTTTTTAGCCTTAGATGCTTGGACTTGGACCCTTGTGGTAGGATTACCTAAAGCATGTTGAATGAGATTCTCCCATGTGGTAGTAACATATATTGAGTGACCTCTTGGTTACATCATAAGAACCTTGTGTAAGATTCCCTTCAATAGAGTAAAGGGTCATAGTTTTGATACTTCTTGGTTATTAAATAGAATTATTATAACCTAGATTATTAGTTGGCTGTGATAGTGTATATCTATAATGCTGAGTCACTTCAATAGCATTTTAAGATCTGTTGAATTACTCTAAGTAGGATTATAAGATATTGATCTTATCTAATGGGTTAGGTAAGTGCAGTACCGCTTAGAGTAAATCTTCCAATCTTAAGAGTGTTGTGATTAAGGGAAATAAAATCCTTAGTTTAAGAGGATAAACTGTGACTGGGTTCTGCCTCTTATTATCGTGCACATAAATAAGCACAGTTTAAGACAAACTAAGTATCTCAAGTCACCCTTCTTAGAATACTCAGTATGCTTGTAGTTAAGGTATTTAACCGCTCAGTTTGAGAGAATAAACTGTGACCGGGTTCTGCCTCTTATCATCGTGCGCATCGATAAGAACATTTTAAAATAAACTAAGTGTTAAATTCACCCTCCTTGGAAACATGCCAACTATATGTATACAACCTTTCCAGCTAATGTTTTTAACTAAAATACTAAGTAAAATAACATAATGATCTTTAGCTATGAGTCATAATCCATTTAGATGGATTCTGCATAATGGGGCAATAGATTTATAATCTTATTTTAAATTAGCTTTTCTAAATTTCTAGATTTAAGATATGTAGTCTTAGAAATATGAGCATAAGCATAAGCATGAGTATGTATATCAGTGATTATGTACGGATTATGGGATGTTGCAAACATCAACAAGGGAAATTCAGGATGTTCAGGCATCATAATAAATTATATTTCTTAACAGGATGTATGTAGATAGTAGACTGTATATCCATGGCAGTTCAATGATATTTTGGTTGCATATTAGTGGCATGCAGCACAGTGGCATATTTAGATATATAATACCAGTACATACAACACATATTTAGATCATTTACTATTTTCTTTATATTTCAGTATTCAATTTTACAGTTCACTTTTACTCTCTTTTTAGACTTGTACTATTTCAGATTTTTAGTTGTTTTCACTATTTTCTACACTTTTATTTAAATTACTTAAATGTTAAGCTAGATTATTATAACTGTTTAGAATAGCTTTTGATTAGTTAGACTTATTGTCTAATACGTGGTACTTTTGGGAACTGATAATTTGCTAGATTCAAAGCAGTTAGTGGAGTCAGATCCGGTGGATACTCAGAAGATCCAGGAGGAGTTTGTGGAGCACTGGTGGACTCTTCTCCAGTCTTTACTATTTTTCTTAGTTATTTTTTTCAGTTCAGTATTTAGACTCTTTTTTGTACTTGAGTAAATTATTTGTAATAACTTAGGATGTGTTTTCTTTTCTTTTATGAGATTAATGTTTTATTCAGCTTCTATGATGATTATTTTTGGATATTTGATTTAGCTACCATACTTTGTTTTTATATTACTTATACTTAGTATTATGATGTGATCGGTATACTGGAAATACTGATATTTCTATACATATATTGGACTTATCTTTCTTTTACTCATAATCCAATGTATGTATTAGCTTAATACTTAAGATAAGGATACTACTCTTATATTAAGTATTAGCTCTCAACTCTCTTTGAGGTTTTATCAGCAGCCTTCAGTATTTTATTCTTAGCTATATGGGGAGATGCGAAATCCTTCCCCAAGTAACGCGCCGCTCTACCACCCCACTGCCGAATTGATTACCTCTTTTACGCACGGTGACGGGAGTGGCGCTACACCCTTGGCCTCCACCCTCTCCATTTTTTTGACAGCTAATGCTTTTTCCTCTCAACCTCTGAAGAAGAAGAACCCTCAGCTCTCTTCCCTTCTTTTTGCTAGCAGCTGAAGAAGAAGAAGCTCTTTCCTCCCAAGCTCCTGAAGAAAACTTAGCTAGAACCTCCCTTCACAAACTAATGTACCTTTCCCTAAAACTCCTTTGTTCTCCATTGATATAACTTAATGGCTGCTTTGGATTTGTTGTATATACATGTTGTTTAACTTTAAGAGCCTACATTTGAGTGATCGAAGCTCATTTTTTCCATTAAGAAATTTGTTCTGTAAGTAGAATTTTTGTATACTTGAACCTAGAGCATCATTGTTTGCATTATTAGAGTGATCTTTTCGAGCTGATTTTAGTATCAATAGAAAGATCTCGGAAATTCCTTTCTATCGGTATATAGAATCGATAATATTTGGATGTCCTAGGGGGGACTACCGCTATCCGTTTGTGTAGAATGTCTGTCGGGTGCTTCAGTACATTGTAGCGCTTGGATCTCAGCCAGGAAGCGCTACAACGTCTTGAGAAATTTGGCACCGTAGCATGATGTAGCACCTAAAATCCCTGCAGTGCACTACAACGACATCGCACGCCGTAGTATGCTGTAGCGCCTGGCTCTTGACCAGGGTGCTCTATTGCGCACGGCATCACCTGCGCGCTAAACACTGTAGTGCCTGCCTCTCGGCCAAGAGGGCACTGCAGCGCGCCACAACTAGAAACACATCGTAGCACCTGAAAGTGCTACAGTGCACCATAGCATGCCATAGCGCCTGACTCTCGTCCAAATAAGTGCTACAGCGTGCATAACTACCCAATTTTGCATAAACTTCAAATTTTTCATATTTTGTCAACTCCAGAATCCTTATAATATAAAAATATACTAAAACAATGACTGGTTATAATGAAATCATGCATTTTGTAAATATATAGGTGATTTTTAAATATAAAATTCATGCTTAAGATGTTTAGACCTTTTGAACATACGCTTGTATGGAAAATTTTCATATGTAGGATTTTTCTTTTTATTGAATCAATGTATTACTATTTCTTAGAACCTAAGATAAATGTGTTAATTAAATAGATTCATTATGTTGCTTGAAATGTGGAATGTGAGGTTGAAATATTGTGATAAATTATTAGGATGCTTAGAACTTAATTTGTTTATTTAGATTTATATTTTGAATTTTTAAATTGCTAATTAAGATTAATAGCTTTAGATTATAAATAGCGAATGTTAGCATTTACTTTCTAGTTAACATTAATAATTTATCATGTGATCTAAATTTATTAAGTCTTATAAATGATAATTTGATTTTCTTATCTTAACTTTAAACTTAACTTCTTTTGATTTTCTCTTAAGGAAAGAGACCAGCATGAATTGACTCTTATTAAATCGATAAAATATACTAGACTATCAAATGTTCAATTCTTAATAATTTTATAATTTCACCCCATGACTTGATGGTTTGGGATAAGTTTAAGAATTTAGATTATTTGCATAATTGATTTGCTTCTCAACCTAATGATTGACCTTACAAACTTACATAAAATTCATCATTTGATTTATAATAATTGATTTGAACTTGATTAATCACTAGTAGTCCTAGAAAAGATAAGTTATGTTTTATGGTTCAAACAAAGTAATAGTTCACCTTTAATATGGCTATTTTGAGGTAGGAAAATACCTTATTTGTCTCTTGTTGAGGTAGTCCTTTAGATGATCCATTAAAAACTTAGATGATTGATCCTACACCTTGTGGTAAGATACTCTAAGACACTTTAGTTTGAAGCTATTTAATTATGGTAGAATAACTATATTGAGTGACTTCTATATCACAACCTTGGAATCCCATTGCTTAGTAACTCCAATAGAGAACGGGTTCATTTAGTCTAAAATTCCTTGGATTTTAAATTAATCACTTCATAAATGATAATATTAGCATTATCATGTGATGATTATAGTGCATGTCCATATGACATATTTAATTCAGTAGGACATAAATTTGGTTGATTTGTCCTAAATAAGATTGTAAAAAGAGTTTCGTCCACTTATCTTTGTGCGTATCAATAAGTGCAGTTCAGTTTAGGACAAACTTTTCACTTTCATAGTATGTTCAATTAAGGTATTGAACCTCTTAGTTTGAGAGAAAAAACTATAAAAGGGTTTCGTTCCCTTATCTTTGTGCACATTAATAAGTGCAGTATAATAAACAAAGTAATTTAGGTTGCCTTTCGTAGAACATACATAAATTTATGTATCAATTAGGGTATTGAATATCTTAGTTTGAGATACTTAACTGTAAAAGGGTTTTGTCCCCTTATCTTTGTGCGCATTGATAAGTGTAGTTAAACAAACTAAGAAATTCAAGTTTACCCTTTTAAGTGCTTACTACTTAAGTACATGTACTTCCAACATATGATAATTTATGAAGTTTTGAGTGTGATTATAACAGTATATGGTTGAGTTCCATGCTATGTAAGGATGATATGATAACCCAATAAATGCTGAATTTGATTATTTTTCTTTGGTTGGTTTTTATTCTTTTTGATAAGTTAAGAATCATATTGAATTGAAAAAAATTGGCATAATTATATAAGCATAAGCATCAAGAGCATATGTGAGCTATGGAATGCAGCATGCATTAATATTGGTAGGACCTAAGGGATGCAATAAGCATCATGGATATTAGTATTTTTTTGGGGTGCATGTGGCACCAAATGCATAATTGCAGCATAAACTAATGATATATTCAGATGCATACACAGTGACATACAATACTATTAGATTTCAATATTTTCTTCAATTTCAGTGTTTTATAGATTTCAGCTCAACACTTTACTTTTATTTTATTTATTATTTTACATTACTTTCAATTATATATAATTTAAACTTTCATTTACTTAGTATAATTTATACAGTAGCTTCTTGTTTTATTTAAAGTTAAATGCCCTAAAAAGATTATAATAAAGCATAGTGTAGCCCTACCTTTCGATGTGTTAGACTTACTGTCTAACACAAGATACTTTTCTTTCATCCAAGAAATCAGTATTTGAGATCTGACAATTTGTTAGATTTGGAACAATTTGTAACAACCAAGGTTGTTACCCGGTCAATTTGGCCTAAATCTGATTGAATTAAGAGAAAACTCAAGATCCTGATGTACTTTAAACTTTGATAATCAGTGAACATCTCACACTTAACTCCATACAGGTAGTGTCTCCAGATTTTAAGAGTGAAAACTACACTGGCAAGTTTTAGATCATGTACAGGATAGTTTCTCTCATTTGGCTTTAGTTGTTGAAGCATAAGCTATGCATGCCCATCTTATATTAAAATACATCCCAGTCCTACTTTAGAGGCATCTGTGTAAACATGAAAGTCCTTTCTTTCTTTAGGTAATATTGGGACTGAATCAGAAGTCAACAGTTTTTTCAGCTACTAGAATGCTTCTTCACAAGCTATGTTTCAAATAAATAGAACTTCTTTTCAAGTTAATTGAGTAAACAAAGATGCTGTTTGAGAAATTCCAGTAATAAATCTTCTGTAATATCCAACAAGTCCTAGAAAACTGTAGATCTCAGTTACAGACTTAGGTTGTACCCATTCTTGTACTGCTTGGATATTCTTTTGGTCAACTCTTATGCCTTCAGCATCTCTTACGTGACCTAGAAATGCCACTGAGGTGAGCCAAAATTTGCACTTCAAAAGCTTAACATATAGCCTATACTCTCTTAGTAGAATAAGGATAGCACAAAAGTAATTCTTATGCGTAGAACCTGACTTGGAATAAATTAGGATGTCATCAATGAAGACTATTACAAATAGATCGAGGTAAGGCTTTAGAAATGTGCTGCATTAAGTCCATGAAAATTAAAGGGGCATTAGTCAGTCCAAAAGATATGACAAGAAACTCATAGTGCCCATAACGAGTCCTAAATGCAGTCTTTATAATATCTTTATCCTCAACTCGTATCTCATGATATCCTATTCTCAAGTTAGTTTTAGAAAACACTTTTGCTCCAATCAATTGGTAGAATAGTTCATCTATTCTAGGAAGAGGATACTTGTTCTTCACCGTCACCTTATTGAGCTCTCTATAATCTATACACATTTGCATGGATTCATCTTTCTTCTCCACAAAAAGGACAGGAGTTCCCTAAGGCGACATGCTAGGGTGCACAAAATCTTTTTCTAACAGTTCTTTCAATTGCTCACAAAGTTCTTGAAGTTCCTTTGGTGCCATCCTATAAGGGGTTTTGGATTTAGGCTGAGTTCCCAGAATTAGTTTTATTGAAAACTCTACCTCTCTCATTGGAGGAAGTCCAGGTAATCATATGGAAATACATTTTGAAACTCCCTTACTATTGGGGTATACATTGAATTTTTATCTTGTTTCTCTTCTCCAATTAAAGTTACTAGCATAGCATAGTTGCCTTTAGTAATTAGGCGCTTGGCTTCACGTGCATTTATTAATTATGCTATTAGGTCAAGTTTGCTTATGAAGAGTTATGATTTTCTCCTTACTTGAAGGGAAACTTTTGTTCTGTAACAATCTATAATAGCGTTAAACCTTTTTAACCAATCTATTCCCAAAATTATATCAAAATTGTCAATCAGCATAATAATAAGTTTAGAGGGAAAGAGATAATTGCTGATTGGGATGTCTACCAAATAAAATTTATTTGCTGACATTACAGCACCAAATGGCATCTGCACTTTCAATGCATTACCTAGGCTGAAATATTGAAAGTTTAAGGAAGATGCACAACTCGTTGATATGATGGAGTGACTAGCTCCCGTATCAAAAAGAGTTTCACACAACTTATTTTTAATTAACAGTGTTCCTATAATAGAAAAGTAAGGAAAATTCAACTACTGCATGGGAAATTTAAAAGCAAATAGTGAAAGAAATAAATGTACTAAAATGAAAGACATGAAACAAAAAACTTAAATATAAAACATACCAGTCACAACGTCGCTTTCTTCCGTAGCAATGGAAGCTGAGAGAGCATACACTCTGGTATGGCTGAGGATTGAACGATAGCTTTGCCCTTGTCGGCACGATTTCCCTACCCATGCCTTTGTGTTTGAAAAGATGCTTTCTTCTTATCGTGAATGTTTCCGCTTGCATGAGGGGGCATAAGAGCGGGGAGCGGGTACTTAGTGCTATAGGGAGTGGGATTTTGCACTTGCTATAGACTATTGATCTTCATTAAGTCAACAGTTCAAACCAAACTGCAAATTTGATAATAATGATTACTTCTACCACATATATAACACCTATTCCCCGTGAGAAAGCACTTGCCATACGGGTGTGGTCTATTTCTTAGAACATACATAAAGTTATGTATCAATTATGGTATTGAATATCTTAGTTTGAGAGAATTAACAGTAATACGGTTTCGTCCCCTTATCTTTGTGCACATTGTTTAGTGCGGTTAAATAAACTAAGAAATTCAAGTTTATCCTCTTAAGTACTTACTACTTATGTACATGTACTTTCAACATATGATAATTTATGAAGTTGTGAGTATGATTATAACAGTATATGGTTAAGTTTTGATTATAGCATGAATGCTTGTATTAAGTACATAAGCATAAGCATCAAGAGCATTTGTGAATTATGAAATGCTGCATGCATCCATATTACTAGGACCTAAGGGATGTAACAAGCATCATGGATATTAGAATTTCTTTGGGGTGCATGTGGCACCAAATACATAATTGCAGCATAAACCAGTGAAATATTCAGATGCATACTCAGAGACATACAATACTGTTTGACTTCAGTATTTTCTTCAATTTCAGTATTTTACAGATTTCAGCTCAACACTTAACTTTACTTTTATTTACTATTTTTCGTTACTTTCAATTTTATACAGTTTCAACTTTCATTTACTTAGTATAAATTATGCACTAGCTTCCTATTTTATTTAAAGTTAAATGCCATAAAAAGATTATAATAAAGCATATTGTAGCCCTACCTTTTGATGTGTTAGACTTATTGTATAACACGAGATACTTTTATTTTCTTTTCTTTCGTTCGGGAAACTGACATTTGAGATCCGACAATTTGTTAAATCTCGATCAGTTTGTAATAACCCAAGGCTGTTACCCGGTCGATTTGGCCTAAATCTGATCGAATTAAGAGGAAACTAAAGATCCCGATGTAAGTCAAACAAAAATTTAATAAAGATATCCTTAGATAAATCATAATGAGGGGATCCTACCGCGAAAAATTTAGCGCAATTGGGATCCCTAATCATCCTAAATAAATTCATGAAGTTTTAATTTCAAAGACTAATAATAAAAAATATATAAATCAAAATTTATAATTTTTTTTATATTTGGGTTAAGCATCAGATGATGGTGTTATGTTTTAAGTTTCGCTAATTTTCGATTGCCGTATTGATCGGGGTGAATTTTCAAAGGTTTCGCTTAAAAATTAATATAAAATAATACTTGTCCAAATTTAATAATTTTTAGATGCATGTATTCGTCTCGTCGAGACGCTCGTTTTGATACTAAGTTTGTAATTTTTGGAGTTCATTTGGTAACTCAATTGAACCTTAAAATTTCAAATGATTTTTTGCCACTCGATCTTGATCGAGTGGCTCTCAGCAATCCGTTTGGATATATATTAACCCCTCCCTCTTCTAACTTAAATATTCTAAAAACCAAATTGCTCTATTTCCTCTCACCCGAACCCCTCTTCCTCATGCACGCCAGACGCAAGGCGTAGCCTCTCCCTCCTCTCCTTAGCCGAGAGCCTCTCCTCCCCTATCCATGGCCGAGCACCTCTCTTACCCTATCCATGGCTCGGTTGAGATCTCCCTGGCTTGGCCGAGACCTTTATGGCCGAAGCTTGCTGGGCTGAACCTTCCATGAGAAATCACAGCCCGTCGGACCATCCTCCACTCAATCCGGGCTGCAGCCTCTCGCCTCCCTCAAGGCCGAGAGCTAGCCAACCCCGACTTCTCTCTCGGCTAGGGGCTGAGAGCTCGCAGCAGTCGCTTCTTCCTCTCTACCGATCAATAGCTAGCATCGAAGTCGCCGATTTTGCGGTCAAATCCTTCCTCGTCGCCATTGATTCCTTCAACATTTTTATTCCAACCAATCTTCCTTTAGGTAATCAATCTTACTTGAGCAAATATTGATGTTCACTTTATTAGTCATTTGGAATTAATTGCTGATGAGTTGAATGATTTTCTATTTGATGAGATATTCCTATCAATTTGCTCATATAAAATATGATTTATAACTTTTAATAAGTTGCTAGTTGCTGTCATTGATCAACTATAGCTGTCCATATTAGTTAGTATTTGTTCAACAATGTGGTTGTTTGCTCAACAATGTGATAAGTTAGTTGCTATAATTAAATAATAAATAATTGGACGTGAATATAAAAATATTGAACTGTTTTGGGATATATTTATCTTCAAGCATCTTTTATTTTATTAAATTTGGAAATCTCAGGTTTTGTAAAAAAAAATTACATATATAATACACTCCTTGTATCTATTTATTTATTTTGTTATCTATCATAAATTCTTATTGATAAGTGTTGGATTACTGAGTTTTCTTTATGCATAAAGAATTTATTTAGTTATTTAAAAGTGTTGAATCTATAGATTTTGTACATAAATGATTGTAATCTATAGAATTTATTTAGTTATTTACGCATTTATAAGTGTTGAATCTATAGATTTTGTACATAAATGATTGTAATTTGCTTGCATGAATTATGTCGATTCCTGATTTGGTAACTCTCCGTACTTATCAAGAAATCTGATTTTATTTATCATTTATGCTGAGTTAAGACAAATTAAGATGAATGTTCTATAGTTAGCAAGATCTTATTGATTGGATGTATTAATCTTCTTGGTTATTATGTAAGCACTAAAGTAAATATATATAATTAAGTTTTTAAAGATAAAAGCAAGGAAAGAAAAGAGGCAATAAATAAAAACTATGCCATGCAATATTAAGAACGATTGATGTTATTTTTGTTATTTGGGATCTGTAATTATAACATTTTCATTTGAATATTTCTCAATATTCTTAAATATTAATTTGGCATAAAAATTGATTTTGAATGCACTTAAATCTTGCATAATTAGTCATCCTAATACATACCTTTATTCATTTGGAATCCTAAGCATATATTTTGTTTGGCTTTATTAAGGAGGCATTGAATCAATATTTATAAGTTATTCTTATGTACCCTCAATTCTGGCCAATCCAAATATTGCAACTAGAATATAAGCCTAGTACTTAAGGAATAAGAATTGTAATCAATCTATTATTTGTTTTATTTCTCAGCCAGGGAAACTTGATTATACTCCATGAAAAGTCGAGGGCTTAAAGTTTCTAAGTCGAGTGTTGTAGAAGTTTTGGTGCTGTGTCAGGTACGTAAGTACTTATAACTATTATTGAGTTCTAATAAATTAAATCGTTTTATTTAATTCTATGTTAAAGTGCGTACATCACTTGCATATTTCTTATTGTTGTTGTGTGTCATTATTTTCTTGAATCCTATGTTAACTTACATTTTATTTTGTAACATGTTTTGGAGGAAATATTATAAATTGTATGTTAGTGTTACCATCTTGTTAAAATGTGAAAAGTTTAGGAGAAATTATCTTGACTATTTTCTTACACTTGCATTTATAAATAATGAACGAATCAATAGCATGTGATTTATTTTTGAATTAAATGTTGCATGTTAGATCATTAAGTCTTGTAGAAGATTAATGTGTTTTGATTCTATCTTGAACTTAAGCTTATATCTTCTTAATTTTTCTCTTAAAGAAAAGAACCAGCATGTAATGATCTTTAATTAACTAATAAGAGATATTGATTTATCAAATAACTCCAATCTTAAGATTGTAATGACTTATCTCTTGAATTGAATTAATTGAATATTTGATTTGGGTAGCCAATAACCTGCATAAGTTCAATAACTCTTGCTGATTTGTAATTGATCTTAGACTAAGAAACTAGAAGAATTAAGAGCCATAACAAACTTATGTGATTTATTACCTGAATATAAACTTAAGATTTCTGATTTTCTCCTAAGTTAGAATATCAGCATAATACAACTTATAAAATGAAATGGATTTGTGAATAAATCAATTCTCAAGAACTCACATGATTTTACCCTATAATTGTAGTATTATAATAGATTATAGATGAGTTTACTCATCTAACTTATATAACTCTATTTAAGTGAATTAAATCAGTAAGTCTAAGTGAACTTTAAACTTAGAATTTGACTTGGAGGTTAATTATATCATTTAGTATTTAGATCTTTTTATATAAGATAGTGTTTAGAACAATTAAATTGTCATATCTTTTAAATAGGTGAACTATTGAGGTATGAAAAGCTTATTGTTACAAATTAAATAGGAATTTAGATGCTCCTTATTAACTTTAGATGCTTGCTCTTAGACCCTTGTGATAAGATCCCATAAGAACTTAGCATGAGATTCTCCCATGTGGTAGTAACTTAAAAAATGAGTGACCTTTAGGTCACATCCTTGGAATCTTGTGTAGGATCCATTCCAATAGAGTAAAGATTCATTAGTTTGATAATCCTTGTTTATTATATATATTTGTTGAAATCAGTAAATTATCAGTAAAATGTGATAGTGTATATCCATAGTGCTGAATCATTTTAGTTAAAACCTGGGATTGGATGAGTCACTCTAAGAAGGATTGTAGAGTCTCGGTCTTATCCTATGTGATTGGATAAGTACAGTTCATCTTAGAGTAAATTTGCCAAGCCTAAGTGTATAATAATTAAGTAATTGGATACTTAGTTTATTCCTATGACCGGGCTCTGCCCCTTATCGTCGTGTACTTTGATAAGTGCAGTTAAACAAACTAAATATCTCAAGTCATCCTTCTTAGAACACTAAGTGCATTATAATTAGGTAACATGGATGCTCAATTTGAGAGAATAAACTGTGACCGGGTTCCGCCACTTATCGTCATCACTTCGATAAGTGCAGTTAAACAAGCTAAATATCTCAAGTCATCCTTCTTAAAGAACTAAGTAAGGCTGTAATTAGGGTATTTAATAGTTTAGTTTGAGAGAATAAATTATGACCATGTTCTGCCCCTTATCATCGTGTGCTTCAATAAGTGCAGTCAAACAAACTAAGTATTAGCTTACCTTTCTTGGAAACATACCTACTATGTGTATACAATCCCTTCAGTTGATGATTCTATATGATCATAATTAAGATAATTCAGTAGACTATAATTAGGAGTCAAAATTCAGTTAAATGAATTCTGCACAATGGAGATAAATGGAATCAGCATTAGATATTGAATTAATTTCTGAATTTTGATAATTTAAAGCATATCGGCATCAACACCTTGGCATATCATAAATGCATAAGTCATATCATCATTAGCGGAGCGCTTGGCTCACCTAAGGACTATGTTAGCGGAGCATTCACTCACATAGGAAAATGTGGACTGTCCATGAGATACCAAGTCAGTATATCAGCGGCATACAGTTCAATGGCATATTTAGATATATAATTATAAATTCAATGACATACAACACAATTTTATTTTTGCATTTACTCAATTTTAATTTCCTTTTTGCTTTCTTGGTTTCAACACTTAGTTTCCAGTTACTATTTTATTTCACTTTCAGTTCTGCATAGTTTTATTTCAGTTATTTTAGTTATAATTTTATTTCAGCTGATTTCCTTTTAATAATTTGTTTTAGTTATAGTTTTCATCATAGTTCTGCACTACTTTATTTTGTTTCAGTAATTTGATTTGAGGAGCTAGTTTTGGAGGCTTCCTATGAGATCCAGAAGGAGTTAGTGAAGCATTATCTAGTTCAAGTTTTACTTACTATTTTAATTATTTTTAGTGTGAGTTGAGAGATATATACTACCTTTTATTAAACAATGATTTGTAATAACTTTAGATGTATTTTCTGAGATGAATACTTTTACTTAGATTCTATGATAAATGATATGGTTGAATGTTATAGTTTCTGCACTCTGTTATTATTACTACTTAGACTTAGTATTGTGATGTGATCAAAAGCAAGTGATATACTCATTTATAAAGTACTAATATACATTGGGAATGTTTTATTATTCTACCCATCCCAATGCGTACGAGTACTCTAGCTAATACTTAAGATAAGGATACTACTTATCTTAAGGATTAGTGTTCAGTAGTTCTTGAGGCTAGCCCTAGGGATGTTCAGGCTTCCCGAGTGGCGCACCGTTCCGCCGTAAATTGTTTTGTCTTTACCACCTAGGCTGCGCATGGCAAAGGGACAGGGTGCTACATTTGTACATTAAAGTAACTGAACTCTAAGTACATAAGTAAACTGTAAAGTACTAAAGTAAAGTGATTTCAGTCTCAAGGACTGAATAAACTATATGCATAGCCTTAAAGATTGCATTATGCAAATGTTATTAATTTATCTTTTTTAATTATGTTCTGAGATCAAATAACAGAATAACAGAGAAGTTAGGCACATTTTCCTAATAATTTATTAGTGAGGTCTCCTGTAAATACATACATTCTTCCTCTAAGACATGTGTGGTATCTTGATTTCTCCATATCCTGCCCTGGATCAATAATATTTTTACAATACAATCTTTCATATGAAACCCCAGTGCAAAGTATTTTAATATTTTATTTATGCACAATATCTCAATGAATGCTTAAGGATTTTGTCTCAATGCAATGCAGCATTTAATATTTATCAAATTTAATTGTAAATTATACTATATTGTTATCTACTTTAGTAATCTACCTTAAAGATTAGATCTTATTAAGCCCTCAATTGACTCATACATTAACTAAATGTCTTAATCAATTGAAGCATAATATATATATATATATGTGTGTGTGTGTGTGTGTGTGTGTGTGTGTGCGTGTGTGTGTGTGTGGTTTTGAAAATAATGGTTTAATTAATATATTATTTTTATGATAAAATAATGTATATATATACATAAGATTTTCACTTAAAATCCTATCCAAAATCAATGATTCTCTAAGTCTCCTAATTAATCTCTTATTCTACTAGATAATGGAATTCTTAACTTAAATAAGTTATTGGTATCACTAAGTCGCATCTTAATTTAAAGGTTACTATAATTCAAACTAATCATGGTATTAACTCATATCGCCCTCTAATCCTCATAATTTTCTAACAAGCTTGATGCCTACTACCCTTAAATTCCATCTAACATTTTTTTTAACATACACTTACTGTCCTCAAAAGGGTTACTATTAGATCAATAATGTCTTATTCTTCAACTTAAGGGTTTGTATTCCTACTAACTCAACTTACTAAGACTTAAGGGATGATCAAACTTAGGCAAAGTTTGTCTAGTTCTTACTCTTACTAGGTTACTAGTCCAAGTAATAAGTTTCTCTCTTTCTTTCTAAAGTTCTATGTCTTAATTTCACTTAAGCCTGAATCTAGTCTTAGTCTTAAATTTCTTTAAGTCTTGCAATTACAAATCCATGTCAACCTATACTACATTAGTTAATTTTCTACTATCCATATAATTATCTACAAGATCCTATAGTTCCAACAATATTTACAATAGGTTAGCTCCTCCCCTAAATTCTTCTAAAGTAGATCTCATCTTAAAGCCTTAGAATCTCCCCAAGTCACACACACTACCATACTATTCAATCACTATACAACAAGATCTATTCTGAAGTCTACTAGGGATTAATTACAACTTAATTAAGCAAACTCCCTACATTAGGATTAAAAATATCTATTTAATTGAGTGCCAAAAACTCATATTTTCCATTTGATGTCCAATTGAGATGAAATTAGCGGTTATAGATTTTTTATAACATAAGAAGCACAATGACTACAAGTAGGGTGAATTGGAACTTCATCTTGATGACACTTAATGATGATTGGGAGGTGATTAATAAAATTAGTAGTCAAAGTTGAAATTCAACTTCATATTACTGATTTACTCATTTATATCAATATAGTTGGATGACTATTTTAAAAATTATTTAAATAATTTTTTATGCATTAATCAAACCTATAGTTTCCATTTAATTAAATATGGCATCTAAATGATATTCCTTAGAGTATTTGGCAATGCAGTTTGGAGCGGCTGGACCGCCTAATCCAAGGCTCCTGGACCACACAGTACAGTGGTTCGGCAAAACAGTGGTACTGTTCACCTTCATTCCCGACAGAAGTCAGGAAGATGCGTCTAGGTTTAGGTTATCTCCACAAACAGGTAAGATCAATTGTCGAACCATATACTAAAATGGAGCTAGCATCAAGGCTTTCCTATTCCACATAGAAACCCCATGTCTAATGGAATTACTCAGTCTAATTTAGATAGATTAGAATTAGGGTCAGGATTTACTACTGAGGCGAATTATGCCCTCCACAATATCCCTAACTGTAACAACCCTAGTGTTGTTACCCATTAATTTGTGACCTAATCAACTCCATTTTTCCTCTAATACTCTTATTATAGTGTTAATTGCCTCCACCTCAAATTTGGTGTGATTTGGAGATCATTTGAGATTTTTCAATTTTCCTGATTTTCTCGATAATTTTGATAATGCCTATTTTATTTAGACCTCATAAGCAAAATCGAAGTCCTCCATTGGACTCCTCACCCCCAAATTAGCTAGGGGTGGTATTTTAGGAGTGTTTGAAGTTGTCAAAATTTTCATAAATATTTTAATAATATTTAAATACTCAAAAATTTTGGATAATTAAATTAATCTCTCATCAAAAATCTACTTTCATTTTTGAGTTCCTCACCCCTCAATTAGGTAAGGGTAAAAATTTGGAAATTTTTTTCAGAGTCCATTTGACTATTTAAATTTGAGTAATTAAATTAGTTAAATTAAATAATTAGTTAATATATTTAAATTAAATAGTATATATATATATATATATTTGATATTTAATTTCCTTCGGTGCATTCCTCCCCCGCCGTCTGATCATGGGCATTAGAGAAATTGGACAGCTTGGCAGTTTGATGGAATCAGCCTCATCCGATCGATCAAGCGAACAATCGAATGACTGATCACGCGGGCATTGTACGTCCTGTCCCACGCGATCGTGCGAGGCAAGGAACAGACACTCGTACTTACGGAGCCTCTGCTGGCTTCCTTTATGCTCCATTTTCTCTTGAATCCTTTCCTTTACCTCTTTTCCTCTCTATCTAAGCTAATTGGGAGTTCTGTGAAGAGCTAGGAAACCGTTTATGTTGACTCAAGCACTCGCTCAAAGCTTAATTTTCACTCAGATGAAGACATTGAAGCACGCTTCTCTCAATTGTTACATTCCATTATTTGCTATATTGAGCCTGCCTAATCCTATTTTCAACTCCTTAAACACCAAATTGAATCATATTCAGGCTTAATTGAGCCAGAATAAGAGCTATTTCGACCACTTGTCCATAGTAGTGAATAGTGGCTCATCCTTGTCCACCTGCGTCCGAGAGCAAGGATCTAGGGTTTCGATTTGCTGACGATTGGGGTAACCTCCGGTGCTAGTTCTGGTGTCATTTGAAAAGTCTTGCCAATACCTACCTAACAGCATGCGGGCCAAGCCGCGAGGTGGTTGGAGTCATCCAAACAACGATGCCTTAGTTCGGCCCGTTGCTGTTAGGGACAAGTATTCTACCTTGGGCCGGACCGGATCGAATCGGCCCAAATCTTCTTTGGGTCAAGGAGTCTCGTAACTGTGCTATTGGGCCATGTTCGTGGGCCGACCCGCGAGCGGCCCGTGGCAAGATCCGACCCGCAGTGCATGGACAGCGGGACCCACTCCTAGTCAACTCCGATTTTTGGAGCTGACAGCCGTCGTTCTCGATTTTTTGAGCGTCATTTTCAGTGCCTCAATTTCCATGTCGAGCGGGTAATGCAGATTTTGATGCCTCATTTTAATTTAATTAATTTTAACTAAATTCTAATTAATTTAACTCTTATTTCTTGCATAATTTTAATTATACACATCCAAATAATGCAATTTTTTATATCATTTCGATCAGAAAGGCGAGATGAACATAATAATAAAATTTAATTTAGGTTTTCAACCCTGATTTGCTTGATGACTTTTAGCCCTAATTAGGAGTCCTCCAAACTCTAAAAATCCAACATTATCTTATTTTGACCAACTTAATGTCATTCTTCTCCTTATACTATAAGTATTCCATAATTTCTTACATTATTTCATTTGGACAACAGTTGGAGATTTTAGGTATTTGGTTCCTCAAATTAGGAAATTTTATAATTTCATAATTTCAAAAATATGCATGTGTTAAGTTTTAAATCCTAGGACAGCAAACATGTCTCATTTTATTTAGTTCCCATATTATTTCAATTGTATATTTGAGACTTGACTTTTCATAAATTAGATGCTTGTGTACTTAGCAAAATCCTTGATTTGATTTTCAATCTTAGAAGAAATGCTATAGGATTAATCTTGTAACTTGATTTACTTATAATATTTAGAGTTTGCTAATGCCCCCAGTTAGTGTAGGCAGCCTTAATGTATGTGCAAATGTAGGTTATGAATCTATTAGATCTAGTTCTTAGCAATTAGATTGGATCCTATCAAACTTTTCCTTTTGCTCTTAGTCTTCATTTAAGCTCTCTAGTGATTGACTTAGAAATTCCTTAGCTCTCCTAACGTGTATTAGATATCCTATAGACTTCATTAACCTGCAACCTATAGTAAATATTGAGCTTGTAGCTAATAATCTTTCCTCTTCCATTACACTTTGATTCCTCCTATTACTTGATCTCAGCTAGTTAAGTGATTAATTTGGATAGAACCTTTCCATTGCAACCTAGTTAGATGAGTTTAGCAATTAAATCCTTAACTCCCATTTCTTTAAATATAGTAATCTATTAGTCTTACTTTTCCCTACTAGTTCCCAAAACCTTGAATCTAGTAATCTATAATGATTTTGCTATTTATGATAAGTGTAGGATTAGTTTCATTTTGCATTAATATACTTATAAACTATTTTTCCATTCCATAACAAAAATCAAACTAGTACTTTCCAAAACTCTAATCACTTATATTATTGCTTGCAATTGACTTGAGATCAATATCTCTAAGTCAATTGGGAGCTTAATTAGTTCCAATTATTAAGTTAGATCATTAAAATTAAATAATAATGGATATCACATAGTCTATAATTACTTGTTTTTCCTTGAATGCAAAGCTTTGCATTGAGATTATATCCTTGAATATACATACAAGATATTGTGCATAAATAAAGCATTCTTAATAAAGTATAGGGACTCTTATTGGTGATGGCTAAGGGTAGGCTTAAGGGAGATATAAGGAGACCTCACATTCTCAAAGGATGAATATGTTTATTTTCTATTTTAGACCTCGTTTTCCTTACTAGTTCGGCAGACATGCTTAACTCCTCACTCATTTTGTAATTTTGCTCGCATAAGGGAAAATTAAAATAACCTCAACAAATTAGATATTTGGGTCATCACAATATTATTGATAGTTACTCATCATAGCCTTTGATCTATGCTTCATAGTTCTAGGCTATGTATTCTTAGCCCAAGAGGTTAAGATTTTCTCTTACTTTCCTTACTTTGCCCTTTCATTTTCTGTACTCTGCTTTGCTTATTTATAGTTTTTCTTTCAAGCAGTGTTGTTGTTTAATTACATTTTATGCTTCACTATTTTTCTTAACCTTACTTAGCATAATATTCATTGGACATATACATATTTCTATTTCATATTTTCATATGCATATTAATAGTTTCTAGCCTTATTAGGATACTTTTTCCCTTACTTGTTATTGCAGGATAGAGCAAACATACTTGTGAGTTTTTACTCTTTTTCTATTTACTGTTCTTCCTTATAGTTACTATTCTTCCTTACTTTCATGATTTTATGCTCCGCTATAGATTTTTAATTGTAAATTACATATGTGATATCCAAATAAACTTTAATAAAATTTAGCCAATCTTAAAATATACTAAACTTTTTAGTCTAACCACCTTTTTTTCTTAGCTGTGCCATACCGTATTTTAAATATCAAAATTATGGTAGATCAGGAGCATTCAGAGCAGTGGAGCTGGACCTAGTATTGGTTATTGGTAATTTAAAGACTTATTTCTGCTTCCGTATTTCTTTCCATTTACTGCTTTTATGTGAGAGAGTGAACTTTACTTATTTCTCTTTAATTTTAAGTTTATAATAATTTAATTTCTACAATATTTTTACTTATTCTGTGATAAATTTTACTTTTATATTTAAACTTCTTAGATTGGATAAGTGAGTGAATGTAAATATCTTCTTCTTACATATGATCTTCTATTAGTATTGATTTCATTTTCCTCTACTTCTACTTGCCTGTATATCTACTAGCAATTATTTTTATTTTCCTGCTTTTCTATTTTTATCTTTCTTCTTCATCCACTTCATCTTTTAACTTAACACACTCACAAAGATTATTGGCTGCACACAATTCGATGCTAGGTTACTTTACTTCTAACTCAATGTTGGGCAGTGTGGTGGCGCTCCGGTGTTGGGTTGGTTCCCAATTAAATGTTGGGGTCGCCACAGCTGGTATCAGAGCCAAATTGAGAATGTTAAGCTAAAAAAGAACATCCACTTATCCAAAGCAAACAATATAGAATAGAAAAAACATTTAAAAATATCATCATAAAATAGTAAACATATTACTAATCTAATAATTGATTTAAATTTCTAACTTAAACTTTAATAAACTCACAGATGGCAGACTGTGAGAGTGAACTAAAATAGTTTGCTAGAATATTCTTTCAATATTGGGAGGATGATCATATATTTGGCTTATTATTCGGTCACTTGTACTTTGGAGTGTCTCAAGCTGGAGGAGATGTTAGATCTGTGGTAGAACCAACCATCGTTATTGGGACTACCGGGCAAATTGGACAGTGGATAAAATGCAGATCAATCATCAGCCTTCTATTTAAAACCCTCTTCCTTTTAATTCCCAAGTGCCATCACTTGCCTTAATGCCTCTTTATACTAGTGGAAGTGCTCAAGGACAGAAAGGTGCACCTTCGTCTGCTCAGAAGCAAGGGCAGTCTAGTAGAATTGCTAAAGGCAATGATGTTTCTCAACCTCCTACGGTACCGCATGTTTATGTTCTTTCACTTGCTGTTGCTCAGGATGACAACAACGTAGTTATGAGTACTTCCTGCTTTTAATTTTATTAGTTATAATTAGTTTATTTTCTCTATTAAAGGAACTCTAATTATTAAGAATCAATTATATGACACACTCTTCAATACGGGTGCTAGCCACTTATTTATGCCCGAGAGTTGTGCTTCTTCCCTTAACCTCCAACATTTAACCTAGGTAATGCCTTGAGAGTGCAGATGCCATCGGGTGCTGAAATGTGCGCTAATAAGTTATGTTTGGTAAACATCCCAATCAGTAATCAATTCTTTTAATCTAAACTTATTATTATGTAGATTAAAACCTTCGACATAATTTTAGGTATAAATTAGTTAAGCAAGTATAACGCTATTATAGACTACTTTAAAAAGAGAGTTTCACTTAAGGTTGGAAAGAAACCTGAAGTTTTCATAAGAAAACTTGGCTTAACTGCATTCTTAATAAATGCAATTGAAGCCAAGCACCTCATTAGTAAGTGTTGCTATGCAATTTTAGTAACCTTAATCGGTGAGGAAAAGCAAGATAGAGATCTTGAAGAAACTATAGTCATTAAAATGTTCCTGGATGTGTTCCTTAAAGACTTACCTGGAATACCTCCTTTGCGTGAGGTAGGCTTTTCTATTGAACTTATTTCTAGGACTCAACATAAATCTAAGTCTCCATATAGAATGGTACCCAAAGAGTTACAAGAGCTTAGAGAGCAGTTGCAAGAGTTGTTGGAAAAAGGTTTTGTTTGCCCTAGCATGTGACCTTGGGGAGCTCCCATTCTGTCCATCAAGAAGAATGATGGATTGATGCGGATATGTATATATTATCGTGAGCTTAATAAGGTAACCATGAAGAACAAATATCCTCTTCCTAGGATTGACAATTTGTTCGATCAGCTCGCTGGAGCAAAAGTCTTCTTTAAGATTAACTTGAGATCAAATTATTTCCATATTTGAGTTAAGGATCAAGAAATTCCTAAGACTGCATTCAGGATCCGATATGGGCATTTTGAGTTTCTAGTAATGTCTTTCAGACTGATGAATGCTCCTTCCATCTTTATGAACCTGATGAAGCGTATCTTTAAGTTGTATCTCAACAAGTTTGTCAATATTTTCATCAATGACTTCCTAATGTATTCCAAGTCAACTATTGATCATAAAGAGCATTTGTGTGCCATTATTGAGCTGTTAAGAGAGTACAAGATGTTCACTAAGTTTTCAAAGTGAAAATTTTGGCTCAAATCCGTGGCATTTCTAGGTCACGTGATTAATGCTAAAGGCATTAGAGTCGACCAAAAAAAAATCTAAGCTATTTAACAGTGAGTCCAACCTAAATATGCAACAAAAATTCACACTTTACTTGGACTTGCTGGTTATTACAGAATGTTTGTCCCTAAATTTTCTCAGGCTTCATTGTTAACTCAGTTAACTAGGAAAGAAGTTTTGTTCATCTATAGCATAGTCAGTGAAGAAGCTTTTCAGAAGCTAAAGCAGTTGTTAATTTCTGCTCCTGTTCTAGTACTACCTCGAGAGGGTAAATAGTTTCAAGTTTATACTAATTCCTCTAAGGTTGGATTGGGTTATGTTCTGATGCAATATCTCTATGTAATATCCTATGCCTTTAGACAACTTTAAACCTAATGAGAAGAATTATCATGTGCACGATCTGATACTTTCAAGAGCAGTTTTTGCTCTTAAGATCTAGAGACACTACCTGTACGGAGTTAAGTTTGAAATGTTTACTGATCATCAAAGTTTGAAGTACATCTTCACTTAGAAAGAACTTAACTACCATCAGTATAGGCAGCTGGAGTTACTTTGCACCTACGACTTGGAAATCTAGTACCATTTGGGTAAAGCTAATGTAGTAGCTGATGCCTAGAGTCGTAAAGCGACTTTATCTGCTCTATCAAAGATTTCATCAGATTGAATCTTGAGCCGATTAGATCTACTGATTACGCAATGTATTATTTGTTATTTAGTCAAATGTTTCTCTAAGATTAAGGATTGTCAAAGCACAGAAGAAATATGCTAAATATTTTGTTTCAATTTCCGATGTCAATAGTGGAAAGAGGTTTGAATTATGTCTAGATGCTGAAGATGTGATCTTTTAGAAGACTAGGTTATAAATTCTTAAAAGTCTATAGTTGCAAATACTATCAGAAGCCCATTGCTCTATTTACATCATTCACCCTAGTAATAGTAAGATATATTAGGATATGAAGAAATTATTCTGGTGGTCTGGCATAAAGAGAGATATTGTTATTTTTATTTCTAAGTGCCCTTCATGTTCTTTAGTTAAAGCGGAACATCAGAAGCGTGCTGGACTTCTTAAGCCCTTTGACATTCCTTAATGAAAATGGTCTAATATTTCTATAAATGTCATTATGGGTCTACCTAAGAGTAGATCAGGTTCTATCTCGATTTGGGTGATTATCGATAGACTCACCAAATTTGCTCACTTCCTTCCAATCCGTCAGACCAATCATGTTGAGAAGTTATCCAAGCTTTATCTTAAGGAGATCGTTCACTTACATCGTACATCAAACTTCATAGTTTCAGACAGAGATAGTAGATTTACTTCTAAATTCTAATCTACTGTTCTGCAAGACTTGGGGATGAACTTAATTTTGGGTACCACTTTTCATCCCTAGACTGGTGGTCAAACTGAGTGAGTTAATCAAATACTAGAAGATCTTCTATGTCTTTATGTTCTTGATTTTTGCGGATCGTGGGAAGATTATCTTGCAATAGTTGAGTTTTCCTACAACAACACTTATGTGGTGCCCCGCCCCTTAATCCACAATATTAAGCTAAGAGGTGGTCTGCCACTCTGGCAAATCCCTCACTTATCATTAGACAAGATGTAATTCAAAATAAAATAGTACATAAGGGAAGGATGTGCCCTAGACAATGCAACAGAATCATTCACTGAGTATATATATTCATCAGAGTGCGAAAGCAAAGACAGTAAAATATACTACATCAATTCATCATAATACAATTAAGAAGTAAACATGCAGCTCAAAATAAAATAGTACAATAAAATAATGTACATAAATATTTGAATTATTACAAACATTAAATTAAGTCTTAATGAAAATGATAAAGCTATCATCCTCACAAAAAAAGGATAATTCCAATGTATATGAGTACTAAATATGAGAATTTGCTACTGATCATATCATAATACAAAGTATAAGTAAGAATAATCAAAGTGCGGAAGCTAAAAGTATTTATCCAAACATTCATCATAGAACCAACTAGATGTTTTCATCTCAAAAAGAAAAATTAAAGAATATACATCCATATAACTATTACAAAATATTAATGTAGCATAAAAAGAGCAGAAATAAGAGTCTCTCGATCTCACAACTAAAAGAATAAAGACTGGATCTTCTAGTGCTTTATTGAGTCTTCCTGAATCTTTTGAATAGACTCCAATGCTGGCTCACCAAATTACTCTGGATCTAGCAAATTGCCAGATCTCAAAAGTACCACATGTTTGATAATAAGTCTAATACTAACAAAATACTACAACATACTTCTATATAGTTTATAGAGTAAATCAAAAAAATATAGCAAAAAATATTAAAATAACTAAATGCTAGAATGTAAAGTAAAATAATTATTGAAAATAAATACTACAATAATTCACTGTAAAGACTGCAAACTAAATAACCATGCTGTAACAGAACTATATTGTATGCCCATGTAAATACATCTAAAATACCGCTAAATTATCATGAATGCACAGTTTGATGCCCGCATACATCCCATTAGGATTTCCATATCTTGATGCCCATTGCATCCCATAATTCCTCTCTTGATGTTTGTTACATCCCACAATTCACAATTATTGATACTTGTGCTTATGCTCATGTAGTGTCTACAGAAATGCTCTTAAAATAACCATAACTGAAGATTTCCTTAAATTATCACATGTTGGGAGTGTATATACATAAATATTATATTTCTAAGAAGGGTAACATGAAATGTTTAGTTTGTTTAACTGCAATTATCGATGCGCGCAAAGAAAAGGGGATGACACCCTTTTACAGTTTGTTCTCCAAGACTAAATGGTTCAACTCCCTACTTATAAATATAACTTAAAATGTTCTGGGAAAGATAATTTGAAACACTTTATTTGTTTAACTACGCTTATCGATACGCACAAAGATAAGTGGACACCACCCTTTTATAGTTTGTTCTCCCAAACTAAGTTGTTCAATCCCCTACTTATAACATAATTTAAAGTGTCCTAAAGAAGGAAACTTAAAATATTTAGTTTTCTTAACAGCACTTATCGATGCGTACAAAGATAAGGGGACACCACCTTCTTACAGTTTGTTCTCCCAAACTAAGTTGTTCAATCATTCGCTTATAACACACTTGATAAAATTGGGAAATTTATCTTAATGTTGTTGTAGATCCATCTAAGGAAAGATTAAATATACAATTTTATTCAAAATAAATTATCCAATTACCTATTCTTATTGAATTAATTCAGCTTTATGAATATGCACTACAGTCTTCACATGATAAACACTAATGATTATCATTCTATACTAATTATTTAGAAACCAAGAAAATTCTAACTAATGAATCCATTCTCCATTGGGGGTACTAAGCAAAGGGTTCAAAACTTGTGACATAGGAGTCACTCTAATTAGGTAAACTACCTCATTTAAGCTCAATATATAGTTCTTTAGGTTATTAATATCACAAAAATAGAAGCTTAATCATCTAAGGTTCAAAAATTTCATCTAAAGGCCTATCTCAATGTATATTCAATATAATATCTCCTACCTCAATGTTTCCCTAAATTAAGGTATCAAGCACTTAATTTTAATAAGACAATAAGAGATTAAAAACTTACAATCACAATAATTTAGTTTTCTATCCTAAGTTGAAGCATGAAATCAAAATTTGAAGATTTAAACACATGAAATGTTCATAAATTTAATCGCTCATTTAATGGAAGGTTTGCAAATTAAATCACTAACTTCTAAGTTTGATTTTAATGATCAAGTTATGGGATAAAATCAGCATATTATTAAGAATGAATCATTTGAAAATCAACGTATTATAAATGATTTGGTGCAAGATAAATTATGTTAATTCTCTTAATTAAGAGAAAATCAAAAGAGTATAAGTTAAATGTTAAGATAATAAAATCACATTATCGTGCACCATAAGTTCTATAATTGATATCTAATCCTTCACTTACTGATTTTAAGGCGAAAGAAAATCATTTCTTTGACTTAAGGACGCTTAATCAAAACTTGGGCAAAATGGCCATTTTGCCCCTACTTTTAAGGGTTCAGAAATGCAACTTTTTGATTTAGGGTTCAAAACTAAAATTTATTAATTATAAATGGTTACTTATTGTTTAATATGAAGATAGACAGTAAGTACACCCAAATTGGATAAGGATTAAAGCTAATGAGATTAATTTAAGGTTTTAGCTCATTATGGGAAATTAGCAATTTTACCTAAGAAAATGAGAAATTTCCATTATACTAAAGTTATTTACTGTTAAAGAATTGTATAGAATTCAAAATTATTAAATTTTGAGATCATTTGGCCAAGTTATGGCCAAAACAAGATTTGGGTTTAATTTTATAATTTAAGAGTTTTATGAAAGGTTCAAAACCTAACTTTTCCAAATGATATCCAAATTCAGTAAACTCAGTGGCTATAGCTTTCCTATAACATACTGAGTACTATGACTAGGAGTATGTCTAATTTGGACCTCATTTGCTTAACTTATGCCCTAATAAGGGTTTTATGTGATTAGTGAGTGATTAGCAAAATTAATTCTAGAAATGAAAATTTAAATTCACTAAGGTGTTCTATTCCACACTAGGAGTCTACAACAACTTAAAATTTTAAATTTGGATCATTAATTATGCTAATTTTTACTAATTAAGATTTAGGATGATAATGGCTAATTAAAGAGTCGAATCACTAAATCCTAAATATTTTTGAAGTTTACTAATCCTTAGGTTATCGTGATTAGAATGGTATATTAGATGACCTAATTTGGAGTCCAAATAATCAAGTTATGACTAATTGAAGTTCTAGGGTTTAAGGGTGTAATTAAAGAAGGGACCTAAAAGCCATTTGTCAAATTATACTCTAACCAACAAAACTAACACTATCAGGATGTTCTTGGCACTCTCCTGAGCAAAACGAGATATATCATAATTATGTTTGGAGCTAGGGGTACAAAGTTATGAGCATTAGAATTTATAAGGTTTTATGAAGCTTAAATAAGCCTAAAATATAATTTTATAGAATAAGCACCCTACTAAAAATTTAATAATGCCATAATGTTTCTTAATTTTTTTGAGTAAAATGACATATATAGTTGCTATATTTGGAATTTATGATTAAAGTTATGCATGATTGAAAGATTATAATTATTCAATTAATAAATATATTACTAAATAATTAATTAACAAAACATGCATATATATTTATTCATTCATAGCTAATCAGTATAGGTTAACAGAGGCGGAGCCCACAGGGCCTGATAGCCACTTTGACAGGCCCCATAGTCAGTACTGCGATGGATTGCAATGGGCCCCACTGCATAATAAATAATAGTGAGCCCCACCAGACGCGACTGCAGAAGAAGCATATGTGTCAGCCCTAGGGGCCGACAGCAAGGAAGAGCGGAACCCATAATTCTAACTCAGATGACCATGCGGACCCCAATGCTGAAGCACAGGTTGGGCTCACCCAGGCCTGGTTCAAGGAAAACTTCGTCTTCCTGAGAGGCACCGCAAGCGAGAGATTAGGGCATGAAAATTAAATAGCTTCCTGACGATACTAGGGTCCAGGCCATACGGCAAAGAAAGGTTCTCAATGAGTACTCACCAATGGCGGTTAGACCAAGACCTGAGGTGACCTAGATCGGTCGCAAATCAAAACCCTATGTAGCTAGGATCGGGTTAAAGGAGGCAGCACTGTGGAATGCATTTTGTTCGGTGCATGATATGCTCGATCGGGCTCAGTCAATCATCAATCCTCTATAAGAAATCAAGATGCAAAATAAGATTGAAAAATTAAAGTGAAGGAATGGAGGGATTAGTAGTACCTTAGTTTGATGGTTGCAGAGGATTTGGATTGATTAGGAGGTTCGCGAGGGGAAATGCCGAATCGAGTGAACTTTGAAAGTGCTAAAGATATCCAAATAATTCAAAATTAGAAATTAGGTTCGAATTGAAGCTTTAACATGGGCTTTATGAGGTGGCTGAGGCCACTTGGCGAGGCAACAACCACGTGTGGGTAGAACTTGACCAGCGCAGACGCAAGCCAACGTGCATGAGGGAAACGAACACGAGCCTTCCGATCGGACGGATCAAACGATTGGCTTTGATCGAGCCGATCAGAGATACCGGGCGTGACCCACTATGTAGAGATGGAATCCAATCCACGATCAATATGGCGGGTCCCACCAGCCAGTTATTTAAATAAATAGATTAATAATTTAATTACTTTTAATTAAATATTGATATTTAAAAATTGAACGATTAAATAAATTCAGAAAAATTCCAAATTTTCACCCTTAGCTATTTAAAGGGTGAGAAACGCAACAACGAAGTTGAATTTCTATTTTGATGAGTATTTAGTTTTTCTATTTTTCAGGGTATTTTAAATATATTAAAGTATTCGCCGAAAATCCAACGGCTTCCAAAACATAACCCCTAGCTAATTTTGGGGTGATGAGAACTATGGCGAAGTCGAATTTTTGACTTGAGATCAATTTAGATAGGCCAAATTCCTGGGTTCCTGAAATTCCCAAAATCAGGGCTTGATCTATTTGACACCTGATTTGGACCAAAATTTTAGGGTGTGCTCCTAATGACTCATTAAAAGTGTTAGAATCAAGACCTGATAAAATCTTGAATGACTAGGGTAACAATTTTGGGTTGTTACAGCTATTGGGTCGTGTTTGCAGGCCAACCCGCGAGCAGCCTATGGCAAGATCCAACCTAAGGCGCGTGGATAGCGGGCACTCCTAGCCAGCTTTGAATTTCGGAGCTGACAGCCGTCGTTCTCAATATTTTAGCACTGTTTTTAGTGCCTCATTTTCTGTGTCGAGTGGGTAACACAAATTTTGATGCCTCATTTTAAATTTAACTTAATTCTAATTAATTAAATTCTTATTTATTGCGTAACTTTAATTATACATATCCAAATAATGTAATTTTTTATATTATTTTGATCAAAAAATGAGATGAACATAATGATATCATTTAATTTAGGTTTTGAACCCAAATTTTTAATTCGATTTTGACTTACTTAGTATCATTCTTCTCCTTATACTATAAGGAATTCATATTTTCTTACATTAATTCATTTGAACAACTATTAAAGATTTTAGGTATTTGGCTCCTCAAATTAGAAAATTTTCTAATTTCATAATTTCTAAAATATGCATGTGTTAAGTTTTTACACCCTAGGATAGCAAACATGTCTCATTTTATTTACTTCCCATATAATTTCAATTGTATGTTTGAGACTTAACTTTTCATAAATTAGATGCTTGTATACTTAGCAAAATCCTTGATTTGATTTTCAACCTTATGAGAGATGCTATAGGATTCATTTTGTAACTTGATTTGCTTGTGATCTTTAGAGTTTGTTAATATAACCAATTAGTGTAGTTAACCTTAATGTATGTGTGATTGTAGGTTATGAATCTATTATGACTAGTTCTTAGCAATTAGATTGAATCCTAACACACTTTTTCTTTATTCTTAGTCTTGATTTAAGCTCAATATTGATTGATTTAGAAGTTGTTTAGCTCTCCTAACGTGTCTTAGATATCCTATAGACTTCATTAACCTACAACCTATAGTAAATATAGAGCTTATAGCTTAGAATCCTTTCTCTTCCATTACACTTAGATTCCTCCTATTACTTGATCTTAGCTAGATTAGTGATTGATTTAGATAGAACCTTTCAATTGCAATCTAATTAGATGAGTTTATTAATTAAATCCTTAACTCTCATTTCTTTTAGTATAATAATCCATTAGTCTTACTTTTCCCTACAAGTTCCCTAAGCCTTGAATTTAGTAATATGTAATGCTTTTGTGGTTCAGGATAAGTGTATGATTAGTTTCATTTTATATTAATATACTTATAAATTATTTTGTCATTCCATAAACTAAATCAAACTACTACTTCCAAAACTCTAGTCACTTATATTATTACTTACAATTGACTTAAAAATAATATTTCTAAGTCAAATGAGAGCTTAATTGGTTTCAATCATTAAGTTAGATCATTAAAATTATAAAATAAAGGATATCACATAATTTATAATTACTTATTTTTTCTTGAATTAGGCTTAGCATTGAGATTATGTAAGAACCCATGGTTGTTACCCTAGTCAATTAAGACTAATCCAAATCCTAATTTTGATTATATTTCTCTTGATAAGTCATTAGGAGTGCACCCTGAGGTTTTAGTCCAAATTATGTGTCAAAGGAATTAAACCCTCATTCTAGGAATTCTAGGAACCCTAGAATTTAACTTATTTAAATTGGCCTTAAATAAAAAATTGCACTTTGCCATTGTGCTAATTTCCCCTAAATTAGCTAGGAGTTATGTTTTCGAGGCATTTTGAAGTCATTGGGTTTTTGTCAAATATTTTAATATATTAAAAATACCCCAAAAATAGGAAAATTAAATACTCATCAAAATCATAATCCATCTTTGTCGTTGCATTTCTCACCCCTCAGTTAGCTATGGGTGAATTATTGGAATTTTTTTGAATCCATTTAACCATTTAATTTTAATTAAGAAATTAGGAATTTAAAATAAAATATTAATATATATTAAATTAATCTCCCTGATGGCGTCGTCCCAGATTTTCTCCGCATCGCCTGCTGTTTAAATAGTGTCATCTAATCAGACATCGCATCCATTCAGTCGTATGATCGATGCGTGGGCTGAATCAGACGGCTGGGGTGCTACGTCCCCGGGCCAGGCTCCGTGTGCCGTAGGGCCGCGGCATGCGACCAATCACTGTGTGCGGTCTTAGGGATCCATTGATGCCCCCATAAACCTCCCATCTGCTAGATTGGGCTATTTTGTGCAATCGAGAGACTTTGGAAATGTTCGAGCTATCCTCCTTCGTCTTCCTACAAAGCCTAATTTTTCAGCCATTCAACTGTAGGTACCGTCGATCCTTCTCATTTCCTTGCGCATTATGATTGATTCAATTTTGTAACTTTATTTCATGCTCTGGATTGTAGAATATTAGTATATAATTGAACCTTAGCAATTTCGATTGTTTGATTTTTGTATGTGATCTACAACGCTCTATAGTTCCATCCTCTTCGTTTCGCCATTAGTATTTAGAGTTAGGTATTCCCGTAGCTAGGAACCACCTTAGGCCCTGGTGTTGCTGCCATTAGGAAGAGCTAGTTGAGCTCTTCCCATTATTATGTGGGCTGGCTTTTGTTGCCATCTTTTGGACCTCCAAAAATCGAGCCCTAGTTGCAGTCGGCCATCCTATCGAAGGAGAGAAGACCTCCTTCGGGTCGGGCCGGCTCAACTCGTGTTTCGAGCGGGCTACTTGTGTATCGTCTGATAGCGCCAGTGGTGGGTTCGCGCCATCTCGTCTCCTACCGTGCTTCATCTGTGAGACCCGCCAATACTTTCTAGATGCAGTAATGGGACCCGCACTGTCGCTGTCTGCCTCAACCTGTGGATCCCTTTGCATCTGCATTCAATTAATTCAATTATATATTAAAGTATAGCTTAAATCGGAGAAATTTAATTAAGCTAATTAATCACAAAACCTTAAACATCTATAACTATGACTCCAAAGCTCCAAATATACTAAATATATATTATTTTAATCAAAAAAATGAGAGGAACATTATGATAGTATTTAATTTCCATTTAAATGAGTATTTAATAAATAGACATTTTAGGACCCTTAATTAACTCCAAACCCTAGGAAACTTCAAATGGCCATATCCTTAAATACAGTACGTGAGAGTTAGGATTAATCCTTTACCCTTAGTCTTTAAAATCTATTGGATTAAGAGGTTAAACCCTAATATTTGGCATTTAACTCTTAATCCCTTAATATTGATTCAACTTAATCAAGATTTGGCTTGGGTTATTTAAATTCATTAACTAGGACATTTTGTTTTATTATTCAACTTAAGTAAGCATCATTGATTGTATTACATTAGAACTTGATTAGTTCTAATTATGTTAAACCATATAGGACCGTAATTCTGAGTCTATTCTAGATAGTTGGATATTGAAAAACCTAAACTTGTATCCTCTTAGATTTGTTAAAATGAATTAAATTATAAAATAAGTGATATCACGTATTTTTGTGTAGTGCTATTTATACCTTGTTTTGATGCTTTGCTTCCTTATATTGTGTATTTACATTATGACAAATCAGGAGAAACATTGGATATTTGATGAATATTCTCTACTAGTTTTGAAATTGCATAAGCTATAAATATAAAGATGACAAGATATCAGATAAGATCAGATGAATTAGAAAGATAATAGTTTAGTGGAAATGTGTCCAAAGTTAGACTGCCTGTACAGTGCAGTTTTAGTTCCTAGGCATTAGTGTGCTAGATGATTACAGTTGAGATTTGTGAACCTAGAGGGTTAGACATTTGTGCCCTAGATACTTCTATCTTGGATACAGTGTTAGATTAGCCAATTTGGCTATTATGGCAGTTCAAATGTAGGCACATGTCCAATAATAAATGTTTCCAATTTATTCAGTACAGTTTCAGTATTTATGCAGCACTTTCAGCATTTTTTTTTTCAGTATTTTTGCATGTTTATCACTTACAGCATTTTTAGTATTTCAGCTTTGGTTTGTTATATAAGCATGTTACAATGCTATATTTATTTTAGTTCTATTATATTTAATTTTATTTAAAAATCAACATGTGTGAAGTTGATCATATTTACTTATGATATTTCTTGTACTTAGTAGCTTCTTTTACATATTCATTACTTAACCTTTCAGTAGCTTTGGGTTGAAGTATGTGCTTACCTCACATTTTGCTTAAGTTTTATAATTACATGATTATAGCTTTGCCACTTTCTTTTGTTACTTTATTGCTCCTAAAATGCTTAAGGTATATCTGATATCATTAAATACATGAACAATTAATATCTTAAAATGTACTTAGACTATTTGTCTAACAAGTATTTTCTTGTTTTGGCGGGGGCCCTGGCATTGTGAAACTGATGATGTTAGTTTTGGAGCATTTTGAGGAGTTAGTACCCACGGAGGAGTAGTTCTAGGAGGAAAAGCACCTTATAGTTGAGGAGTCTTAGTTTAAGTTACTTACTTTTATTTAACTGAAGATGAGTGTCCTTTATTTCTGCTTAGAACTTATTTAAAAGATTTGTAATAATACATGTACTCATGGTATTTGTATTTACTGCATACTTTATTCTAAGATGCATATTTTATATTTTTGCATTATAGTTTCAATAGATGTAAACTTAATAATTCCTTCTTCCACACTCTGATAATTATGATGTTATTTATGAGTGTTTCAGTTATTATAAATTGCACATGTTTCCTTTATTAGTGGCTTGGAGATTATAACCAAATCTAATGATAAGTGAGAGATTTGCCAAGTGATGACCACCCCAACTTGCTTGTCGAGGCACAGTTCGCCACAGTTGGTATCAGAGAACACCATAAGGTGTTAGATTGGAATTTGAATTCCTATCAACCTAATGGATTGTTCTTCTGCCATACAGTCACTAAATGAATACTTGGGATACATCCATAGTACCATAATCATATGCTCAAAATAAAATGCATAGAATAAAATTACTTATATAAGTAATATAAAACACTCAAATACAAAACTTGTATATTAATAACCTTAAGAACAATAAACAAGCTCAAATTACTAATTAAACTTGATTGAACCTATAGGGTCATAAGACATCTAAAAATGTCAACCTTGGAATACTTCAAGAGGTTCAAATCCATATGTAAGTTTGACTTCCAAATTAGCCAAAAGTATGGGAGGCACATCGAAGGAGTTTCCGAGCAAGTAGCACTAATGCTGGATAAGATGCTTCAACATGCCATTTTCAATTCCTATCTTAGTCAAGGAGTGGCTGAAGCGCGTGAGTTCCATTCTTGAAATAGTGGAATGCCCTGATGATATTTGAGTTTCACTGATGACCTACCTCCTCCAAGATTATATTAAAGATTGGTGGGTCAACGCTTTCTGGGAGCTCACTAATAAGCAAAGGAGAGAGCGGCGTGAAGTTACTTTTGAAGACTTTCGTCTCATGTTTATTGCAGAATACATTGAATAGATGTTTTAATGATTCCTTCGATGTTCTCTATTGTACCTCTCCTGAAAAGTCCTTTTCCACCTTTGCTGCATCTGGCAGCTCTTCTTCCAAAATTTATGCATTGCTTGAATGGTAGAAACCCTGGTGGATACACATGTAAGACAAGAAGAGAGGATTGAAAGATTGATTGCTGCTCAATGCAATCAGAATCCTTCCCCAACATCTATAGCATTTGCACCGTATTATCCCCTGCAACAACATTATCAGTCCGCTGATAAACTTTTACATATTTTATCTGTTTGAGGACCCCTGCCTTTAGTGGTAATCTATCAGCTATGGATATCGTCAGTTGGCTAAAGCTGGTGGAAAAGAATTTGACAAGTCTCAAGTGCCCCGATTCTGAGGCTATCATATTGATGATGCACATGTTCCAAGATGAAGCTGAATATAGCTGGGACAATGTTCAAAGCACGTTATTCACATACTATGCCATATAAGATATTTCTTGGGAATCATTCATCAAAGAATTTAGAGCCAAATATATCCTTTCTTCAGCTCAAAATAATCAGGAGGATATGTTCTTGAAAAGAAAGCAAGGTAATTGTCCCCTAGCCATATATGAAATGAAGTTTTGACATCTAGTCCGATTTGCTCCTAACATGGTGTTGATTGAAGCCTCTCGCTGTCATCAGTTCTAAGTGGGTTGCATAATTCGATTAAAGATCATGTTGTACCCCTAAAGCTGTCCAATTTGACAAAACTCATAGAAAGACCACTAGAGTGGTGGAACAACATTAGTCCCAGAAGGACTCTAAGAGAATCTTGGGATCATCCTCATATAAGAATGACAACTTCAAAAAGGCTAGGCACCCAGCAGAAAAATTTTGTCTGATTGAAGCAGCAACCACCCTTATTGACTCATTCAATGGCTGCATGAAGCCTCATCCCGACAGAAAATGTTACCATGGGAATCGCACCTGCTACACTTGTGGAAGGTCAGGCCATTTCTTCTATCAATGAAACTATCAAGAAATTATTAATGGTGTTCAAATTGATCACTCCAAGTATCAACAGGTATTCAACCCAAATCTTGTTAATTGTAGGAGCCAGCAGCTGGCAATAATGCAACCACCTCATGCTATGGCTCAAGTTTAAAAGAAAGAAATGAATAGTGCACCTCGACCAAATGCGGCAAGATCTACTCAAAAATAGGTGTACCACAACAAGCCAGCTGGACTTACTAGGGTTTATGCCCTCACACCATTAGAAGCTGCCAAAGACAACAATGTTGTTTTAGGAACACAATTCTAAACTAGTCTCTCTTTGCAAACCATTATTAATACTCGCTCAATATAACTTTGCTAATAATAATTTGTTGCATGTGTAAATTTGGAACCTTATGTTTGAATAACAAAACTTGCAATGTGCTATTAAACACTAGGGTCAGTCACTCCTTCGTGTTAGAAAGCTGGGCCAAATCTTTTAATTTGTCATTCTATCATCTTGCAAGCTCATTAAGTGTTGGGTTACCATTTGGAGCCCACATTCCAGATCACCAATTTTGTAGTATACCAATTCCTATCATTGGGAAAAAATTGAAGCTAAGCTCGTTGTCCTTCCTATCGTGAATTTTGATGTAATCCTGGGAATGAATTGGCTTAATCATCACAACACCACAATCAACTGCCAAAAGAAGAAGATCACACTAGGCAGTGGCAGTCAAGCCAAGACATTCATTAGCAAGTTCAGCAATCAAGCATCTCTGATTAATTTAATGAAAGTGGAGAAATTAGTTAGGAAGGGATGTAATGCCTTCCTAATAACAATACTAGGTGTGAAGAAAGAGGTAGTGCCTATAAGTGAGAACTGAATTGTTTGTGAGTTTTCGGATGTTTTCCCTGAAGACCTATATGGTTCTCCACCAATCCCGAAGGCAGAGATTTCAATAGAAGTTATCCCAAGAGCTCAGCCTATATTCAAGGTTCTTTATCGCATGGCGCCTAAGGAGTTGCAAGAGTTAAACAAACAACTTCAAGAGTTGCTCGAGAAGGGTCTTATCTGTCCATGTCCATCTCCTTGGTGAGCGCCAGTCCTTTTCGTCATGAAGAAGGATGGGTCTATGCGTATGTGCATAGACCATAGAGAACTTAATAAGGTGACGATTAAGAATAAATCTTTATTACCTCAGATCGATGATTTGATCTACCAATTAGCTAGAGCCAAGGTATTTTCTAAGATTGATTTGCATTTGGGCTACCATCAGTTGCGTATCATGGATGAAGACATTGATAAGATAGTGTTCCGAACTCGATATGAATATTATAGCTTCCTCGTAATGTTATTTGGTCTCACAAAGGCGTCATTAATTTTTATGGATTTGATGCAATGTGTGCTCAAATCTTTTCTGGACAATTTTTTTATTATCTTTATCAATGATAACTTAATCTATTGTATGAGTAAGAAAGAGCATGAGACTCATTTAAGTGTAGTACTCAAAGAATTACATAGCCATTAACTCTATGCCAAATATTCCAATTGCGAGTTTTGGCTTAATTCAGTTACATTTTTGGGTCATGTTGTCGATGCCTAAGGCATCAGAGTAGATCAGCAGAAGGTCAGCACAATTCAAAATTGGTTACAACCAAGGATTATAATCGATATCCAGAGCTTTTTGGGACTAACTGAATATTATATAAAATTCATTAAGGGCTTTTCCCAAATCATTTCTCCATCGACCAAATAAACTTAGAAAATTGTGCCTTTTATTTGGAGTTTTGAATGTGAACAAGCATTCCTAGCCTTGAAGGATGCACTCTCATCAGCCTCTGTACTCATCCTGCCAAAGGAAGACGTGAATTATTAGGTCTACACAGATGCTTCTGGGGCTGGGTTGGTATGCGTCTTAATTCAGGAAAGCAAAGTCATTGCCTATGCTTCCCGTCAGCTCAAGCCACATAAGGAAAATTATCTAGTACATGATCTGGAGCTTGCGGCAATTATCATTGCTCTGAAGATTTGATGCCACTATTTTTATGGTGTTCAATGCTCGATCTTCACCGACCACCAAAGTCTGAAGTATATATTCACTCAGTGAGAGTTGAATTGTTGATAGAGGTGATGGCTAAAGCTAATAAATGATTATGATTTAGACAATCAATATCATCCATGTAGGGCTAATGTTGTGCTGATGCACTTAGTCATCATGTTACTCTCAGTTCCATGATCTCAGCAAGCCCATTAGAAGAATAATTTCATAAGTTAGGCATTGTCCTAGCACGTGGTGACATGCTAAGCTCCATGCTAACTAATATTTCCATAGAGCCCACATTTCATAGAGACATCTCCATCTCGCAGACTAAATATGATGAGTATTTAAAGCTCAAAGTTGATATTGAAGGACGTTGCCGACAGGATTTACAGCTGCATGGAACCATAATTTATTAGGGTAACCACTTATGGATCCCTAAGTTCATGCACTAGAAGATTCTTATCGAAGGTCATGATTCAGGATATCAAATTCATCCTGGAAGTACCAAAATGTATCAGGATCTAAGGAAATTGTTCTGGTGGCCTAGTATGAAGAAAAGTGTGGCAAAATTTGTTGCAAAATGTCATGCATGTAGTCTAGTCAAGGCTGAACATCAAAAGCCTGGTGGACTTCTTCACCTGCTGGAGATTAATGAATGGAAATCGTTTGACATCTTGATGGACTTTGTGATGAGATTGCCTTGCACAATATCTGGTGCAGATGCAATTTGGATCAATATTTATTGTTTTACCAAATTAGCTCACTTTATTCCTATCCATCAGACAGATTCTATTGAAAAGCTTGCAAAGCTGTATATTAAAGAAATATTTAAGCTGCACGGTATTCCAAAATTGATCGTATCATACAAGGATAACATTTTACTTCAAAGTTTTGGCAGACAGTGCATCAAGATCTAGGAACCACTCTAGCAATGAGCATGATATTTCATCTCCAAATAGATGGCCAGACTGAAAGGGTAAATCAGATCCTTGAAGACCTGCTCCATCTCTATATTTTGGATTTTTTGGTTCTTGGGAGGATTATATTCCTCTGGTGGAATTTGCCTATAACAATAGTTTCGGCCGAGCATTAAAATGGATCCATATGATATGTTATATGGGAGAAAGTGCTCCACTTCGTTATCATGGTCTAAAATTGGAAGTGTTCAATTATTTGGGTATGACCTAGTAAAAGAAATTAACAAAATCGTCAAGCTCATTCAGCAAAGGATTTGTGATGCTCAGGAGCGTCAAAGTAAATATCATGATGCATATTATCATTTGCTGGAGTTCAGTGTTTGAGATTTTTCATACCTCAAGGTCAGCCCAATGAATGAAATCTAATATTTTGGAGTGGCTAGAAAGCTTAGTCCAAGATATGTTGGACCCTTCAAATTCATATCCATGATGGGATCTTCAGCCTATAAGCTAGAATTCTTGATGACTTCTCTATAGTGCAAAATGTTTTTATGTGTCATCTCTCAAAAAATGCTTAAGAGAACCTCATCACTTGATTTCAATCTACCCAGTAGAGATCCAGCCATACTTATCATTCATTGAAGAACCTGTCAGAATTCTAGGGAAATATCATAAGAAGCAAAGAAGCCGTTCAATCCTAGTGGTTAAAGTTCAGTAGAAGAATTGTTCCTTTACAGAGGCTACTTGGAAGAAGGAGTCAGATATGCGATCTAAGTACCCAAGGCTATTTGAGAATCCTGGTACTTCCTCAACATCCTCATTTATGCTTTATTAATTTCATTCATGCATTGTTCTTCCAACTTAAGTGATGTTGAGGACAACATCGTCTTTTAATGGGGGATTCAATAACAAACCATTGTTGTTATCATAGTCAATTATGACTAAACCAAGCCCTAATTTTAATTTTGTTTCTCTTAATAAGTCATTAGGAGTTCACCCTAAGGTTTTGGTTCAAATCAAGTGTCAAATGGATCAAACTCTAATTCTGAGAACTTCAGGAATCCTAGAATTTGACCTATTTAAATTTCCCTCAAATTGAAAATTGAACTTCGCCATTGCGCTCATCACCCCCAAATTAGCAAGAGGTGATGTTTTGAAGGTAATTGGAAGTCGTTAGATTTTCGTCAAATATTTTAATATATTTAAAATACCCCAAAAAAGTTAAATACTTGCCAAAATTGAAATCCGTCTTCACTATTGTGTTCCTCACCCCTTAAATAGCTTGGGGTGAATTATTTGAAATTTTTTGAAGCCATTTAATCAGTTAATTTTAATTAAGAAATTATGAATTTAAAATAATAAATTAATATATATTAAATTAATCTCCCTGATGGCATCATCCTAAATTTTCTCTGTGTTGTCTGCTGTTTGAACGCATCGTCTAATCAGACGACGCATTCGATCAGCCATCTGATTAAAGCGCAGGCTGAATCAGACGGTTGGGGTGCTTCGTCCCCAGGCCAGGCTCCGCGTGCTACAGAGTCGCGGCACATGACCAACCGCCGCGTGCGGTTGGCATGAAGAATCCACCAATGCCCCATTAGCCTCCCATTTGTAAGCTTTGGTTGTTTCGCACAACTAGGAGACTCCGAGAACATTCGAGCTATCCTCCTTCATCTTCCTGCGAACCCTAAGTTTTCAATCGTCCAACTTCAGGTACCTTCGATCCTTCGCATTTCCTTGCGCATTATGTTCGGTTCAATTTTGCAACTTTATTTCATGCTCTGGATTGTAGAATATTAGCATCTGATTAAATCTTAGCAATCTTGATTGTTCAATTTTTGCATGTAATCTACAGAGCTCTATAGTTCCATCCTCTTCGTTCTACCATTAGTATCTAGGATTAGGTCTTCCCATAGCTAGGAACCACCTTAGGCCATGGTGTTGCCATCATTAGGAAGAGCTCATTGAGCTCTATCTATTGCTATGTGAGCCGGCTTCTGTCACCGCCTTTTGAACCACCAGAAATTGAGCCCTAGTTGCGGTCAGCCATCTTATCGAAGGAGGAGAAGACCTCCATTGGGTCGGGACGGGTCAGGCTGGCTCGTGTTTCAAGCAGGCTGCTTGCATGTCGACTAATAGTGCTAGCGGTGGGCCTGTGCCGTCTCATCTTCTGCCACGTGTCATCTGCGAGGCCCGTCAATCTTTTGTTGACATTGGGATGAATCTCGTGCCATCGCTGTCTGCCTCAGCCTATGGGTCCTGCCGCATCTGCAATCAATTAATTCAATTATAAATTAAAGTATAGCTTAAATCAGAGCAATTTAACTTAGTTAATTAATCCCAAAAGTTTAAACATCCATAACTATGAATCCAAAGCTCCAAATATATTAAATATATATCTCATTTTAATCTGAAAAGTGAGAGGAACATTATGATAGTGTTTAATTTCCATTGGATGAGTATTTAGCATAATGACATTTTAGGACCCCTTAATTAACTCCAAACCCTAGGAAACATCAAATTGCCATAACTTTGTAACCATAGATTCAAACATAGTTATGTTGCATCTCATTTTAATTAGGAGAATGTCAAGAATGTTAGGATAGTATTAGTTTTGATGTTTGGAGTGTAGTTTGACTAATGACTCTTAGGACTTTCCGTAATTACACTCTTAAATCCTAAAATTTTATTTACCCATAACTTAGCTATGTTAACTTTAAATTAGGTCATCCAATATATTATTTTGATCAAGAAAGCCAAAGAATCAGTAAACTTCAAAAATATTTAAGATTTGGTGCTAAGATTTCTTAGTTAACACTAATCACCCTACACCTTAATTAGCTCATAACTTAATCAAATAAATTTCAAATTGGGTATACTCCCATTCATAGTACTCAGTGTATTATATGGAAGCTATAGCTACAAAGTTTGCTGAATTTGGATACCATTTGGAAAAGTTTGGTTTTTTGACCTTTCCTAAAACTTTATAAAATACTCTTTTAGACCCCGATCTTATTTTGGCCATAACCTGGATAAATGATCTCAAAATTTAATGATCTTAGACTCTATAAAATCCTTAGGCAGTATAACTGAATTTTTATATTTCCCTAGGTAAGATTACTAAACTACCCCTAATGAGCTAAAACATTTATCTGAGCTCATAAGGCTTGATCCTTGTCCAATTTGTGTGTATTTACATTATATCTTCATATTATATAGCAAGTAATCATTTGGCATTAACAAATTTTAATTTGAAACCCTAAATCAACAAGTTGCAATTTAGACCTTTTAGTAGGGCAAAATAGTTTAAAATTAGATTTAAGCATTCTTAAGCCTTAAGAATCTAAATTAGTTAGCAAAATTAGTAATATATATATAATTTAAAATCAATATTAACTCATTTAAGCTCATTAAACTAGGTTTCTAATGAAACTCATAATACCCCCTAGGTTAGGATTCTTCCTTAAAACCTTAGGATATTCCTTAGCGATTAGATGTACATTTAGGTTAGAGTTTATTTATTAGATAAATGGGTTAATCAATTGAAGAAACCTTGGTTTTATTAGTTTTTAGATTTCATCCTTTATTTTGATTATTTTATATTTAAACTCAAGTTTAAGTTTAGAGATCAATCTTATTAAGCTTGACTTTGCTTAATAAGATAACCCTAACTGTAGTACGTGAGAGTTAGAATTAATCATTTACCCTTAGTATTTAGAACCTATTGGATTAAGAGGCTATACCCCAATATTTGGAGTTTAACTCTAAATCTCTCAATCTTAATTTAACTTAATCAAGATTTGGCTTGGGTTATTTAAATTCATTAACTATGATGTTTTGATTTATTATTCAACTTAAGTAAGCATTATTGATTGAATTATATTAGAACTTGATTAGTTCTAATTATTTAAAAACTTATAGAACAATAGTTATAAGTCTATACTGGATAGTTGGATATTGAAGATCTTAAACTTATATCCTCTCTGATTAGTTAGAACTAATTAAATTAGAAAATAAGTGATATCACAGATTTTTGTGTAGTGCTATTTATACCTTATGTTGATGCTTTGCTTCATTGTATTGAGTACTTGTATTATGACATATTAGGAGAAGTATTGGATATTTAATGAATATTCTTTGCTAGTTTTGAAATTGCATAAGTCATAAATATAAAGATGATAAGATATTAGATAAGTTTAGATAAATTAGAAAGATAACAATTTAGTGGAAATGTGTCCATAGTTAGACTGCCTCTACACTTTGGTTTTATAGTGCAGTATCAGTTCCCAAGCACTAGTGTCATGGATGATTACCATTGAGGTATGTAGATGTAGGGCCCCGTACGCTTCGTAGTCATGTTAATACTGATATTACCATAAATATGGGGAGTACGGTGCTCCAACTATGGCAAATTTCCAACTTAAGTAGAGTCATGTAAGACCCAACCCACCTTAAGCCAAGGACTTATCACCTGAAACTGCAAATATACATCAATATATTAAAGTAGTGGAACCAGGATGTAGTATAGTATAACATCCACATCATAGCATAGTATAAAAGAGTAAAAGAAATAGTAACTCAGTTCAAAGTGCAGAAAGTAAATATATCCTGAATATAATTATTACAGACTGAATTAAAAGAAAGGAAATATCTCTCAAGCTCACTACAGGAAAAGGAAAAGAAAATCTAACTAAATGGCAGTAGGAAGATCCTCCTACTGCACTGGCTCCCCTCCTGCAGAACCACCAACGAACAGCTCCAAAATTGACATTTGTCGGTATCACAAATGCCAGGGTCCCAGCCAACAAAAAAAAAATTTATTACAGTTAGATAAATTGTCTAAAGTATATTTTAGGTTATTTAAGTGAACTGAATATTTAAAGATATCACACTAACTACTTTAAACATAGAAGTAATATAGGGTGCATCAGGCTACAAAGAAAAGGATAGCTATAAGATATTCATTTATAACTGAGCAATGGGTAGGTAACATAACCTACAAAGCATTAAACTAAGCAAGGTGAGGCTAAAGAGTAAAAATGACTGCATGTACTAAAATGAACTGATCTTAATATGCTTATGATCACATGAAGACATGCTGAGTTTATAAATGTAAACTGTGCTGAAAAGTGCTGAAATAAACATACAAAATTAGCATCCTAAACATGCTAATACTTAATATCTACTCAATAAGAACATATATACAAGCATGCAAATTTAATATATAAAAGGCCATTAAAGCATGTGGCAAAATAAGCTAAGAGCATAAATAAGCTAAAAAGTAAAGCCACTAAGATATATGGCAAAGCGATTGAAAGAACCAAAAAGTAAGGCCACTAAAGCATGTGGCAAAACAAAACAAAGCACTAAAACTGAATTGAAATAAAAGTAAGCCTAAGACATAGTACTGCCATAACAAAAACAGGCCAAACAGGGCCTCTGAACAGAGAGTTCAACATGTGTCCATCCTAGGCATCATCAGAGCTAGGTCCGAGTTGAACTTATAAAATAAGACATGTATCCATCCTAGCCAAGCACTGGACTAAGTCTGAGTCTATTCTATAAAAAACTAAAATTGAGGAGGTAGACTAAGCTAGGACATACCCTACTGGACTGAATGCACTGAAAGAACTAAGTGAATGTTATGCTTTGCAAATACTAACTTAGGATGATTCTTCCATATCCTAAGTTCTCCTATTATGCTCAAGGAACAAGGCTCAATATCCAAGGTGTGTAGAGCAATCAAAGTCAAAGTAAGCAAGAGACTCAATTAAACTTATGTAATATCAATTGTTATCAAAATTATCCAATCTAACTATTCTGAGAAGATACAAGTTTAGGATCTCCAAAATCTAGCTATCGAGTATAGATTAGCAATTACACTTAACCAAATTGCTAATTATTGTAAATCTTGATTAGGGTAAATTAGCAATTACAATTAACCAAATTTTTTCCTAATTATTGCAGATCTTGATTAGGGTTGATTAGCAATTACTAAGTGAATTATTTTTTTGATCTCTGTACCTTTACTTATGCCTTAATCTTGTTAAACCATGATTAGTGAAAATTAAGGTTTATATATATTGGATCTTAGCAAACTTAGTCTCTAATTAATTGTATGATTAAATAGAACTTATGTGCCAATTTGTATAAAATTTTAGTGGCTAGATTTGTAATTATGTGCTAATCCTTTTGGATTGATTTAGGGTTTAATTAGCACTAATTACTTTATGTTTTCATAAATTTTTCTGTTAATATGCTTCATAATAGTAAGGTAAATATATGGAAATAATGTATGCTAATTTATGATGTATAAATTGAATAAATCTGAAATTGGGGAACTTAGTCACCTTAATTAACTTAAGAAGTCTTAAGACTTTAATCAAGCTATTAAGACTTGATCTTGGTCTAAGATTGCCACCAATAATACATACCTAATTTACTAATTTGACATTTGATCTAGAAATGAATCCTTGATCTCAACTAGATACGAGTAGGGGTCAAACCCTCTTCTGCTTAGTTAAGATCCAAACCTTTAAAACTTAACTAAAGTGGCTTGATTGTAAGATAATGTAATTGACATTATTCCAATGATGCATCTGATTTGATATTAATCTTAAACAATTGGATTAGACATATTAAGGTTAATAATAAATCTATGAGATTGCTTAATCTAAATCTGAACCTTAAATCCTTAATTTTCTCCTAAATAAGACTATTAGTATAATAAGATTAATAGAACCATATTGATTGAACAAGTGATCTAACTCTAATAACATCCTTGATTTAAATCCCATAATTTAGAATAAGCTATGATTAAATGACTTAATCATCTGATCTGATCATCCTAAATCTAAATGATAAGTAAAACCTAGAGTGTTAGCATTAGAGTGAGAGATTTTAAGTATCTCAATACAAGATCATTTCTAAAATATTTTAAAGACCTAAATTTGATTATACATTGAGGTAAGAATACTTTGCATAACTCATTGAGGTAGAAGCTTAGATGATCTCTTAACTTTAGAAGTTGATCTTAATACCTCGTGGTAAGAATCACTTAAGATATTAGAATGACACTTTCCCTTGTGGTAGAATCTATATTGAGTGATACTTGATCACATTTTTTTGGAATTTTGTATAGGATTTACCTATTTAGCATAAGAATTTATAGCCTTGATAGATCCTTGTTAATAAAAATAGAGTTATGTGGACCCAGATTATTGGTTGGTGTAGTATGGCATACCCATAGTACTGATTTTCTTCAGTAGTATTCAGGATTGGTTGATTCACTCTAATGTGGACTTATGAGCAGGTGTTATCCTGAGGGATTAGACGAATACAGTCCTGTTAGAGTAAATCTCCAAAGACTAAGAGTGTATTAAACAGGTACTCATTCCTTAGTTTGATTGAAATACAAATCGCTAACAGGCGATGCCTCCTAGCGAAGACCGCTTCAATAGGTATGGCTCAAACAAGCTAAGTAATTATAATTACCTTCTTTAAGACACTGAGTGTGATTGTGAGTTAGGCATCTTAATTATTTAGCTTGAGATACAAATTGCTAATGGGCGATGCCTCCTATCAAAGATCACTTCGTTAGGATGGCTTAATCAAACTAAGTGATAAGAATCACCTTTCTTGTAAATGTGCTAAATATGTATATACAATCATCCCACCTAATGATCTTTAAGTAAATCTTCAACTTTAACCAATTATCATTCTAGAAGCTAGGAGTCAGAATCCTTTTAACAGGATTTTGCACAGTGGAGACCTAGAATTCATTATCGGTATTCAAAGTTTTGTGGATTTCTGAATTTTACTCAAATAGAATAGAAGCATGGGCATAAACATGAGCATGAGTATGAGGAATCATTTCAGCAGTAATGTATGAGTATTAGTGATAAATTATGGGTTACAAAATATTGCATACATTGACTGGTGAATTTCAGGATGCATCGGCATCACCGTACTATCTTCCCAACTATATGTATGCATACATTGGACCATATGACATATAGCCTTTCAGTGATAGTTCTATTATATACCATGGCATACTATTTTGTGGCATATTTTGGTGTATCATTTCAGTGACATATAGTACAACATTGGACATTATTCACATTGATTTCTGAGCTTTTGATATTTTTGTTTACTTTTAGTATTCAGCTGTGATGTAATTTTACTTTGTTTAGTCTTTATAGTTTCAGTTGCATAGTGCCTTTACTATTATTTTATACAGTCGTGTTTACTTTACTGTCTGTTACATTTACTTTAGAAATGCTTAGTTAATTGTGATATGTTAGACTTTTTGTCTAACACGGGGTACTTTTGGGATCCGGCAATTTGCTAGATCCCGAGCAGCTTGTGGAGACTGGGTAGGAGGACCTACAGGAGATCCCGAAAGAGTACGTGGAGCCTTAGTGGATCAGCTTTCCACCTTTTGTTTACTGCTTATTTCACTACTTTAGCTAGACTTCACATTCATCTTTTAAATAAGTTTGTAATAACTCTGGATGTATTTTACTTTTCTTTTCTGAGATGAATGTTTACTACTGCTCTATGATGAATGTACTCTAGATGTTTTACTTTAGCTTCCACACTCTATTATACTACTATACTTAGTATTGTGATGTGATCAGCATACTGGAAATGCTGATATATTGATAACGTATATTAGATTCATATTTATCTGTTAAAATTTAATGTATATATTAGTCTAATACTTAAGACAAGTAATCTACTCTTATCTTAAGTATTGACTCTCGATCATACTCTCAGGTTCGAGTCAGCAGCATTCAATGTGGCTCAGTCTTTTAGCCTATTCGGGGAAATGGGTTTTTTTTGTAAGCTCGTCTTCCCGAATAGCGCACCACTCTGCCGCTAATTATGATTGTACTTGTCTTTTGTGCACGGCAATGGGGCGGGGAGTTACAGAAAATCTCTGGGGCAAAATGAATCAACCTACAAAACTCTCTTTCGTAGTTGGTGACAGAACGACTTCCCTGAGTCAACCTCAGAATCGTATTCGTTATGATATTTTGTACAGACGGGGGAATGAATTCAGCCTTGAATTCTTCGACGAATTCAACCCAAGGGATGTCTTTGAATTCAAAATCAATGAATTTAGTATTTCGGACATCGCCCATCAGTATTCTGCTTCAGCATAAAACAGATGTGTCGTGAGATGGACTGTAACAACCCAGGTTGTTATTGTAGTTAATTAGGACTAATCCTAAGTCTTAATTATAATTATAAGTGCTAATTAGGTCAATTGGAGTCAACCTCTAAGACCTAGTCCAAATTAGGAGTCAAATGGATCAAATCCTGATTTCTAGAAATCTAGAAACCCTAAAATTTGACCTATCTAAATTGACCTCGGATCAAAAAACGGACACTGCCATTGCGTTCATTGACTCCAAATTAGCTTGGGGTGAAGTTTTCGTGTCAATCGGAAGTCGTTGAAATTTCGATGAATATTTTAATACTAAAAATACCCCGGAAATTGAGGAATCAAAATACTCATCGGATCGAAAATCCGACCTCGCCATTGCGTTCCTCACCCCTCACTTAGCTAGGAAAAACATGTTCAAATTTTTTTTTTTTTTGAAAATATATATATATATATATATATATATATATTCTTTTAATACTTAACGGCGTGCCCTTAAGTATTTAAACTTGCCGTTAACTGTAGCTAACGGCGCCATCTATCCAGATGGTGCCATCGCGACCGTTGGATCCTACCCAGATCCAATGGCTACGGAGCTGTCATCCTCGACGGCTCCGTCCCGCGTGACACGCAGCGCTCCGTCGCCTCCCGCGGCCAATCCAGCCCCCCCGGCCTCGGCGAGGTCGCCGGCTCGCCCTATAAAGCCCCGGCGGCTCGATGGGCTCTGGGTTAGCGAAACCAGAGCCCGAAGTGATCCCCGACCTGAAGCCGACCCCCGACACTCCGCGACCGTCGAACCAGGTACCCTCCGATCCCCCCTCTTCCGTTCTTCTTTCACCGTCGCGATGCATTAGAATTGTAGGTTATGGTGTAGATCGACGATCAACCTGACCCGATCGACCTCGATCAGGTCTAGTTAACTCATACCGAAGCTTGAAGCCTCGGGCCAAATCCCGTTCGCGTTCACCGAACCCTAAAAGCTAGGGTTGCCTCTAGCTGCCGCCTCCGGCGAAGGTCCGCCCGTCGACGTGTAGGACTCGTCGAGGGCTACCGTCGGCCGTGCGGGCCGAGGTGGTCCGGCACCGGGAAGGCTGGCAAATGCTGTGCCCTAGCCCGGCGCCCTCGGGAAGCCCCGCGAAGCGGGTGACGTCCGGGTCAGGCCATGTCAACCCAAGCCCGACCCGGCTGCGGTCGGGTCCGCGTAAGCCAGGTGTGGCCCACAATGCCACGTGGCAGCCATCCGGCGCACCACGTGTCATGTGGGGCCCACAGCCCGAGCCCGCGCAGCGCTTCGGCTCCCCCGTGGGGCTTACAGTGCCACGTGGCCGCCTCTGGGCCCGCCACATGTCAAGTGGGACCCACTGCCCAGTTACCCGCAGCGTTCTGCTCCCTGTGGGGCCTACAGTGTCATGTGGCAGCCTCTAGCAGTGCCACATGTCAGGTGGGGCCCACTGCCCAGTCACCCGAGCCTACTCGACTCCTCTGTGGGGCCCACAGTGCCACGTGGCAGCCTCTAGCAATGCCATGTGTCAGGTGGTGCCCACTGCCCAGTCACCCGAGCCTACTCGGCTCCTCTGCGGGGCCCACAGTGCCACGTAGCAGCCTTTGGCAATGCCACGTGTCAGGTGGGGCCCACTACCGTGTCACTTGAATAGACTCAGCTTTCCCATGGGGCCCACAGTACCACGTGGCAGCCTCTGGTAGTGCCACGTGTCTGATGGGGCCCACTGTCTGTTAATTAAATTAAGTTAATTACTATTAGTGATTAATTAATTATAGTTAGTAGTTAATTAAATTAGGATTAGTATTAATGACTTATGAATAGTAATATTATAATTAATTAATTGTAATTAGTAATTAAGAGATTAATTATGATTATTTTAATATTAATTAAACCTTAACAGTAATTAGAATAATTAATTATTATTAAATAGTAAACTATAATTAATTATTCTTAATTAGATATTAACAGGTGATTAAGGTTAATTAAACAAGTAATTAGTACTAATGACTTTTCAATAGTAAAAATAATAATAAATATAATTTAATTAATTAATTAATGGATTAATCAATGTTAATTAATAAGTCAACTTTTGACTTATGAGTCAGAATTGAATTCTCTTAGTTCCAACTGATTCCTTACTGTCTAACTTGAAGATAGACAGTAAGTACGCCTAAATTGGACGAGAAATGGTCAAGTTATATCCAAAACGAGGCCATGGGTAATTTGGTCATTTACCTAAATTTTTAGGGTTCAAATCTTAAATAATATTTTAGTTTATTGATGACATTAAAATTTTAGGCTGGTTAGCATCTTGAATTTTTAAATTTGGAGTTGATTTGACTAAGTTATGGCTGTTTGAAGTCTAGGGGAATTTTGATCATTTTTCACTAAGAATTCTAGGTTGACTTTTTGTCCTGATATCCAAATGAGAAAACTAATACTACTACAGTGATTGGGCCGCTCTCCTGAGCATTTTAAGACCCATATTGACTATGTTCTGATAATTGGGTAACAAGTTATGGGGTCCTAAACAGGTCCTAAAATGCTACCTCGTTATGCGTACCCCGAAATTAATTTTTACATTACGTTATTTGATTCCTTACATTTTTCTGAGTATTTTGAGAACTATATTGGCTATGTTTGGATCTTCCTATAAAAAGTTAATTAACCTTAAACACCTGTTAATATCTAATTAAGAATAATTAATTATAAGTCTCAAAATACTCAAAACATTTAAACTCAAAATACTCGAAACATTAAAAATCAGAAAATATCTAACTATAATCAATTTTTTATAGGATGATCCAAACATAGCCAATATAGGTCTCAAAATACTCAAAAAATATAAGGAATCAAATAACGTAATATAAAAATTGATTTTGGGTACGCATAACGAGGTAGCATTTTAGGATCTCTTTAGGACCCCATAACTTGTTACCCAATTATCAGAACATAGTCAATATATGTCTTAATATGCTCATGAGAGCGGCCTAATTACTGTAGTAGTATTAGTTTTCTCATTTGGATATTTGGACAAAAAGTCAACCATAGAATTCTTAGTGAAAAATGACCAAAATGCCCCTAGACTTCAAACAGCCATAACTTAGTAAAATTAACTCCAAATTTAAAAATTCAAGATGCTAACCAGCCTAGAATTTCAATGTCATCAATAAACTAAAATAATATTTAGGATTTGAACCCTAGAAATTTAGGTAAATTACCAAATTACCCCTGGCCTCTTTTTGGATATAACTTGACCGTTTCTCATCCAATTTAGGCGTACTTACTGTCTATCTTCAAGTTAGACAGTAAGGAATCAGTTGGAACTAAGAGAATTCAATTCTGATATATAAGTCAAAAGTTGACTTTTTGACCCTTAAAGTAGGGACAAAATGGTCATTTTGCCCTAAGTTTGGACTAAGTACCCCTAACTATTAGTGAACATTCCAAAACATTAAAACCACTATTATAATCATCTTAGTGACATTTAAGTGAGTGAAATCAACCCTTAGATCAGATTCCAGGATTCTTCTAAGTCTTAAACACTACAACTTAAGGACCCTTCCTGAGATTTGGATTAGATCTTAGGTTAGAGTTCATTCATTGTGTAAATTGGGTTACTCAATGGGTGAAACCTTGGTTTTATTGGTTTCTAGATTTTTCTCTTATTTTATAACCAATTCTAATTATTTTGTCTTTTAATTTTAGATTTAAGATAGGAGATTCATCCTATTAAGCTTGATTACTTAATAGGATTACCTTAACTAATAGATCATTTAAAAATTAAAACTTAGAACTTAGGTCTTATCCTCTTTGGATTATGTGATTAAACCTAAATCTTGTAGTGTTTAATCCATAATCTATAAGCTTATAAGATCTTGATCAGATCTTAGTTAGAATGTCTAAATTCACAAAACTAGGACGGATGATTTATTGATTTAACTCGTAGTCGTCTATCTGATTGAGCTAGATTAGAACCTGATCAGTTCTAATCCTTTTTAACTTATAAGGATGAATTTCTAAGTTACACTCGATAGTAAGAAAATGGTGATCCTGAACTTGTGTAACTTGGAATAGTTAGAATTGTTAAGTAGAAAACAAATTATATCAACATGTTTAGTAGAGTCCCTTGCTTCAATTTGATATTTTGTGCTACGCATTCCTTGTATTTTTGTGCCTTAACTCTTTAAGAATATCATATAAGATTTTTGATGCATAAATAAAATGTTAGGAAAATATGGAGACTCCTTAGATTCCTTGTGAAAATATTTAAGGGATTAATTAAAGATAATAATATGTTTGAGCTGCCTCTCAGTATTTTTTCTGATTGCCTAGTCTCCTTGTTGACATTAGGGGAAGGCCTCTGTTTTATTGTATGTTGTTTGCCTAGTCTCCTTGTTGATACTAGGGGTACACCATTGGTGCCCTAGCCGTACTGGTGCTATCATCCTTCAATTATACTGTTGGTGCCTTAGCCATAGTGGTGTTAAGATCCTTCAGCCTTTTCTGGTGAGCTAGATTAGCTCTGTTCTGCATGGCAGATTATATATGGATGTTATATACAGTTATATTATTTTGTTTACATTTCAGTACTTTTATTCAGTCAGCTATTCCTTTTTATTGCTTTTGCATATTTTAGGATGTTAGAATTTTGCTGCTATTTATATGTACCACTACTGAGTTATTTTATCTTAATTGGCATGTTTCTTTTGATCATCAGCATATTTAGGATGTAGCATTTTTCTTACTACACTTGTTTGATTATGTATATTTATATGCCTTACCTTGTTTAGCTCGCATGTGAGGCATGTCTTAGCCTCTCTTTTTTCTTAAGTTGTAAATGATAATTTATAGCTTTCCTTTCCTTTGTATTGCTTGCTGCTCCTTTATACATATGTTGCCTAGATGTTATATGATGGTGTTATTACTTAACACGTATAAAAACTTATCAGCTTAAAATGTACTTAGACAATTGTCTAACTAGATTTTTCACTTTTTGGTTGGGGCCCTACATTGTGAAACCGACAATGGCAGACCCTCTTCAGTTAGATGAGCATGAGTTAGGAGTGGAGCCATATCCAGAGGAGGAGCCCGTGGAAGAAGCCGCTGTTTAGTCTCTTATTCTAAGTGAGGATGAGTATTTTCTTTTTATTTCTATGATTTGGAACTTTAAAATGATGTAATAATGCAGGTACTGATGACTGCGTATTTAGATTTTATACTTATGTTCTGAGATATTTTTCTTTATATTTATGTTGTGATGCTTGGATGATTTATATTGAAAATCGCTTCCGCAGTCTATATGTTTACTTAGATAGTGACTAAATATTTGATTCTATGCTTACTCCTTCCCTTATTAGGTGGATTGTGGATTTCACCCTAATCCAATTATAAGTGAAGGGTTAGCTAGAGTGACACACCACCCCTTGACTTAATTCTTGTGGATTAAGGGGTGGGGCGCCACATGGACGACTTCTAAATTTGGCATATTCAGACTACTCAGATCCTTCTCAACTGCTTTCAGCCTGTCAGATGTATCCATTGGTGATAAGTTTCCATTAAAGGTGGAAGGCCTTAATCTTAAGAAGTTATGGAGAAGACTATCCATGGAGTGATGGGAAGGAAAAGGATGTTGTGCAACGGGAATAGTAGGAGCAGCTGTAACAACCCAAGTTGTTACCCTTGTTAATTAGACTAATCTTCATCCTAATCTTGATCCTAAAGTGTTAATCAAGTCATTAGGAGTCATTCAACAAGACTTAGTCCAAATTAGGAGTCAAATAGATCGTCCTAATTTTTTGGAAATCCAAAAACTCTGGAAAATGACTTATATAAATTGACCTCAGATCGAAAATTGAACTTCGCCATTGTGCTCATTACCCCCAAATTAGCTTAGGGGGATGTTTTCGAGTCAATCGGAAGTCGTCAAAATTTTGACAAATATTTTAATAACATTTAATACCCCGAAAATTGAAAAATTAAATACTCGTCGGAATTAAAATTCAACTTCGCCGTTGCGATCCTCACCCTCAAATTAGCTAAGGGTGAAATTTTGGGATTTTTTAGAAGTCGTTGAATTTTCTTGAATATTTTAACATATTTAAATTAATTAGAAAACTAAGGTATTTATTTTGACCTCAAAATCAAAATCCAAGTTCGTCGTTGCGATCATCACCCCCAAATTAGCTAGGGGTGATGTCTTGGACGCATTTGGAAGTCGTCGATTTTTTGCGAATACTTTAATATAATTAAATACCTCAGAAAATAGAATAACAAAATAATCATCGGAATCGAAATCCAACATCGTCGTTACGATCGTCACCCCCAAATTAGCTTGGGGTGAATTTTTCACAATTTTTAGAGCGCATTTCTAAAATCAGAATTTTTAATTAATTAAAGGAATAAATAATTATTTATTCTTAATTGAATTTTTTTCCTTTTCCTTCTTTCTCTCTCCTAGTTGGCTATTCTATTCGGCTGGCCTTTACCTCCACTTTTGGCTAACCCATCTCCTTCTCCCTCATCAATTGAAAGCTTTGATGGCTATGGCCATCCCTCTTCCTTCTCCCCTCCTTAATGGTAAGGTTTGATGGCTATGGCCATCCATCTTCCTTCCCTCCCTCCTAGCTCATGATGGCTTTCCCCCTTCTTTCTCCTCCTATAAATGGAAGCTCGGCTCTTCCTCTCCATTTTTTGGCTATCAAGACTAAGCTCCCAAGCTTCCACCCTTCCCTCCATTGTTGAGCTTTGTGCTAAAGAAGAAAAAGAAGAAGAAGTTCCTCCTCCAAGCTTTCCAATGTTCCTTCTTCCTCTTCTAAAGTCTAAGGTACCCATTTTTCTTCTTCCTTGGTCATTTCATTCTTATATTATGCTTATTTGCATATTTAGACATCCATGATTAAGTATGGAAGCCATTATAGTTCTTCAAAGTAATATACCCCATGCTTTGTTTTTCATCTATTCTGCACACCCCTGCCTTTATCACCATTATTCATATAGTTAGGATAATTCGTTTGTGTCAATTTTGGTGTCAATAGAAAGGAATTGGAAAAACCTTTCCATTGACATATGGCACCACTCATAAAATACTCTAAATTGAGAGTATTTGAGCTCGAAATGTGACCATTCACGGTTTTCGCACAAGTGAAATCACCGTCGGGCGCTACAGCGCGCCGTAGCATCCAGAAAATTCATTTGACCATATCTTAGTCATTTATACTCCAAATCCAAATCCAAACATTTAAAGTGCTAGATAGCTTAGAATTTCAGTGCCAACAATAATCTAAAATAATATTTAGGTTTTGAACCTTAGAAAAAAGTTAAAAAATGACCAAAATATCCCAAACCTTAATTAGGTCATAACTTGACCAATTGAAGTCCAATTTGGGTCTACTCCTAGTTAAAGTACTAAATGTAATATTGGGAAGCTATTTCCACTAAGTTTGCTGAATTTGGACATCAAATAAAATAGTTTGCTTTTTGACCCCCCTTAGCTTAGAAAATTATCAAATTGCTCTTAGAAATTGAAATGGCTATAACTAATTCATTAGACCTCAGAATTCAGTGTTCTTGAACTCTATAGAATCCTTGAACAACAACCAATAGTAAACTATATAAAAATTTAGATTTCATTAGGTATAATTTACTAAAATACCCCTCAGGTCAAAAACCTTAGTTTGGACCCATATGACTCATTTCTTATCTAAATTTGGTGCACATACTATCTATCTTTTGTTAGAAAATAAAGAATCATTTGATAGTAAGAAATCTCAATTTGGAGCCTTTAATCAAAAAGTAGCTTTTTGGACCCTTTAAGTAGGGGGGAAATGGTTATTTTGCCTAAAATTTAGGTTAAATATCAACTCTTAAAATACCCTTTGAAATCATTAAAATTAGTAATAGAACTGATTTATGATCAATTTAAGTCATCAATCCCTCAATTGGGATAATTTGTAAAATATCTCAATTTTAGGTTTGAACATCCCTAAGTAAGGTTAATATGCTTTACTTAGTTAAAATCCATCTCTAACCTCCCTAATTAAATAAAATTAGCAAGTGTGAAGAAATTCAATCATTTCTTAGAAATTTTCCAAGTTTTATCATTAGGAATTCTCACTTCACCTTAGGATCCTTCCTTAAGAATACGATTAAATATTAGATTTGATTTTATTCATTAAATAATGGGGTTATTCAATGAATGAATCCCTGATTTTATTAGTTCTAGATTTTACAACTTATTTAGATTATTTTATCTTTCAATATTAGATTTAGAATTGGAGATTCATCTTATTATGTCTGATTTGCTTAATAGGATTTACCTCAATCATTAGTTCACATTTAGATTTAACCTAGATCTTAAGTCTTACCCTTAGGATTATGTGATTAAGCCCAATCTTGTGGTGTTCAATCCATAATCTCTAGCTTGGTAGATTATGGACAAGCATTTAGTTTAGAATGTCTAAACTCATAAACTAGGTCATGATAATTTCTTATAGTCGACATTAATTTAATTATATTATGACCTAGTTAGTCCTAATATTTTATAACTTATAATGACATACTTCTAAGTTACACTTGATAATAGGAATTGGAGATCCTGAACTTGTGTAACTTGGAATAGTTAGAATGTTTAAATTAGACAATAAATGATATCACCATGTATAGTAGAGTCCCTTGCTTACTACTTGATTTTGTGTTACGCATTCCTTGGACTTTGTGCTTATTTTTCTTTGAACATGTTATATAAGAAAAATATTGTTGCATGAAAAATAAAAACTTAGAATATTAAGATATCATTCGCATTTGGGTTTAGTACATGGTGGATTATGGTGCATATTACTCCAATGGACAGGGGTAAGGAGAGATCAGGATGCTTAATATCACTCATTGAGGAGAGTGTGTTAAGCTTAGGACCCATTAAGTCTTGCAGATGTGCTTGACTCCTCAATTGTTTCTAAAATTAATCATAGAAATAAAAGTAAAATAACTAAAAGATATTTACATAGTATTATCTATCTCTTCAGTCATATTGTATTATATTGTGATATTATGTCCACCCTAGCCCATAAGGGAATATTTTGGGCCAGATTGACCAATTCTTTCTGATATGATAGTTTGCACATTCTTTACAGTTTTTCAGCTTACTGTTTATTATGTTGTTGATGCATTTTATTTCGGTTAGCTGTATTTTTTCTATGTTATCCTACCCGCTTACTTGAGTAGATGCATATTTAGGATGCTAGACTTTATTGCTTATTATATGTACCATTTTCAGATTTATATTTTAAATTAGCATATGCCATATGATTATCAACATGTTTAGGTTAAACTTTTCTTTTTAGTATTTTTACTCATTGTATTATATATGTATGCCCTACCTTGTATAGTTTACTTGAGGTGTGCTTTTGCCTCAATTCTTGCTTAGTTAGAAATATTATATTTATAACTTATCCTCATCCTATTGTATGCTTAATTGCTCCCATGTTAGATAGATGTTTCATTTGGTTTAGAGTAAAATGGTCATATTAATGAATGCTTAATAAATTACTTGCCTAAAATGTACGTAGACAATTTATCTAATAAGATTTTTCTTTTATTGGCTGGGGCCCTGGCATTGTGAAACCGACAATGTCAGATCCTGTTCAGTTTGAGGAGCCAGTGCCTGAGGAAGAGCCTTAATTAGAGGAGGTGCAGCAGCCTGGTGCAGAAGACCTCTAGTTGCCTTTTTATTCATTATGAGGACAAGTGATATAATTATTTTCAGTCTTTTAAACTTTAATTAAATGATGTAATAATACAGGTAATCATGACTGTGTTTACTTTCTACACATTATTATTTTCTGAGCTATTTCAATTTATTTCATGGTTGATGTATGGTGAATGGATGTAATCCTTACTTCTTATTGCTTCTGCACTCTATATGAATATATAGATTTAGTGACTGATTTTTATAAATATTCTATACACATCCTTCCCCTATTATTGGATTGTGAATCTTACATAATCAAATGATAAGTGAGGGATTTGCCAGAGTGACACTCCACTCCTTAGCCTAATGATTGCGGACCTAGGGAGCGGGGCGCCACAGTTGGTATCAGAGAATTCCATAAGATGTCAGATTGGAAATTATATTCCACTCTACCAAATGGATGATTCTTCTACCAATCAATCATTAACTAAATACTAGAGTTATATCCAAAGCACCATAATCATGAGCTCAGAATAATAAGAGTATAAAATGGAAAATACATTCATAAGTAATAGAACTTAAGTAAGAATAAACTTAAGTATAAAGTGTAGCTAACTAATTCAAATTAAACCTTCATGAGATTTACAAGAATAAGAACTTGAGATGTTAGGACTTAACTTCTGTATTAAGACGTATAAATCCCTATAGGATTACAAACCAATAATTAGGTCTTAAATCACTCTTAAGTAGTTACCTTCCACTTTTTAAATTTTGTCTCCCTAAGGATAATAACAGCACAACTACCTTTAACAATCACTAAAGCTAATGATATTTCCCTTAGGAGTCTAAAATATACATTGTCCCCAAGATAAGTTGGAGTGCATCCTGGACGTTCATCTTTCACTCCCCTTGCTTTCCATAGTTTCTCTGGAGATATTAACACTCTAGGTAAAGCTGCTAAGAGCCTTAGTATATAGTGATCTAAAGTAAAAGAGATATCATGTTATAATCTTCTACTTTCTGGATTTCTGAAGATGTATTGTCCTTAACTCAGATTCTAGCAAATCAAAGTCATGAATCCCGGACAGAGCCCTTCTCCTACTCCCTCCAACACTTCATCCAGCGAGGTAAGTGCCTTGCTAGAAGCGGTCAAAATAATTGTGGAATCCCACCAAAAATAAGCAAAATCTAGCCAGAGACAGACTAAGAAGGTTGCAGATGCTCAGGCCAAGCAGACCGCGAGAATGGAACAATTGCTGGTAGCTCAGACAAGCCAAAACTGCACCGTGGCAGAAGTTTCCCCAACATTACAATACTCTCATCAGCATCACATATAGTCCACATAAGGACTGCTGCACAGCTTCCTCTTCTTGAGACCCCCCACCTTCAATAGGAGTCTCTCTGCAGTTGACACCGCCACCTGGATAAAAATGGTGGAAAAGAACCTGACAAGCATCAAGTGCCCTGACTCAGAGGTGGTCTGTATTACTACCCACCTCCTACAAGATGAGGTCGAATACTGGTGGGACACCACCCATAGCATACAGTTTGTCTAGGTACCACTAGAGGACATTACATGGGATGAATTCATTGAGGCCTTCCAAGCTCGATTTATCCCTCTATCCACCAAACACCGCTTAGGAGACATGTTCCTGAAATTATAGGGTGACCGATCTGTATCTGCATACGAAGCAGAATTTTTTCATCTTGCAAGATTCTCTACCAGCTTAATCCCTACTGAGTCAGACCGCTGCCACCGATTTCAGAGCAATTTGCAACCCTCCATCAGGAGCCAAGTGATCCCTCTACGCATAACAGACTTTGCAGAGCTACTTGAAACTACCAAGGTAGTAGAGCAAGACCAGACTAGGGAAGGACCTAAGAGGAGTATCAGGTTCACTTCATTACAGCCAAATCCTCCCAAATGAGCCAGGGTATATCAACTTGAGGCTGAAGCTCCCCTGCCGATCCATTCAATGGTTGCACAAAACCACACCCGTATGGTCAGTGTTACCATGGGAATCTTGTTTGCTTCACTTACGAACAGCCAGGCCACGGATTCTATCACTGTACAACTATGGAAACGATTGATGGTGATCAAATCGCCGCTCCAAGTGCCGCCAAGTCTTTGACTTGTTTCAGAAGTCTGTGACAGCTCGTCCATCACCACCTTTTACTTTAGCTGTGAGGCGTGAAACAGCTAATGTCCCTCGCTCAAATGTACCTCAGCCACCTCCACGGCATACCTATAATAACAGGCCTACTAGCCTTGCACGTGTATACACCCTCACACCAGTTGAGGCCGCTGAAGACAATCATGTGGTATCAGGTACATGCTCTTAAACCCCTATTATTTCCATAGCTAATATTTGCTTAATATAGTTAGTAATTACTACATCTATAATTAGGTTCAATATACATAAATGACAAATCCTGTAACATCCTATTCGACATTGGGGCTAGTCATTCCTTTGTGCCTGAAGGTTGGGCAAAGTCACTTAACCTACCCTTGTATCGCCTAGCAAATCCTCTTAATGTTGGGTTACCTTATGGAGCCCAAATGCCAACTCGCCAGTTTTGTAAAGTACCAATCCCCATTGAAAATAAGAGGTATGAAGCCAAGTTAGTAGTTCTCCCAATAGCTAATTTTGATGTAATATTAGGCATCAATTGGCTAAGCCAACATAATACCACTATCAACTGTACAAAGATGAAGATCACCTTGGGTAGTGGTAGTAAGGCCAGATCCTTCATTGGTAATCTTAGTACTTGAGCCTCGCTAATCAATGATATAAAAGCAAAAAGGTTGTGATGCCTTCCTAGTAATAATATTAGGAGAAAAGAAAGAAGGTGTTTCCTTATTCGAGAACCTCGTCATTTGCGAGTTCATCATCATCTTTCCAGAAGATATACCTGGTCTTCCTCCTACACGGGAAGTAGAATTTGCAATTGACATTGTTCCAAGAATGCAGCCCATCTCTACAGCTCCTTATCGAATGGTGCCTAAGGAATTACAAGAACTGAACAAGCAACTGCTGGAACTATTGGAGAAAAGTCTTATCAGACCTAATTCATCCCCATGGGGAGCGCCAATTCTATTTGTAAGGAAGAAAGATGGATCAATGCGAATGTGTATCGACTATAGAGAGCTAAATAAAGTAATAGTAAAGAATAAGTACCCATTGCCCTGTATCAATGATCTGTTTGATCAATTAGCAGGAGCAAAAGTGTTCTAAAAAATTGATCTACGATCAGGGTACCATCAGCTGCAAGTAAAGGATTCAGATATAGTGAAGACTGCTTTCAGAACTAGATATAGCCACTATGAGTTTCTAGTGATGTCGTTTAGATTACCAAACGCGCCTTCCATCTTTATGGACCTAATGCAGCGCATCTTGAAACCATACATTGACAAATCTGTCATCGTGTTCATAGATGATATTCTAATATATTTTAAGATGAAAAAGGAGCACGAAGGTCATCTCAGGGCAGTATTGAAAGAACTAAGAAGCCACCACTATATACCAAGTATTCGAAGTGCGAATTTTGGCTTGAATCTGTCGCCTTCCTAGGCCACGTAGTAGATGCTCAAGGGATCATAGTCGATCAGAATAAGGTTAGCGCAATCCAAGAATGGGAACAACCCAAGTCAGTGATAGAAATCAGAAGCTTCTTGAGTTTGGTCGGTTATTACAGAAAGTTTGTGAAAACCTTTTCTCAAATAGCCTCTCCACTCACCAAACTCACCCAGAAGGCTATACCCTTTGAATAGTCGCCAGCTTGTGAAGCAGCATCCCAAGCACTAAAAGATGTGCTTACCTTTGCCCCCATTATAGCTCTTCCTAAGGAAGAAGTGAACTATCAAGTTTATACTAACACATCTAGTATAGGATTAGGTGTCGTACTAATGCAAGACAGGAAGGTCATAGCATATGCTTCCCGTCAGCTGAAGACACGTGAAAGAAATTACATCGTTCATGATCTCAAAGTAGCTGATGTAGTGTTCACTTTAAAGATATAACGTCACTATCTATATGGAATTCAGTGCTCGATTGTCACATATCATCAGAGTTTGAAGTATATATTCACTCACTCAAAGGGAGTTGAACTGCTGACAACGAAGGTGGTTAAAACTGATTAGTGACTACAACCTAGACATCCAATACCATCTAGGAAAGGTGGATATCATAGCTGATGCGCTTAGCCATCATGCAACTCTCAATGCTCTTATCTCTATGAGTCCTCTTGAAGAAAAATTCTGTAAAATGAATTTTAAGTTAGCGCATAGCGACCATGTGATTACAATGCTCTCAATGATTAATATGGAACCCATATTCCACAGAGACGTATCTATTACTCAAATAAAAGATGATGAGTACATAAATTTTAAACAAGCCATCGAAAGTGGTCATCGTGCCAACATTTGATTCCATAAAGGTGCATCTATCAAGGAGATTGCTTATGGATCCCTAAGTTCATACATCAGGAGGTGCTGATCGAAAGCCATAACTCCGGATACTAGATCCATCCTAGAAGCTCAAAGATGTCTCAAGACTTGAAGCAATCCTTCTGGTGGCCAGGAATGAAGAAAAGTGTGGCTGAATTTATTACAAAGTGCCACGCTTGTAGTCTGGTTAAGGCAGAACACCAAAGACCTGATGGTCTACTTCATCCACTAGAGATCCCTGAATGGAAATAGATAGATATATCTGTGGATTTTGTGATGGGATTGCCTCGTGCAAGGTCTGGAGCATATGCAATTTTGGTTATAGTGTACCAATTAACCAAATCTGCTCATTTCATTCCCATTCGGCAAATAGACTCGGTTGAGAAACTCGCCAAGCTGTATATCAAAGAGATAATCAGGTTGCTTGGAATTCCCAAATCCATTGTATCTGATAGAGACAACTGATTCACTTTGAAATTCTGGCACACTGTACATCAAGATCTAGGCACAACCCTAACATTGAGTACAGCCTTTCATCTACAAATAGATGGTCAGACAGAATGAGTAAATCAGGTTCTCGAAGATCTGCTTAGACAATTTATCCTAGATTTTGCTAGATCTTGGGAAGATCACCTCCCACTTGTGGAGTTTGCTTACAATAATAGTTTTCAAGCCAGTATAAAGATGGCTCCATATGAAGCCTTGTAGGGCAAGAAGTATAGTACTCCATTGGCATGGTCAGAAACAAGTAGTGTTTAGCTATACGGATCTAAGTTAGTAGAAGAGACAAAGAAGAAAGTTCAGTTGATTCAATAGCGAATTCGTGCAGCCCAAGACCTCCAGAGTAAATACCACAATATGAACCATCGCCCACTATAATTTAAAGTTGGAGACTTCACATACCTAAAAGTCAGTCCAATGAAAGGAGTCTTTAGATTTAGCATAGCTGGAAAACTCAGTCCCCGCTATGTGGGTCCGTTTGAGGTAGCAACCAAAATAGGTTCTTTCGCCTACAGAATAAATCTTCTAGGCAACTTTGCAGCAGTCTATAATGTAATCCATATATCATCACTAAGAAAATGTCACAGAGATCCATCTCACCTCGTGCAACTCCCAGAAATTCAGATCCAACCTGATCTGTCATATGCCGAGGAACCAATTCGAATTTTGGCCCATGATTGCAAACAGCTTAGAAGTTGTACTATCAAAATAATCAAAGTACAATGGAGGAATTGTTCTCGAAATAAAGCCACTTGGGAGAAGGAAGCCGATATGCGAGTTAAATATCCTAGACCCTTCAAAAATCTAGGTATTCCTTCTTAGCATTCTAAACTTCAAATTAAATTTATTTTTGTATTCTTGCCTTTTCTTTTCACTTGAGTGATATTGAAGACGACATCATATTTTTAAGTGGGGGAGGAAAAGGAAGCTGTGAAATGAGAACAACATGAGCAGCAATGGCTAGTACTGAATGATCGGACATAATCTTCTGCATTGCAAGTGCTTGTTGAGCCTGATTCTCCAACAAGGTTACCACCATTGCTCGCAGATGAGCTACTTCATAAGAAGAACTACTTGAAGCGACAGTATTCTTGATAAGGGTAACAGCATGAGGTGATCTAGAAATCATTCTGGATTGAGGACTACAAAGCTAGATTTCAAAATTATTTTAAGGAAGACAGTGACTTAATTTATAATAGATGCTAAAAATTCTCATTACCCTTAGAAATGAGGAATTACATAAGGTTCAGAAAAATGCCAAAAATCACCATACTACTAAAATCATTTAAGTAACAAGAAGTGACAATTAATCTAACTAACACTCAGACATCCTTAATGTACTCAGTCCTAAATACAACACAAAAATCTTCAAAGGTCACTTCCTGATGCTTTCTCTTGCATTTCTGTTCGAGCATCTTGATGGTATCGTACCACCAGACTCCCGCATAGTCTTGCCTCTTATCCATCACTATGTCAACCAAGAGGGACTCTGGACACTCTATGTGTCTCAGGACTAACTCTGCTCACCTCAACCATTCCTGTGTGTAGATAGGAAAGTTAAGCCCTCGGTACACCGTTTGATGTAGAAGTTTGTCCAAGACTAGGGTTCCTTTTGTTTAAACTCCTTTGATCTGCCATTTTCTCTCTTGTCTCCATTTGAAACTATAGCTCCAAGCCAACTCAAAGGCATATAGATAATAGTCCAAGTCAGACTCTTCATGATCCATTTAATCTTAATAGTAGAATGTACTGGTTTTTGTTAACTAGAGATGACTAGATTTTTAGGATATGAGTATTTTCATTCTACATTTTTAAGAGAGTTACCGATAGTACTATATTATGGATGTTATATCTTGATGTTTGTACTTCAGAAGAATGGTCCATTAGGTAGAAAGGAATCACAGATCCCATTCTAACACTTTATGGTATTCTCTGATACCAATTGTGGGGCTGCGTACCGTCCACGGCCATACTAATACTGATATTAGCATAAACACGGGGAGTACAATGCTCCAACTATGGCAAATTCCCAACTCAAGTAGAGTTAGGTAAGACCCAACCCGCCTTAAGCCAAGGACTTGTCACCTGTAACTGTAAACATACATCAATATATCAAAGTAGTGGTAGTAGGAAACAGTATAGTATAACATCCACATCACAGCATAGTATAAAAGAGAAGGAAATAATAACTCAGTTCAAAGTGTAGAAAGTAAATAGATCCAGAATTTAATTATTACAGACTGAATTAAAAGAAAGAAAAGATCTCTCAAGCTCACTGCAAAAAAAGGAAAATAAAATCTAACTAAACGGCAGTAGGAAGATCCTTCTTCTGCACTGGCTCCTCTCCTACAGAACCAATAATGAACAGCTCCAAAACTAACATTTGTCGGTATCACAAATGCTACGGCCCCATCCAACAAAATAAAAAGGTTACAGTTAGATAAATTGTCTAAGTACATTTTAGGCTATTTAAGTGAATTGAATATTTAAGGATACCACACTAACTACTTTAAACATGCAAGCAATATAGGGTGTATCAGGTTATAAAGAAAAGGATAGATATAAACTATTCATTTATAACTAAACAACATGTATGTAACATACATACAAAGCATGAAACTAAGCAAGGTGAGGCTAAAGAGTAAAAATATCTGTAAGTACTGAAATGAATTAATTCTAACATGCTTATGATCACATGAAGACACACTAAGTTTATAAATGTAAACTGTACTGAAAAGTGCTAAAATAAACATACAAAACTAGCATCCTAAATATGCCAATACTTAATAACTACTCAATAATAACATATATACAAGCATGCAGATTTAATATATAAAAGGCCACTAAAGCATGCGGCAAAATAAGCTATGAGCATAAATAAGCTAAAAAGTAAAGCCACTGAGACATATAGCAAAACGATTGAAAGCACCAAAAAGTAAGGCCACTAAAATATATGGCAAAACAAAACAAAGCACAGAAATTGAACTGAAGTAAAAGTATGCCTAAAATATAGAACTACCATAACAGAAACAGGCCAAACAGGGCCTCTGAACTGAGAGTTCCACATGTGTCCATCCTAGGCATCATCAGAGCTAGGTCCGAGTTGAACTTATAGAATAAGACATGTATCCATCCTAGCCAAGTACTGGACTAGGTCTGAGTCTATTTTATAACAAAACTAGAATTGAGGAGACAAACTAAGCTAGGACATACCCTACTGGATGGAATGCATTGAAATAACTGAGTGAATATTATACTTTGCAAATACTAACTTAGGATGTTTTTTCTATATCCTAAGTTCTCCTATTATGCTCAAGGAACAAGGCTCAATATCCAAGATGTGTAGAGCAATCAAATTCAAATTAAGTAAGAGACTCAATTAAACTTATGTGATATCTATTGTTATCTAAATTATCCAAATCTAACTTTCTGAGAAGATACAAGTTTAGGATCTCCAATATTCGGCTATCGAGTGTAGTCTCAGATTGACGACCTGAATGTTAGCATTAGAACTTAACAAGTTCTAATTTATAATCAAATGATGACTATGATAGTTGAAGTAAGTAAATTAATGACCTAATTATTATTATTATACTCACTTAACCCAAATTTTGACCAAGTAAATCAAGATTGAGGATTCTGGACATGAACTCCACATATGGGGTTCAAGTCCTGAATCCAAGGTGATATCCTAAAGAGGATCTAGGGTTCACACTCAAACATAGTCTAAAGGTGCAAAATCATATAAGCTGAAGGATTTAAAAACTAAGATCTTAATAAAAGTTATTCTAGTATTATAAGATAAAATAATCATTTAAGAACTAAGAATCTAAGATCTATATTTAATCTTTAGAATAATTCTATTATGCTATAGATTGAATAAATCTTACACCCACAAGGAGGTTTCAAAAGAATTAAATAATTAATCACTTAAGGAATTCCAAAGAAGATGATTCAATTCAATTAGATGATCTGAAGTCTAGGATCTAAGATTTGATCACTTTAGATTTAGGCTAAAAATTAGACTTAGGATTTTACAAGAATACTTCTTTTAGGATTTCTAGCTTATAAATCAACTTAATAAGGTGATTAAACTGAAGATTTAGTGTTAAAGCTAATTAGGTTTACTCCCTTAAGGAAGTGGTTTTGGTACTCTTAAGATCTTAAGATCTTAATAAGAACTAATTTAAGATTTCTTCACTTAACTTCACTCTTATTAACATGAGATTTCAGAAAGGTACTAGTGAGTTAGTTAAAGATACTCTACTAGAATTTTCAAGGCTTAAGGGTTACTTAAATCTATTTTCATCAAAATGACCAAAATACCCCTCTTAAGGCTAAAAATGATTTTAAGATTTAATCCTCTAAATTGATCCAAGTCTATTTTAATGAACTTCATATTGATTAATGAAGTGGATAAGACACTTAACTTAGAATTTGATAGCATTATTAGCTTAATTCTCATTAATCACACCTTATGGCCAATTAAAGTGATTAAGTGAATTAAAACATGCTAGGAAGATCCAAATACATTTATAGTCTCTACTATACTTAATAAAACATTAGGAACTAGATTTACCAAAATCAGGGGTTAATCTAAGGCTTAATTCACTAATCATATATTAGGGAAATTAAGAGTTATTAGCCATTTTAGTGTTCTTAAATTATCTTTAATGGCTTAAATATGTATTTTATGGTCTTATGAGCAATTAGAGACCTTAATCAATATTTTTAGGCATTTAATGAATTAATTATGAATTAAATGAAAACAAGGAAAGGTTAGGCAATTATTTAAAATCTAACTATTAGATCCTTAATTTTATTTTATATTATTATTCCTTACATTTTTTTGATTAAAATAGTATATTGGATCATACCATTTGGATAAGTATAACTAAAGTTATTTAAATAACTTAATATGTATTTTTATTTAAATTAAAACTAAAGGGAATGCACTTATCAATAATTTATCATAAGGAAATTAATTCCAATATTCCTTGAATAATCGCAGCCCAAATCAAAATCGCGCAGGTCAAGAGAGGCCCGACCGAATGCACCAATGTGTCGTCCCCGATACCTCTCCTTCGTTGACAGTCGCGAGGAGGGGAACTTGGACCACCGAATTCACCACCGCTAAGCCATGCCACAATCAGTATTTAATCACCACACCTTCAGGAGGTCAAGGCGTGTCGATTGAACTTGGAAACCCTAACTGGGAAGGACTGGAACGCTGGATGGCTACTCCACCGAAGCTTCCAATTTCAGATGATTAGGGTTCACTATGAGGGGATAATTGGAACAGCCTAAGGCTGTTACCCAGCTTAATTTAAGCATAATCATATTCTTATTATCATTCCATTAAATTCATCTAGCCATTAGAACCAAACCCTGAAGGTTTGGAGCAATTCGGAGCTCAATCGATTATTTTAGAATATTTTAATATTTAATTAATTAGAAAATTGAGGTATTCATTTTGATCTCGAAATTAAAATTTGACTTCTCCGTTGCGATCGTCACCCCCAAATTAGTTAGGGGTGATGTTTTGGATGCGTTTGGAAGTCGTCGAATTTTCGTGAATATTTTAATATAATTAAATATCCCAAAAATTAGCATAATTAAATAATCATCGGAATCAAATTCTGACTTCGCCGTTGGATTCCTCACCCCCAAATTAGCTGGGGGTAAATTTTAGGGAATTTTTGGAGTGCGTTTCAAAAATCTGAATTTTTAAATAATCAAAGAAAATAAATAAGGGATTATCTAGTTCTAAATTTGCAATTTCCCCTAATTTTCTAATGCATCTTATCAGCTCCTCTTACATTTTTGGCTGGCCATCCCATCCCCCTCCTCTTAGCCATGCCTCAATGCCCCTAAGACCATGATGGTTCCCCTAGCTCCCTAGCTCATGATGAAGCCTCCATCTCCTACCTCTCCTTTAAGAAGGAATCTCAACCTCTTCTCTTTGGCTTGCTAAAAGTTTCTCATCTCCACCTCCATTGCTTGATACACTTGTGTTGAAGAAGAAGAAGTTCAGTTCACCTCTAAGGCTTTGGAGAAAGACAAAAGTTCTCTCTTCCTCCACCCCTTGCAAGGTCTAAAGGCGCCCCTTTACCCCTCTCTTTTGTCTTCTTTATATAGCTACAATGCTTGAATACATATCTAGACATCCATGTTTAAGTATGCAAGCCATTATAGCTCTCCAAGAGATTAAATTTAATGCTCTACTTTTCTTGCATTCTGTATACTCTGTCATTTATCCACATTTTTCATAATGTTATTATGTTTTGTATGTGCCAATTTTGGTGTCGATGGAAAGGTATCGGAAAGACCTTTCCATCGATATATGGCACCGCTCAAGGAATACTATAGATTGAGAGTATTTGAGCTCGAAAGTAGGCTTTCTAGGTTTCATCCTGGCTAAATTGTCGTCTGGCACTGCAGCGCCCGATTTTGCAAAATAGGCAGCTGCAGCACTCTACAGCGCGCTGCAGCGGCATTTCAGAAAAATTTAAATAAATCAGTTAAATTAAATTAATTAAACAGTAAAATTCGCAAAATGGACCACTAGTCTAGTACGGTTGAGTTATGTTCACTGGCTAGAAGGACATTTGCATGCAGTTTCTACGCGGTAAAAGATCTTTCATAGGAATATATTATAGATAGAGCTTCGATAATTTGGGCTTCCTTGCATCCATCCAAGGCAAGGGAAACAAGAAGTAGTTCAGGCGGGGAGCCACCGGAGGTGGAGAAAAAACTACTTCAGAACTGCCATTCGACTAGCTCAATCTTTCTCTTTATTAGGTAGGCTCACATCCTGACTTTCAAGGAATTCACTCTTTCATAGCCTTCTTATCTTATAGATATAAATAGAGCCTAACTGCCACTCTTTCTGGTTCCATTCAACTGCCCCTTCACAGCGGGCTGTAGCGGAAATTTTTCATGAAAAACTTTAGGAAATGTCAAAATAAATTAATGGAATAATAATTTTACAAATTGAACCGCTGCCACACGAAAAGCACTACCGCGCGCTGCCGCGCAAAAAGCGCTACAGCAGGCGCTATAGCGCGCTGCAGCGCTTGAAATTGCAAAATGCCCAGAATTTTTTAAAAATTATCCAATTTTGGCTGAAATTGCCAAAACTTCACTGTTTTGGTTTTTTAAGGTTCCTAGGACCATAGTAGAACTGAATTATATCAAATGTGAACCTATTTTTACTAAAATTGAACATTGCATAAAATTTTATATGAAAAATAAGTATGAAACCTTGTCATTTTTAATAAGTGCTCAAAAATTACTTTGTACCTAAAATGTATTGTGCAAATTGCTAGGTAGCTTAGAATTTTAGTGCCAACAATAATCTAAAATAATATTTAGATTTTGAACCATAAAAAATTAGAAAATGACCAAAATACCCTTAACCATAATTAGGTCATAACTTGACTAATTGAAGTCCATCTTGGGTCTACTCCCAGTTAAAGTACTCAGTGTAATATAGGGAAGCTACAGTCACTAAATTTGCCAAAATTGGACACAAATTAAAAGAGTTAGCTTTTTGACCCCTCTTAACTTAAAAATTACAAATTTACCCTTAAAAATTCAAATGCCTATAATTAATTCATTAGACCTCAGAATTTAGTGTTCTTGGACTTTATGGAATCCATGAATAATATCCAACAGTAAACTGCATGAAAATTTAGGTTTCATTAAGTGTAAATAATAAAATTGCCCCTTAGGTCAAAAACTTTAGTTTGGACCTATATAACCCATTTTATGTCCAAATTAAGCAATATCTTCAAGTTAGACAAATTATTTAGTACCAAGAAACTTCAATTTGGACCCTTAAATCAAAAGTTGACTTTTTGGACCCTTAGTTAAGGGCAAAATAATCATTTTGCCCAAAATTTAGGTTAAGCATCATCAACCTCTAAATTATGTTTTAAATTACTAAAATCAGTATTAGAACTATATTAGAGTCATCTAAGTAAGAAAAATTAACTATTATGTCAACTCATCAAAATTCCTCAAAAATTTTCTAAGTTTTTTCTTAGGATTTTTTCACCTCACATTAGAACCATTCTTGAGACTAAGACTAGCTCATATGTTAGATTTCATTTAGGGGATAAGTGGGTTATCCAATGAATGAATCCTTATTTTTATTAGTTTCTAGACTCTTACAATTTATTTGAATTATTTTGTCTTTCAACATTAGATTTAGGATAGGAGATTCATCCTATTAAGATTAATTTGCTTAATAGAATCTACCTTAATAATAGATCACTTTTAAACTGAAACCTAGATCTTATGTCTTATCCCTTAGATTATGTGATTAAGCCCAATCTCATGGTATTTAATCCATAGTCTGTAGTTTAGTAGATCTTGATTAGATCTTAGATAGAACATTTAAACTCATTAAACTATGACATATGATTCATTGATTGAACTTGTAGTCGTGTTTGATTGAACTAGATTAGAACCTGATCAATTCTAATCCTTTTAACTTATAAGGTCATGCTTCTAAGTTATACTCGATAGTAGAAATTGGAGATTCTGAACTTGTGTAACTTAGAATAGTTAGAATGGTTAAATTAGATAACAACAGTGTCACCATGTATAGAAGAGTCCCTTGCTTACTTGAATTAATTTTTGTTACTATGCATTCCTTATTCATATCATATAAGAGAACTTTGTGCATGAAATGAAAACTTAGAATAATTAGGATAATAGTTGCCTTTAGGTTCAGTATATTTAGTAGATTCGAGTGCACATTTACCCTAATGGATAGGGGTAATGAGTAATAATGATGCTTAATAATACTCATTGAGGAGTGTGTGTTAAGCTTGGAACCTGTATAGTCTTGTATATGTGCTTAACTCCTCAACTATTTTTGGACGTGTCCACAGAAACAAAGTAAAATAACTAAAAGATTCTGCATTTATATTTACTGCCTCCTCAGTCTTGCTGCTGGATTCTATTTGCCCTAGCCCAGAAAGGCTATGGGAATTTCTGTCTGCCCAAGCCCAGAAAGGCTTTAGGGATTTCACCGGCCTGATGACCAACTTTCTGATATGGCAGTCTTTACATACCTATTTCAGTTTTAGCTTACTGTGTACTGTATTTTGATGCATATTTTAGTCAGCTATGTTTCTTTACTTAGACTTTGCTGCTTACTATATATACCATGTTTAGATTTTTGTTATTTAATTTGCATATGTTATATGATCATCAGCATATTTAGGGTTAGAGTTTACTTTCAGTACTTTTACTTACTGTACTATATATGTATTGCCCACTCCTTGCTTAGTTGTCAAGGTGTGATTTTGCCTAATTTGTTGTTTAGTTATAAATTTTATATTTATAACTATCCTTATTTCTGATTACGCTTACTGCTCCTACTGCTTAGTTACTTTTTGTTGTGTTTAAGTATAAAAATGGTGACATTAATAACACATGTAAAATATTCAGCCTAAAATATACTTAGATAATTATCTAATAAGATTTTTCTTTTAATGGCTGGGGCCCTGGCATTATGAAACCAATAATGTCAGATTCAGATAGGTTTGAGGAGCTAGGTGCTCAAGCAGAGGTGCCTTACTTAGAGGAGGAGCTTCAACCAGGAGAGCCAGATATTGCTTAGTTCCTTTTAGCCGCTTGTGAGGATGAGTGATTTATCTTTCAGTCTTTTAAACTATTTAAATATTGTAATAATATAGGTACTGTGACTATGATTTAATTTATGCACTTTATTATTTTCTAAGCTATCTTATTACTATTTCTTATGTGATGCATGATGAATGGATGTACTATTTACTTCATTTAGCTTTTGCACTCTGCTTGTATGTCAAATTTAGTGACTGATACTCTCAGATGTTCTGTGCACGTCCTTCCCTTATTAGTGAATTGTGGATCTACCTAATCTAATGATAAGAGAGGGATTTGCACAAGTGACCCTTCACTCCTTAGCTTAATGATTGTGGGCTTAGGGAGCGGGGTGCCACAATAATTCTCCTCATAGAGGCCACTAAACGGATGGGGCTTGATTCTTACACCATCAGTGAGGTGAGGCAAGTCAAACCCCCAAGATTTCACAGCCTAGGGTGCAGCCAATCACTGGGTCCTTAGTCCAACCTAGTCATGGCTCGGCTACTAGCTCGATCAATCGATACAATCGATCAGAGCTAGCTCAATCCTGATGACAATTAGAATAGGTTCCCTAGGAGGCTAAGGTAAGCTAGGCGACATCCAAAGGCTCATCCAGAAACTTAAATAGAAAACTAAACTTATGGAATTTAGTGGAAGAGGCTGTACCTGAAGACGGAGTTGGAGGCATGACCAAGAAGAATTGAGAGGCTTTTGAGCTCACCCAGCAGCAGGCACAGGTTCGCAGGGAGTCTGAACGCTAGACGGACCCTCTATCAGCGGTACACAGCTACAGGAATGCTAGGATTCTCCGAGAGAGATGGGAGCTCTAGGGGATTCAATTGGGAGGATTAAGAGGTCACATAGAGCAAAGGGATTCACTGTAATGCTCTCAGGGTATTTATAGAAGATAAGGAGCACTTGGGGTGGGTTCCAGAGCTCGAGCTTCATGACATTGGCTCTAACCGAGGGTAGAGCTCAGCTCAATGGCTAGGGGTAATCCTAGGAGACTACTACCAGTAGAAGGTTGCGCCGAGGGTAGAAGAGGAAGAATGGGTTCTTTCTTGTACTGCCATGAGGGCTGAGAGGGATCGAGCTATCGAGAGGTAGACGAAGATCCACAATGCACAGGCTGTTGGGAGTCGTCTAATCACCGAGCCATTGGGATTGGAAGGCTGCAATGCACTACTTAAATAATTAGCCACAGATCAAAAATCAGCTATCGGATGCACTCGATCAATCTAACGCTAAGGATTTAATCACGGCGCAGGTGATACGAGCCATTGGATTGTTGGCGTTAAGATGCGTGCTAGTGTATCCAATGGAAGGAGAAAGTGCTCTGCTGTTGTGACCCCACAGCGGATCTGCGCGATCCCGACAGTAGATCTCGTATAAATAAATTTTAATTAATATTATTCATTTAAATAACTAAATTAATAATTCTAAAATTCTTAAATCCACTTTAGGCTTAAATGAGCTCCAAAAATTTCCAAAATTTCATCCTTAGTTTATTGAGGCATGAGGAATTCAAAAATAAAATCAGATTTTAATTTGGAGATCAAATTAATTTAGGTATTTTTCAGGATCCAAAAATAGCCAAAATACTATAATTCTCAATTTAGCTCTGATTGATCCCAAACCTCTAGGATTAGGTTTAAATGACCCATTAAGTCTAATGAAAACAAAATTAGAACTTGGTTTAGCTTAATTAATATGGATTTAGCTATGGTAACAAATAATGTTATAGTGAACCTAGAGGTCTCGACATTAGTGCCATAGATACTTCAATCTTGGATACAATGGCTAGTTTAGCCAATTTGGTTGTTATTGTAGTTCTAATATATGCACATGTCCAATAATAAACATTTTCAATTTATTTAGTTCAGTTTTAGTATTTATGCAAGACTTTCAGTATTTTTTTTTAGTATTTTCAGCATGTTTAGCACTTACAGCATTTTCATTATTTTAGCTTTAATTTATTATGTAAGCATGTTAGGATGTTAGATTTATTTTAGTTCTGTTATATTTCATTTTATTTGAAAATCAACATGTGTAGAGTTGATCATATTTACTTAGAATATTTCTTGTACTTCGTAGCTTCTTATACATATTCATTACTTAATCTATCAGCAGCTTTGGGTTGAGGTATGTGCTTACCTCACATTTTTCTTAAGTTATAATTATCACTTTCTTTTATTGCTTTATTGCTCCTAAAATGCTTATGTTATTTGTAATATCATTAAATACATGAACAATTAATAGCCTAAATTGTACTTAGATGATTTGTCTAACTAGTATTTTCTCTTTTGGTCTAAGGCCCTAGCATTGTGAAACTGATAATATCAATTTTGGAGCATTTTGAGAAGTTAGCACCTGTGGAGGAGCAATTATAGTAAGGAAAGCACCTTGGAGCTGAGGAGTCTTAATTTAGGCTGCTTACTTTTATTTAAGTGAGGATGAGTGTCCTTTATTTTTGCTTTAAGCTTATTTAAAATATTGTAATAATACAAGTACTCATGGTATTTTTATTTACTACATACTTTATTCTAAGCTGCATATTTTCAAATTTTGCATTATGTTTTCAATGGATGTAAGCTTGTTATTTCCTTCTTCCACACTCTGATAATTATGTATGTTATTTAGTAAATTTTTCAGTTGTTATATAGTGCACATGTTTTCCTTATTAGTGGCTTGAGTTTATAACCTAATCTAATGATAAGTGAGGGATTTGCAAAGTGACAACCACCCCAACTTACTTGTCGGGGCACAGGTCGCCATAGATTATATCCTCAAACATTCATATAAGACATTGTGCATAAATAAAATATTCTTAATAAAGAATAGGGGTTTTCATTGGTGATGGCCAAGGGTAGACTTAGGGGGGATATAAGGAGATCACACATTCTCAGAGGATGAATGTGATTGTTTATTTTCTATTTGAGTCCCCATTTTTCTTACTAGTTAGGCAGACGTGCTTAACTCCTCGCTCATTCTATAATTTTCCTCGCAAAATGGAAAATTAAAATAACTTCAACAATTTGCATATTTGGGTCATCATAATCTTATTGATTATGTGTACTCATCATAGACTTTGAGCTATATTTACTTTTCATAGTTCTAGGCTATGTATTCTTATCCCAAGAGGCTATGGTTCTCTCTTACTTTCCTTACTCTGCACTTTTATTTTATGTATTGTGCTTTACTTACTTACAGTTACTTTCACATAGTGTATGTTATTTAATTACAATTTTTACTTCACTGCTTTCCTTTGCTTTACTTAGCATAATATTCATTGGACATATACATATTTGCATTTCATATTTTCATATGCACATTAGTAGTTTCTAGCCTTGTTAGGATACTTTTTCCCTAACTTATTATTACAGGCTAGAACAAACCTACTTGAGAGTTTTTACTCTTTTCTTATTTACTGTTCTTCCTTGCAATTACTTTTCCTCCTTACTTTCATGCTTTTCTGCTCTGATGTAGATTTTTAATTGTAAATTGCATATGTGATATACAAATAAACTTTAGAGTTGTGGAAGTCACATTCCCAGCCAGTTAAAGCTCCCCACTTAAGGCTTCTTATAGTTTTAAATGTGTCCTGATCGAGAAGAGATGTGGCGATCGAATGGAGGCGGTGACACCGTCTAGTGGTGCAAATATTGGTGGTGCAAGCTTAACCTTAGCATCCCTCTATCAGGAAGGTGATGGGAAGGAGGAGCACAGTATTGGGCCGGGTCAGCCCCGACCTGCTTCTTTTGATTAAGGGCTACGATAATTTATTGATTAATTGAAATAAATTTTCTTAAGAAAATTCATCAAATAAATTAAAACCTTATGATTCAATTAATATAAATCATTTCATTTAAATTAATTGAATAACTTGTTTAATTTAAATCCAAATGGTATGATCCAATATATAATTTTGATTAGAAAAATATAAGGAATAATAAACTGCAAGAATATTTTAATATTTGTGATTAGTTTTTGTAAAATTACTTAATTACTCTAAAAACTTGATTAGTGCTTATTAAGATAAATATTTATCTAAATGGCATGCTTATAGTCTTTATTTCTTCATCATGTTAATTAAAATTTAATTGCAATGTTAGAATTACTTTTCCATGGTTAATCTTGCTAATTTATTTGCTAATTACATGAAACTGTAATTAGTGAAGATTAGTCACATTTATTATCTAATTTTGATGATTTTGGTATCTATGAAATTCTTAGACAATAAGAAACTTATTAATAACCTTATACTTTAGTTTTAGAATGTCTGATTTCTAATTATTTATAATTAGCTTAAAACCCTAATTAGCCTTTGTTAAGTATACTAATTAAATAAATCATAGTTACTCCCTATTTATAGCCTTATTAAGTAATAAATATTGATTTACCAACCTATGATTTGTCACTTGATCATAATTTGGCATGTTACTCATCTCAATCTTAAGCTTTCATCTTCTTGACTTTCTCTTAAATAAGAGAACCAGCATGTATTGACCCTTAATGTATCTATACAAGATGTTTAATTTATCAAACAACCAAATCCTAAGTTCTTAATGATTTATCTCATGACTTGATTGATAGTTTGTAAGGATTAGGTATTAAGGAATTTACATCCTTGATTTTATTCTTTCATTCAATGATTTAACTTATGACTTGCATGAAATCCTAGTTAACTTGATTTTAATTCAATCATTAGAAGTTGTAAATTATGGATAGAATAGTTAAGAGCTTTAGAGATTCAAGAAATAAAGTTAAGTTAAAGGACAAATCAATGTATAAATAAGGATATGGTTAAGGTAAATCTTGAGGTAGGAATGTTTTACTAGTCACCTTTTATGGTACAATCTTAAATGCTCCATATTAATCTTAGAGATTGATCTTATGTTTTATGGTAGCAATAACCTAATGAAATATAGATTAAAATTATATGATTGTAATAGTTCACCCAATTTGGATAACTTAAATGTCACATTCTTGGAGCTATTTGATTTGAACCTACTATAATGGAGAATGGATTCTATAGCTTGAAATTCCTTGTTTACTAAAATAGTCTATTTAGAAGTGTAGTAATGTTAATAATAGTATTATCATATGATAAATTATAGTACATATCCATATAGTTGACTTTATTCAACAGGATATGGGATTGGTTGATTTGCCTTGTATAGAATTATAGAATTTTTGTCTTATCTTAGGTGATTATACAAGTACAATTTAATTCAAGATAAACAACCCAATCTTAAGGTATGTCACATGCAGGAGTTTGGACAACTTAGTTTAGGAGAATAAACTGTAAACGAATGTATGTCTCCTATCCTTGTGCGTGGGGATAAGTGCAGTTAAGCAATGTAAGTGTCCAAGATCACATATCTCGGACATACTAATCATGTAAATGTGCTCATGATATATGATAATGTAGGTTGGTATTTTTAGTACACTTCTAGATTTTAGTGGTTTAAGAACCTAAGCTATGAAACTCTTATGACTAGAATTATGAACATTATGGCGTGTAGCTCATTATGCATATTAAGAAAATAGCTTAAATAGTTAGATAACAAAAAGGGATGTGGTTTCTATTTTCTAGAATTAATCATTCTTATCTTTATTTTTATTAAGTTTTGGCATAACATAACCTGAATAAGCATAATGCATCAAGATAATTTGAGAATTATGGGATGCAATATGCATCAATGATGAGTAAGAACTACAGGATGCAACAAACATCAAGTCACTTAGGATTTTGGGATGCATTGTGGCATCAAAAGTCATATATATTTGTGGTATAACCTATGGCATATTCAGATGCATATACAGTCTCATATAGCATAGTTCAGCTTCTAGATTTTGTTCAGTTTACAATTTTTTTTCAGCTAATTTAATTTCAGTGTACTTACTTTGTTTCAGTATTATTCTAGTTTTCAATCTCAGTATCTGATTTTACAATATTGTTTGTCTTAGTTTTCTATTGTATCTTTCTATTTTACTGTTAAGTAAAATCCTTTAATGCAAGAAAATATTGTTTGTAGCCTAAAATATACTTAGACATATTGTTTAACTCAATATTTTTTATTTTTTGGCTGGGGGCCTGGCATGTGAAATCGACATGTTAGGCTTGGAGTAATTTGAGGAGCCATCTTAGGAGAAGATTTAGGAGCTTCAGGAGGAGGCAGAGGAGTAGTAGTTGTTGCAATGCTAATTTTATTTTTTTGCTATGAGATGAGAGATTTACTTACTGCTCTTTTATTTTAAACTCTAGTTTATAATAATTAAATCTGGATGTATTTTCTTTCTTTTCTGAGATGAATGCTTACTTAGCTTCTGTAATGAATGTTATGGATAGATGTTTAAACTCTTACACTATGTTTATATTTCTACTTATACATAGTATTATAATGTGATCATTGCATTTATGCAAAGCTCATTCATATAGTATGGCCATTTTCTATTTATTAACTTAAGGCCATTATGTATGAGTAATGTTAACTAATACATGAGATAAGGGTACTTCACTTATCTTAAAAATTAGTCCCAGTAGTTGTTGTCCGTATAGGAAAGGAGTAACTCAAGGGAACTCTTATTAATTAATCTTAGTGATGGGATGATAATAATTCATGATGGGTTGCTGCTTTCAAGTAATGACCAGTTTCATCTCTAATAGTATTCTATTGCGCATAGCAACGGGGCTAAACATTATAGATGAGCTATGGGATTGTTGGTACCCATATGTTCATCTTCATGAGGGGAGTATTTTGTTATTTGAATTAAGGACTGAGAAACTTTGGTAAAGTGGTAAGTTCAATTATAAATTAACCTTAGATTCTTATTGTTGGTACCCATATGTTCTGTGTTGTATTAAAAGGGAGTATTTGATGAATATTTAGTAATCCATCGGGTCCTAGTAGACCCACACTAACACACTTATTAAAAAATGAATATTCTAAATTTAAGTAAACAAACTATTTGGATCTTTAGGAAAATAATTTAAATATATATCTGATATAATTTGATGAATATAAATTCATATACATTAAATTTATATATCAAAAAGTTCAAAAAAATATGATGAACATTAGTTTGATATAAAAATAAACTTTAGATAAGTAGTTTTCTTAATCACTCCCTAATTAGTGTAAAGGGTGATTAGTGATATTTAGCACATTTAAATCTCAAAATTTTATGAATAAGATGTAAATGGACTCCTAATAAAATACAAAATTAGAATTTAATGGAATTGTAACATTTTCTTACCAAATTTGTCAAGGGCAAATTTGGGGTAACTAACATAATATTATATTATTCAAAAAGCATGAACATAATGCTATGGGTACCTGTAAGTTCTCTGATTAGCTTAGAGTGGCAAGCTCGATAATTTAAGCATATGTAAAACATTAAAATGCTAAGTTCATAGTTTTGTTAAGCTCTTAGAACTTGGATTAAACCTAGATTCAATTTTGAGACGAGCTGGATCTAGAGTTAGAATTTAAATAGAAACTCAAGAAGTGAAAATTTACATCACTCTTTAGCTCATAAAATCAGTATGAAGTTGAATAAGCTTCTAAGGAGGAAAAACAAAATATTTTGTACGCTCAACAATAAAAAATTAGTATTTCAGTTAGAACCTAGAAATAGACAATTAATAAATCGAATCAGCTCAGAACTTTGTGGAAACTTCAGTATATCTTCATAATATTATATGTAAGTTAAAACTACATAATTCAGTGAGTAAACACAAAATTTATCTTGTGTCTTAATTTTGGTCATGTCTAAGATTCAATATATTGAACATAAGAAAATAGTATTGATAATTAAAAATTTTGAACCTAAGAATTAAGACTTCACTATTATAACTATTAATTCAAAATATCAATAAGATATGAATTTACTTACCCAATTCAATAAAATTTAGTAAAAATAGTCAATCAGTATAAGACACCTAGTTTGTACCTTAACAAAATCTAAAAATCAGAATAAGTCGGTAAAGAACTTAATAACTAATTCGATATAATAGTATTTATGAATACAATAATTATTAGCAAAATTCAATAATTTATGTTTATAGGATTAAGGCATTCAGTTGTGTCTTAATAATCTATAAAATCAAGATAAAGCAGAATAATGAAGTAACTAAATCAATATTCTTATTAAGACACTCAATTTTTGTCTTAACATATTTTTTAATTAGTCAATAAATTCAATCAATTTCAAAATTCATATCAGAATACTAAATAAATCATAAGTCTGGATATTTTAGATTAAATAAAATAAATAATTAAAATCATAAACTTGGAACCAACCAGTCAGTAAAGATAAAATAGTTTTATGAAATAACAAGGGATATCACAATTGTGATTAATTGATTTGATATTTGTGATGTTGTATCGCTTTTGAGACTAAAATCCTTATTGCATATTATAAGAATTATGCATAAAATAACATAATATTAAAATAGAAATATTTAATTCTCAGTGGGCTCATTTTGAGAGGATTTTTTCTTACAAACATAGTATAGTTAGGGTAAGCTTTCTAGAGGAATAAGAAGATCACATATATTATTGAGAAGAATTATGTAGTCATTCTTCGGGAACCCAAATATCTAATATGGTTGTGTAGACATGCCTAGCTTCACAATTATTTCTATAGTACTCATAGAAAAAGATAATAAATTAAGATAATCAAAATACTTTATGTTTGCATTCAGATATAATTTCAACTTTCAATAAATGTTTAGTTCAGTTCAGTACAATCTTTAATGATTTTTTTCTTACTCTTAATACAATTTTAAGGGATTGTTCAATTTACTCTTAATACAATTTACTTTTAATGTAATTTACTTTCAGTTCAATTTATTTTTATCTTCTTTAGCAATTGTTTAGTTTTACTTCAGTTCATCATTTTCAGTTTACATTAGAATTTTACTCGACAAATATTTCATTTGAACATATTTTAGTTTTGTATTTTCATTCAATCTTAATATATATATATACCATGATTAGTGATTGTTTCTGCAAGCTATACTTAGTTTTAGTAATACAATACTTTTAGTTTATCATTTAGTTCCTTTAAGTTACTTCAATTTTAATTTTTACTCATTATAGACAATTTTAACATTTTTGCATTTTCTTAATTATTTCTAATAAATGTGATATCCTACTATAAAATAAAATTAAAAAATACACTTAGACTTTAAGAGTCTAATATAGTGCTATTTTTTTTGTGTGCCCTAACATGTATATTGATATGTTAGATATGGAGCGTATAGAGAATCCCACCTAGGAGTTTGAGTCAGTGCACGAGGAGGACGCAACTGCGTAGTTATACTTTTCAGCTATTTTATTTTATTTTCTATTTAGTTACTGTGAAAATTTATATTCCAGTATTGCATTAAATATGTTGGATGATTTATGTTTTTTTTTCTGTGATGAATATATTTATAGATATTCTATCTTTACAATATTACTGCTATTATACATTGTTATGCTACACCACATAAGACTCCTTGCTTGGTTAATATTAGGTGTTGGATTAGTCTCACAAACCTAGCACCTAGTGATTACATGAAATTAACAGAATTGATGTTCTAAACCAAAAGAATTATTCCATTTGTAGGCTTCTTAAAATTGTGAGTGAAACTTAGATTAATATAAGTATGTAACTTTTTTTTCCAAGACTATTGGCTATTGGCTTTTAAAGATTTCAGTTTTGTCTATAGTAATGCAACAAATTAAATTTTATATTTACAAACAAGAAGATTTCATTCAAAAATATGGGTCAAAGTATTCAACCATCTCACATTCTAGCATAATATAGGGTTGGAGATCATAACCAAAACAAAGTGAGGTGAACAAACATGAATTATTTCTTCAGAGGAGGTTTGTTTGTTGCTCCTACGAGTGTTAATTATATGAATTATTTCTTAAGTCTCTTAATAATATGAATTATTTCAGTCTCTTAATATTCTCCAGCAGTTGGCGTTGTGTCGAGCCACGAACACAAAGCAGGGGTCCCATATTAAGTTTCTTCTCGCTGGGATCTTGAAAGAATAGTGGAACTTTTAGGCATAATGCATCATGTATTACTACTCCAAAAAGAGTTATCTTATTTCAATATAAGGTTGTTGTAGGTTTAGGGGTTTGGAGCTTAGCCATGAAGGGCTATATGATTGATTCAGCATGTGCTGGACAGTTAGCATGACTGGATCTAACTAACCCTTGACTATATTATTCACAGACTTGTTGATTTAATTCATGCACAATTATCTCTGTTTCGGGAGCCAAATGAAAATGTTGCAAGTCCTGGCTGGTTCGTGCATTCTGGATTTATGTTCTTCTTTGGTGGAGTTTGTTGCTGCTTGTTGTCTTCTCATTTATACACTGTTGCTGGTTGGTTGGCAGGAATTTGCTGTTGGATGTAGTCCTCTTATTGAAATATGGAAGCTGCTCGTCTCAGATGTTTTGATACTTCTGGGGGTGGTCAAGTTTTTCGGCTGCTTCTTTGAGGAAGCTGGAGGAAGTTCTATCTATATATTTCTTCAGAAAATGTTGCAGCCTATGGCTACCCCTGGTACATCATGGGTTTCAGGCAGGGATGATGAAGTTATTCTTCGGTTTGACACCTTGATTTGATGTTAATGGTGTAGCACTTCATAACCTTCCCTAGAGTGCACATCTCCTACGTTCTTGGGCATCTTCTTTCCAGCAGCTGGTTCATTGGCTTCTTATTATTTTTTCTACACTGTTTATCTTCCTCCACCCCCTGGGGTTTTTCTTTATACAGCACTGAATAGAACACATCTTGGGCTGCAATAGATACTATCTCAAATGTTCAAATCAGATGCTGCATCTTCTATTTTCCTTTTGATTTCTTACATTTTCCCTTCTATTTTCGTTGTTTTCCAATATATTTGATCGATTTGAGATCTTCCTTTATACATTTTTTTTTTTTTTTGAAGAAAAGATCTTTATACATTAACTGGAAAAAAAGAGAAGCAAAGCAGCTGCAACTGATTACTTTCTTTAATTACAAAACCTATATGACTTGCAGATGCCTGCGTTCTTGAAGCCGGCATAAAAATTCGTTCAAGATTGTCCTTCTACTAGTCCCGTTCCTCAATCCACAGCCATGGCCGCCGCAGCTCCAACCGCCCTCTACCTCGACTCTTCCCTCCGCTCCAACTTAATTCCCACATCAACCTCTCCATCCATCTCCGTCTCGCTTCACCGCTCCCACTCTCCTCCTCATCTCTCCATCTCTTCCAACTACTCTCCGCCCGAACCCACGGCATCTTCCCCCTCTGCCGACGATTTAGTCCTCCACCGCTTCCTAACTCTCAAGGACTTCAAATGCGAAATCTGCCTCAGCAATGGACGGCTCGAGATCCGCCCAATGGACACAGGCAATGTCGATCTCACCGTCCAATTCCTTGCAGAATCCTTAGCGGAGTACTGGTCCATTCCCAGGTGCTACATTCCCCCTCTGACCTTGTTCGTCCGTCAGTACGTGGTTGATCGCAGCCATCTGCTGCCTCACAGCGCTGTGCTTTTAGGGTTTTATGCGGAAGATGGCAAGGCGCAGCAGGAGCTCGTCTGCACAGCAGAGGTTTCTTTTGATGTTATTGGTGCCTACGCCGCGCCTCCCACGCCGTCTCCCCCAACGGATTGCCCCTATATTTGTAATATGGCCGTCAAAAAAAAGTTCCGGAGGTACTGAATTGAATTCTTCTTTGCTTCGTTCATTCGTATGGAGGTCTTGTTTTCTTGTTCCGATGATTGTAATTCTTTTCGTTTGCGTGTGGACGATTCAGTTCTTGAATGCTTAGTAGGGTTTTACCCAGTTTGATGCTCAGACGTAGTTGAGCGGACATTAAATAATTCTATTGTTGTTAAATGCGCAATGCAATACGGTTGATATTGTTTTGCTCAGAATTTCTGTTTTGTAATGATGAAATTGCAACTGAATTAGGCTGAGCAGGAGTTTGATTCATTATTTTTATAGTTTTGATGTCTCTTTTATCATTATAGCTTGCTAAACATAATATGTAAGCTTATGCTTCATTGATCATGTTCTCTAGGTGTTGGTGTGCCTAAATATTATAACTTGCTAAACTTTTTTATGTTACAAATGCATATATGCTAGTAGTTTTCACCTTCTAAACGGTTTAATGGTTTGCTTTGTAAATAAATGAAATATCTCTCTATTTAACCGTCTTTAATATCAATTAAATTGCAGTTTATTGAATTTGGAGCCTCAATCCTTGTTGAAAGACAAAATGGCATAAAGTTAAGAGCTTAAGGATAAAATTCTGATGTTCCTATCATACGACTTTCTTAATTTTTTGGTTTCTTTGTTCTTCAAGCCCTTCTTCCAGTGTTTCTGTTGATGTCATGGTTTGTCGTAGACCCCAATGCAAGCCATAATTGCAAAGAGTTAACTATTGGCAAAACTTATCAAGTTTATTCTTACAATCAACACGAGACTTAATTGCTACTTGATATCTGCCTCGTGTTAAGATTCCATACACTGGTGATATCTGGAAGAGATGAGTGGGTTGTAGTTTTGATGTATTAATAGTGATTTAGGCGATTATTTTCCAAACATTAAATTCGAAAGCTATGCATATAAAATTAAAGATATTGTGCGTGTATGAAATTCTTCCCCTAATTATAAATTGTAGATCTTCTATAATTGTTTTTTTCTCTCATAATTAGTGGCATTAATTGTAGGGGTTTGACATTTGTAATTGCTTTTCTTGAAGCTTGGCAGAAGATTGATATGGAAGGATTATTGAGGCCAATAAATCTTATGGGGGAATAAATAGCATTCGTTTTTTGTCATAAATGTGAGAGTTCTGCAAGATAATGAACCTTTTTCCTTAGTTTCATATTATTCCGTTATAAATCTGCTTTGTAGGTGATCTGTTGCCCAAATTTTGTCATCATTCCCATAATCTTATAACTGTAAATTGATGTTAGCCATCTAGTAGGAAGCATTTCTAACTAAACTAGAATAGCCGTTCTATAAGTTGTCATCTTTTAGACCTTTTGTTATTTGTCTGGCTTAATCCATGTACTTAAAAATGCGAAAAAATAAAACTTGGGCATCTATAAAATGTTTATATATTGATTGCTTGTTATATCTGTTCCAGTCAATTTTAAGTCCAATAATGATGCTCTGCTTTATAAGGTTGCTTATATAATATGTACTGGGCCATTGGTTTATTTTTTGTGGGTGGATAGCCATTCCATAGATGCACATTTTTTGGTTATTAGAAATGTAACTATCCGAAGGAAGGACAGTTTCTTACATAACACTTAAATTTTTGATATATATACAATTTTCCATTATCAACTTCATTTTCAACTAAACAAGCTTTGTTTTGAAAAAAAATGAAAAAGTGCTATTCAAAATTTTCTATTGGCAAAACACAACTATTTGATTGCAACACGCGTGACTGCACTGGATTGTTGTTTCATTTCTTATGCGTAGGTTGTCATTCTGCAAATGTGTATATTGGGATACTTGAATATAATTATTCACTTATTGAATTGCTTTCCATTTCACAATTTAGAAGAGGAATTGGCTCTTGTCTCCTTAAGGCGTGCGAGGAGCTCATATCTCAAATGAAGACAATTTGTAAAGTATACCTTCATTGTAGAGAGGTTGATACAGGCCCACTTAAGATGTACAAGAAAGCTGGATACAATATTGAAAAAACAGATAGCAGATTAGTTTGGCTGACTCTTCAGCGACGGAAACATTTGTTGGTCAAAGAACTATGCTATGAGAAGGATGCGTCTTTTAAAATTACTGTTGGAAACTTGGCAAACTAGCAAGCCTTGTGAATTGGACGCCACCCAGTTACAATTGTATATAATTATTGTAAGTTTATATTTCTTCCTGTGACAATTTATACTGAATAACGTTGCTATGCTAATTTGTCTGTTGTATATTGACAATGGCAAATTTAAGCAAAGGTAAATTATGGAATTTCTATTTATTTCAACTTCACCTTTTTGTTCTCCATTAAATTTTGTTATGACATTGTACGCAAATGGTCTTTTTTTGAATTTTTATACGCATATCACCCAAAATTTTGTCAGTTTATCTGGCTATCTATGATTGTAAGGCTCCGTTTGTGCAACTTCACACAGATTATTTATTTACTAGAACATTGCGCAGGCATCTTAAACCTATTGCATCTTTACAGCATATCTGTCTGTCATTATCATTTTACATAAATGTGTGTCCTAAATATCTTCACTATCAAGAGAATTAAATTACTTGATTGTAAAAAAATGAAATATTTTTTTTCTATTTAACCGCTTCATCCTACAGCACTCAATGTTTCAATTGATGTCGAGGCCTTGTTTAAGCTCAGTAGATGGCATAATAATAAAGACTTAAATACATGCAAAAACTCAAACCTATTTTCATGTTTAACACTGACCTAATAATTACAATACTGCCACCTTAGATTGGTATTTCATTCGTATATGTGGTGATAGTTTTGTGGAAAGAATTAGGAAAAAAGAAAGTTTTTTTTTTTAACATGTGCCTATACAGAAGAGATTTATCCCAATATATAATATAAGAATTTATTATCAAAAACAGACTATACGCATCTTGTCGAGGTACTGATTCCCATATGGATGTTTTCAACTGAGTTTGGATTGGTGGCGTATTTTATGTTTTGTGTGTATGGGTATCGCTATCTTTGAATAAGATGTTGATTTTGGAGTTCCTTTGAGGTAAACAAAGAATCTTGTAATATATATTTAGAGAAAAAGCGAAGTTCAACAAAAGTCAAAAAGATACAAACTACGAAAATATAGCCATGATATCCAGAGTGCTAGGCGTCCAAGTACAGCTCTATCACCTTAAGTATGATAGTTCATTACCAATCCAAATCAAGAGATTCTCCCAGGATGTCCACTTTGAGTTGAGATAAGTTGTCCTGCCCTGGATGGGATGATGTCAATACCTTAATTGATCATTGTCAATTCCTATCTACACTTTCTTTTTGTTCTTGTTCTTTTTATCACCAATTGGAGCCAGCAAGGAAATCTGAAAAAGAGGCAGAAGGAATCTATCTCAGGGCTCAACCCGCCGATGCTCAGAATTGGTATTCAACTGAACGACATCCAACCGACGGGGTTGAGTTCATGAATAATAATTCCAACAGGTTTCAATGGGAGTTTCGATTGGTGTAATTTAACACTCCATCATAGCCCATCCATGAATTAAAATAAAAAATATTAAATATAATTAAAAATATAACATCTGGTCACCTAATGATGCCCAACAGCACCATCAAGTTTGCATGCCAATATATACATATAATTAAATTAAATGAAGAGTATTAATGTAGGATAAAAATTCATGTCTTCTCATTGATTAGTTGTAACATAGTATTAACTTTACTTTCAGCACTTGGAGCCAAGAACAATGTTGAAATTTCTCCTTTTACCTTGCATATAATCTTCCTAGAATCGGCTTTTATGTCAATGTGCTTGGCAATATTTCTTGCTGACCACATACCAGTAGATCCATCAATGGGTCCAGTTGAATACCAAATTGTGGTCTTTTAGTGTTTATGACATGCAAAGACCATCTCTTAAGGTGGGAGCATATACTGCCAGCTTTAGCTTCAGTGATTTTTTGAAAAATGTAAAAATGAACCCAAACAGCATAAGCATGCATAGTTTCAATAAAAACATGATCAATGGTTTCGACATTGTTACAACACTGGCGTTTTGAGGCATTTTAAATCCCTTAGCTTGATGAAGCGAGTTCACAACAATTCAATTTTTTGAGGGTGCTTTTGTTCTAGTGCAATGCTTTACAAACGCCAGGCTGGTGTTTACTGTTTAGTATCTAGGCAAGAGTGATGTTAAATTTACCTTTGATCACGAGCTTAGAGATAGGAAGATTAGAGTTGATGATTATGGGATGCCTGGCAATAACTTGATTTTATAGGTAATAAGTAGTAAGTGTTTCATCAATTAGATATTCCAAGAAGAATCTTCATGAATGCAATCAACTACCAACAACTTGGGACTGAGGACATCACAACTCAAATTGATGACTATTATCAAGCAGTTATCAGGCCAAAAGTTGGTAGTGTTGTTAACGGGTTCATAGCAAGTTGCTCCATAGTGCTCTAAGTTCAAGCATGTGCTTACAAATACTAGAATCAATGGGTTTGGCACTCACAAGATAAATGTGTTTAGTGGTACAATATTTTGTTTTAAGGTCAAGCCAATGAGAATTGCAAGATCTTAATTTCCACCGTAATTTCAAATATAATGAATGCTTTATGGCTATCCTCAAGGCTACACAAACTAAGGCCCCCTTTTGCAATGGGGAAACAAAGTCGTTCTCACTTAGTCTAGATGATTTTATAGAGCCATTTCTTCTCTCCCAAAAAATCTACTTAGAATATTTTTAATTTGCTTAAAAATAAATCTTTAAGGATTTAGCACTTCCAACCAACTAAATGAGATCATATTAGCACACATGCATGATAAGCGTAATTCTACTTCCCAAAGAAAGGAACTTATTGTATCATCTTCTTAAGTACTTCATGATTTTCTCCACTAGAGATTCATAATGGCTATTTTTATCGTGATAGGTGAAGAAAATCACGCCTAGAAAGGTAAGAGGTAATTTGCTTTTTTATTCCCATATTCTCCTTGAAGTTATGAATAATATTGCTAAGAGTTTTTTGAGTGAATATAGAAGAAAGATTTATTGAAAATTAATTATCAAACTAAAATCCTTTTGAAGTTTGGTGAGAAGGTTTTTGTTTTGTAAATGGATCTACCTTCTTCCTTGGTAAATAGTATGAAGTCATTAGCATATGCAAGGCCCCCACATTGAATCTAAGCCATCATTCTCTGTTGAACATCATTAAGATTTTATATAGGATTGAGGCAAAAGGATCCCCTTATCTAAGCCTCTTGTTGAATTTGGAAAAACCATGCAGTTAACAATTGGTTATGATAAAACACAATATATTCTCTATGATGAACTTGATTCTATTAACGAATACATTGCTAAACCCTAACCAACTAACATGTACTAAAGGAAATTTCAGTTTAAATTATCATAAGCCCTAGTCAAATCTAACTTAATGGCCATGTCGTGGCCCTATTATTTTTGCATTGAGCATCTCAATGCCTGTAAGAATATTGTTTTTGGATGTTTCTCCTATGGATGAAACAACTTTGATTGATTCAATGATATTGTCCAAAAGGGGTTTGAGCCTCATAAGAATAATTTTGGAAATAATTTTACTAAACACAGACCAACGCCTAATCAGCCTAAATTTGTTCCACTAAGTGCAATTTTTCACTTTAGGAATAAGAGAGACAACAATGTGAGTGAAAAATTTAGATAAAGCCATCCCGCAGAAGAATTCTTTTATAGCATAAACGCAATCCTCTTTTATTATCTCTCGGCTTTTTTGTAGAATTCAATTGGAAGCCCGCTCGGGTCAATAATTTTTAAAACCTCACATATTTTAGTTTTTATATGGATAACAACAAAATTTTTGTTATTTGAAAGGCTGATTTGAGGAGGGGGATTGAGGTTGAAACCATTGTTGGTTTGCCTAAGGCTTTAAATTAATGAAGATGTTGATCTTCATGGTTTTAACAGTGAGTGAAGGTTTAATCTTATGATTCAATAATTTTTGCTAAATTTATAATAAAGTATTATTATTTAAGAGCTAAAATTGTGACTTATAATTTAGGCATCAATTTCTCTAACTTCTTACTTAAGGGTAATCCGTTCTGCTTAAGGAGTCTAATGACACCTTAAGCACCAATTTTAGGTCTATATTGGAATGTGTAGCACAAATAATCAAGTAGTAAGCAAGGGACTCTTCTACACATGGTGACACTGCTGTTGTCTAATTAACCATTCAAACTATTCCAAGTTACACAAGTTCAGAATCTCCAAATCCTACTATCGAGTGTAACTTAGAAATACAGTCTTATATGTTACAAAATATTATGACTAGCTAGGTCCTAATATGATTAAATCAAAGTCGACTATGTAAGTTAAATAAGAAATCATCACGACCTAGTTTATGAATTTAGACGTTCTAGACTAAGAGCTAATCAGAATCTACCAAGACTAGGAATTATGATTTTAACACCATGAGTTAGAGTTAAGCATATAATCCAAAGGTAAAGTCTAAGGATCTAAGGTTCCAATTCTAAGTGAACTAATGATTGAGGTAAATCTTATTAAGCAAAGTCAAGCTTAATAGGATGATTTTCCTATTCATAATCTAAGATTGGAAGATAAAATAATCAAATGAAATTATGAAAATCTAAAAACTAATAAAAATCAAGGATTCATTCATTGAATAATCTCATTATTCAATGATTGAAATCTAATCTAATATCTATCATTAATCCTTAGAAATAGATCCTAAGGTGATGTGAGGATTCATAATGAGCTCCTAATGAAGAAACTTAGGGATGTTCCAAGAGTTGATTGAATTTATGATCATTTGTTAATTTTATTTAATTAGGGAAGGTTAATGATGCATTTTAGCTAAGTAAAGATTATTTCCCTTACTTAGAGGTTTTCAAACCTAAATTAGGATTTTTAGACAATTTTTCATATTATGAAACTTATGACTTAAATTGATCCTAAATCAATTTTACCACTAATTTTAATAATATAAAAGGTATTCTAAGGGTTAAGGATACTTAACCTAAATTTTTGGGAAAATGACCATTTTGCCCCTACTTAAAGGTCCAAAAAACTAATTTTTGAATTAAAGCTCCAAATTAGAATTTCTTACTACCAAATGATTCCTTATTGTCTAACATGAAGATAGATAGTAAATACACCAAATTTAGATAAGAAATTGGTCTTATTAGTCCAAACTAGGGTTTTTGACTTAAGGGGCATTTTAGTAAATTGCATTTAATGGAATCTAAATTTTTATGCAGTTTACTGTTGGTTATTATTCAAGGATTCTATAGAGTCCAATAACAATAAATTTTGAGGTTAAATGGCTAAGTTATGGATGTTCTAAAATTCAAGAGCAATTCGGTAATTTTTCTAGGGTCGAAGGGGGCAAAACCAAACTTTTCTGTTTGAGGTCCAAGTTCAACAACTCAGTGTCTATAGCTTCTCTATAACACACTGAGTACTTTAACTAGGAGTAGACCCAATTTGATATTCAATTAGTCAAGTTATGACCAAATTAGGATTATGAGCATTTTGGTCAACTTAGATTTTATAGAGTACAAAACCTAAATATTATTGTAGTTTGCAATTAGCATTAAAATTCTAAGCTAATTAGCACTTTGAATTTTCTAATTTGGAATTCAATTGACCAAGTTATGATCAATTGAAAATAAAGAGCATTTTGATAATTTTTGAAGGGAGTCCTAAATGTAATTTTGCAAACTACTCACTAAATGAGGAAATTAATACTACCACAGAGATGAGGCTATTCTCCTGATCACTTTAAAACTTATATTGATTATATTTGGATAACTAGGTAAAAAGTTATAAGTGTTTGTTTATGTCTTAAAATATCACTAGGTTAAACATTCCCCGAATCGAATTTTTGAATTACGTCATTTGATTCCTTTTATTTTTTTGAATAAAATGAAACTATATTTGATATATTTGGATCATTATTTTTAAAGTTATAGGACTTTAAAGTTCTTATTTAATTTGAATTATATAATTTTTACTCTAATTAAATTAATTAATCTACTAATATATTTAATTAACTAAACTAAATTATCCCTGCTCTTCATTACCTACATTTATAAACTTACTCATAAATTAACTAAGATCTTAGTTATTTGAATTTATCTAAATATTCAATAAATTAATTTAGTTTTACTGTTAATCAACTAATCTACTTTACTGACCGTTAAATTTCCTTATTTATATACTCATTGTATTGAGTTATTTAATTGGTCTAAATTAATTAACTGCTAAGTAATTTATTTAATTAATCTACTAATTAGTTATCAATTACATAGTTAATAGGTTATACTCCTAAATATACATGTTTTTCCTAATATATATATATATATATATATATATATATATATATATATATATATTATGATTTAACTGCAAGAAAAGGATGAAGACGGGCCGCTGAGGACACGTGGCGGCTCCCTATTGGCGCAACAGAGGCTACGGGGTCCACGCGTGTCAGCAGATGAGACCACTAGACACATGGCATGGAGCGAATGGTCGGCCGGCTGTCTTGCGTGGCCCGCATGACAGTCGCCACGACCGACTGACTCGAGCGAACGGGAACACACACGTGTTGGCCTGAAAGGCCGACAGCGCTTTAGGTTCGGGCCGGCCTGCTGCCGGCGAGGACCCGGCCCGAACCCACACGGGTCGGGTCTAACCCAATTTTGCTGCGCCCTCTCCAACAAAGCCCCGGGCATGGGCGGCTAGGGCAGCGAAAATCGGGGACCTCCGGTGGCTGTCGAGGCTCGACCCGCATAGCTTACGAAAGAGGACATCAAAGACTTCCCACTAATGGCTGGTTCAAGGCCGGAGGACGACGGACACGCCCGGAATACCTAAACTTAGACACGTGGGGACGGTGAGCGACGAGTCGGAAGAGCCCTAACGAGATCTACTTTAGTTGACACATTAATACTTGTCTGTAATCTAAGGTTTAATGAAATTAATCTAAGTGAAGAAATATTGAAATTCCTTAATCAGATCTTAAGACCTTAAGAGTAATCTAAACCACCTCCTTTAAGGATCAATCTAACTGCCTAGCACTCAAACTCTAGTTTAATTATCTTATTAAGATCATTCATAAACTACAAATCTTAAAAAAAATCTTCATGAAAATCATAAGTCTATATTTTAGTTTAGATCTTAAGTGATCAAATCTTAGATCTTAGATCTTAGATCATCTAATTGAATTAGCTCATCTCATTTGGAATTCCCTACTTATTTATTGTTTAATTCTCTTGAAACTTTTTTGTGGGCATAGGATTAATTCAATCTATAGAATAATGTGATTATTCTATAGATTGAATATAGATCTTAGATTCAAATTTTTTTAATTAATTATTTTATCTTATAATATTAGTAATGACCTCTCACTAAGATCTTAACTTCTAAATCCTTCAACTTAAAAGATTTTGTACCTTTAGATTATAGTTGAGTGTGAACTTTAAAACATTAGTAGATTTGAACCTTGGATTCAGGATTTGAACCCCAAGTATAGAGTTTAAATTTAGAATCCTTAATCTTAATTTGCATAATCAAGGTTTGAGTCAAGTGAGTAAAATAATAATAGTTAAGTTGTTGATTTATTTACTTCAATCCTTTATAGTCATCATTGATTTTGAATAGAACTTGTTAAGTTCTATGGTTAACCTTAAGGTCGTGAATCTGAGATTATACTCTATAGTTGGATATTGGAGATCCTAAACTTGTGTTTTCTCGAAATAGTTAGATTTGAATAAATTAGACAACAACAGATATTGCACAAGTCTAGTCGAGTCTTGTAGCGCCCCACCCCGTCACCGCGCGCAAAAGGTAAAACAGATCAACAACGGAGCGGCGCGCCACTCGGGGAGGAATATCTAGTCTCCCCGAACAGCTGAAACCAAACCCATCTGAAGGGTTGCTGACTCAACCTCAATGAGGGTTGAGAGCTAATACTTAAGATAATAGTAGTATCCTTATCCTAAGTATTAGACCAATGCATACATTGGATGTAAAACACATGAGGAATCCAATACATGTATAAGATATCAGCATTTCCAGTATACTGATCACATCACAATACTAAGTATAAGTAGTATATAATAGAGTGCGGAAGCTAAGCAGTCATCCAAAAATATTTATCACAAAAGCTGTATAAAACATTTGTCTTAGAAAAGAAAAGAAAATACATTTAAAAATATTACAAACAGTTTACTAAAATACAAACATAAAAGCTAAGTATTGAACTGAAATAAACTAAGCAGAAACGTAAAACTGAAGAACGGTCCACTAGTGCTCCACAGGCTTCTCCGGAATCTGTTGGGTATTCTCCTGACCTGTCTCAATATACTACTCAAGATCTAGCAAATTACCGGATCCCAAAAGTACCCCATGTTAGACAATAAGTCTAACATATCGAAACTAATCTAAACAGTTCTAGTTATTCATTTAGTATTTACATAATATAAATAAGACTGCAAAAATACTGTAAAAGTAACTGAAAGTATAAAACTGTACAAAACTAAAGTGAGGTAAAGTAAAGCTGAACTGTAAACTAAATACTAAAAGTAAACAAAAATAATAATGGATCTGAAATTGAGTAATAGCACGTAAAACTATATTGTATGCCACTGAAATTGTGCATCTAAATATGCCACAATACTGTATGCCTCTGATATGCAGCTGAAATATCACTGAACAGCTATGAGTCGTACGGTCCAATGTATACATAAATTCAGTTGGGAACTACGATGCCGATGCATCCTAAAATTCCCCAGTCAATGTATGTAATATTCCTTAACCCATAAATCATCACTGATACTCATATATTATTACTGATACTCGAACATCATGCTTATGCTCATGCTCATGCTTCTAGGATACATGATATAAATCCAAAAATCCAAAAATGCTTTGAAATCCGATAATGAATTCAAAGTCTCCATTGTGCAAAATCCTGCTAAAAGGATTCTGACTCCTAAATTCTAACCTCAATAATTGGTTAAAGTTGAGAGCTTACTTAAAAATTATTAGATTGAATGATTATATACACATATTTAGCATATTTCCAAGAAAGGTGGTTCTTAACACTTGTTTGATTAAGCCACACTAACAAAGCGATCTTTGATAGGTTGCATCACCCGATGGCGATTTGTATCTCAAGCTAAGTCATTAAGATACCTAACTCACAATCACACTCAGTGTCCTAAAGAATGTGACTCAAATTACTTAGTATGTTTAAGCCACACCAATTGAAGTGATCTTCGCTAGGAGGCATCACCCGATAACGATTTGTATTTTAATCAAACTAAGGAATGAGTCTCTATTTATAACACTCTTAGTTTTGGAAGACTTACTCTAACGGGAATGTATTCATCTAATCCCTCGGGATAACACATATTCATAAGTCCATATTGGAGTGAATCAACCAATCCTGAATACTACTGAAGTAATTCAGTATTATGGATATAGTCTACTATACCCAACCAATATTTGGGTTCAGAAGATTCTATTTAATCAATAAGGATTATCAAAGCTATTAATCCTTACTCTAAATGGGTGAGACCTACACAAGGCTCCAAGGATGTGATCAAAAGATCACTCAATATTGATTTATACCACAAAGGAGAAGTTCCATTATGACTGCTTTAGGTGATTCCTACCACAAGGTATCAAGTTCAACTTCTAAGGTTATGAAGGATCATACTATATTCTACAATCATGGGATGAAATCAAAGATATTTTATAATCATTACAATTTTATTTTTAATCTTATACTGATAGTCTTATATAAGAGAAAATCAAAGATCTAAAGTTTAGATTTAGATGGTTCAATCACACAGTTTTAATATTAACCTTAGCACTTCTAATTTTATGATTGAAGATCAATGTCAAATCATATGCATTATTGGAATCATGTCGATCGAATTATCTTTCAATCATAATTACTTGATTTAATTGGTTAAGGTTTAGATCTTAACCATGACAATTTAGGGTTTAACCCCTAATCTTTCTATCATTAAGACCAAAGGTTAATTTAAGGGTCAATGATAAATCAATGTATTATTAATGTATTATTGATGTCAAACTTCATATTTAGATTAAGTTCATCTACTCAATCAAGTTATCAAGATTCTCATGTTCCATTATAGTTTAATGTCAAATTTAAACATATCAAGGTGTCCAATTAAATGTTAAAGTTCTCTAACATGTATCATAATATCATGAAAACATTGGAAAGTAAAGTAACACAAAATAGAAGGTAATTAAGGCTAACCAAATTTTAAATCAAACAAAAGGGGTTAGCACTTGATTACAATTATAAAAGACTTAGGTTTCATGCAATTTGATTATTAAGACCTACTTAGCCAATACAAGCATTCAAGGATCCTATTCTTTAGTATTTGGCACACAATTTTATAAGAGATTTTAAGCGCATGTTATAAAAGATATCTTTCAAATTTAATTTCCACATAAAATTTTATGCAATGCTCAATTTGATATAATTCAGTCCCACTAGCGTCCTAGGATCTTAAAATGCAAAAACAGCAAAGTTTTGGCTATTTCAGCCAATTCTGCGCACTCTCAGTTAATTCTAGGCGCTACGGCGCGCTGCAGCGCTTTCAGGAACTGCAACAAGCTACGGCGGAAAACAATGTTGTGGCCCGCTGCATCGCTTTTGATGCTGCTGTGCGCTACAGCGGTTGATCCGAGAGCTGGGTGCTACAGCGCGCTGCAGCGTTTTCAGGCGCTACGGTGCGCTGTGGCGGATTAACTTGCAGCAACACTGTTCAATTAATTTATTTTTTGGTTTCATATAGTTTTCTAGAAATAACACTGTGGCCCGCTGTGGCGCGCTACAGCGGTCCAACTTGCAGGTTACTGTTCAATTAATTTTTCTCTTGATTTCCAATAGTTTTTCCTGAAATGACGCTGCAGCCCGCTGTAGCGCGCTGTGGCGGTCTAACTTGCGGGTTACTATTCAATTATTTTATTAATCTATTTCATATGATTTTCTTGAAATGACGCAGCAGCCCGCTGTGGCGTGCAGCAGCGGAAACTATTTGAGTTTCGGGCATTACGGCGCACTGTAGCGCCCGACGGTGATTTCGCCTGCGCGAAATCGTGAAGGGTCACATTTCAAACTGAAATACTCTCAATCCAAAGCATTTCATAAGCAGTTCCATATATCAATGGAAAGGTCTTTCTGATTCCTTTCCATCAATACCAAAATCGACACAAATGGATTATCTTAACTATACAAAACATGCAGTTAAAGGTGCGGGTATACATAATTGACGAAAAATAAAGTATGAGATTTTCAAAACAATATGATGCATTAATGAACTTTAATGGCTTCCAAATACAATCATGGATCTTCTAAAGATACAGATCAACATAATAGCAACATGAAGAAGATAAGGACAAGGAGCAAATGGGTACATTTGCCTTTAGGAGAGGAATAAGAAACCTCTATTTTCTTCAAGAACCTTGGAGAGGAGCTTCTTCTTCAGCACAATAGGGCAGCAATGGGAGAAGGAGGGAGCTCTCAGCTTTGCAATAAGGGAAAAAGAGGGCTGAGGCTTCTCTTTAAAAAAGGAGGAGAATGAGATGTGAGGGGGATAATTCATCATAAGCCAAGGGAGAGAGGAAGCAATGGAGGAGGAGGCCATCATGCTTACCTAAGGGGGTATGGGGGCACCAAAAATAGAGGGGGCTGTTAGGAAGAGCAATTAAGAAAATTGATTTTCTTAATTAAATAATTAGTTATTTATTTTTTAAATTGCTAAAAATTTAAATTAAATAAACGCGCTCCGAAAAAGTTCCAAAAATTCACCCCTAGCTAATTTGGGGGTGAGGAATTCAATGGTGAAATTGAAATTTGATTCCGACGATTATTTAATTACTCCATTTTTCGGTGCATTTAATTATATTAAAATATTCGTGAAAATCCTACAACTTCCAAATGCGTCCAAAATATCACCCCTAGCTAATTTGGTGGTGACGATTGCAACGGTGAAATTGAATTTCAATTTTGAGGTCAAAATACACACCTCGGTTTTCTAATTAATTAAATATTAAAATAATCTAAAATATTTGATTTAGCTCTGAATTGCTCAAAATCTTTAGGGATTGGTTCTAACGATTAGATGAACTTAGTTAAGATACTGTTAAGCTAAAATTAAGCTGAGTAACAACCTTGGGTTGTTACAAGTCTCTTGCTTACTTTAATTATTGTTGCTCTGCACACCTTGTATATTGAATCTTCTTCCTTGGACATAATATGTGAACTCAGGATATGGATAATGTACCCTAAGTTAGTATTTGAAAAGCATTAATATTCATTCAGTTCTTTCAGTGCATTCAGTTCAATAGGGTGTGTCCTACCTCCTCAGTTTCAATTGTATTATAGAATAGACTCAAACCTAGCTCTGTGCTTGGCTAGGATGGATACATGTCTTATTCTATAAGTTCATCTCGGACCTAGCTCTGATGATTTCTAGGATGGATACATGTTGAACTTTCTATTTAGAGGCCCGGTATGGCCTGTTTCTGTTATGGCAGTACTATGTTTAAGCATGTTTCTACTTCAGTTCAGTTTCAGTGCTTTTGGTTGCTTTGTCACATGCTTCAGTGACTTTACTTTTAGCTCATTTTAGTTCCTTGGCTTACTTTGCCACATACTTCAGTGGCCTTTTATTTATTTATTTATTTTGCATACTTGTATACTTATTCTTATTCAGTAGTTATTAAATATTGGCATGTTTATGATGCTAGTTTTTGTATACTTAGTTCAGCATATTTCGGCACATTTTCCTTTAAATGAAATTAGCATATATCAATGTGATCATAAGCATGTTATGATGAGTTTACTTTCAGTACCTTACAGTTATTTACACATCTTAGCCTTACGTTGTTCAGCTGCATGTTTAGTATGTACTTTACGTACTTTATTATTTAAGATATAAATCTATTGTTTATAGCTATCCTGTTCATTGTAGCTTATTGCACATTAATTTACTTGCATGCTTAAAGTAATAATGTGATATATCTAAATGTTCAGTTCACTTAAATTAGCCTAAAATGTACTTAGACAGTTTGTCTAACTATAACATTTTTCTTTTGTTGGCTGGGGACCTGGCATTTGTGATACCGACAAATGTCAGATTTGGAGCTGTTCATTGGTGGTTTCGCGGGAGAGGAGCTTGGATAGGAGGAGGATTTTCCTGTTACCACTTAGTTATATTTTCTCTTTCTGCTGTGAGATTGAGAGTTTTTTTCTTTCTTTAAATTTCAGTATGTAATAATTCTTATCTGGATGTATTTACTTGCTGCACTTTGAGCTGAGTTACTGTTGCATTTATTCTTCTATACTATGTTGTGATATGGATGTTATATTATACTGTTTTCTGCTTTTGCTATTTTAATTTGTTGATGTATGTTCACAGTTCTCAGGTGACAAGTCTTCTACTTAAGGCGGGTTGGGTTATACTTGACTCTACTTGGGCTGGGGATTTGCCACAGTTGGAGCACCGCACTCCTCAGGACTATGCTAATATCAGTATTAGCATGGCTGTGAAGGGTACGAGGCCCCATAGTTGGTATCAGAGAACACCATAAGATGTCAGAATGAGATATGTAATTCCTTTCTACCTAATGGATCGTTCTTTTGAGGTACAAACATCAAGATATAACATCCATAACATAGTACCATTGGTAACTCCTTGAAAATATAGAATGAAAATACTTATACCATAAAAATATAGTCACCTCTAGTTTGATAAAAACCAATGAATTCTTCTACTATAGCCAAATGGATCCTAAAGAGGCTGACTTGGACTATTATCTTCATGCCTTCGAGTTGGCTTGGAGCTATAGCTTCAAGTGGAGATAAGAGAGTAAATGGCAGATCAAAGGAGTTTCAACATAAAGAGTCCTAGTCTTGGACAAACTTTTTCACCAATTAGTATACAAGGGCTTCACTTCCCAATCTATCCAAAGGAGTGGTTAAGCCAAGTGGAATCAGTATTGAGGCACATAGAGTGTCCAGAGTTCATATGCATGGACATTGTGACGAATCAGATGTTGGACTATGTGGGAGTCTGGTGGTTCGACACCATCCGGAAGCTCGAAAGGAAACACAAGGGAAAGCGTCAGGAAGTGACCTTCGAGGATTCTTCGTTTTACATTTAATGCTGAGTACATTAAGGATATTTGAGTTAGAGTGATTATCATTTCTTGTTACTTTAATGATTTTAGTAGTGTTGTGATTTTTAGCATTTTCTAAATCTTATGTAAACCTTCATTTTCAAAGTAATGAGAATTTTTGGCATCTTTTGGAACTTGAATTATTGCCTTTCTTAGAATAATTCTAAAATTTGTATTGCTCGATCAGAATGAATTTCGGACCTCCTCCTGCGGCTGCGCCTATTAAAATTATCGTCGCTTCGAGTAGTTCTTCTGACGAAATAGCTCAGCTTCGAGGAATGGTGGTGACCTTATTAGAGAACCAAGCTCAGCAAGCGCTAGTTATGCAGAAAATGATGTCCAGTTACTCAGTGTCGGCTACTACTACTGCTCCTACTATTCCTGTTCAGCAAAACTCATTTCCTTCCCATCACTCTATAGATGGTCTCCTTCATAACTTTATGAGACTAAGGCCTTCCACTTTTGGTGGGAATCTATCTCCAATGGATACAGCCGACTGGTTGAAAACAGTCGTGAATGATTTGATTAGTCTAAAGATTCCAAATTCTGAAGACGTCCGTCTTACAGCACATCTGTTCCATGCGGAAGTAGAGTACTTGTGGGACGACATTCGAAACACCAGATTTGTCAACTACGAACTCAAGGACATCCCTTGGGATGAATTCATGGAAGCTTTCAAGGCTGAATTCATTCCCCCATTCGCTCAGAATTTTATAGCAGACACAATCTTACGACTAACACAAGGGAGTCTTTTCGTATCTGAGTATGAAAGGGAATTTCGTAGGTTAATTTCCTTTGCTCCATAACTGATCCAATTAGAATCAGCAAAATTCCATCATTTTCTCAATAGACTACGAGATTCATTAAAAGATTTTATCGTCCCTCTCCGTCTGACTAGTTTCTTTGAATTGGTGGACACATCAAAGGTGCTTGAGCACCATCATTCTAAAAGGGATCATAAGCATAAAATGCAAGCAGTTCCCCACCATCGCAAAACCTTCAAAAGGCTTAGGCCTCACTGTACAAAGGTCTATCAAATAGAAGCTACACCAATTACTGAACAAATCCAATGCTGTAACCAGCCTCATCCCTATGGCAAGTGTTATCACTTTTTCCATAAGTGCTACACATGTGGGTGTCCAAGCCATCTATTCTACCACTGCATGTACACAAAAATAGTGGATGGAGTTCAAATTAAGCAGTCTTCTGAGCGACTCTGCTAAACAGAAGAGAACCCGGTTTGGCAATAATGCCAGCCCCTGTGTTTGAAGCTGCTCGGGAGCAACCTTATGCTCCAAAATTTCAGAACAAACCCAAGAAGCAGGTAAACAATTGTCCTGCTGGTCCTGCACAAGTGTACGTTTTAACACCTCTTGAAGCTGCATAAGATAACAACATGGTTTCAGGTTCACATTTCTAAACCTCTTCTTTTAAATTGCATTTTTGCATCTTAAATATTGCAATTTGTTAATGCAATTCATATGAATAATTTAGGCATGCTATATTTTAATGACCAGCCAAGCAACATGTTATTCAACACCACTGCTAGTCATTCTTTTATTTTGAATGTTTCACCAATATTCTTAAGCCATACTCGTACAACTTAGCTAAATCTTTAAGTTCTGGAGCTCAACTCAGTGCTCATAAGTTTTGCAATATCAAAATTCCATTAACCGATAAACAATTTGAGTCCAAATTAATTATTCTTTCATTAGCAAATTTCGATATCATCCTTGGAATGAATTGGCTCAGTGATCATAATGCCATGATAACTACCTTAAGAAGAAGGTTACTCTTCATTCCTAGGGCAAGTTTGAAACTTTTGTAGGAAAGATCAATACACAATTATCATTAATCAATGCTAACAAAGCTGAGCAATTAATCAGTAAGGGTTGTGATGCTTTTCTAGTCACTATGATGGGTGAAGCAAAAGAAAATATTCCTCTATCCGATTGTAAAGTAGTTAAAGAATTCGTTGATGTGTTCCCAGAAGATTTGCCTGGTGTACCTCCTCCAGAGAAGTGAAATTCTCTATCAAAATAATTCCAAGTACCCAGCCTATATCTAAAGCTCCATATAGAGTGGCGCCTAAGGAACTTGAAGAGCTTAATGAACAGTTACAAGAGCTATTGAATAAATGTTTTATTAGGCCAAGTCTGTCTTCTTGGGGAGCGCCCATTTTATTTGTAAAGAAGAAAGATGGATCTATGCGAATGCGTATAGATTACCGTGAGCTAAATAAAGTCACCATAAAGAATAAATATCCATTGCCTTGAATTAATGATTTGTTCGACCAATTATTTAGAGTCGTTATATTCTCTAAGATTGATCGCAGGTCTGGATATCATCAATTGCGTGTAAAAGAAGAAGATGTAGGAAAGACTACTTTCTGTGCTCATTATGGTCATTTCGATTTTTTAGTGATGTCTTTTGGACTCACTAATGTGCCATCAATCTTCATGGATTTGATGCAGCGAATTCTTAAACCATATCTAGACAAATTCTTAATCATCTTTATCGATGATATCCTCATCTATTCTCAAACCTTAAGGGAGCATGAAGATCATCTGAGGTTAGTATTAGAAGCTTTGCATGAACATCAGCTTTATGCCAAGTTCTCCAAATATGAATTTTGGCTTAAATCCATTGCATTCTTGGGGCATGTTCTCGATGCCCAATATATTCAGGTAGATCAAAGTAAAGTAAGCGTTATTCAAGAGTGGGTTCAGTCTAAGTCAGTCACCGATATCTAAAGTTTCTTGGGATTAGCTGGATATTACAGATAGTTTGTCAATGACTTTTTATAGATCACCTCTCCTTTGACTATGCTAGCTCAAAAAGTTGTTCCATTTGTTTGAAGTCCTGAATACGAAGAATCATTTCAAACCCTAAAGGATGCACTCTCTACCGCTTTAGTGCCTGTTCTGCCTAAGGAAGGTTTGAACTATCAGGTGTATACAAATGCCTCTGATTTGGTTTAGGTTGTGTATTAATGCAAGAGAGTAAGGTAATCGCTTACGCTTCTCATTAGTTAAAACCCCATGAGAAAAATTATCCAGTTCATGATCTTAAACTTGCCACTGTAATCTTTGCCTTAAAAATTTAGCATCATTTTCTATATGGAGTTCAATGTTCAATTTTCACTGATCATCGGAGCTTAAAGTATATCTTCACTTAAAGAGAACTGAACTACCGTCAAAGAAGATGGTTAGAACTTATTAGTGATTATGATCTAAGTATTCAGTTTTATCCAGGTAAGGCAAATGTAGTAGCTGATTCTCTTAGTTGTCGTACTACTCTATTTGTCATGACTGCCTCCAGTTCTTTTAGAATAAGAATTTTGTAAGCTAGAAATTTCTCTAGTCAGCAGCGATATGCTGAGTTCGCTTGTATTAAATATCAATGTGGAACCCACTTTTCATAGAGATGTCTCCATCTCGCAGACTAAGGATGAAGATTATCTGAAATTCATAGTAGATATTGAAGGTGGTCGTCGTCATGATTTGTAGATGCATAATAGTGTGATTTATTAAGGAAATTGTTTGTGGATTCCTAAATCTGTGCACCATAAAGTTTTGGTAGAAGGCCATAATTCTGGATACCACATCCAGGCAGAACTAAGATGTACCAGAATCTAAAACAATCATTTTGGTGACCCAATATGAAGAAGAGCATAGCCAATTTTGTGGCTAAATGTCATGCCTGCAACTGGGTAAAGGCCGAGCACCAAAAACCTGGTGGTCTTCTGCATCCATTAGAGATTCATGAATGGAAATGGTTTGATATATCATTGGATTTCATTATGGGATTGCTTCGCCAAAGTCTGGCACCGATGCAATCTGGGGTATAGTAGATCGCTTAACTAAATCATCGCACTTCCTTCCTATCCGTCAGACTGACTCTGTAGAGAAGCTAGCAAAGCTCTATATCAAGGAAACTATCAGGCTGCACAATATTCTGAAATCGATAATATCCGATAGAGATAGAAGATTTACTTCTAAGTTTTGGCAAGCTGTGCACCAAGATCTGGGTACTACTCTAGCTATGAGTACAACTTTTCATCCTCAGACGAATGGTCAGACTGAAAGAGTAAATTAAGTTCTGGAGGATTTGCTTAAGCTTTGTGTTCTCAATTTTGCCAGTTCCTAGGAAGATCACATTCCATTAGTGGAGTTTTCCTACAATAACAGTTTCCAAGCCAGTATTAAAGTGGCTCCTTATAAGGTATTGTATGGTAAAAAATATAGTACTCCGCTAGCTTGGTCAAAAATAGGAAGCGTTTAACTCTTTGGGTCTGGGTTAGTTGAAGAAACTAACAAGAAGATTCATCTAATTTAGCAGAGGATCCGTTCTGCTCAAGATCGCTAGAGCAAGTATCATGATGCTCATCATCGTCTCTTAGAATTTAATGTTTGATATTATGCTTATCTGAAAGTCAGTTCAATGAAGGGTGTTTATAGATTTGGTGCAGTAGGGAAGCTTAGTCCCCACTATGTTGGGCCTTTTGAGATTCTGGCCAAAGTAGGGTCATCTACCTACAGGTTGGATATTCCTGATGGCTTTGCAGCTGTTCAAAATGTGTTCCATATATCATCATTAATAAGATGTCTCAGGGATCCTTCTCATCTAGTTCAGCTTCCAGCCCGATCTTTCATTTGCTGAAGAACCAATCAAAATCTTAGCTCGTGATTAGAAACAGCTAAGAAATCGCTCGATTCCAATGGTCAAGGTCCAGTGGAAGAATCGATCTTTGGAAGAATCTACTTAGGAAAATGAAATGGATAAGCGAAATAAGTATCTGCAGCTCTTTGCAAGCCCAGGTACCATTCCTTTCTTTTCTTTTCTGTTTCATTTAGTATTTCAAGTTTAGCAATATTTTCTTCACTTGAGTGATGTTGGGGTCGATATCGTTCTTAAGTGGGGGAGTTTATAACAACCCTAGTTGTTACCCTAGCTGAATACAGAGTATTTAAGCTAAACCAAGTTCTAATTGTGATTTTATTAAACTCAATGGGTCATTTAAACATAACCCTAGAGGTTTGAAATTAATCGGAGCTCATTTGAGCATTTTTGGTATTCTTGCTCATATTTGGATCCTAAAAATTAGCAAAATTAATATGATCTCCAAATTAAAATCTAAGTTTATTTTTGAATTCCTCATGCCTCAATTAGCTAAAGGTGAATTTTTGGGAATTCTTGGAGCTCATTTGGTCCTAAATTGGATTTAGAAATTATTAGAATTAATATTAATTAATTAAAGGATTTAAAATAATAATTAAATTAAATAATTAATATTATTTAACCGTAGGATTTGCTGTTGGGACCGCGACAAATCCGCTACAGGGTCCCGACAGCGGCGCATAGGTATTAGCTAGTGTATGCATTAGCATGCATCCTAGTGCATTCCATCTAGCGGCGAGATCTACTCCGTGTCAAGATCAAATCCTAAGCGTCAGATCCATCACACGCATCCGACGGCTTTCGCTCGATCATCTTAAGTAACTCATCAGACCATCAAACCTCAACGGTCTCGTGATTAGATGGTGTGCCAAGGATCCCACCCTGTTCACCTTCATCTTCCTCTAGATCCTCCACACATGCTAGTCCCCTGACATCCAGATCCTCTCTCAGGCCCATGGAAGTATGAGAAAATATCCCATTCTTCCTCCTCAACCCCTCCGGAGCAGGTCTGTCGGCAATGCTCTCCCCATTCTGCCCTCAGGCGGTTAAACCATTCCTTTCCCTCAGGCCAAACCATACCCTGGGGCTCGAGCCTCAACACCCATCCCTAGACTTCCCCTCAACCTATAAGTACCCCTGGGTTATTACGATGAGCCCTTTTGCTCACTATGATCCCCTAAATTATTCTCAATTGAAATCTTGGAAGCTCCCTGCGAACCCCGACATCCCAGTTGCTGCGAACCGCTGATAGAGGATTTGTCTAGTGTTCAGACTCCCTGTAAATCTGCATCTGCTCCCTCAGTTCCTCTCTATTACTGCAACATTTCACTCCAGGTACTTGCTCTTTCCCTAGTGAGCTGTGTGAGCTCACTGTCTTGCCTGCTTTAGACGTCTGTACTCCTGTAGATACTTACAAAAATAGGGTTGTCAGTAATCGAATTGGGAATCACCTGAGAATGCTGAAGGTCCGACAATGCTGAGAATAGTCGAGCAGGGTTCATCGTTCCGAGATGATTTCAGAAGTAGCAGCTCGTGTAATTTGCTTGAGGAAAGAGTTAATTACTGTGCTATTGCATTCCATATCAAACCTGCAATGAATCGATATGGTCTGAGTAACCCAAGCCAGCTCGATTCAAGCCATCCTCACTCAGACCATTTCAGTAAATGGCCCAAGTAAGGATCCATGGATTTAGCCCTCCCCGAGCCCAATCGAATTGCTATTCAGCTTTGTGATGGCTCAGGGATGGTGTGGATTTTGATTTGAGTTAGTTTAGTGGTCTGTGGAGGGAGAATTGCCCTCCATAGAGATCTCTAATGGCCACCTTCCTCCCAAATAAGGACTGAGTGTTTCAGTCAGGCCTCGATAGGGGTTTAGGGTTCAATCGATTGATCTCAATCTTAGTAACGTGCGTCAATCCTCATTGGTTGTCAGTATGGTCCATGGAAGCTAAATTTGGATGATTAGGGTAAACCTTAATCATCTTCTATCTGGGCCAGTCATGAGGAAGGAGACGACAATGCGGGTCGGGCCAACCCGTGACCCGCGCTGTCCAACAGTATTGGGCTTCTCAGCCCGATTGACCCGTGCAGTTCAATTTTTGGGTCGGGTTAATTAATTCATTTATTGGATCTATTTCTCTTTTGTTTATTAAAGAATAAATATATTATATTAATTAGCATATGGTTTAATTTAAATAAACATTCATATTAAACTACTTAAATAACTTTGGCTATACTTAATTCAAATGGTATGATCCAATATACCCTTATAATTAGAAAAATGTAAGGAATAATGATATAAAATAAAATGCAAGATCCAATTATTAAATTTTAAGTAATTGCCTAATCTTTCTCTGTTCTTATTTAATTCATAATTAATTCATTAAATATTTAAAAATCTTGTTTAAGGTCTCTGATTGCTCATGAGACTAAGGAGAAGCTATGTAGGCCATTAAAAATAATTTAAGAACATTAAATTTGCTAATCACTACTTAATTACCCTAATCTTAGATTAGTGAATTAAGCCTTAGTTAAATCTCTAATTTTGATAATTTATGTTTCAATCACCTTCTTAAGTGTAGTGAAGCCTATAAATATGCTTGGATCACCCTAATGTGCCCTAATTTTCTTAATCACCTTACTTGGCTTTAAAATGTGATTAATACTAATTAGATTAATTATGGTATCAAATATTAAGTTAACTATTTCATTCACTTTATAAATCAATATGAAGCTATTAAAACTAATTTGAATTAATTTAAGTGAATAAATCTTAAGTTTACCATTTTGCCTTAAGAAAAGTATTTTGGTCATTTTGACTAAAATATTATTTAATCATCCTTAAACCCAGAAATCTGAGTATAATGCTTCTAATTAACATATTAGTACCTGTCTGTAATCTAAGGTTTAATGAAATTAGTCTAAGTGATGAAATACTGAAATTCATTAATAAGATCTAAAGACCTTAAGAGTAATCTAAAACACCTCCTTTAAGGATCAATATAACTGCTTAGCACTCAAACTCTAGTTTAATTATCTTATTAAGATCATTCATAAACTATAAATCTTAATGGAAATCTTCATGTAAATCCTAAGTCTATATTTTAGTTTAGATCTTAAGTGATCAAATCTTAGTTCTTAGATCTTAGATCATCTAATTGAATTAGCTCATCTCATTTGGAATTCTCTACTTGATTTATTGTTTAATTTTCTTAAAACTTCTTTGTGGATGTAGAATTAATTCAATCAATAGAATAATGTGATTATTCAATGGATTGAATATAGATCTTAGATTTAAATTTTCTTAATTGATTATTTTATCTTATAATATTAGTAATGACCTTTCACTAAGATCTTAGCTTCTAAATCCCTTAACTTATAAGATTCTGAACCTTAAGATTATGGTTGAGTGTGAACCATAGAATCTTAGTAGATTTAAACCTTGTATTCAGTATTTGAACACCAAGTATGGAGTTTAAGTCTAGAATCCTTAATCATGATTTGCATAATCAAGGTTTGGGTTAAGTGAGTAAAATAATAATAATTAAGTTGTTTGTTTATTTACTTCAATCCTATATAGTCGTCATTGATTTTGAATTAGAACTTGTTAACCTTAAGGTCATGAATTTGAGATTATACTTAATAGCTGGATATTAGAGATCCTAAATTTGTGTTTTCTCATAATAATTAGATTTGAATAAATTAGACAACAACAGATATCACACAAGTATAGTTGAGTCTCTTGCTTACTTTGACTATTGTTGCTCTGCACTCCTTGTATATTGAGCCTTCTTCCTTGGACATAATAAGTGAACTCAGGATATGGATAATGTACCCTAAGTTAGTATTTGAAAAGCATGAATATTCATTCAGTTCTTTTAGTGCATTCGGTTCAGTAGGGTGTGTCTTAACTTAGTCTATGTAACAACCTTAGTGTTGTTACCCATCAATTAGTGACCTAATTAACTATAATCCTTTTTCATTAGTCTTTTAATAGTATTAGGAGTCTCCATTTCAAATTTCGTGCGATTTGGAGATCGTTTGACAATTTTCAACATTTCTTAATTTTTCTAATAATTCTGAGAATGTCTAGTTTATTTAGACCTCAGAATCAAAAATGGAGTCTACCATTGGACTCACCACACCCAAATTAGTTAAGGGTGATATTTTAGAAGCATTTGGAAGTCGTCAAAATTTTCCCGAATATTTTAATAATATTTTAAATACCTAAAAAATTAAGATAATTAAATTGACCTCTCATCAAAATTCTGATTGCATTTTTGAGTTTCTGACATCTTATTTAGGTAAGAGTGAATTTTTGAGATTTTTCAGAGTCCATTTAGATATTTTAATTTGATTATTAGAATACGTGCAATTAATTAATTAAATAAAGTATTTAAATTATATTATATAAATATTAAATTATAATTAACAATTAATTAATAATTTCTACATGGATCCGCTGCGGGTCAGTGTGCACCAAACGGTGGATCAAAAGGATCCTAGTCGTTGCGCCTCTATTAAGTTAATTAGACGGCCTAAACTTTTAGATAGACTTAACTGTTGGATCAATATTCTTATCCAACAGTTAGGATCATCCCCACTATACGTCTCCTCCCTCTTCCACCATCGCATCCCGTCACAGGCATAGTGGGCGTACGAAGGTCCTTCTGCTGCCCCGTAATTATCCTCTAAATCAATTTGGACTTGAGGCTAGCAAAGTTTTTCTTTTTTTGAATTGAGGATCCTAGTTTTTGTTTCTCCAGGTGTGTATGCCGAGAGCTGGAGTTCTCCCTAGAAGCTGCAAATCTGCTGCTGTTGGAAAGAGGAATCGAGATCGCTACTCGATAACCTGCTACTAATCTTTAGCCGGCGTGTATCGTAGAATCTCGAGTTCCAATTTTAGCATTGGAGGTGCGAAAGGATTCTGCAAGTTTAAATCCTGTCAAAGAAAATCGAGTGTGTTATGTGAGTGACACAGGTATATTGCTCTTACCTCTACATATTCATTCTGTTACTTCACGCTTATGGATTTTTGCAGTAGATATGAAATTTAGAATTTGATTGTATTAAGTTATTATTTTTGTAAATCGATTGATTGATACCTGCTCCGAAGAGCTCGATTAAACTAAATTGAGTTCGAATGTATTTATCGGGCGATACCTTAATCAAATCGTCTTAGGGCAAAAATCTAGGGCTTGCGTTTCTATGGATCTCTAGTGATTTGGTTTAGGTTATTTAAGCTTTGACAGTGAGCCTTTGCATAAGTATTTAAATTCAAAGTTTTATCTTATCATTTTCTGTGTGTTTGCGTCTCTCCCTCGATGCCCTAAATCAGGAGTACACTGAATTCGTGAAGAAGATGACGGTTCAAACCGTTGTGCTTCAGACTGGCCAGTTCAATTCTTTTGAACCGCGTTGTTTACTTGATGATGTGTCAAGTGGAGAAATGCGCATAGTTATCTGTACTGAATCAGTAAGTAATTATTTGATAAATTAGCTATTAGTTTAATAATATGATGGTTTAAATAAAAACATCAATTAAGGAAAACTTTATAAGCACATAACTTGCTCCATACTTAACCAAATCATATAATATTATATATCATTTTGATTGCAAAAATTCGTAGAGTAATAATACACAATTTAATGTTTGTTCTAATGAATATTTTAATTAGTCAATATTTAAGAATAATTAATTAATTATTAATTAATTTCATCATCTCATGTGACCTAATTTGATCATTTAATGTCTAAATTAAATGATCAAATAGTCTATTTCACTCACAAAAATGTGAGAAACAATATGAAATCAAATTTAATATTTAAACCCTAATTTTATTAATCATTTTTTAACCCTAATTAGGAGTCCCGGAAACCCAAAATTTCAAATGTTGTCCAAAATTGATCTACTTAGTGTCATTTTTCTCTTTGTGATATGAGGATTTAAAAGACACGTATATTATTTCTATTGGATAACAAATTGTGAATTTTAGGTTTTTAACTCTTACTTAATTTCCTAGATAGCATGTTTTAGGTATTATAAAACCCTAAGATAGCTAACATGTCATATTTATTATTCTCCATATAAAATTATATTACTTATTTTAAGCTTAATTCTCACTTTCTAGTTATGTGAATAAATTGCAATTTTGCTTGATTCACCTTTCAAACCTAATGTAGAAACCCTAAGATTGATTTATAACATGAATTGTAGTTAATCCCTAGATCTATTAGTTACATCTATTAAGAATAGTTAGTCTTAATATCTTAGTAATTATAAATTATTGAATCAACTAGGATTGACCTTTAACGACTATATTAGAGCCTAATTTATTCATCCTAAATCTTAAAGACTTCTCTTAAATCTTTTAAGAGTTAGTAATAAATATCCTAATATACTTAAGGTAGTTTAGGAATCCTATTGATTTTTCTTAAACATCAACTATTAGAAAATATAAAACTTATAGTTCTTCATCCCAACATTTTCTTACTTTAAGCCTTTCATTTTACATTGACCTAGCTAGTTTAGTATTTGTTTTGGATAGAATATTCAAACTACAACCTAGCTAGTGAGCTTTAGTAGATTAAACTTTAACTCCCAATTCCATAAGTTTGATAATTTCTTAATCTCAATCTTTCCTACTAATCACCTAAGCCTTGATTTAAATATCATGATTGAATCTTATAGATTAGGACTAGTTTAGAACTAGTTTCTATTTGTATTGATTATACTTATAAATTACTTTGTCATAACATAATAATTGAATTAAAACTACTATTTTCAAAACCCCAACTATTATTATAATTACAATAAACTTGAGATTAATATCTCAAAATAATTGGGAGCTCAATTAGCTTCAATCATTAAGTAGATCATTAAAATTAGTTAATTTTGGATATCACTTAGTTGCAACTATTGAATTTTCCCTGAATTCTTGCTTAGCTTTGAGTCTTATTCATTTGAATCATTCATATAAGATATTGTGCATGAATAAAACTTTCATATTAAAAACAATAGGGGTTTATATTACTAGATCAGTCATGGGTAGGCTAAAAAAGAGTAATAAGGAGACTGCACATTCTCAAATGGTGAATGTGAGTGTTACTTATTTTGACCCCACTTTTTTTTTACTTGTTAAACTTACGTGTTTAACTCCTCTTTTCATTCTGTATGTGCCTGCAGAATAAGTACTTTCTAAAATAACTTTAACCAATTAAAATATGAGAACTTCTTCAATCTTATAGATTGTTAAGACTCATCATAGCTTTTAGCTATGTTACTTTCTATAGTTCTAGACTATATGAATCTTAGACTAATAGTTTAAGATCTTCCTTCAATTTCTAAATTATGCATTTTTTAAGTTTTAGCACTATATTTTACTGATTTACAGTTTACTTAGATTATAGTGAATGTTGTTAAAATTACATTTAAATGCTCACTGTCTCTTTTCCTTACTTAGCATAAGTTCTTTTGAACATATACATGCTTTACTTCATTTACTTTCATATGCACTTTAGTTTCTTTCTAGTCTATTTAGAATGCTTTTACCCTTATTTTATTTGTAGTCTAGGATGTATATTTAAGTGAGTATTCTAACTCACTTTGCCTTTTTCTTACATACTTTTCCACATTTGTATGCTTACCTTTTTGCACCCATGCTTGTGCTTATGTTGTAACTAGTAGTGATATCCAATTAAACAATAAAATGCTTAGCAAATTTTAAAATGTACTTAGACTGTTTAGTCTAACTAGATTTTCTATTTCTTAGCTTTGCCCTATCATATTTAAATACCAAAATGTGATAGATGAGGTCATTTGGAGGCTACTGTAGCTGGACCAAGTGCAAAAAGCTAGCTGCTTCTGCTAATAATATAATAAAATATATAGCTTATAAATTTCTACAAGTGAGCTTTTGATTTCTTACTTTCATTTAAGTTTACTGTTTGTTTGCAACAATAATGCCATTTACTTTACTTTCATTATACTTGTGTTGGAACATAGCTTTATATTTAAATGCTTGAGATGTGATGAATGGATGAATGTAAATGAATGTATGTAAATGAATATTAACTAAGTCATTAGTTGCATATCTACTTTGTATATTGATTAGAATTAGTTGTATACTAAATTGCTTATAGAATTAGAAAATATTTATATATCTAGGTTGGGAATCTCTTCTTATCTTCACGTATATATTAAATGCTGTAAATTGAGCATACTTTAGGGTAGATAATTGTTACATATGTATTTACTCACTTTAAATTATTAGAACTGAAAATAAGCAATCTCATATAATGGATTGACTTTACTTTAGAATTAAAAATAAGCAATCCCATGTAACGAATTAACTTATATTAGAATTATAAATGAGTAAATCCTATGTGATGGATTGGCTCTATATTTGAACTGGAACTACACAATCCTATGTAATAATTGATTTCATGTTAGTTTTAGGTTGTTCTTCTTTCAATTATATCTTCCATTGGAATGGAAGACTTGTATGTCTACATTGCAGGTGTTTTATTATCCATTTACAGCAGAAACTCTGCCAAAATTTTAAAGAATTTAATGACTTATAATAATTGGAAAATTGTAGAGTCATGTTTCACATGTTAAATATTTAGAATTTTTATACCTAGAATTGTAAATACTCACATCAATTGTTTCTAAATTACATTCTCTCATGTCCTTGCATGTATCATATTTTAATATGTACTTCATATAATACATTTTCATAAAAATTCCCTTTCATCTTAACTTAAGACCCTCTTCTAAATCCTTGGCCAAACACAGTATATAATGATTTGGATTAGTTTCTTTCTAATTTAGTATTAGATATTATGGTGACGTATCAATGTTGAGTTAAATGATTCTCAATATTGGGGTCATCACAGTCTACCTCCTTAGTTTCAGTTTTATTATAGAATAGACTTGTTCCTAGCTCTGTGCTTGGCTAGGATGGATACATGTCTTATTTTATAAGTTTAACTTGGACCTAGCTCTGTTAATGTCTAGGATGGATACATATTGAACTTTCTATTCAGAGGCCTGGTATGGCCTGTTTCTGTTATGGTGGTACTACGTTTAAGCATGTTTTTACTTCAGTTCAGTTTTCAATGCTTTTGTTGCTTTGTCACATGCTTCAGTGATTTTACTTTTAGCTCATTTTAGTACCTTGTCTTTGTCATAAGCTTCAGTGGCCTTTTATTTATTTATTTATTTATTTATTTATTTTGCATACTTATATACTTATTCCTGTTGAGTAGTTATTAAATATTGGCATATTTAGGATGCTAGTTTTTGTATACTTAGTTCAGCATATTTTGGCAATGTTTCCATTTAATTATATCAGCATATATCAATGTGATCATAAGTATATTATGATGAGTTTGCTTTCAGTACCTTGCATTTAATTACACATCTTAGCCTTACCTTGATCAGCTGCATGTTTAGTATGTACTTTGCATACTTTGTTGTTTAAGTTATAAATGTATTGTTTATAGCTACCCTGTTCATTGTAGCTTATTACACCTTAATTTACTTGCATGCATAAAGTAATAATGTGATATCTCTAAATGTTCAGTTCACTTAAATTAGCCTAAAATATACTTAGATGATTTGTCTAACTGTAACATTTATCTTTTGTTGGCTGGGCCTAGCATTTGCGATACCGACAAATGTCAGATTTGGAGCTGTTTGTTGGTGGTTCTGCAGGAGAGGAGAGTGGACAGGAGGAGGATTTTCCTGTTGCTACTTAGTTAGATTTCCTCTTTCTGCTATGAGATTGAGAGTTCTTTTCTTTCTTTAAATTTCAGTCTGTAATAATTCTTAATCTAGATGTATTTACTTTCTGCACTTTGAGTTGAGTTACTATTGCATTTACTCTTCTATACTATATTGTGATGTTGATGTTATATTATATTCTTTTCTGCTTTCGCTACTTTGATATGTTGATGTATGTTCACAGTTCTCAAGTGACAAGTCTTTTGTTAAAGGCAGGTTGGGTTACACCTGACTCTACTTGGGCTGGGGATTTGCCACAGTTTGTGGCGGCCGCCCCTTAATCGAATGAGTGTTAAGAGGTGGTCGTCACTAGCACCACGAACATTAAACTAAAAGCATATCCGTGATGCTAATCAACTAGTTTGAGCAAGACTTAACAGAAATATACATATAGTATAGCAGTGCAAAATAGGTAAAATAAAAGAGGCATCCAGATAGTCCACATTAATTCATTCACATACAATACATTAAATGTTGAATAGTAAGAATAAGAAAACATAGTTATTACAATTTTTATAAAAGCAGGTCAAGAAGGTGGAAACATATCTCCTTCAATGAGCTGCGCTTTACCTTAACCTGCTAGCAGCTAAATCCTCAAGCGCTGGATCTGACCTATACTCCTGATCTGCCATATGTACATATATGACAGGGCACAGCCAAAAAAGAAAAATCTGGTTAGACTTTAATAAGTCTAAGTACAATTTAAGCTATTAAAGTTGCATGAATTTAAAGATATCACCACATTACTGATTCTACTAAGCGTGCAAAATAGATAGGTGCCACAAGCTACAATGTAACTATAAACTATCCATTTATAGCATTTAACATGTATGTGAAATAAAATATCAAGACATGAAAGTAAGCAAGGTAAAGCTAAAACCAAAAGAACTGCAACTACTATGATAATTCCACTCCTACCATGATTATGATCATATCAACACATGCTGAGTATATAAAAGAAACACAAATATTGAAAACATGCAATTATAGCATCCTAAACATGCCAATATATATAAGTAAACATATGTGTATACATATAACATGCTAATTAAGAAAAGGAAAAGAAAAGCCACTGAGACATGTGGCAAAAAGCAAAACAATCAAGTGCAATGTAAAGCCACTAAGACATGTGGCAAAGCAAGCAAATACTGAAAATAAAATCACTGAAACATGTGGCAAAGCAAAAATAAAACAATACTGAAAAATTCAGCTAAAGTAGCAATAAGCCTAAGACATAGTACTGTCATACCATCCAATAGGCCATACAGGGCCTCCAATATCAATCAATCAATCCCCAGCCTAGCCATCCAAATATGCTAGGTCTGAATCCAGTCTATACAATACTACTACTGAAGAGGCAGACTAAGTTAGGACATATTCTACCCACTGCAAACAAGACAAAACTGAATGATATGCAATTCAAATACTAACTTAGGATGTATCATCCATATCCTAAGTTTTCCTATTATGCTCAAGGAATAAGGCTCAATATACAAGGAATGCAAAGCAATCTAGTCAAAGCAAGCAAGAGACTCAATCTAGACTAAGTGATATCTATTGTTGTCTAATTAAGTCGTTCTAACCATCCCAAGTCATACAACTTAGAAGCACGGCCTTATAAGTTAAAAACAATCAGGACTGATCAGGTCCCAATTTAGTTCAATCAAAATCGACTATAAGTTAAATAATAAATCATCACGCCCTAATTGATGATTTGAGACATTCTTAGCTAAGATCTGATCCAGATCTACTAAGCTAAGGATTATGAATTGAATACCACAACCTTGGGTTCATTCATATGATCCAAGGGTAAGCTAAAGATCTATGGTTCAATCTACAAGTGAACTAATGATTAAGGCTTATTCTATTAAGTAACAATCAAGCTTAATAGAATATATCTCTATTCTTAATCTAAAATTAAAAGACAAAATAATCAAAATGAAATTAGGAAAAATCTAGAAAACTACTAAAACCAAGGTTTCATTCATTGAATAAATCACTTATTCAACGAATGAGATCTAACTTAGTGTCTAATCCTAATCTTAAGGAAAGAGCCTAAGGTGAAGTGAAGCTCCTAAGGAAGTACCTTAGTTTGACTCTAGGTTCTAATTCAAGTTCGTATAATTTATAGTTTTCAACTAAGTTAATGATTACAACTTAGTTAGCAAAAGCTCATATACCCTAATGTCATGGTTTTCAAATAATAAGCAATTCCTAATGATGCTAAGATCTATGCAAGTGGTGTACACACTGTACATAGAGCTTAAGAAAATAATATAATTAAAAGAATACAAAACTTCAATAAAGTTCTAAGTACGAAATGTACCTTACATGATGATGATGGAGTTTGCAGCTCAATGCTTGGATTGAGATGAAGCATCATTCTCAGCACTAGCAATAATTGGCCAAGATACAACTGTATGACAATTAATTTAACAAGAGGTGCTTAATTTTAAACTAGCATAGTTTCTACTCAATTCATTTTCCAATACTTAAAGATAGAAAACTAAACTACTTCATGCTAGTGAGGGATTCACAAGATGGCATATATTGACTTGACAATGATTAGCTTTATAGAAGATTGATGGAAGTATAAGAATGTGATTCCTTATATTTATTAATATAAACTCAAGAATACTATTAAGTGAACATTGAAGAACAATGAATATTTCTTTATGGATATACATATATATTTTGAGATGCATAGCATTAATAACTTAATCAATCTGAGATTTAGGATGTTTTTAAATGGAGAAATATGAGATGAATATAATCAATGTGAAAATTTCTGATATTCCATAAAATATAATCATTAAAGGAATAGAGTTGGCTATTCATTTATAGATAGAAGCTGCCCAAAATCGCAGAGATTAAAAAGAATACATGCTTATTGGAAAAATTATACATACTAATTTTCTAATGAAATAAATCTGCTATGATGGGGCAAACATATTTAGAGTAAAGGTACTTGCAATTTACACCTATTCATCAGTTCTCAAGAACTTTATTGAATCAATTTATAAGTTTATAATAAGTAAACATCAAGTAATGAATATAGCGGAAATATTTTCAAAAATGCAGAATTTTTAGTATGCCAAGGCTGCCTATTTTCACTTATATTTACTAATTTGATATGGTGTGATAAAGTTTTAATAAGAGCCCTCTCCAAATTATATAAATGTTTATCTAATTAGATTAGCTAGAAGAACAAATAAGACTTGAGTGAATAACAATTTGAATAGTCACTATAAGAAGATAAAAATAATCTCAGCATATTTGTGTTAGAACAAAATATAGAGTATAAATTCCAATATGACAATATAAGGACATGATTGATATTCAAACATATTGATGCTTTCAATTTCTACTTTAATTCCCAAATTAAATTATACAATATGCAATTATCCAAGTATTATAAGACAAATTAATTGAGTTTTAGTTCATATAAATGGCAGGAAAGGAATGGATAATTTCAGCATAATCAAAAATGACGGGGTTAGGATAGTGTAATTATACCTTGATGATGATCGGCATGGGATCAACTAGAGGCAGAGAATGGGTTGGCCGCAGACCCGACGGTCGCCAAAGACGGCTACTGCTCGGTCATGGAGAGAAGAAGGGCTGCAGCTCGGCTCAAGGACGGAGGGAGGGAGAACTCAGCCAAGAGAAGAAGTGCTCGGCGCCAGCTGTGGAGGAGAAGAGGCGGCTCGATCTTGGTCGGGTGGGAAAAGGAGCTCTTGCCGACGAGTAGGGCTCGGCTTGGAGGGAGGAGGCTTGGCTGTTGCTCGGCGAGTAGAGGGGAGGGCCGAGCGAGTGGAGGCCGAGCGAGTGGAGTCTATTGGGAGGAAAATAATTTTGGCTGAGAGAAGGAAAGGAGAAAAATAGGTTTATGAAGATTAGGGTAACAGTAGATAGGTTATTAAATACCCAAACAAACTGCTGAGAGCCATTCGATCAAAATCGACTGGCTAAAAATGGCTGAAATTTCATGGTTCGATTAAATGGGCAAACAAACTTCAAAAATTACAAACTTGGTATCAAAACGACCGTCTCAATGAGACGAATGTAAGTGTTCAAAAATTATTGAATTTGGATGAGTATTTTATTTTATATTAATTTTTAAATGAAACTTTAAAAAATTCACTACGATAAATTTGGAGCCTGAAAAATCACGAAACTTAAAATATAGATTCATCTTATTATGCTTAATTCAAATATATAAAAATTTCTGAAATTCGACTTTTATTTTATCTTTTATTGACTCCGGAAGTTTAAACTTCCCAATTTTATTTAGGACGATTCGGAACTCAAATTGCGCTCAAATTTTGGTGGAAGGATCCCCTTAATATGCTTCATTTGAAGATATTTTTATTTGATTTTTATTTGACTAAAATCGAAAATTCTAATTTCAACTTAATCCTCTTAAATTTAGAGTTAAATACGCTAGTAACAACACCGGGTTGTTACACAGTTGGAGCACCGCACTAATCGGAACTATTAATATCAGTATTAGCAGGACCACGGAGGGCACAGGGCCCTACATGGCGGAAAAAGAGCTTTCTTTAGGATTCATTGTTGTATAAATCTGATTCTTAGAAAATATTAGTCCAATTCAGAGTTTGAGAAAATAAATATGATAACTCTTTTATTCATCCAAAATTAAAATGCATGATGCAGGAGGATACATAAGATAATATAGGAAAAATGGTAAGACATCCATCCGATATATTTGGCAGTAAAAGCACGGCAAAAATCTTCGTAGGTAGCCTCTCTCCACAATCCCTCGCGCCTGTGGGTGAGTGCCCATAAAGTGATATTCCACCAATCCTTGGCTTGGTCTTGAAGGAGGAGAGATATTATGGAGACTCTAATATTGTATGGGCAATCAATAGCTTCAAACATGAATATTGCCCGTTTCAGCCACTCTTTGGCTAAAATTGGGAAGTCAAATCCTCTGAAGGCGCCGTGCTGAAGTAGTCGGTCTACCACTCGGATGCTGAGCTACGATACCCCTTCTACGTACTTCCTGTATCTCTGATGGAACTAGGAGATATACTCCCATATATCCTTGAATCGTTGGTAGTACCACCAAAATGACATCCTTGAGTGTCTAATGATTCCATAAGTTAAATTAGTTTACTTGTATCTTATTAATTTCTCTTAGTCTATATTATTTATAATTTGAGCATTATATCTTCCCTATGTGTGTATTTCTCATTCTTATACCTCTTTTTTTGAGCAAGATATTGTGGTAACTTAGATGTAAACTCTAATGTTTTTGTTTAGTGACTGTCTTGTTAGAAGAATCATCCATTAGGTAGAGAGAAAATATAAATTCTAATCTAACACCTTATGAAATTCTCTGATACTACCCTATGGTGCCTTGCCCCTTAACCCACAATTGTTAGACTAAGGGGTGGAGAGTCACTTTGGCAAACCCCCAATTAAGACTAGATTAGATATAGACCCTAATCCACTAGTAAATAAGAGATGAGCCACTGCATACATACCATAAACTCAGTCACTAAGCGATACAAATCAAAGTGCGGAAGTAAAGTAAAATAAATATACATTCAATTTATCATAATAAATAGGAAAAGTACAACATATAGCTCAGATTATAAAGTACAGTAAAGAAAAATACAGTCAAAAGTACCTGTATTATTACAGTATTTATTAACTAGTTTAAAAGATTGAAATAAGAAGTCTCTCATCCTTATATTATATAGAAATAAAAAACTAAGCAGCTTCTGGTTCTCCCAACTGATGCTCTTCTTCAATAAATGACTCCTCCTCTTCAGCACCCAGCTCCTCAAACCTATCAGAATCTGATATTGTTGGTTTCACAGTGTTAGGGCTCCAGCCAAAAAAAAAAAAATCTTATTAGACAATTGTATAAGTACATTTTATGTTGAATATTTTATATGAATTATTAATGTCACCATTTACATATGCAAAACCAAAATAATTATCTAGCATAGGAGTAGTAAGCATACAAAGAGAAGGATAAGTTATAAATATAGTATTTATAACTAAGCATACATTTAGACAAAAAGGTACACCTCAAGAAAACTAAGCAAGGATAGGCATACAGAAAGTAAAAGTACTAATAGAAAAGTCTAATCCTAAATATGTTGATGATCATATAACATACGATGATTAAAAATAATAAATCTGAAAGTGATACATATAGTAAGTAGCAAAATCTAACATCCTATAAGCATATACAAGTGAGTAGGTAAGTAAAATACAGTTGACTGAAATAACTTGCATCATTAAAATAGTAAACTAAAATAAAAATAGGTATGTATAACTGCCATATCAGAAAAATGGCCAATCGAGCCCAAACAGAAATTCCCAAATCCTTTCTAGGCTAAGGTAGATGGAACAAAACAACATAACTGAAGACGTAGTAAACATAAATGCATAATCATTTAGTTATTTTACTTTTGTTTCTGTGAACACGTCAAGAAACAACTGATGAGTCAAGTATGTCTGCAAGATTATATGGGTTTCAAGTTTAACACACACTCCTCAATGAGTAATGTTAAGCATCCTTATTACTGCTTACTCCTATCCATTAGGGTAAATGTGCATTAGAATCTACCAAAATATAATTGAACCCAAGGTAACTGTTATCCTAATTATTCTAAGTTTTTATTTTATGCATAAAGTTTTTTTACATGACATATTCAAGGAATTAAACATAAAATATAAGGAATGTGTAGCACAAATAATCAAGTAGTAAGCAAGGGACTCTTCTACACATGGTGACACTATTGTTATTGTAGCGCCCCGTCCCGTCGCCGTGCGCAAAGAGTAATTTGGCGGCGGAACGGTGCACTACTCGAGGAGGAAAGAATACCCCATCTCCCCGAAATGGCTGAAAACTAAGCCCACCTGAAGGGCTGCTGACTCAACCTCAAGTAGGGTTGAGAGCTAATACTTAAGATAAGAGTAGTATCCTTATCATAAGTATTAGGCAAATACATATATTGGATTTAGAATACAATAAGAATTCAATATATGTATAAGATATCAGCATTTCCAGTATACTGATCACATCACAATACTAAGTATAAGTAGTGTAGTACAGAGTGTGGAAGCTTAAAGCATATATCCAGATACATTCATCACAGAAATAGTATGAAAACATTCATCTCAGTAAAGAAACGAAAATACATCCTGGATTATTACAAGCATTTACTAAATAATAAACATAAAACTAAATACTGAACTGAAAGTAAACTAAGCAGCTGAAGAAGAGTCCGCTAATGCTCCACGGGCTCCTCCTGGATCTCCTGGATGTCATCTTGACCTATCTCAATATACTGCTCAGGATCTAGCAATTGTCAGATCCCAAAAGTACCTCGTGTTAGACAATAAGTCTAACACATCGAAACTAATCTAATAGTTCTAATTATTCATTTAACATTTACATAATACGAGTAAATCTGCAGAAAAATTGTAAAGGTAACTGAAAGTACAAATCTGTCTAAAATTGTACAAAACTGAAGCAGTGTAAAGTAAAACTGAACTGTAACTGAATACTGAAAACAAATCAAAATAGTACTGAATCTGAAATTGAGTAATCATATGTATAACTATATTGTATGTCACTGAAATTGTGCATCTGAATATGCCCCAATATGGTATGCTACTGACATGCTATCAAAATATTACTGAACTGTTATGAGCAGTACGGTCCAATATCTACATACACCCTGCTGGGCATATTGTTTATTGATGACACTGATGCATCCAGAAATTCCCCCGTCAATGTATGTAATATTCCATAACTCATAAATCATCACTGATACTTATACATCATTTTAATTCTCATACATCATTCTGATATTCACACATCATGCTTATGCTCATGCTCATGCTTCTAAACTACATGAAATAAATCTAGAAAATGCTTTAAAATCTGATAATGAATCCAAAGTCCCCATTGTGCAGAATCTTGCTAAAAGGATTCTGACTCCTAAATTCAAATCTCGATAATTAGTTAAAGTTGAGAGTTTACTTGAAAATCATTAGCTGGGATGATTGTATACACATATTTAGCATATTTGCAAGAAAGGTAGATTTAACCCTTAGCTTGTTTAAACTGCACTTATCGAAGCGCACTACGATAGGAGGCAGAACCCGGTCACAGTTTACATCTCAATCTAAGTTGTTAAATGCCCTAATTACAAGCATACTTAGTGGTCTACGTAAAGTGACTTAAGATACTTAGTTTGCTTAAACTGCACTTATCGAAGTGCACTACGATAGGAGGCAGAACCCGATCACAGTTTACATCTCAAACTAAGGATCTTGTTCACTAATTGTAACACTCTTAGTCTTGAAAGATTTACTTTAATAAGACTGTATTCGGCTAATCCTGCAGAATAGTACTGGTCATAAGTCCACATTAGAGTGAATCAACCAATCCTGAATATTACTGAATTAATCCAGTAATATGGGTATACCCTACTATACCCAACCAATAATCTGAGTTCAGCAGATTCTATTTAATCGATAAGAATTTATCAAATCTATTAATCCTTACTCTAATTAGATGTATCCTACACAAGGCTCCAAGGGTGTGATCAAAAGATCACTCAACATAGGTTGCTACCATAAGGAATGAGCCACAATCTAAGTACTTTAGGTAATTCTTACCACAAGGTATCAAGTTCAACTTCTAAAGTTATGAAGGAGCAACTAGGTTTCTACCTCAATAAGTTACAAAGGTCCTTCCTACCTCAATGTTTCATTAGTTACAGTCTTCAATCATTTCAATGACAAATTCTATAGCAAGACCCTTAAGATCTCACTTTTTGACTTCTTAAGGTTTACTTGTTATACTTAAGTTAAGATGATTAGATCAAATGATTAAAATTCATTTGATCCTTTACTATTCTATAATCATGGAATAAAATTAAAGATCTTATTAGATTTAGATCATTGCATAAATGATTACAATTTTATTTCCATCTTATGCTAATTATCTTATATAAGAGAAAATCAAAGATCTAAAGTTTGGATTCAGATAGTTCAATCACACATATTCAATGTTATCCTTAGCACTTCTAATTTGATGATTTAAGATCAATACTCAATCAAATGTATTATTGGAATAATGTAAATAAGATTCTCTTACAATCAAGTAGATTGATTAAATGATTAAGATTTAGATCTTAATCAAGATAAGTTAGGGTTTAATCCCTAACCCTTCTATCATTAAGACCAATAATTAATTTAAAGGTCAATGGCAAATCAATATATTATTAGTATATTATTGATGTCAACTTAGGTTTGGATTAAGTATCATCTATTTAATCAAGTTATAAAGATTCTCATGTTCAAGTTATCACATTTAAGTGTCCAAATAAGTGTTAAGGTTCTCTAATATACATCCTAAGTTTATGAACACATATAGATGAAAGGTAACATAAAATAAAAAGGTGATTGTTGCTAATCAAAATCTAAATCAAATAAAAGAGATTAGCACTTAATCACAATTCTAAAAGATTTAAGTTTCATGCTATTTAGATTATTAAGGTATACCTAATTGATACAAGCAATTAAAACTCCAGTACTTAGCATATGGCGTAACATGTATTTAAGATACATAGGTTTTGAGCACTTAATGAAATTGACAAAGTTTTAAATTCAATTTTCAAATAAAATTTTATGCAGTGTTCAATTTTAACTAAAATAAGTTCAAATTTAGTATAACTCAACCCCACTAGGGTCCTAGGGGTCTTAAAACACCAAAACAGTTGAGTTTTGGCCATTTCAGCCAAAACTGGGCAGTTTTACAAAATCTGGGCAGTTTTTTGGAATTTCTGGAAATTTTGCAAAATTTGGGCGCTGTAGCGCTTTCCACGCGGTAGTTCGCTGTAGCGCTTTCCGCGCGACAGCGTGCGGTAGCGCCTTTGCGATGCGGCTTGCTGCGGTCCGCTGCGATCCGCTGTAACCCGCTATGACCCGCTGTAGCGCGCTATGGCGCGCTGTAGCGGTTCATTTTGTAAAAAAAACCACTGTTCAATTACTTTCATTAAAATGATTTTATGATTTTCGCAAAAGTACCGCTGCAGCGCGCGACCGCGTGCTATAGCGGTCCATTTCACAAATCTATTGTTCAATTAATTTATTGGCCGTTTTCCTAAGTTTTCATGAAATACCGCTGCAGACCGCTACAGCGCGTTGTAGCGGTTCATTTTGCAATTTTACTATTCAATTAGTTAATGTGCATTTTTCCTAAGTTTTCCTGTCCGCTGCAGCTCGCGACAATCCGCTGCAGCGCGCCGCGCTGTAGCGGCAGACGGTGATTTCGCCAGGTGCGAAACCCACGAGGGCCATTTTTCAAGCTTAATTACTCTCAATCCAGAGAGTTCCATGAGTGGTGCCATATATCAATGGAAATGTACTTTTGATACCTTTCCATCGACACCAAAAGCAGCACAAACGGAGCATCTTAGCTATACTAAAAATGACGATGAATAATAGGGTATACAAAATAGAAAAAAATAGAGCATATTTTTATAGAGTTTTTAAGAGCCTTAATGGCTTTCATACATGCATATAGACATTCCAAGGCTGCATTCTAACATCATAACATTATAAGAAAGACAAGGAGAGGAGCAAGAGGGTACATTTATGTTCTTGGAAGGAGAGGAAGAAGAGGACCTTTGTTTCCTTCACAACCTTAGGGAGGAGAGCTGCACTTCTTCTCCCTCAACATAAGAGCAACCAGCAATGGAGGGGGATAGAGGAGAAATTTTCAGCAAGCAAAGAAGGAGGGCTGAGCTCTCCTTTTAAAGGAGGAGAGGGGAGAGGAGGCCTCATCATGGCTAAGGAGGGGCTAGAGGGGAAGTGATGGCCTTAGCATTTAATGCAAAGGGAGGAAGGAGGAATGGCTAGCCAAAAGGCATGGGGATGGCCAGCCAAAAAACATTTTGAAATAAATGGGGAAATTGCAAATAGGGGATCCAAAGATTGCTTATTTATTTTTCTTATTTTTCCTAATTATTTAAAAATTCTGATTTTTGAAACGTATTCCGAAAAATCCCAAAAATTCACCCCAAGCTAATTTGGGGGTGAGGAATTCAACGGCGAAGTCAGATTTTCATTCTGACGATTATTTAATTATCCTATTTTTCGACGCATTTAACTATGTTAAAATATTCGCAAAAATTCGACGACTTCCAAACGCGTCCAAAATATCACCCCTAGCTAATTTGGGGGTGACGAACGCAACGGTGAAGCCGGATTTCTATTTTGAGGTCAAAATAAAAACCTCAATTTTCTACTTAATGAAATATTAAAATAATCCAAAATATTGGATTTAGCTCCGAATTGCTCCAAACTTTCAGGGTTTGGTTCTAATGACTAGATGAACTTGATGGAATGGTGATTATACTATGATTATGCTACAATTAAGCTAGATAATAATCTTGCATTGTTATAGTTATCTAATTAATCATTCTAACTATTCCAAATTACATAAGTTCAGAATCTATAATTCTCACTATCGAGTGTAACTTAGAAATACAGCCCTATAGGTTACAAAATATTATGACTAGCTAGGTCATAATATGATTAAATCAATATCGACTATGTAAGCTAAATAAAAAATTATCACGACCTAGTTTATGAATTTAGACATTCTAGACGAAGAGCTGATCAGAATCTACCAAGACTAAGGATTATAATTTTAACACCACGAGTTGGAGTTAAGCACATAATCCAAGGGTAAAGTCTAAGGAACTAAGGTTCTAATTCTAAGCGAACTAATGATTGAGGTAAATCATATTAAGTAAAGTCATGCTTAATAGGATGATTCTCATATTCTTAATCTAAGATTAGAAGATAAAATAATCAAAATAAAATTATGAAAATCTAAAAACTAATAAAAATCAAATATTCATTCATTCAATAACTCTGTTATTCAATGAACAAAATTTAACATAATATCTATCATTAATCTTAAGAAATAGATCCTAAGGTGATGTGAGGATTCCTAATGAACTCATAATGAAGAAACTTAGGGATGTTCTAAGAGTTGATTGAATTTATGATTATTTCCTAATAAAATCTAAATTTTTGTGTATTTTATTGTTGGTTGCTGTTCAAAAATTCCATAAAGTCTAAAAATACTAAATTCTAAGGTTAAATAGTTAAGTTATGGATGTTCTAAAATTCAAGGGCAATCGGTAATTTTCCTAAGGTCGAATGGGGTAAAAACTGAACTTTTCCGTTTAAGGTCCAAATTTAGCAAACTCAGTATCAATAGCTTTCTTATAACACACTGAGCATTTTAACTGGGAGTAAACCCAATTTAAACTTCAATTAGTCAAGTTATGCCTAATTAGGATTAGAGGTATTTTGGTCAATTTATATTTTTTTAGGGTTCAAAACCTAAATATTATTTTAATTTACTGTTAGCATTAAATTTTTAAGTTAATTAGTACTTTTAATTTCTTGATTTAGAGTTCAATTGATAAAGTATGGTCAATTGAAAATTAAGAGCATTTTGGTTATTTTAGGAGGGAGTCCTAAATGTGACTTTACAAACTACTCACAAAATGGAAAAACTATACTACCAAAGAGATGGGGTTGTTCTCCTAATCAGTTTAAGACTCATATTGATTATATTTGGATAACTATGTAAAAAGTTATATGTGTTTGTTTAGGTCCTAAAATGTCACTAGGTTAAATAATCCCCGAATCAAAATTTTGAATAATATCATTTGATTTTTTTTATTTTTTTGAGTAAAATGAGACATATGTTTAGACCTATATTTGACTTTAAAGTTTTTATTTAATTTGATTAAATTAATTTTACTATTCAGTCTAATTAAATTAGTTAATCTACTAATTTATTTAATTAACTAAACTAAATTATTCCCGCTCTTCATTACTTACATTTATAAACTTACTCCTAAATTAACTAAATTATCCCCGCTCTTCATTACTCTTAGTTATTTGAATTTATCTAATATTCAATAAATTAATTTAGTTTTGCTTTTAATCAACTAATCTAATTTATTGACCTTTAAATTTCCTTATTTATATACTCATTATATTGAGTTATTTAATTGGTTTAAATTACATAGTTAATAGGTTATACTCTTAAATATACATGTTTTTCTTAATATATATATATATATATATATATATATATATATATATATATATACTAATCAATATAGTTAGTTACATGCAAATATATATATTATGATTTAACTGCAGGAAAAGGACGACGACGGGCCCGCTAAGGACATGTGGCGGCTCCCTATTGGCGCGATAGAGGCTACGAGGTCCACGGGTGTCAGCAGACGAGACCGCTAGACACGTGGCATGGAGCGACTGGTCGGCCGGCTGGCTTGCGGGGCCTGCGTGACAGTCGACACAACCAACTGAAGCGAGCGAGCGGGAACGCACACGTGTCGGCCTGAAAGGCCGACAGTGCACTAGGTTGGGGCCCGCCTACTGCGACGCAGACTAGGCCTAAACCCACACGGGTCGGGCCTAACCAAATTTTGTGGCGCCCTCCCTGACAGAGCCTCGGACATGGGCGGCTAGGACAGTGAAAATCGGGGACCTCCTGTGGCTGTCGAGGCTCGACCCGCATAGCTTTAGAAAAAGGATGTCGGAGACTTCCCGCTAATGGTTGGTTCGAGGCATGAGGACGACGGATGCGCCCGGAATACCTAAACCTAGACGCATGGGACCGGTGAGCGACGAGTCGGAACAGCCCTAACGAGATCTACTGTAGTTTATTTCGAAAGTTCGATAGATCGAACTAGTCTCTAATCGTTCGGGAACATCAAAGCATCAATTAGATATATGGGATAAGATTTCGAAATTATATTGCAGTGATCAAACGAAGTCTAAAAGGAAATCGGGGGTACCTCGAAGCGGGCGGTTGTAGGAAGTAGGGGGGTTCGAGACTACGATCCGAGCTCCAATCGCAAAAACTCGCGAGTCCCAGATGCGGAAGAAATCTTTAATGGCACCTGTGCGGAGTCGGCATGGTCGGGGCGACGAGGGAAGGGGGAGCGAGGCGGCGGGGATGCCGCGGATTGGCCGCGGTAAGCGGCGTGTCGCTGCGTGGAGGGGTGTGAGGATTCTAGGAAGACGAGCCCGAGCTATTCGATTGGCTGCGAATTGTCATTCGATCAAACAGTGCGGGCAAGACGACACAGAGATGGATGGCGACGCCGCTTTATTAAATAATAATTAACTTAATTATTTAATTAATTTAATAATTTATTTTTCTTACTTTAATAATCAATTTCAAATATTTAAATAACTTTCAAAAATTTTCAAATATTCACCCCTAGCTAATTGAGGGGTGAGGAACGCAGCGGTGAGGTAGGATTTTCGTTTTGACGAGTATTTTATTTTTCCTAATTTTTGAGGTATTTAAATATTATTAAAATTTTGACGAAGTTCTGACGACTTCCGATTGCCACCAAAATATCACTCCTAGCGAATTTTTGGCAAAGTCCAATTTTTGATATGAGATCAAATTAAATAGGTCAAATTTAGAGTTTTTAAATTTTCCTAAAATTAGGATTTGATCTATTTGACTCCTGATTTGGACTAGGTCTCAGTGGAAGGCTCCTAATGATCTAGTTAAAGCACTAATACTGAGATTATGACTTGGATTAGTTCTAATCAACTAGAGTAATAACTTTGGTTGTTATATATTACTAATTGGGGCTTTCTAAGAGTGTTGTTTATGATCTAATTCTCAAGAGTAAGTTATGCTTAAAGATTTCTTTGCACAATTCTAGAACTCATAAGTTTCTTAATTAAAAGCATTAGTTTTGAAACAAATTTATCTCCTTGCATATGAGTATCTTTATCTGGAGATTGCATAATAACTTTATTAGTGTGGATAAGATTCTTTTGAGTAGAGGGTTTCACATGGCCTCTAAATATGCGTGCTATACTAATAGTGAATCTCTATCCCATGTGTTTTTAAATAATGTTATTAATAAGAAAGTTTGGGATTGCATGAATATGAATTTTAATAAACTTAATTGTAATATCATCATGGAATGTAAATGATAGTTCTAATAAAACTATCCACAGTGGTATACATGTTGACATTTTATGGCATGGGCTATGTGGATTGTTAGGAATCATGCCAGATATTCAATAAACTTATAAATCATATAGATATCAATATTTATATTATCAATGAGATCTATGTTATTCTAGAAAGTATCCCCGTGAAAGCTCTAAGATGGCAGCATATTAATATCAGTAAACTTAAATCATTTTTAGCCTTAATGATAATAATATGCTCAAAATGTCTGAAGTAGTTATGGTTTCGGTAGGTTTTAATTTGATGGAATTTGTTGGCTCTATATGGCTTGTTTATGTTGGTATTTGGGGGGGTATTTTCATTCATGCAACTTTTAGTTGTTATGGTTTGTTGTTCGGGGGTAGGGCGATACTATGAATCTTTTTATTTTCCTTATGTTGGTGTTGTGATTTTATGGTAGTTGTTAGGTTCTGTGTTTGAATATTTATATGTTAACTTACGCATTGGTGTTGTTGTGCTTTGTCCTTTTTTATTACCCGTTGTTAAAAATTAAACTTGATTTATTTTTTTTAATTATTTAGAATTTATTTTATATTTAGAATATTCTTGTAAGTGTGTAAAAGAATCTCTAGAACTTTCTCTCATTAAGTGTGTCTAGAAACTTCTTATAAAAGTATTTTTTTTCTTCTTCTTTTGGGTAATTTTAAAAGTGTCTCAATAATTCATGTATCTAGATGTAGCTCCCCATTCCGTCGTCACGCGCAAAAGAGTTAACAATTGGAGCTAGAACGGTGCACTACTCGAGAATGACTGCTGAACCTCCCCTAATAACCACTGAATAATGAGCTGCTAAACTAATCCTTATGATAAGCATAAAACCTTATCTTAAGTATTAGACAATATAGTATATATATTGGATTGTGAGTGGAATATAAGAAATCCATTATATATAAATATAATAGCATTTTCAGTATATTGATCATATCACAATACTAAGTATAAGTAGTAATAAATACATAGTGCATAAGTAAGAGCATACATCCAGATCATTCATCACAGAATCTAAGTAAAGCATTCATCTTAGAAAAAAAAAATACATCCAGAGTTATTACAAATAATTTACTTGAATAAAAATATAGCAAATAGTCTAGTGATTGAGCTAAAAGTAAATTACTGCAAAAAGGTAAATGCTGATGTATAGTCCTCTAGTGCTCCACGAACTCTTTCTGGATCTCCTGTGACACCTCCCGAACTAGCTCCATAGGCTACTCTAGATCTAGCAAATTGCTAGATACCAAAAGTACCACATGTTAGATAATGAGTCTAACACATTGAGAGCTATTCTAAATAATTATAATTATCTAATATTTGACATTTAAGTATTCAAATAAAGTTACAAAAATAATTAAAATAACAAAAAAATTTAAAACAATACAAATTTGAAAGTGAAGTAAGATTGTGACTGAAAACTGAATACAGAAAGTAGAGAAAATAGTAAAGAAATAAAAAATGAGTAAATAATGAATTAAAATTATACTGTATGTCACTAAATTTATACCTATGTATTTGAATATGTCACAAAACTGAATGCCACTGATATGCTGACTTAGTGTCACATGATACCCCACATACCCTATGTGAGCAAACGCTCTGCTAATAGATTCCTTAAGTGAGCCAAGAGATCCGCTAAAGATGACATGACTTATGCATTTATGATATGCTAAGGCTTTAATGATGGTATGCTTTAACTCATCAAAATCCAAAAATTAATTCAAAATCAAGTAATGATTCCATTTATCTCTGTTATGCAAAATTCATCTAAATGAATTATGACTCCTAATTCTAATCCACTGAATGGTATTAGTTAAGATTATACTTAAACTTATCAAATGAAGAGGTTGTACACACATAGTTGGTATATTTCTAAGAAAACTAGGTTTAACAATTAGTTTGTTTAACTGTACTTATTGAAACACATAACGATAAGGGGCAGAACCCAGCACAATTTATTCTCTCAAATAAAGTTATTAAATACCCTAGTTAAAAGCATTCTTATAGTGTCCTAAGAAAGGTAACTTGAAACACTTAGATTGTTTAACTATACTTATTGAAATGCATGATGATAAGGGGCAGAACCCGATTATAGTTTATTCTCACAAACTAAGTTGCTCAGTCCCCTACATACAACACTCTTAGACTTGGGATGTTTATCCTGAACTGAACTATACTTATCTAATTACATAAGATAAGACCGAGATTCTACAGTTTTATTCAAGGTAAATCAACCAACTCAATTTCTTATTGAAATAAATCAATTCTATGGATATACACTATCATCTCCAACTGATAGTTCTACCAATTTTAACAATTCTATTTAATAATTAAGGATTAATAAACTAAGGAATCCACACTCCATTATGGTGAGTCCTACATAAGGTTTCTAAGGATGTGACTTAAAAGTCACTCAATTTAGGATACTGCCACAAGAGAAATAATTTCAGTCTAAATCTTTTGGTTACTCTACCATAAGGATCTAAGATCAAATATTTAAGACTAAAGCGATGCATCTAAGTTCCTACCTCACAAATCAAACAAATAGGCTCTTTCTACCTCAATAGTTTTTCTATTAATAAAGTCTAGCACTTAATGATTTAAAATACTAAATTTCAATCTTAAGATCTAAGTAATATAATATACAATAATTCAAGCTAAGAGGATTATATTAAAACTACAAATCTTAATATTTTGAGTTTGATTATACAAATCAGATGGGTAAAGCCCATATGATCTAATCTTATACTACAATTATGAGATATAATCACATAACTTATTAGGAATAGATCATGTACAAATCATTATCATTTTACAATTTAATTTATGCTTATAATTATTCTTAAGAGAAAATCAAAGATCTAAAGGTTAGATTCAGATGATCAATCATATAAATTTATTAAACCTTAATACTTCTAATTTAATAGTTTAAGGTTAATGTCAAATCAAGGAGCATTATTGGAATCATGCAAGTTCCTTAAGTATTCAAATCAGGTGGTTTATTTAAGATGATTAAGATTTATGTCTTAATCCGTACAAGTTAGGGTTAAACTCTTAATTTGGACAAACCAAGATCATTTGCTTAATTATTGGTTAATAACAAAATAAATGAATTCATTATGCATTATTAATGTCCAAAATAATATTAGGTTAATTATTATTTAACTTAATCATTTCTTAAGATTATTAGGTTTTAAGAGTTGATTAATGTCAAATCATGAATTATATGTCCAAAACAAAGTTAAGATTTTCTAACATGCATACTACTGTTATTAAAATATAAAAATATCATATTGATTAAAACAACAAGTAATTAATGCCAAACATTATACTAATTACTATTTGACACAAAATATTCAAACAAACTTTAGGATATTAAGAACATGCAATTAAGTTAATAGAGATTTCATATTAAAAATTACATATATATTCACACAATGCTTGATTCCATTATAACAAGTTTTAGTTTTCGTGTATTTTTTCATTTTAAGGATTCTAGAGCCATTAAAATGCAAAAAATATTAAATTTAAGCAAGATTTTGCAGTTTTACGCGCTACGGCACGTTGCGGCGCATGTAGCGCTTTTTGGTCGAGAGCCAGGCGCTACGACGCACTATGGAGCTAGTCAACCTGAGACATGAGCGCTATGGCGCGCTGCAGCGCTTTCAGGTGCTAAGCGCTACGGTGCCAGATTTCCCAATATACTGGCACTACGACGTGCAGCACGTGCTACGACACTATATTTCTTGAGGTGCGGGCGCTGCGGCGGGCTGGAGCGCACTCTGGCCGAGAGCCAGGCGCTATGGTGCGTTATAGCTCTCGACGGTGATTTTGCTTGGGCAAAAAATGGAACGTGTCCCCTTTCGTACTCAAATACTCTTGATTTAGGGCACCTCAAGTGCGGTGTTATATATAGATGGAAATTTCTTTCAAGACCTTTCCATTGATACCAAAATCAGCATGAAAGATTATTCTAACGACTCATTTTTCCTTAAAATGGACTCTAATCGAGCTCTATTGTGCTAGATTTCTCAATGTATAGGTTCTTAATAACGTAAAAAAAGTGTGTGAGTAACACGAAGCAACCATTGGATAAGTCTAGTGGGGGAAAGAAAGGAACAAGGGAAAGATACAAGAGGGTACCTTGGCTTGCAAATGGAAGAAGATCGAGCTCTGCTTTCTTCAAGGCTTAGTAGGAAGGGCTCCTTCTTCATCTTGGGAGGGAATGAACTTCTTCCTTAGCTTAGAATGGAGCTTAGAAAGAGGAGAAGGCGCTTTAGCTGAACAAATGGAGAGGGAGGAGAGCTGAGGCTCCAACTTAAAGGAAGAGAGGGTCATGGCTCCAACAATGAGCTTTCCCATTAACATGGAGGAGAAGGGGAGGGAGGACTCCTTGCGTACGTAGGAAATGGGGAGAGGGCACTGATCGCAGGAAAAATAGAAGTGGGTCCCTGGTGCAAGGGGAAAATGAAAAAATAGAGAAAATTGCTTTTAAATTAATACATTTTAATAATTATAATTAGATCGATAACTGAGCTCCGAAAAATCCCTAAAATTTACCCCCAGCAAATTTGGGGTGAGGAACTCAACGGAGAAGTCAGATTTTAATTTTGACGATAATTTAATTATTCTATTTTTGGGGTATTTATATATATTAAAATATTCAAGAAAAATCCGACGACTTCTAAACTCTTTCAAAAATCACCCTTAACTAATTTGAGGGTGACGAGCGCAATAGTGAAGTCGAATTTCGATTTCAATATCAAATTAAATATCTCAATTTTATAATTAATTAAATATTATTAAAATAATTCAAATATTCGATTGAGCTCTGAATCGCTCTAAATTTTCAGAGATTGGTTCTAATGAGTAAATAAACCTAATAGAATAATAATTAGGATAATAATTATGGCGGCCACCCCTTAATCATCTAAGATTAAGTGGTGGTCATCATTGGGCAATCTTTCACTTAGCATTAGATTATGAAAAAATATTCCTAATCCACTCATAAGGGAAGGAAATACCCCAAATAGAAGTAAATGGAGCAATCACTAAATGAGCATACTAAAATATCAGAGTGCGGAAGAAAGTACCAAACAATAACATCCATACATCTACGATAAAATAAGGAACTATACAACTCAGAATAAATAAGCAAGAAATGAAATATAATTTAGAACCTGTATTGTTGCAAAACATTTAAAATTTTAATAACAAAAAGGAAAAACACTCGATCCTCACAACAGAAAAAAAAAAAAAACTAAGGATCTGCACCGGCATGCTCCTCCTCCTGAACAAGCTCTTCAGAAGGTCTTATCTCAAATAACTCGGAGTCTACCATTGTCGGTATCATAATGACAGGGCCCCAGCTAAAAGAAAAAAATATATAATTAGACAAAATGTTTAAGTACAATTTAGGTTAAACATTTTATGATTTAAATAATATCACAAATTATCTAAGCAATTTAGGAGTAGTAAAATAATAAAGAAAGTGATAAATGTTATAATTAACTAACTATAACTTAAATAAAGTGTGAGGTAAACACATACCTCAACTTAAGCTGTAGAAGAGGTTAAGCAATATAATAATGAAAATCTACAAAGTACAAAAAATATCCATGTAATATGATCAATTATACATATGCTGATTTGTAATACAAAATAAAAATATTGAACTGAAATTAAAGTCTAAGATCCTAACATACTTTCATATGTAAACAAAATTACTGAATATACACTAATTTTACAAGAAAAATTGTAAATACTAAAATACAACAAATAAATAAAAGTGCGGTATAAAGAAATAAGCTGAAAATATAAAGTGAAAATACTATCTCATATGGGCATATTCTTACTTAATCCTTGTGGGGCCCCGTACTTTCCCGTGGCTACGCTAATACTGATTTTAACATAACTATGGGGAGTACGGTGCTCCAATCTGGTGGCAAATTCCCAACTCAAGTAAAGTCAGGTAGGACCCTACTCGCCTTAGGTCAAGGACTTGTCACCCTGTAGAGCTGAAAATATACATCAATATAAATCAAAGTAGTGGAAGCAAGAAACGAAATGGTATAACATCCACTAGCATAACATAGTATAAAAGAGTAGAAGAAACAGTAACTCAGATCAAATCCAAAAAAGTAAATACATCCATAATTTAATTATTACAAATATAATTTAATAAAAATAAAGGTTTCTCAATCTCACTGCAAAAAGAGAAAAGCTATCTAAGCAGCAGTAGGAAGATCCTCCTCCTAAACAGTCTCCGATTCGGCAGCACTGTCGACGAACAACTCTGAATCTGATATTTGTCGGTATCACAAATGCCAGGGCTCCAGCCAATAAAAGAATAAAGTTACAGTTAGACAATTGTCTAAGTACATTTTATGCTATTTAAGTGAATTGAGTAATTAAGATATCACACTTAAAGGTTTTAAACGTACAAACATTAAAAAGGTACAACAAGCTATAAGAATGGGATAACTATAAACAAATTATTTATAGCTAATCAATAAGTATGTAGAATACCATATAAAAATATCAACTAAACATGGTGAGGTTAAAAGTAAGAGAAACTGTAACTACTGAAATAAATCTGCTCCTAATATGCTTATAATCACATGGAGACATGCTGAGTATAATAAGAACACAAGTGCTGAAATAGACAAACAATTCTAGCATCCTAAATATGCCAATATATACTACTAACCAATAAGAGTGTATATACAAACATGCAGATTGACATGTAAAAGGCCACTGAGACATGTGGCAAAAGTAAACTAAGTACATGCATGAGCCAAAGTAAAGCCACTGAGACATGTGGCAAAGCAAGCCAAGTACTAAAAGAAAGGCCACTGAAGCATGTGGCAAAGTAAAACAAATAATGACAACTAAACTAAAGTAGCAGTAAGCCTAAGATATAGTGCTGCCATAACAGAACAAGCCATACAGAGCATCTGAATTGAAAGTTCAACATGTATCCATCCTAGGCATCCGCAGAGCTAGGTCTGAGTTGAACTTATATTATAAGACATGTATCCATCCTAGACATCCATTGAGCTAGGTCCAAGTCTATTCTATAACAAAACTAGAATTGAAGAGGCAGACTAAGTTAGGACATACTCTACTAACTAAAAGTACTGAAAGAACTGAATAAATACTATGCTTTTCAAATACTAACTTAGGATGTATCTTCCATATCCTAAGTTTACCTATTATGCTCAAGGAATAAGGCCCAATATTTAAGGTGTGTAGAGCAATCAAGTCAAGTAAGTAAGAGACTCGATCTAGAGTTATGTGATATCCATTGTTGTCTACTTTATCCAAATCTAACTATTCTGAGAAGATATACGTCTAGGATCTCCAGCATCCAGCTATCGAGTAAGATCTCAGATTTACGACCTTAATGTTAATATTGGAACTTAATAAGTTCTAAATCATAATCATATGACAACTATAAAGATTTAAAGTAAATGAATCAACGACTTAATTATTATTATTTTTCTCTCTTAACCCAAATCTTGAGTAAGTGAATCAAGATTTAAGAATTCTGGATTCAAACTCCACTTTGGAGTTCAAATCCTGAATCCAAGGTAGTATCCTAATAAGGAACTAGGGTTCACACTAAAAATCCAAATTAAGGGTAAGGAATCCAATAAGTTGATGAATTGAGAAACTATGATCCTAATGAATGGTTACTATACTAGTTATAAGATAAAATAATCAATAAGAATTAAGAATCTAAGATCTATATTCGATCTTTAGGATAATTACATTATCCTATAGATTGAATCATTCTTATACCCACATGGAAGGCTTCAAAAGGATTAAACAATAAATCACTTAAGAAATTCCAAATGGAGGTAGTCCAATTCAATCAGGAGATCTAAAGTCTAAGATCTAAGATCTAATATCTGATCACTTTATACTTAAGCTAGGTTTAGACTATCAATTTTACCAAGGTGTTTCTGTTAGAATCCAGGCTTATGGATCAACTTGGTTAAGTCATTAACTAAGGATCTAACATTGTAAGATAGTTAAACTTAAATCTTAAGACAAGATGATTTTGAGTACTCTTAAAATCTTAAGATCTTAATAAGAACTAACTTAAGATTTCTTTACTTAATATTAGCATTATTAATCTAAGATTTTAGAGAGGTGTTAAATATATTAATTAGAAGTATTTTACTGAAATTTTTGAGGTTTAAGGGGTGCTTAAACACAGTTTGGTCAAAATGACCAAAATATTCTTCTTAAGGCTAAAATTAGGATTTTAGAATTTAATTATCCAAATTGATTCAAATCTATTTTGATGAGTTCCATAATGATTAATGAAGTAGGAAATATACTTATCTTCAGTTTTGGTAACCTAATTTGGTTAATTAACACAAATCATAATTTAAGGCCCATTAGTGTGATTAAGGAAGCTAAGGCATCCTAGGGCAATCCAACCTTATTCATAGGTTCTATCACACTTAAGAAAGCATTAGGAACTACATTTACCAAAATTAGAGGCTTAATCATAGCTTAATTCACTAATCCTTAATTAAGGTGATTAGGGGATGATTAGAAAATTTAGGATTCCTAAATTTCTTTTAATGGTCTAAATAGGTTTTCTGGGGTCACATGAGCAATCAGGGACCTTAATCAACCTTTTTGGATAATTAATGAATTTAATATGATTTAAACAAAAATAGAAAAAGATTAGGAAATTATTTAAAATTTAACCATTGGATCTCTGATTTTATTTTATATTCAGGCTTCTTGTATTTTTCTGATTAAAATGATATATTGGATCATACCATTTGGATAAGTATAGCTAAAGTTATTTAAATAATTTAGTCTGCATTTTTATTTAAATTAAAACCATAGGATTGATTTTCTGAATTAATTTCCTTAAGGAAATTAATTCAGAATTTTTTTTAATTATTCTGCCAACCCAAATTCAAAAGGCACGGGTCACGGGTCGGCGCAACCCGTGACTTCATCTCCTTCCTCCCGACTGGCTCCATCCCAGCCGATCCTCAGCACCCAAATTCTCAAGGTCTAGATGACGGTGGTGAATCAACTTGATCCCTACATGTTCCTAGAGTGGAGACGCATCGATCTCACCCTTAATCCCTCTCTGGGACGCACTGGATCGCCGGATGGCTACTCGGTGAATTCAGCCCTACTCGAAGCATTTAGGGTTTACTGTGAGGAGCAAATTCTCCTCACAGAGACAACCATTTGGCCAGAGCTCAATCCCTACACCATCCTGGTGGTGAGGAGGATCGAAGCCCTCTGGCCAAAGGCTTTGGGGTGAATTGGATCGTCGGGTCCTTACTCAAGCTCGACTGTGAGCTCGCGGCATAAACTGGAAGATTGATCGATCAAAATAAGCTATCCCAGACCCTAAGGACAATCACATTGGGTTTCTTAAGTGGGTACGGCAATCTAGGAGACATCTAGAGGCTCATCCAAATGACAGAATGGGAACGGAACTTAAGGATTTGAGTGGGAGAAGGCTGTACCTGAAGATAAGGTTGTAGGCTCAGCTGAGTGGAATTGAAGTGTTTCCAAGCTCACCAAACTAGCAGTGCAGGTTCACAGGGAGTCTGAACACCATACGGGCCCTCTATCAGCGGTTCTAAGCTTCGGGGAATGCCGGGAATCGCCGTAATGAACGGGGAGCTCCAGGGTCTTAAGCTGAGCAATTAAGGATTCACAGTGAGCAAAGGGACTCACTGTAAGATCTTGGGGGTATTTATAAGTCCAATGGTGGTCTGGGGATGGTTGTCAAGGCTCAGGCATGGAGAAGAGGCTCGGGCTGAGGGGAATGCTTGGATGCAACAATCGAGGGCAATTCAGGGAGAGCACTACCGGTAGTTGATCGCACCTAAGGGTAGGAGAGGAAAAACGGGCTCCTTCCCGTACTGCCACGAGGGCTAGAGGGTGCCTGGCTGTCGAGGGGGGCCAGCGAGCAACGGGTCGCGAGGTGGGAGATGATCCACAGTGCGGGGGAATGCTGGAGCCGTCTGATCACTGAGCTGTTGATGATGGACGGCCTGATGCAGATACTAATTAACAGAAATGCAAATTAAATCTCGTGCGTCAGATGGAAGATGCCGATTGAGCGACTAAGATCTAATCGCGGCGCGAGGTAGCGCGAGCCATTGGATCAAACGCGCTAAGATGCATGCTAGAGCATCCATACGACGGGTATGGTGCCCCGCTGTTGGGACCCCGCAGCGGATCTGTCATGGTCCCGACAGTAAATCCTGAGGTTTTAAAATAATATAAAAATTTAATTTTATTAATTATAATTCCTTTAATTAATTAATTAATTTCTATTAATTTATCAAATCCAATTTAAGATTAGATGAGCTCCAAAAATTCTCAAAAATTTATCTTTAGCTAATTATGGTATGAGAAATTCAAAAATGAAATTAAATTTTAATTTAGAGATTAATTTAATTTAGGTATTTTCCAGAGCTCAAAAATAGGAAAAAATACTAAAATTCTCAATTTAACTCCGATTGAATTCAAACTTCTAGGATTAAGTTTAAATGACCCATTGAGTCTAATGGAATCAAAATTAAAGATTGGTTTAGCTTAATTAATCTAGTTTTAGCTATGGTAACAATTAGGGTTGTTACAGTCCTGCCAAAGAGTAAATACCACTTAAACCTTTATGATCATATAAGAGAAATATCCCAGATTAATTATCACATATAGGAGAAATATCCTAGATAAAATATCACATTCTAGGGGAAATACCCTAAATAAAATATCACCTCAAATATGTTATCTTACTATAAAGGTAGACTAAGTAAGATATATTCCATAGAATTTAATTAAAATTCATTAATTTAATTACCTCTTTTACTTATGAATATGCTTTATGAATATATCAAATTTAACATGGAATATCCATCAAATATAATGTGTTCCATCTAATGTGTCAAAAATATAAAGGTCCAAAATAAGAAAGCAAAGCATATAAATACAAGATGTAAATAATACTAAACAAACTCTGTGATATCACTTATTTTTTAATTAAATTGTTTTATCTAATCTAAACTTATACAAGTTTAGGATCTCCAACATCTAGCTATCGAGTATAAATTTAAAATATCGGTCTCATTAAGTTAAAAGCAATTAGAACTAATAAAATTCTAATATATTTTAATCAATGATGCTTATTAAGTTAATAAGTAAATCAAATGTCATAATTTATGATTTTAAATAATCTCAAGCCAATCTTGATTATCACAAATCAAAATAGGGAGATTAAGATGTTAAACTTCAAGTATTTAAGTTTAACTTCTTAATTAAATAGGTTTTAATACTAATGGTATAAGGTTGTACCCAATTCTCATGAGCTATAATTACGGCTATCTTATTAAGCAAAATCATGCTTAATAAGATGGATCTCTAAACTTAAACTAAAGTTAATATACAAAATATTCATGCATAAAGGATGAAATTCTAAGAAGCTATAAAACTAAGGTTTCATTTATTAAGTAACATATTTGCTTAATAGATGAATTCTAACCTAAATCTCTAAACTAATTCCTAAGGAATAAGATCCTAAAGATTTAAAAGAAAGTCATTGTAATAACTTAAGTTATTATCCTAATCAATTAGGATTAATCTCAGTCCTAATCTTGATACTTAGTGTTAATCAAGTCATTAGGAGTCATCCACTAAGGCTTAGTCTAAATTGAGAGTCAAATTGATCAAATCATAATTCTTAGAAAATCCAGAAATCTTAAAATTTGACCTGTCTAAATTGACCTCAAATCAAAAATTGAACTTCGCCATTGTGCTCATTGCCCCCAAATTAGCTAGAGGTGATGTTTTTATGTCAATCAGAAGTCGTCAAAATTTCGTCAAATATTTTAATAATATTTAAATACCCTAGAAATTAGGAAAATAAAATACTCATCAAATCAAAAATCTGACATCGTCGTTGCGTTCATAACCCCTCAATTAGCTAGGGGTGAATATTTAAAATTTTTGGAGCTAAAGAAATTAATTATAATTAATTATAATAAAAGTAAATTAATTATTTAATTAAACTAAATTAAATTATTAATATTAATATTCCGCGACGTCGTTACCTGTCGTCAGATCCATCCGTGCCATTAGCCTCTGAGCCATTTAATCGAATAGCGGGATCGGACTGTTCCATCAAAGCAATCGAACGGTCCAGCGCTTCTCTTCCTCACCCGCTCCGCCGCTTTCCACGCGGCAAGCTGTCGCGGCTTCTGGCCCACCCCGAGCCTCCGAATCTTTGGCAAGTCCGTTGATGGCTCGTTAAGCCTCTGGGATTAGCCCCGCTCGCACTCATAGAGCTTCGAAGGATCATCCGAAGTCGGGCCGTCAACCTCGAACCCTGGAGACTCCCGTGACCTTTCGACAAGGTACTCTGATTTCCTTAATCTTCTCAATCAATCACTGCATTACCAATTTGCAATGTTATTTCATACCTTGGATTGCCTTAGTCTAGCATCTGATCAAAGATCCATCGGCTCGATCGAGCTAATTCGCTCGATCGTCTACATCACTTACCGTTAGAAGCTTCGTCCCGAGGCATGTCTGCTAGGTTTAGGAATGGTAGCCTCCTCAGGTCACCTCAAGCATCGATTCCCCTACTATTATGAAGCTCTAGTCTCGCCATACACTCGGCCGTGCGAGTTGGTCTCTGGCGGGGCCGGGAGGGCTGCAGATCGGCTTGCCCTAGCTGCGGCCGTTCGGTGGAGGGTCAAACCTCCTGGGTCGGGCCGGGTCGACCCAGACCCGACCCATATCACTGCGGGTCAGTCCGCGTTGGTAGGATGCATGTCCCAAGTGGGGCCCGCATTCCACACAGCGTCTTAGCTCGCCCGCTCGTCGTGTGTGGGGCCCGCCGCTATCCTTCAGTGACAATAGCCGTGGGTCCCACCTCACGGACCCGTGGCCACATGGCTCGGTGGGGCCCGCTGCTATCTCGTCGTCGTTGCCGTGGGACCCGGTGCAGTCCCGTAGCTAGTCAGAAGCTGCCACGTGTCATGGTGGGTCCTGCCGCCGTTAAAGATCTGCAGAAAATAATTAGAATAAATATATATACATATATATATATATATATATATATATATATACTTATAATTATATACATATAACATAAACTTATATATATAGGTATAGTTAAATGTATATATATAATCACTATTAGATTAGTTAACTTAGTGAATTAATTATAATCATTAATTAGTTTAGTTAAGATCTAATAGTAACTTTATTTGATTAAATAATGCAATTTTCTAAGCTAATATATTTTGATTTAAATGACAATTAGTTATGTTACATAATGTATTAATTATGATAATTAGTTAGCTTAAATATAACAGTAAATTTAATAGTAAGTTAGTTATTTAAATAATTTAAATTAATATTTAATTTAAATGAAAAGACTAAATTATTTATTTTATTTAAATTTGTATCATTTAATTTAATTAATTAAGAATAAATGTGAACTTTAAAGTCTCATAACTTAAAAAAAAAAGATCTAAATATATCAAATATAGATCTTATTTTACTCAGAAAAAAAAAAGAAATCAAATTGTGTAAATCAAAAATTTGATTCGGGTGTATTTAACTTAGTGGCATTTTAGGTCCTAAGCAAACCCCCATAACTCTTAACTTAGTTACCCAAATATAGGTAATATGGGTCTTAAAATACTCAGGATAATAGCCCCATCAATGTAATAGTATTAATTTTTTCATTTGGAGCTTAATTTGAAAAGTGACATTTAGGACCCTCACCAAAAAATAACCAAAATGCTCCTAATTTTCAATTGATCATAACTTGATCAATTCAACTGCAAATCAAAAAATTCAAAATATTAACTAGCTTAGGATTTTAGTACACCATTAATCTAAAATAATATTTAAGTTCTGAACCCTAGAAAATAAAAAAATGACCAAAATATCCCTAATTCTAGTTAGGCCAAAATTTGACTAATTGAAGTCCAAATTGGGTTTACTCACTGTTAAAGTACTCGGTGTATTATAAGAAAACTATAGAAACTGAGTTTGCTGAATTTGGACATCAAACGGAAAAGTTCGATTTTGCCCGCTTCGACCCTTAGAAATTACCAAATTGCCCCTAAAAATTAGAACTCCATAACTTAGCCATTAGACCTCAAAATTTAGTGTTCTTAAATTCTATGGAATCCTTGATCAGCAATCAATAGTAAACTGTATAAAAATTTAGATTCTATTAAGTGCAATTTACTAAATTGTCCCTTAGGTCAAAATCCTTAATTTGGACCTATAGAACCCGTTTCTTATCCAAATTGAGTGTACTTACAGTCTATCTTCATGTTAGATAGTTAGAAATCATTTGGCAATAAGAAATTATAATTTGGAATCCTGAATCAAAAAGTAGCTTTTCGGTCCCTTAAATAGGGGTAAAATGGTCATTTTGTCCAAATTTAGATTAAGCGCTCTTTAGTCATAATTTATCCCTTAAATCACTAAAATCAATATTAGAATTGTATTATAATCTCTTAAGTGAATAAATCAGCTTTTTAATCAACCTTAAGAAATTCCTATAAATATCTAAGTCTCTTCCTTAGGATTTTTTGCCTCATATTAGGACTACTCTTAAGACTAAGGCTAGATCATATGATAGATTTCATTCATTGAATAACAGGGTTATTCAATAAATGAATTCTTAGTTTTATTAGTTTTTTGACTTTTACAGTTTAATTTTGATTATTTTATCTTTTAATCTTAGATTCGGGATAGGAGAATCATCCTATTAAGTTTGATTTTTACTTAATAGGATTTGCCTTAATCAATAGATCACATTTAGATTGAAACTTAGATCTTAAATCTTACTTTTGGGATAATGTGATTAAGCCCAACCTCAGGGTGTTTAATCCATAATCTCTAGCTTAGTAGATTTTGGTCAGCTTTTAGTCTAGAACATCTAAGCTCATAAATTAGGTCATGATAATTTCTTATTTACTTATATAGTCAACATTGATTTAATTATATTAGGACCTAGCTAGTCCTAATATTTTATAACCTATAAGGCCATATTTCTAAGTTACACTCGATAGTAGGAACTGGAGATCATAAATTTGTGTAACTTAGAATAGTTAGAATAGTTTAATTAGACAACAATAGTGTCACCATGTATAGAAGAGTCTCTTACTTATTTGATTTATTTGTGCTATGCATTCCTTATATTTTATGCTTAATTTATTGGACATATCATGTAAGAAAATTTTGTGCATGAAATGAAACTATAGAATATTTAGGATAATAGTTGCCTTAGGTTCAGTATATTCTAGTAGGTTCTGGTGCATATTTACCATAATAAACAAGGGTAAGGAGTAATAAGGATGCTTAACATTACTCATTGAGGAGTATATGTTAATCTTGGAACCCGTGTAGTCTTGCAGATGTGCTTGACTCCTCAGTTATTTTTAGATGTGTCCACTGAAACAAAAGTAAAATAACTAAGAGATTCTGCATTTGTATTTATTGCCTCTTCAGTCTTGCTGCTCTGTTCTATCTGCCATAGCCCAGAAAAGCTATGGGAATTTATGTCTGCCCTAGCCCAGAAAGGCTTTGAGAATTTATGTCTGGGCTCGATTGGCTAATTTTATGATATGATAGTTATACATACCTGTTTCAATTTCAGTTTACTGTTTATTATATTTATGATGCATATTATTTCAGTCAGCTATATCTTTACTTACCTGCTCACTTATACATATTTATAGGATAATAGACTTCACTTTTTACTATATGTACCACTTTCGGACTTACTGTTTTTAATCAGCATATATCATATGATCATCAGCATGTTTAGGGTTAGACTTTTCTTTGAGTACTTTTACTTACTGCACTATATATGTATGCCTAATTCCTAGTTTAGTATGCTTTAAGGTGTGATTTTTGCCTCAGTTTTTGCTTAGTTAAAAATGTTATATTTATAACTCATTCTGTTTGTTGTATACTTACTGCTCCTATGCTAAGTAATTCATTTATTTGTGTTTAAGTTTAAAATGGTGACATTAAAAATTCATGTAAAATATTTAGCCTAAAATGTACTTAGACAATTGTCTAATAAAATTTTCTTTTTTTGGCTAGGGCCTTGGCATTATGAAATTGACAATGTCAGATTCAGATAGGTTTGAGGAGCTAGTTACTGAGGAGGAGAAGCCTTTCATTGAAGAGGAGCATCAGTTGGGTGATCTAGAAGCTGCTTAGCTTCCTTTTATCTTTCTATGAGAATGAGAGACTTTTTATTTTATTTCAGTTCTTTTAAATTATTCATTTAATACTATAATAATACATGTATCTTGACTATATTTTTCTTTACTATACTTTATACTCTGAGCCGTATGTTGTTCTTTTTCTTATTTATTGTGATGATCTAGATGTATACTTATTTTACTTTCCTTCTGCACTCTGATCTGTATTCGCTTAGTGATTGAGTTTAAGGAATGTATGTAGTGGTTTATCTCTTCCTTACTAATGGATTAGGGTTAGTACCTAATCCAATCTTAAGTAAGGGATTTGCCAAAGTGACTCTCCACTCCTTGGTCTAATGGTTGTGGATTAAGAGGCGGGCGCCACAATCCTAATGAATGGATTTAAGATAAAGAGAATATTTAAGCTTTAATTTTAATCTTACTTTCTGATATAATTATTTTATGGAGGGCATAAGGTGAACTAAATTCACCTTATAAAATTTAATTTAGGACTTGATAATTTTAAGTGAATTTTAAGGTTTTTCTTAAAATAGTATTTAATGAGCTTAAGCATCATAAATTGATCTGAAATTAGTTATAATATTGATTTTAAATATTAAGTTATGATTTTAAGGTGTAAGAATTCTTAAACTTAAATTTGGGCAAAATAACTATTTTGCCCCTACATAAGGGTCTAAAATTTAACTTTATGAATTAGGGCTATAAACTAAAATTTATTAATGGAAAATGACTACTTACTATCTAATATAAAGATAGACAGTAAGTACACCTAATTTGGATATTAATTAAGTCTTGTGAGCTCAATTTAAGAAAATTGACTCATAAGGGCAATTTGGTAATTTTGCCTAATTAAGTTTAAAATTTTAGTTAGTTTATTATTGGTTATTATTTAAAGATTCCATAGAATCTAAAATTATTGAATTATGATATCAAATGGCTAAGTTATCGCCAAAACACATTTAAGGTTAATTATGTAAAATTAAGGTTTTCTAAAAGAGTCAAAAACTTAAACTTTTCTATTTAAAGTCCAAATTCAGTAAACTCAATGGTTATAGCTTTTCTATAACACACTAAGTACTTTAATTGGGAGTAGACCCAATTTGGATCTCATTTGGTTAAGTTATGGTTTAATTATAGTTTTGGGTTAATGAAATTAATCACAGAATAAGAAAACTAACCACACCATTAGGTTCTACTCTACTCTATGAGTTATCAGAAAGTAAAATTACTTAATTTGGATCACTAATTATGCTAATATTTACTAATCAAGTGTTAAGGTGATTAGGGTTGATTAAAAGATCTAACTATTAAAACTTAAATATTTTTATAAATTACTGATTATTAGGTCTTCTTGATCAAAATGGTATATTGGAAAATCTTATTTGGGGCATAATTGACCAAGTTATGATTAATTGAAGTTTTAGAGTTAATTAGGATAATTAGAGTTAGGTCCTAAAAGTGATTAAGCAAATTCTAATCTAAACAGAGAAATAAATACTATTTTTTCTTATCACTTTAAGACCCATATTGACTATACTTGATTGAGTGTGTGCAAGGTTATGAGTATTTGAACAATAGTGGCATTTTTGTAAATATTTAAATATCCTAAAATGTCGCTAAGTGAAATAATGATTCTACTGGAAATTAGTTGATACCAGTGTGATCCTCTAATTTTGTTGATCACAATGGTATATTAATTTGTATTGATTGGACTTATGGTTTGCAAGATACAAGTGATTAAAAATGTCAAATAAATATTAATTAATATTTATTTAATTGTTTAATTAATTTAACTATACTCCTAATTAATTATTTACTTTACTGGTTGATAGTATTATATATATATATATATATATATATTTCTCATAAGCTCTATCAATAAAATTCAATTATATATAAAATAATTATATTTTTATTAAGAGAGCATATTATATCTCAAAATAATTGGAAGGATATATTTTTTATCTCATAATTTTATATATTAAGCAAGCAATTATAAGTATGTGTATAATATGATTTAAATTTATAAATTAAAATTAGAAAAAAGAATAAATTAAAATAATAAAATATAATATAAATATATCGGAGGTGGTGGGTGGAGAGTCACAAAAAAGGATCTTTTTATTCCTTGTGGGGGGTTATAAGATGAGATCAACTCTTAAGAGAATGGGTTAATGCATAATCACGATCATCATAAAACAGATAATGAATATAACTGCCAAGCTAACTCTACTGAACATTAATCAAAAAAAGGAGTTTCACTAATTTTATTCCCCTTCTTTTCGTTTTTGATGCTTTATTCCCATCTGTCCTATCAGCTCCTCACCGCTCGCCTTCCCCCTTTTCTTCCGAGTCTACTGTCATTCTTCCACGGAGCTCATTCGTCTTCCCTGCCCTTCTAGCTTCCTTCCAAAGCCATCATGCTTCCAGATTAAATTGCAATCCCGAGTTCGCCAATCTTCAACCATCGATTTGTCCTATCACCGTCTCTCGAAAGAGAGTGAGCTGGCATACAGAAGATGATGCTCAACATGCTTCTCGGATCGAGGTTCTCAAGCAAATGGTATAAGAGTGTTAATGTAGATTTGGATTTTGTTATTGGAAGGACGAGGCACTTACCTTCACTGATTTGCGATTGATCTGTTGCGTTCGCAGCAAACATTCGGTGAAGTGCATCAAGTGCAGGATGGAGACGATCCGTAAAAAGAAGCAGGCGATGGAAAGGTACCTCAAGAAGGACATTGCAGATCTAGTCTCCGTTGGCCACGACGCCATTGCTTTTGGCCGGGTACGGTTACTACATTCTGTCTTTTCCTTTTTTGCAGCTGGAGATCGAGGTTCGAATGATTTGTGAAATGCTCTTTTATTGGAAATTCTTATTTTTTCGCCAAGATCTATCAATTTACCTATTACTTAAATTCATTCTTTTCGCCAGTTTGATATGAATGCTCAATTCAAAACATAAATCTTATTGCTGGACAAAGCATTGTTTCAAGGAGTTTATTCCCTAAAACTCTCTTGCTGTTATTTTAAGAAGAGTTTGAGCTTAGAAGCACAATTTGATCTAGCAGGAGTTTAATCACAGAACCATGCAACAATTATTTGTCTCTAAAAACAAACTTAGTTGGCAGCCACGATTTTTCTGTTCTTTGTTAGTCTATGCCTTTAATTTTTTTTTTCTTGAAAGATGTTAAGGAGCCAAAACTGTGGCTGGCATAATTTGAACTCTTGATCTATTAGTAACGCAAACACATGAGCCTCAACGATTGGGCTATATCATTTTTCACATCTATGTGCCCTTTTTAGTATGTTGTTTTTGATAGTACTAAAAAATAGAATCCAAATAAGATTGTTTATTTGGAGTGTGATGTAACAATTTTGTAAAAATGGTGCATTTGTTAGACACAGCCCCCCTCCCTTTAGGCTCAGAACCACGCCCAGGCACAGAATAGTGCGCCCAGGAGCAATCAAGCACAGCCCCAAAGCAAGTTGATAGAGGGCTAGGTGCCCAAGTGCAGTCTTGGCACATCAAATACCTAAACCTCATATCAGCGGGGCGCTAGCAGCGAAAGTTGCAGTTGCTAAGTTCAGTGAGGTTTTGTTTTACTAGAAACACCCAAGGTTTTGACTTAGAAACCAGGGTGACCCACTGATTATGCGTAGTTTAACCTTCAAATACCATACTCTACTAGATTCTGAATTGAAAGCTAATTTATTTACCTAAGAGTTTGGTTGACCCAGGTATTGGGGGCTTTAGCAGCACATCCTCTCCGAGAGGCGGGCACCTAGGTGCGCCTAAGCATCGTTGAAATAGGCACACTCATTTGAGAGGCGAGCGCCCAAGCGTCGTTGTACTAGGCGGCACCCCCTCAGGAGGCGGGTGCCAAGCACAATAGTTCAAATTGCACCCACCAGAGACGTGGGCACCTAGATCCCAGGTGAACAAATGCACCGCGCCTAGGTACTAGGCAAACAATTTCATTGTGCCCAGGTGCCAGGGCTAATCCTAGTGCTAGAACAGCTTGAGGTCTAGGCACCAGGCACCAGTTGCACCTATAAAAGTGCATGAGCTAATTTAGGTCAAGTTTTTGCGATTTGGGTAAAATTTGAGATGACCAAGTGCTGGTGGAGAAGAGGAAGAAGATGTTTGGCCACCATTAGAGAATCTTTATGGCTATGATGAAGTGAAAGATGAGATATAGCCCTAAGGTATGGGGTGGTATTGTGGTGGAGGTGTTGTGTTATCTTTTCACCTTCTTTAAGTTATATTTTTATTTGAAGAGTTTGTGGGTTTTGCCATTAATAGAGTTTCTTATCGTTATATTGAGTCATTTAGGGAAAATTTCAATGGTGTCGAATCCACTGGACAATTGTGTATAATCTTACTCAATAGAAATATAAATTTTTGGACATGCTGGAAATGAAGTTGCTACAACTTGACAAAATGCTCGCTAACAAGAACAGATTAGGTATGTTGATGAAGAGCTAGCCCATTGAGAAGCTGGAATTGTGCAAGTGTACAATAGGTTTACAAATACTTGATGCGAGTTCTAAAAGGAGAGATCTATTGGATCTAGCTCTCCCTTTGTGCTCGGAGTCATGCCCATGCACAAAAGGATGCACTTAGGCACACGACATGACCAGGAACGACAAGGCACACCTAGGCACAACATGGCGCTCCCGAGCACGACATGGTGCGCCCAGGAGCCGTGTGGCCCGACCAGGTGTGCCCAGGCATGACATGACACCTAGGAGCGACAAGGCCCAACCAGTGTGCTCAAACACGACATGGCACAACCAGGTGTTGACAAGGCACGCTTAGAAGTGACCAAACACACCTAGACGCGACTAGGCGCTGAACTAATGCAAGCTGACAGAGAGATGGGTGTTTAGGCGGGCTCAGTCATCAATGCTTCAACAGCACCCTCTCGAGAGGTGGGCTCCTTGGTGCCACGATTTAAACGGTGCCTGCCAAAGATGTCGGGTCCATGCGCCGGAGGAATGAATTCGTGGCGCCCAAGCGTACCTTGGTGCTAGGATTAATTTTGGTGCCTAAACAACCCTAGGCCTAGGCGATTGGGTGGGTTCAAGTGTCAATCGTGCTTATAAATTTGTGAGCCAATTTTAGGTTATGTTTTTGCTATGTTAAGTAAACTCTGAGTTAACTAAGGTTTGGAGGAGAAATCTTAGGGAAGGAAGATGAGGTTACCATTTTAAGATTTTCTTAGATCCAATGAAACAAAATGAGCTCTAGTCCTAAGGTATGGAAAGGTGTTGTGGCTGGAGGTGTTGTGTAAGCGTCACCTTTTTTTAAGGTAGGGTTTTGTTTGTGGAGTTGATATTGTGAGTTTTTGCTCAAAGGATGTTCATATCACTGTATTTGTGAAAGTGTTATAATTTTTTTATTTATCTTGATTTTATCATGAGATTGTAGCGGCTGTGTTTGTGATTCTCTCGAATTAGGAATTTTTTGTACTATGTGTTGTGTGAACCCTATTCCATTTTGTTCTATTAATATTTATAGGCATGTAGGGTATGATTGAAAGAATATGTTAATCTCATTTTCCAATTATTCTTTAAATCTCTTCCAGCTCTCTCTCTCTCTCTCCCACTCTCTCTTCAGTGTACTTGATCTGCTTTTCTAAATATTTCTACCGAATCTACCCTTTGTTATAAGGCACAGGAAAGGAATGCTATTAATATCCGTAAAAGGGAAACTGTTAATGTGGTCGGGCAACCAACTATGACTTTTTTTAGATTGATATGCTTTGCTAATTGCTCATATTTTCCTTCTTTATTAAAAATTGTACTATTTATAAAGCCATACACAAATCAAAAAATTTAACGCCATGGTTTGATGAACTTCTAGCTGTTTGTTAACTGTTGTGGTATCTTGATGCGATAGGTGTTTCCTGGGTATGCACTATTTTCTCGAGGCTATTGTAACGTCCTGAAGAGTGACTACATTTTAGCTGTGTGCATTAGAGCACCTTGTGATCCGATATGTGGCTAATGATGGTTATGGACACTTGTTATAATTTTTTTTCAGCAAATATTGTCTGCAGTTTTAGAGAACAATTCAACAATTATGGGGATTCAAGTGATATGGATTAATGATCACATTAGAAGGGAATGGCTGACTGAGCATCAACTCAGTTCAAATGGATTGGAAGATATAAGTATAAACAATTTATTGATCTGATAACAAATCTTTGAGCCATCATTCTGCCTGTTTGGATCTTGTTCTTCTTTTGTTTGGACTTATGCTCTATTATTAGAAGAGCAAATTATTTTCCTTCAATACAAGCACATGTTCTCATTGAGTCAGGCTGGTCAAAAGACCCATTTACTACGATTAGTTTGGCAGTGAGAGTGGTTCAATTAAGAAAACAATTGTGTTTGAAATGAACTACACAAATTTATCTGCTTAATCTACATTACCTGAAATAACTATTGCAATATTTGTGTATCTCATTACAGCTTAATATTTGAGCACTTAACATAGTGTACGTTCAAGGATTTGAACTAAGCAGCATCTGAGTTTTGTAGTTGTTTGCCTTATTGAACTGAAATATGATTTGATTATATTATGATTTATTTAACTTATTTTTTTTCTTTTTCTTTCTTCAACAGATGGATGCTCTTATTTTTGAAATTAATCAGGGGTCATGCTATGATATGATTGACCAATATTGTAGTTGTATATTGGAACATCTTCCAACCATGCAAAAGGAGAGGTATTCAAAATTTATAATTTCAAAATTAAATTAATTTGAGGTTTACTTTTTGTAATATCAAATTTAAGGTTTAGTCAAGACTGATCAGCTAATGCATGAAAAGCTCAGTCTCTAGTTGTTAGTGCCGCACTTTATTACTCAGTATTTTAAAAAGTTAAACTATCTATATAAACAGTTCAGGCATTTGTAAGTTCAGTATATGTAGAAAATAAGAAATCCTAAGTTTGGATGCAAATTAAATAATACTTGAGATTCACTCATAATTGTTTCTTTAATTCTCTAAAATATAAATATGCCAAAATAATCCATTGTGCACATTTTTATTGTATTTATATATGGTGAGAATGAAAGCTAAAACTTCATACTTCGTAAAAAAACTGAGATCAATTTCTTCTTAAAATTGGAAAATATTGAAGTATTAATTTCTCTTGTTAATAGAATTGTAGAATATAGTTTCTCTTATGTTTATTATCTCAAAAGCATTATATAGTTATGGGTAACCTATAAAGTGAAGCATAGAAGAAGTCTATTGCCAGTTTTGTGAGCTTTCGATTTTTATTTCATAATAATCAACATTTACGCTAAATAGAAACTCTAAAAAAATATCAAATGGCAATATTCAATTATGAATACACAAATTCGAGCCAAGAGTTTCCAAAAAAGTTATTTTTTTTTTATCCGAAATATCTACACATTGACTTTTTCATTTATTTTGGATGCAAATGTGATTTTTAAATAAATTAATATATAGTAATTTTGGCTTTTTCCTTTGTAAAAAATAAAACTCATTTAATTAAATCAAAATTAATTGCAATACTAATTAGTTGGGCTTAATTTTCTCCTATAATTTTTGTTTTAATTCAACTTGGTTTTGTTGTTGGAGCTGCTCTATTTGTACAACACAACGTTAGAGCAATTTTACTTTTATTTTTTCGTATGCTTTGCACTAATTTCATCTATGTTAAGAGGAAAAATAGTTTGAATTAATTTTATACATACCACAAAAATTATCCTTACATATCTTGATTACATTTTTTGGGTTTGTTTTTAGTAGAACTTATAATTGGTATGATTAGATGTTAACAAACTCGCCTCTTTACCCTCCTGACGTTATTAAATATAAAAATTTGAATGTTGAATCTGTAATTTATGAATGTTTTAGTAGCGTGTAAGTAATAATATTGTTTTTTGTGTCAACTATAGAAAAAGTGGCATGTAAATAGGCTTAGATGAATCCATCAGAAAAGATTATGGCAGCATACATTCTAATCAATTGGGTTTATTAATTTATACATGTTATTAGTAAAAGATCAAAATGCTAATTTGTTTATTTATTTAAAAATCATTTTAACCAAAATGAATGGAAATGCTTTTATGAGACTACTTAAAAACAAAATAAAAAAGTTGAGGGAGTGCTTTGGTCACAATAAAATGTTTGGAATTAAATTGGACAATTGTGAGAAGTTAGAGATTATTTTGGTAAAAAAAATGTAAAAATAGTAAATACATTTTATTAGAAATAATATATTTGAGATAATGCATAAGTGGAAGCATTATCCTAAAATTTGATGTTACTGAGTGTAAACTTAAAGTGAGAATTATAAAATGGAAATAATTTTTGTAAACCTGGACATATACATTAATCAAATCATGTAATAAAATATTGAAAACTGTCATGTTTGTTGATGAGATTATATTGCGTTGTTACAGATTTCATATGGAAAGGCTCCTATAAACCAGTTGTAGAGAATTTTATTTGCTTGTAAATTCTCCTATAAACCAGTTGTAGAGAATTTTATTTGCTTGTATTTTTACTTGGAATTTTATCCAAGGCAGATTGGGATTTCTTATATGAAAACCTTGGAGGGAAAATTATATAGCTTTATTCAAATTCAATATTTAACTTCTTGTAGATATAGCATACATTGATTAACTATCTCAATAAATTGAAGCAATGCTAGTATGTTACCGATAATTTAGTTAGTTTGAAGATGAACATATTGAAGTAGTTGTTGGCCACTGGTGCCAGTTATAACAACATATTTTGGCTTCATTAACCTTGTTGATGGCAACCTTGGGTATATTTTGATGTTATGCACATATAATGCATTATTGGCAACATTTATGAAGATATCATCAGTGCTGCTTCGCCATTGTGGAGTGTCGTATCTGCCTTCCTGAATGAGAGTTAATCTTTTTTATTCAATAAGTATCAAATATTCATCATTAAGTATATGGTACATTACATTCAATGCGTGCCAAAATCATTGTTATTTTGCTTGTCATCATCAGTGAGCATTGTGAAAGTCATTAATGAACTATAAACAAAGTTGAGAACCTGTGTTGCTGCTATCCATGAGTGTCATTGTTAATGGGGTTGTAGAGTATTTCTCTGCTGTTCTTGCAGTTTGTGATTAAATTTTCAAATAAATTATGTTATAGCTTTCTTATTAGTTTTAATGATGTTCATTTCCTCTCATAAAAACTTATTTCGAAAGTTTCTTCTCAAAAGATATAATTAAATATGAATTTTTATAATTTAACTAGCTGTACCATCTTTCCTATAATAGAAGATTTGTATCTCACTTTAGGACCTATAATAAAATTTAATTTGGGTCAATATTAAGCAATCATTGTATTCTCAGCGTATCATCATAGATATTCCTTTAGGACTAAGAGCCTAATATTTAAATATCAGAACTTTAAAATTTTGTTGGTCATAAAATCCTCATTTTTTTAAACATTAAGCTTAATTCTTTTTGGATGTGACACAGGAAACAATTAACAACTAAAAAGACTAATATAAGTAGAATGTTGACAAAAATGAATAAAGGTATGTGTAGAGCTTGGATTGGGCCGTAACCTTATTTGGCTTGAATTGTACTATGCTAGCCCTCATATTGGAATTGACATATTGAACTTTAGATTGATTTGTACTAGCCCCTCGATTTTTCTTAAAATTTTATGACCCTATAGCTTATAGTTTCATTATTTGAAGAATAAATTTATTCGGAGGGATTCTATTGGTGTACAACTGCTAAAGCATCAGAACAATATATTTAAATTGAAAGCAAGATACCTTCATCTCACTTAAACATTTTAATTTTGTTGAGTTTTGGTATCTAAACCAATAAATAAAGAAAAACAAAATTTTATAAGACTAGGCATGTCATATACGCAAAATAAGAATTAATGAGATGCACATCTCTATGTAGACATTTGATGAATCCATAAATTATATCTAAAATAAAGGAAAATTTCATTCATTTCTGATCTTTAAACTGTTCATAAATCAAATTTTATCTATTTTTTCAGGAAAATAGCTTATCCAAAGGAGTTCTGAGACATTTATGCAACTTTCCAATTTTTTTCAAAGGAAACCACTGCCGCGCGCTGCAGCGCGCTCCGGCGTTTTGCAGCGGGTCATTTTGCAAAATCATGCGCTGACGCACGCTGCAGCGGGTCCATTTGCAAACCGCGGGCGCGGTAGCGCGCTGCAGCGGGTGACTTTGCGAAATGCGGATGCGGCAGCGCGTTGCAGCTGTTCATTTTGAGAAAAGTGGACGCGGTAGCACGCGGCAGCTGGGCGATTTGCAAATTGAACCGCTACCGCGCGCTGTAGCGATACGATTTGCAAAATGCTAGCGCGGCAGTGCGCTGCAAGCGGGTCATTTTGCGAAAAGTGAACGCGGTAGTGTGCGGCAGCGGGAGACTTAGCGGATTTTTACTCGCACCATTGCACGCAGCAGCGCGCCGTAGAGCGCTACGGCGTGCTGCAGCGGCCCGCCGCAAATTTTCCTGGCAGATACATTTATTGCGGATGAGACAAGACCCCCAACCAGCATCTTGTCCCAGCCATTATTCCTTCTGCAGTTGCTACGTTTTTTATTGAAAAGGAGGCTTATGAGGTGATGTATTGGCTAAACAAATGAAGATATTGATCACCTCACCATCAATGGAGAGTTTTGCCATATTGCTCAGAGTTTTCAAATGGAAATGTTAGTTTGATCTTAAGTGGGATGAATGCAGCCCCTCTCTTATATATATCACTCCTCTTGACTAGAGGAGGGTTCCCAATTTTGCTCAAAAACAACTAAGTAAGGAAGAGGGGTGCTTAGTGGAAGAGAGGAACTCCCCAAGGGTGGAAGAGCCATTTTTGCTAAGGAGAAGAAGAAGGAAGGCGGCACTAGCGACCTAAGAGAGGAACTTCAAGAAGGAGAAGAAGAATTCAGAGAACTTCCAAGGAACGTTCCTAGTATCTTCTAAACTCTACTTGTGTAATTTCTTTTCTTAGTTGATCATGAAAGGGTCTTTATCCATGTATGTGTTGTCCTTTTTCATTTTTTTTGTAATGAGTAGCTAAATCTTCCTTGGGGAGGGTTGGGGTAATCCCTTGTATTTGATAGTTACATTTTTATTGTATAAAGTTTTCCTTAAGTATTAATAAAATGTATGAACTCAATGCCTTGCTCAAAAAATACTTTTTATCATTTGTCTTGATCGTGAATTTATGGAAAATGAACTTATGAATTCAAGAACTAAAGTGTCTTGTGCTCCATAGCTTACCTTGGGTTAAATGCTAGATCTATGAGTGCATAAAAGCTTAGAACTGTGTGAGAAAGTTCTTGAGCTTAGTACACCCTAATCTATGCTCAACTAAAAGTGTTGATGCGTGTGATGCTAAGACCCGCTAAGTGAGCTCCTTAGCTCAACATAATTGAGGGTGGGAAAGAATTAGTTGCGTGCTGATGAACTAGGTGACATAGTCATTGAGCCCAACATATTAATCCATCATCTCAACTATGTGATGCGTGATGCGAGTGACGCTTGTAGTGGAATCAATGCTTATAAGATCTTAAAAATTTAAATAATCTACATCTCCTTGATCAAGAGATAAGATAAAAACTCAAAACCTAAAATCTTATAAGAATCTTTGTGCCGAAATATGACCGATTATGTGTTCATTTTGTGTACAAGATTTGAACATTTGAAATCTTGAGATAAAACTAAAGGAAGAACAATGTGCACTTGATTTAATTTTAAATAAATGAAAGACAATGCTTGAGGAATCAACATGCATTAATGACTTATCATGACATGTGGGATGAACCCAACTCTTCTCTTCCCTTATCTGACTTATTTTTCACTTAGTGATTATTGTGTTTAATCTAGAACCAACTCAACCAATTACATCATAACTTAAATATTAGTGATAATAGATAAACCTTAGTAACAAAACAACCAATTCTCTGTGGTTCGATAAATCCCGGAAATTAACACTTTCCACTTATTACTTTATACCACGTACACTTGCGTGCAAACGCAGACGTGTATTTACAGTCTGTCAACATTTATATATCTTTCTATTTTTTTAGTTATTGGTTAACTTTATCTATTTTTGGTTAATCTATTGGAAATCTAGCATTTCTCATTTTTAATATGTTGATTTGGTACAAGTTATTATTGAGATTAATTAAAATTACAAGTTTCTGGTGAAAATTTATGAACAAATTATATGTGAAGAGTTGTGATATTTAGATATATGAATGTTGCTAGTCTACAAAATATGACAAAAGTAACCTTGATTAAAAACTGAAATTAAAATTCATTCTATTAATAAATGTAAAATTTAACTAAAATGCGTTATATGTGATACCCTGTTTGTTTGTGTGAATGAGCCCTAAAATATTTTTGGGGATCAATGTATCATCAAAGGTGATCTCTTTTTGTTGTCTTTTAACTACTTGAAATTGACATCATTCAAATTTCTTGATGCCTCACAACATAACTATGAATTCTGAGGAGGTTTGCAATTCTTGAACCGGTATAAGAGTATTGGCTTTTGATTGAATAAAGATGGAAAGTATCTTTTTAAGATGCGCAAAATTTATGAAATTTATGTTCTATTTTATAGTGCCATAGCATAATGGTTCTATAGTTATTAGAACCAATTTCTAGAGATTAAAGTTTCGTGAAGTGCTTTGGCTTCAAGAAGGTAGAACCATGCACATACTCTAGCTCCTTCAACTGCCGTCTTTTAGTTAACATCAGAATTTCACATAAATTTGAAGTGTTTTTTGCACTACACTTGAAATTTTGAGTATTTTTTGAGGACAGGAAATTAATATTCAACTGTGGCACAACTAATGCATTATCAGGCATTGTATTTCCTGAAATTTTGAACTTCACTGTTTTGATCACTTTAGAAATATTCTCATTCCCAGCACAATTTTGAGTATGAGAGTTCTATTAACTTTGGCAGAAATCTTGAAGATTGAATATATTTCCTTTTGTATATTTAATGCCTCTTGAACCTATGTTATAAAACTTTGTATTATTAGAATGTAAGAATGAAATCACCATACACAGTCCCTTTATGGGGAATAGAATTGGTACATCAATGAGTGACTCAGATGAGATTTCTCGTATGCAGGACATTGTAGTTTACATGAACAACTCCAATGGCTTCAATGGTTGAAATTTAATGTAGACTTCTGTGGATTATGTGAAAAAACATGGGCTTGGATAGATCAATGTCTTGGATGGTTCTTTGAGCTAGAAAAATTGTTTGGATTTAAAACCCTCTCTTGGCTTAGGAAAAATTTTTGGTGGTCTGCACAGTGCTTTTGGATGAACATTATTGGCTTTCACATTAAAAATTCTGGTGATACCAATATCAAAAATAGCTCTCAAGGTTCTTGTGGGGATTGGAATGAAGGAAGCAATGTGGTTCATGCTTGAATGATGTCATTATTTGATGTACTTAGGAGAGTCACTTGCTCTACTTGGAAGGACGTTGAACTTGAAGCCTTCAATTTAGAGGAAACAACACCTGGCTTTATATCCAACAAGATATAATGACGTATATTGAGGTCTTGGTGTACATACACACACACACACACACACATATATATATATATATATATATATATATATATATATATATATATATTGGTGTGTGTGGCAATCATAAATTTCTCACGCTATTGCGCATATGATTTCTTATAATCTTCATTGCAGGTAGCCTGTTCAATAGCTGTTGTGGCAATTAATAAAATTAGTGCAAGAATTGTTAATTGATTGGTTGATATAATTTGGTTTTGATAAGATCCCCGAGTTTGCACATTCTTTTTATGTTTTGAACATTGACATTAATTTAAACAATGAAATAATTAAGCTGATGCTCTAATGTAATAATATTAATCTCTGAAATATCGGAAGAATATAATTATGAAACTGAATCAACTATTTTTGGTCAAAGTGGAGAAAGAATTGGCAGTGTACAACTTTAAAACATAAATTAATAAATGTTGCTTAGATAAAGAATTGCAATACATGCAAGCCAACAAAATGTCAAAAACTTTGGTCGTGGGATTGTCAATATACCAATAGACTTTATTTTTAAATGATGCATGCTCTAATGTAATAATATTAATCTCTGAATGAAAGAATTTAATTGTGCAAGCCGAATCAACTATTTTTGGTCAAAGTGGAGAAAGAATTGGCAGTGCACAGCTTTAAAACATAAATTAATAAAATTTGCTCAGAGAAAGAATTGAACCAACAAAATGCCAAAAACTTTGGTCATGGGATTGTCTAACATGCCAATAGACTTTTTTTGTAGGGAGTCGGCAAGAGTTTGGGCGAATCGTGTGAGCCAAGATCTCTGATTCTTAAATAAAGAAATGCTAAATAAAACTTAAATTTATAAAAAGAGTAAAAAATTTAGTTAGGATTTGAAGGCACAACCTACCGGTTGCAGAATTATGCAAAAATACCTATCGCTAACGCCACTGATTCAACACAACTATTTGTATATGTTGTTTATATGTACACACACAAATGGCATATGAATATCTGTTGGACCTGTGCGACCATGTGCCTTCAATGCCGTCACCGTTAATATGTCCGTAGGTTGGGTGATTTGGGAGAAAAAATAATGTGTACATGTATCAATTTATTTAAACAAATTGACCTTGTGTAATTTTTATATGCCATTAAGAATCTTGCTACAACGCAAGATGTATGAATCTTTCATTTATTATTGTCAAGATGTTATAACTAATTATTTGGAAACCAATAATTTTAATTGGTGTGATTGCCAGAACAAACTCAGTTTCTAAAACATTAGTACCTTCTAAGCGTAAATGACAATGAATATGGTGCAAAGAAAAAAGACTAATATCTTGTACAATTATCAAGAAAGAATCTATGATCATGATTTGATGACTTCACTCTATATTAACTGCATGCAAATATTTAATGATTTACTATTGCATATGCAGCATTGAACATAAATAACATACAGACCATGTTATCAAAACATTCACGAATCACATTCGCTATGTGGGCTTTTAGACCCTATTTGACTGAAAATAAATACTAGCAAGTTAGTCCACTTAAAATTTTTTCTATTTTAAATTCAGTTAATGAACCTGCGCATAGTGTTGAGTGCTAACTGCAGAACTGAAAGTGAACATGCGCACTATATTATTAGGGTTTCATTTAATAGCTTCCAAACAGCAGACACTGATATATATGCTGCAATTGTTAAACATTAACAGCAAATATGTTACACTTTCTTGGTTATAGTACACAAGTTGCTCCCTTTGTTTCTTAGTCCCTTCTTTTTAATTCTTTTTCGAAGTCTCTAACATTTTTTCAAAATTATTTGACATGTACCATAGTCTAGTTTTGAATATTCTCTTACTATTTCAACGATTGATGCAGGACAGAAGCCTAGAAAATTATATATTGCGTTCTTTATTTTTTTATTAAAATCATTTAAATTTACTTTTTTTAATATGATGAAATACGTTAATTCAATCAACTCATCCACAATGAAACTTTAAAATAGATTGGGGGACTGAACTGCAACAATTTGTTGATGTTTATGAACGTTCCAACTTAATTTGTTTCTAAATTTTATAATGGAATTTCTGTGTTGTCGATGCATGGTTAAACCAAATCCCAAAGCTATTGATTTTTACATCAATACTTTTTGCATGGGAATGACCGCTCTCTTTAGATGATCATTTTTATTGTTTGATCAGCTTTCTTATGAAATGTAATGGTGTCACAACGCTTCTTTGATTTTCTTTACTTGATGCAGAGACTGTCCTAAAGATACTGTGGAGGCTGTGGCAACTCTAATTTTTGCTGCTGCCAGATTCTCAGACTTGCCGGAATTAGCTGATCTAAGGCATAGTTTTACAGACCGATATGGAACTAGCATGGAGTCCTACACGAATAGAGAGGTTTACATCCAGTACAAGTTCACCAGTTTTGATGAATTTCCTTGTTTTATTTTCTTATTACAGGCTTATACATCTTACTCTTTGTACAGTTTGTTGAGAAGATGCAACAAAAGTCCTTTACGCAGGACTCTAAATTGAAGTTAATGAAAGATATTGCTCAGGAATATAACATTGATTGGGACATCAAGTCGTTTGAGTACAGCATATCAAATCCTTCAACGCTGACTGCTGTAAGTATATGCAAAGATATTTTCATTTTCATACAGTTTTTTCTGAAGAACACGAATCATACATGGAAAGATATTTCTTTGTATTGTTCTTTGAAAGTTAAAATTTCATATATTTAATTTTTAATGGCTAGTGATACTCACATTTTGTTCCTTCTGTGGATTTGCAGGATTATCCTAAAAAGGATTTCCCTTCCATCCATGAGAAATATAAGCAACCCCATGAAGCAGCTGAGAAGAGAGAAACGACTGATGATAAGAGGATTGAAGCAGTCAATGGAAGAAGGACAATGTTTGAAAAGCAGCCAAAAGACATGAAATATTTAGCAAATAAAGTGCAGAAGGAACAAATAGCTGGAGCTGAAAAAATCAAGAGAGTAACAGATGATGAGTCCGAAAATGTTGAGCCTTGTCATTTTAACAAAAGAGCTCCTCCGTATGTTAGGACTAACAAAGACAATCAGAATGGAAATCGCATACATCATGTAATGAACGAAGAAAACGCTCACCAAAGATCAGAAGTTGCCGTTCCGGCTGTCATTGAGAAGCAAGGCGCTAAACCCATTGTGTCTCGGAATGATAAAAGTAGAAATATGTTTTTTGAGGGCTCTATCCAATATACAAAAGATGAGGTTGTCAAAGAGATAAAACATATTGTCCCGGCAAAAAACAGAATAATCAATCTTAAGCCGCCTTATGTTAAACCCAATGTCTCGAGTACACTGGAAACTGGTTATGAAAAGCCTGCAATCTATAAGAATACAGCGTTTTCGGTCAGGAGGAAGCACCTGGAAAAGGAAGCTGCTGCTATTGCAGGCTCTACTGGAGAAGATGTCAATTATGCAAGGAAAACCTCAAAAGTTCTAGAGCAACCCATTAAGTATGATCAATACTCCAAGCCATTAGTACATTCTGCAACCAGAACTGCTTCTCTGCCACCAATGCAGGTTCATGTTGGAATGCATGTGCGGTCGGTTTCGCTGCAGCCCGACTTATTGAGCCCAAATGGTGGGGCTGTGCTGCAAAGGCTACCAGACTATGAGGACTTGGCTGCTCGGATTTCTGCATTGAGGAAGCTATGAAGACTGAAACGCTCTTTTTCTTCTTTTTCCAGATTTTCTCCAACCAGGTTTTGCACCAATTTATCCATGCATATACCAAGCTATGTATATTTGAGTCACATACTAAAGGCTTGAAGATATTTTTATAGTTTAAAGCTATTTCATCGATATTTTTATCTATTTCATCGATATAATAGCATCATTTATAATGTTGGAGTTGAACGACAATGGGCAAATTATATTTTGCTAGGTTGTTGACCTGAGATTGATGTACAACACGCCTACTCGAATTGAGAGATAAATAAGTAAAGAAGGGTTAGTTGACCCTCAATGTTGTTCAATTTGGGATAATGTAGATGAACAACACTGCTTAAATGCCAGACTCCTAAAACAATTGATCAAATTACTAAATTAAGGCACATGTCAAACAAGAACTGTGTCCTAGAATCGGCGTGTGCTATGGCTCCAAAATAGATGGAGCGCAGGACCGAATAAGAAGAGCACACTTGTTTGGGTTGACAATGATGCACGGCTATAACACATTCAAATCACTAAAGTGAATGATCTATATAACCTTACCAAAGGAAATAGATAGATACACCAATTCACTTCTAGATTTCCTCTCAAAAGATAATTTGCACAATACTAAGATATTAACTTTAATTGATATATATATATATATATATATATATATATGAATGATGTTGTAGCTCAGTGGTTGAGGCTCAGGATTTATTATCCCAGATAATGGGTTCAAATTTTATCGGCCACACATAAGATATAAAAAAAAAAAAAAAAAAAAAAAAAAAAAATATATATATATATATATATATATATATATAGCTTTTGACACTCGGGGTTACTCTCTTCATCTTCAAGCTTGAATGCTTTGTTTTATTTCCATGTCTTGGTAATGGATCTCGCAATTCATTCCTTTCGAGACATTGTTGCTTGTCCCACCCCACCCCTCTCAAAACCCATTAGTTCTTTTAATGGTGGCCCCACACTATTTTTTACGAATGAGGAAGTCGTTCAGCTGGCGAGTGCTCGTGCCCTTACGCTGGTAGGTAAATTTGCTAGGGTTAAACCTAGCTTTTGTTTAATCCTCAGTTTTGTTGAAGGTCTTAAATTATTTTCTCTTGTAACTATCAGATCCTTTGATTCTCACCGGGCTTTTTTGACATTTCAGTTCAATTTGGATTACTCTCGTGTCTTCTCGAAAGGGTCGTATGACTTAAGAGGCAATCCCATGCGTTTTTGTAAATGAGACCCTTTCGTAGATGTCAGGCATGATGTTCCGATTGTTTCTATATGGGTTAACTTCCCCGGTCTCCGTTTGCAATTTACTTCAAAAGAAATTCTTTTTAACATAGGGAGGGCCCTTGGAAAACCACTACAACTTGATCGTAACATTGCTTTAAATCGAAATATTGCGGCACCTAGAACCCTAGTAGAGTTAAACATTTCATCCCCTCCTCCTAGTTCCATCTGGCTGGGATCACGGGAGAGGGGATATTCCTAAGAAATATGCTATGAAAACATGCTCATGTATTGTAAATGGTGTTTTACTTTAGGTCTTAACACATATTCTTGCAATTTTAGAAATCAAAACTCCTGTTGCCCTTCTACCTGAAGGAATCCTAACATGGTCGAACAGATTAATGCTTTGCAGCCCCTTTACATTGAAGATAGTAATAATTTGGCTATTATTGTGCAAAATCAAAATGTCGCAAGTAATTTTGCTGCTAAAAATAATTCTTCATATGACAATGTGGCCAATGCTCTACAGCCTTTATATATTGAGGATAATAACATACTGGTTATTATTGACCACAATCAAAATGTGGCAAATTGTAATGTGATCATTTCTGATTATTTTTTTGAAAATGTTTATGAAGACATTTCTTTATATGTTCTTAATAATGTTGTCTCAGTGGAAACTGGTGTTGCAAATGATAATAGTTCTTCTAAAATTGTTTTTGAAGACATTTTTTTATATGCTCTCTTAATAATACTGTCTCTGTGGAAATTGCTGTTGCAAATGATAATCTATCTTCTGAAAAAACTATTATAATTGCTGAAAATGTTGTTGAAAACCATATTTCAAATTCTGTTGAAATTAATGTTTTAAATGCTGTTTCAAATATTATTTCAAATGTTGTTTAACATACTGTTTCAAAGGTTGGTTCAAATATTGTCTCAACTGCTGTTTTAATGGCTGTTGAAAAGGATGGTGAAAATGCTATTGGGAATACCTATTATAACTGTTGAAAATATTGCTGAAAATGTTGTTTCAAAGGTTGTCTCAAAGGCTGCTGAAAATGCTGTTGAAAATGTTATTAAAAATGCTGTCTCAAACATTGTCTCAAATGTTGTTTCAAAGGCTGTTCAAAATGATGTCTCAAATGTGGTTTCAAAGGCTGTTGTTGAAAATGATGTTTCAAAATTCAATGCCGACATTGCTGTTGAAAATGATGTTTTAAACGATGGAAGTAACATTGCTACTAGTAATATTGGAAATGATGCTATAGATAATGATATGCTTTTGTATAGTTTGACCACGATCAACCCCCATGTTGAGGCCACTATGGTGGCCGACCCCAAGACCACTATGGATGAGGATGCATTAGATAATGATATTGCTCAAAATACTTTAGATAATGATATTACTATTTGCAAGAAGAAATGTGATTCTCTTTTTTTCAATGGTCAAGATTTGGAGAAAGGTTCAGACCTGTCCTCCTTCACTAAACCCAAAATTCCATTAAAAAACAAAAATGTTCAGTTTAGTATAAACAAAATGCCGACCTCCAACAGGTGCAGACCGCTTTCTTTACTTATTGATACAGAAAATTTAGAACCGATCACTAATGCTGCTATGCTGAATAGTAATGGTAATACTACTTTATCTAATGATGCGCCTTAGTCGATCCCAAGTGGATCTTCTTTAGTTTATCAATGAATATTTCAGCTGGAATATTAGAGGTATTGGTAATGCCTCTTCAAAAAATAGGCTAAAATATATTATTTTTGAAAAGAAAAGTTCTATTGCTGCCATTTTTGAGCCCAAATTAAATCATGATGCTATAAACTATGTTGGTCATTTTTTAAGATTAGATAAGGTTTTTTCAAATGCTTTTAATAGAATTTGGATTTTTTGGAACAATATGTGGAAAGCTGATGTTTTAGTCCAATGTCATCAAGCTATCCATATTCATTTTTACAATGAAAACCACAATTTTCTTATAACCTTTGTTCATGCTAACAATTTAAGGCTTGATCGTCTTTCTCTTTGGAGCTTCCTTTAGAATTGCAGCTCTTCCACCCTCCCTTGGGTGGTTGGTGGAGATTTTAATGTAATCCTTAAGAGCTCGGAATACAAAGGTTATACTAGAGATCATTCTAAATCCACTTTTGATTTTAACTCTGCGATACTTGATTGTGGCCTTGATGAATTTAATTACTTGGGATCTCCCTTTACTTGGAATTGCGGTAGAAAATTTGCTAGATTGGATAGATTCCTTATTAATAATATTTGGTGCAATTCCTATTCTAACTATGAGGCTTCTTCATTAAATTCTACGATTTCAGATCATAAGCCGATTACCCTTTCCTCTTGGAACCACATCTCTAACATCCCTAAATGCTTCCATTTTCAACTCTTTTGGCTCGAAAGAAATGAATTCTCATAGATGATCCATTAAATCTAGAATGAGCAGTGTGGGTCTTATGGTCTCACCCATTTAGTGGAGTTATTTAAAAAGCTTAGAAAAGCCTGTAGCGTTTGAAATAAAAATGAGATTGGTAATATTTTTAACAATGCCTCCAAGCAGGAAAACAAGATTACTTATTTGGAAACTATCTTCGAAATTGATCCTTCAGACCATAATAGGATAGAAGTCTCTAAAGCCAAAGCTAAGCTTATCCAAACTCACAATAATATCGAAATATTTTGGAAACAAAAATGCAATATTAATTGAGCTTTGCAAGGTGAAAGATACACTTCTTTTTACCATATCTGGGTTAATAAAAGAAGACATAAATATCTCCATAATTTGTCCCCCTCATGCTACTAAACTTAGTAATCTTGAAGATATTCAAAATTATGCTATCTATATTTTTCAAGAGACTTTTCATAATCCTAACACTAGAGCTTCTACTCTTAATATGGATTTACCAATTCCTCAAATTTCAGCTGCTAAAAATATTCCCCTTAATTTGATGCCTAGTGATGAAGAAATTTGGGAGGTTGTGAGAGATCTCAAGAAAAATATTTGTCTTGGCTCTGATGGCTTTCCAGGTGTGTTTTTCTATAAATTTTTGGATTTAATCAAGTGGGATATTTGCTATGGGATTAAGAAATTCTTCTGTGACATTCATTTACCTAAATTCTTCTCTCATACTATGCTTCTCTTATCCCCAAATCTGAAAAAGCTTCTTGATGGTCTCAAGCTAGACCAATTAGTCTTTGCACAACCATAAATAAAATCATTTCTAAAATTTTAGCCAAAAGGTTGCAATCTCATCTCCCCTTCCTTATTGAACCAAACCAATCTGGTTTCGTCCATGGGAGACAAATCTAAGACAATATTTTGGCTACTCAAGAGCTTTTTCATAGCCTCAAAAAAAAGTGTTGGGATCATAATCTCATCTTGAAGCTTGATCTTGAAAAAGTCTTTGATAGAATTGATTGGAACTTCCTTACTAAAATGTTAAATAGCTATGGGTTCAATGCTAGTTTATCTTGAAAATCAAGAACCTCACTCAATATAATTACTTCTCTTTGCTGATTAATGGCGAGGCAGGTGGTTTTTTCAAATCTGAAAGAGGTATTCGTCAAGGAGATCCTCTATCTCTTATTCTTTTCATTCTTGCCTTCAACTATTGGTCCATTAGCATAAACTCCTTGTTCAAAAGTGATCTTAGTATTCAGTATAAGTTTGGTGGTAAAACCTTGGTTACTCACCTTACTTTTGCTGATGACCTCATCATCTTTAGTAATGTTAGTACCAAGTTTTTTAATAGAATAAAAAACTTGATTTCTGATCTTGAACAAATTACTGCTCAAAATTAATTCTTCAAAGTTCCAATCTTTTACTAGTAAAAAAATCCCGATCATCAATATTAATAGAATCATCAACACTTTGAATATTAAACTTGGAAAACTCCCAACTCACTACCTTGGTATCCCAATTACTACCGGGCACAATAAAATTAGCAATTTCTCAAGCCTCAGTGATGCCATATTTAAAAAACTTCAATGGTGGGAACTAAAATACCCCTCTCAAGGTGGCAGATTGGTTCTCCTCAAGTATATCATAAATACGATCCCCCTTTATTGGCTTGAGGTAACTTCTCCTACCAATTTCATTTTCAATAAGTTAAAAAACATTTTCAACAAATTTCTTTGGACCCATCCTAAAGGTAGTAAAATTATTTGGTGTTCTTGGGTCCGTCTCACTTTTCCCACTTTGGAGGGGGGACTTGGAATTAGATGTTTCTCTGCATTATATAAAATCTTCTCCCTCAAGCTTTGGTGGAAATTAATAACCTCTAATACTATTTGGTCAAATATCATTTTAACTAAATATTGTGCTAGAACTCACCCATCCCAAATGAACCAGAAAGTTATCGATTCCATTACTTGGTCAAAATGCTCTTTTCATGAGATATTATTGAATAAACTTTAACTTGGGATACCCTTGATAAGTCCATATCTTTTTGGTATGATTGCTGAAATAACACTGAAAATTTGGCCCACAACATTTGTAATATTAGAAACTAGAAGCTAACTTTAGCTGATTGTTTCAAAAGTGATAATGAGTGGAACATTGATCTCATTTGCAGTATGTTGCCTGTTAATATGGTTGATAAGATTAAATATATAAATCCTAATTTTAATCAAGTTAAGGTGGCTAATTCCATCATTTGCTCCAATAATAAAATCAACCTTTCTTCTCTTTGGCAAATTAGCAGAACCCATAATCAGTATAAATTTTCCTATTTGGATTTGGAATAAATGTGTTTCAAATCTTATAAGTATCTTCCTATGGCGTCTCTATAATAATTTCATTTGTGTGGATTGTACTATGCAGACTTTAGGGTACAATTTAGCTTCTAAATGCCATTGCTGTTATGATAACATTGAAACTATAAACCATATTCTTATCAGCAGCAATATTAGCTTAAAAAAAATGCGGCCGCCATCCCAACTGATATTAAGAATATTTTTGTTCGGTGACCTATGCATAAGAAAAAAATTCATTTTGGGAAGCTAGTTGATAGCTATATCCTTTGGAACATTTGGAATGCGCAAAACAAGTTAAATTGCTCTTCGATTTCTTTTAATGATTATAAAATTTTGGAAGCTACCAAATCGGACGTTCTCAAAACTATCAACAATTATAGTGACAAAAACTTAAGCTAGAAAACTTTAAATGTGGATTTTGCTAAATATGTGCTATCTTTATAACACATGCAGCTGGTTTTTATTCCTGAATTTGGAGGTAGTTTCTAGTAAGTCTTGGTATATTCATATATATTGGAATTTCTGCTGCTAGCAGGTTGCTGCTAATTCTGATGTTGATAATAGTGATGAAAATACTACTTTAATTGATTTTGTTGATGGTAATGGTACTACTTTTCATTCGGTATTAAATGTTGCTGCCCCTGACTATATTGTTAATTATGTTGATGGGAACATTGAAAATGCTTATTCAATTTCTATTACTTTCTTTGCTGTTAATGCTAGTATCATTGTTGGCAATATGGCTGCAAATACTTTATCCGATGCTTTACCTGGTAATTCGACTGGTGGAAACAATGAAAATGATGTTTCAACTGCTAATATTTTCTCTGCTATAAACACTAATGTTCATTGTTGGCAATTTGGCTGCAAATGTTTCTCCTATTGCTAATTTTGTTGATGATAATAGTGATGAAATTGCTATTTTATCTTATTCTGTTTCTCCTACTACTACCATTCTCTTTAATTATACTGTCTTTTGGGTCTCTCTGATGTCAACAAAAATAGAGTTATTAACTTTGCTGAAATAGTGATGGCTGCAAATGTTTCTTCTACTACTAATTCTGTTGATGATAATAGTCATGGAAATGCTACTTTATCTTATTATGTTTCTTCTACTGCTGCCACTCTTTTTAATTCTTCTATCTTTTTGGATCACGCTGATGTCAACAAGAATAGAGTTAATACGAATTCTGTCACTATCAGGAAGGGCATTTAAAGCTCTGATTGATGCTAATTTTAGTGTTGAAGTTATCAAACCCGTTGATAATTTTCTTAATGATTGTTATATACAAAAAGTTAACTCTGAAATTGCAGGTTCTGCTGTCTTTAGTTGTATATGTTCATTGAAAATGCAGGTTCTGCTATTGCTATTGAGTTTTGGGTCTATTGCTAGTCATTGCTGGAAGGCCCTTTGCGCTCTCTTTGTGTGTTGTATCCTTGCTCCTTTTTGTTGAATGCAGTTGGTTCTATCTCCTCTATTCTTTACTACATTCTTTTTGTCTTGTTTTGTTTAAGGTTGTTTCTTTTGATACTATTATTTTTCGCTTTTTTCTTTTTGTTTCGGGAGACATTTTAGGATATACCATGGATCTCTGTTTTTGGGGTTGGCTTCAAGATTTTAGCTCCTCTAGGATTCTGTAACCTCCCAGTCCCGATCTTGTTAATTTTTATTTTATGGAATAAATCGTGCTGAGAGGGTTTTCCTTAATATATATATATATATATATATATATATATATATATATATATATATATGCTACAATCATAACTCTTCAATGGGTGCCAATGATATGCCTCGTCCTTATAATCATAAGAAGAAAGCATGTATGAAGAAATATACACTTTAATCACATTTTTTAATAATTATACAATAAAATATGAAATAATAATAATAATTTTATTTGAGTTCAACTTCATGTAATAGATTTACCTCTTCTTATAGTATTGTTTGGACCATAAGGATCGTCCTTAATTAATTTTTGGCTTATAGCATACCTTAGAAATTGCCTTATCCATAGCCTTAAATATATATTTATTTGAGTTTAACTTCATGTAGTAAATTTAAACTAATTAAAGGTGGAAGCATGTTGATCAACTGAATAACTTGTTACTTTTGAATTTAGTTTTTTGGTTTCAAAATATCTTATATATAGTTATTAATAAGTTTCTACAAATTTTTTAAATCAAATGAAAACACTCAATAAATGTATATTCAAGGCTATGGATTAGGAAATATTCTATAAAAAACAAGCAAACAAGAAGTGTGTTTTCTTAATACTAAAGTTAAGTTGGTTGAGAATCAACAGCATTGCTAATTAATTTCAATGGTTCTTGGAAGCCTTAATGAGATATTCTTGTGCAGTCAACTCATCATTGAAACATAAATATTCTAGGAGGCCATCAAATCTCCTTTAATGGTAACCATAACTCCATTCATTGAGAATATAATTATTACATGCTGAGTGTAGACAATCACTTCAACTCAAATCTTCACATTGAACTTCATAATTTACATTGGTTCCCCAAGAAAGGGTTAGAAATATTTCTTTTATTGGGTGCACATCACTAAACACAAATGTTCTTCATGTTACAAGATATAAATTGTGCATTGGCATGTCACATTAATGCAGGATGTGTAGTACGAGCATATCGACACAATTGATCATGTTAACGAATAATCATAAAGGCACCAATGATTGCTTGTATTATGATAAAATCATAACTTGGATAGCTGTAACAACCTGAAGATCGGAGTTGAGAGTTTTCAAGTAATAATTTAAAAATAAACATACATGTTAAAACATTAACAAAGGATAATATTCCTTCATCTCAGAGCTAGAAATATAAATTTAACTCTTACAAATTATTCCAAATTAAAATGGCAGCATAAAAAATGCAAAATCTAATATAATGAGTCTCTATCTCACTAAATAATTTAATCATCGTCAGCTTCTGAAATCAATATAAATCTTCGTCTTTAATTCTCACAACCTGTAATATTTATCAACAATTGCTAATCAGGCAAAAATACGTATAGCATTTAAAAACATTAATTTTTAGCATTTTAAATAGGTTGTAATTCAAATACATCAAAATTTAAAGGAGAGAACATTTATACAAATTAAAGGCTATGCCAAATTGAATAATGAATAATTTGCATTTTTAGTAAATGATAGTTCACACTGCATTGCTCAAACGAGCTCAAATAATCCCAAAGCAATAATATGAAATGAAATAAATGAAAAGTTAACATAAATTACAATGTCATATAAATATCCCATTTTGAGCATAGGACCCCCAAGCTTTACTGGGAGACCCAAATATTAGCATCAAAATTATTCTAAGAAGGTATATACTTACTTGTCAGTAATTGTTCATATTTTATTTTGTTTTGGTGAGTATTTTCTTTAGATCTTATGCCCATTCCTAGTAATTAGAACCCTCCTTATTGCACCATGGGTTGCTAACAAACTTTACATGTACAGATTCAAATATATTCTACCTCCAAAGAATCTTACCATAGATATTTGTTACAAGCATTTATGGAAAATACAAATATAACTTAATTAGCATACAAATGGGGTACATGTAATGGTTGTTTATATTTCAAAAGAAAATAAGCTCAAGCAAATATTAAAAATAATACAATTAGAATGACTATATGTACCTGATCCGTTTATTTATCCCACAAAAGTTTTCATATATAAATCTGTTAAGAAATCAATTCTTATACATCAATCTACCATTCAAATACCTAATAATTGATAATTTATAAGTTTTGTGTCAAAATTGTGAATTTTAGTGAAAATTCTAAAATTGACTAGTTGAAGTGACTAGTATTTATGGTAGAATTTGAATTCCTAAATGAAAGTTCAAATGATAATTTTTATCACTGTGCATAAAAGAAAGTTATTTCTAATTGTTAGAAGATTGAGCATGCCTAAATTTAAGTTGTTATAAATATTTTGAAGGTTATGCATGTACAAAATTTGGGAAAATTTCTAGTTGTTTCTAAATTTTTCTAAGAAATAGTCACTTTATTTCTTAAATTTTGAATATGAATATAAAGACTTAAATGGCAAAACTAAGTTTTATGTTCAACAATAAAATTGTTCCTAATATAATAGAAGGTAATCATGCAAATTCTAGCTAAATCCAACGGCTAGATTAAGAGTTATAACATCACAAATACGGCATGAAACTTTATTAAATATGTCAAATTATTTTTGAATTTAAATGGGGTGTTTGCTGGAAGTTTGATTGCCTAAATGAAGGCTTTTGAGTCCAAGTGGACTTGTAAAGACTTCCGTAAAATTGTTAACAAAATATAAGGGAATAAATATGTAAAATTACAGTTTCCAGGTCTAGATATTTAAAAAGCTATGACTTTCCAAAGTTGACAAATGAATTATAAATTTTATGGAAAATTTTTTAAAATAAAAACAAAGATTTTTCTCAACTTTTGAGCGATGTATGAATACTTTAGAGGCATAACTAAGCTGGGGTGTCTTCTAGTGATTTGTTAACAATACATAGTTGAATGTGTGTGCAAAATTTTAGGATTCAATAGTAAGTGAAATAAGCATTATGAGTGCGCAAAGTTAGAGCAAAATTTTTTTTTTGAGAAATTCTTATTTTTGAAAAAATTATAAAAAAATATATCATATATTTTTATTGAAGCTTGTCATGCAAACTTGAAGCGTATGATAAACACTATTTGCATTTGTTAATAGTGATTAGTCACAAAAACTCCATCTAAATATCCATTTCAAAAGAAAAGTATCATGAAAAGTAGGCAAGAAAGATAGAGAATAAATGAAATTGATTACTTTAACACATGAGATTTCCTAAAAGTTTGAAGCTTCCAAAATCTCTTTCTTTCCTTTGCCTTAGCTTGAAAGTGGAGAGATTTAAGGTTTGGAGGAGAGAGGAGAAATTTTGAATGCATATTGATGATTCTTTATTGAGCTCTATTCAGCTCTATAACAATTCAATTACAATTTTATAAATTGAATATTAACTATAAATTTAAATACGCAAGGTAACTATTATACAATCACTTATTGTATATAACAACTTATTCCTTTAATAATGCATATTTATCGAAAAACTTTAATATTCACAAAATAAAATATATTATTATTATTATTATTATTATTATTATTATTATCATTATTATTATTATTATTATTATTATTATTATTATTATTATTATTATAAAATTAACATTTAAAAAATTATTTTATTGATAATAATAATTTATTTTTTGATATTCTCATTCTTATATTATTATTATTGTTATTAAGATAAGAATAACATTTTAATGATAATAATTTATTTCAAATTGTCTTTTTTATTTAAATTATATATTATTTAAATACTAATTATTATTCTTGTTAATATTACAAGAATAGTAATAATATTATTATTATTATTCGTATGATATTATTATATTTATCATTATTATGTAATAAACATTTATATTTTTATTATATTATATTTTATTATTTTATTACTCATATTATAATAATATTACTATAATTAATATTATTAAATATTATAATAATAATTATTATATATTTTATTTATTATATATCTATATATTATAATTAGAGAAAATGGATTTGTTGAAGTGACATCCAAAAAACTCATCTAATGAGATTTGGATATCATTTCAATACAAACTATAAAAATAATATTTATATTATTTTAATATAAATAAATAAATAATAATGAAATGATATTTAAATTTTATTGAATGAATTTTTTTAAGTACCACATTAGCAGATGTATATAACATTTATCTTATAATTGTATAAATATTATTAAATAAATAGAAAAAAAAAATACACACACACACACTCTCTCTCTTTTACGGAGGCATCCACTTGATGAAAATTTGACAATTTGGCAATTGCTCTCAAATGGAGTGAAGTGAAAGTGGTGGCAGAATTTTAGCTTTATAATTAGGGTTAAGAGTGTTTATGAGTATTTATAAAGGTCTTAGGATTAATTTAATGGTGATAGTTTGATCAATGGGGAATTTGGGTGGCTTAAAATCATTTGACATAAATTTCTCCTAAAAAGGAGAAAAATTATGTGAAACTCTAAGGTGTGCATTTAATTAAGTGGTTTATAGGTGAAAGCCCAAAAAAGTATGGTCTAATTGGGCCTATTTTGGCTAAGAAAAAACTTTTGTATTTTCTAAAAATCAATAAAAATATTCTAGCAAAACATAAATTGATGAATCCAAAATGTATCTTTCAGTGAAAGGAATCCATAGACACCAACATTGTCCAATTTGACCAAGTGGTTGAGCCGAATTTGGCTCCGAAAGCTAACTAATTTCAGGTTCGTCAGTGCCATTAGCGTCCCCATCGCTGTTACTCTCGTCGCTTTCACTGTTGGCGCCATCAGATCACTGGCACGATTTGTGCCGTCAATTTCAGCGGCAACGTCGGGATTCGTTGGATCCGCCGCTTATGATAGAGGATGTTATACACTGTCTAACGGCATCTATCGTCACCGTTAACGATCAATTTTTTTTTTCAGGTTTAGACTTTTCTCCAAATTAACTCCAAATTTTATAAAAAATTCTACACTAACTAATTTGGACATCCTAAATAAAAAAATGTCGAAAATTTTAAATTATGGTGCCATAATATTTTTATATAATATTTGATTTAAAATCATCATAAAATAATTGAGAAAAATCTACTCATTTAAAAATTCTCAAAAATTTCCCAAATTTATATAAAATTAATCTTAACATGCTGATAATTTGCTTTTATAAAACTAATAGATGGTTTACTCAAATAAAAATAGAAGATAAATAATAATTTAATTGGCTTTAAATCTTGGTATTTTACATTTTCCCCAACTTAGAAAGGATGTTGTCTCGGCATCCAATTAAAATTTTAACTACTTCAATAATTGGTGAGAATAAAGTAATAAACTAGCTACTTACAGTTATTAGATGAACACAGTTGAGGGTAATTCTTTCTCATACTTCTTCCTCATAAGTCCCTTCCTACTTCTTGCAGTTCTTCCATCTCACTTTCACCATGGGAATCAATATTGTAAAATACTAAGTTTTAAATTTTGTTTATCCTGATATTTTTTATTTAATCAAACCACGTGATAATTTGGCGTAATAAAATTTTAAAATTGTTATGCATACTTTTATAAAATATTTCTAATTTTCGGAGAATTTCTCCATTTGCATACTTTTTGGATTAATTTTAATGTAGTTTCGTAATTAGAAAATCTTAGATAATTAATTTGATCTCCAATTAAAAATTAGATTTCATCATTGAGTTTCTCACCCCCAAATTAATCAGGTGTGAAATTTTAGAATTTTTTGGAGCCCGTTTAATAGCCTAGTTTTAATTATTAAAATAATATTTATTATTTAAATTAGTTAAATAAGTGAGACCTACCACATACACATCCTATCATCTCTCCACTTGCCGCTTATCCTTAATAAAGCCTATTTTTCCCTTTTGCAAACTCAGAAAAATTGTAGCTTGCCCTCTCAAGCCAAGCCCTTCTGCCCCACTTATAGTAATTAAAGACTCCCCTACCACTTGCTTATCCTTTATTCCAGCCCATACCCTCTTTCCTTATCAAAACCATCATAATTTGATCTCTCAGCCTGCACTTAGAAAGTTTGGGAAAAGAAGAAGGAAAGGTCTGTTGAAGATTCATCCCAAGCGCAAGAAAGAAAATCTCCATTTTTGCTGAACTAAGGTATTTCCTTTCTTGCTAGTTCAATCATATCATCAATTTTTCTTGTATAGTAATCCTTGAGTATGAAAATCTAGAAGTTTGGTTGAGCTCGCAAATGCTAAATCAAAGCCTGATTCCACCAAAAGATAAACAGTTATGTACAGTAAAAATCATGAAAACTTTTGTGTACATGTAATTAAAACATTACTTTTTTAATGTTAAAGTGCTCCAATTATGCCAATTTAGGTATCAATCGAAAGGTCTTCAAAAGACCTTTCGATCAGTATATGGAACAACCCATGTGGTTCCCTAAATAGGGAGTATTTGGATGCCATAGAAGGAACCTCTCGCCTTTTGTTCATGCAGAATGAACGACGGGTGCTACAGCGCACTGTAGCACATAGGTCTCAACCTTGGGGTGCTACAGTGTGCCACAGCACCCACGTCTTGGAAAGTCTGGCGCTATAACATACCATAGTGCCTAGCTCTAGTCCAGGGGGTGCTATAATGCACCGCAGCGCGCACGCCTCGGGAAGTTTGGCACCGTAGCGCCTGGCTCTCGGCCAAGGGGCGTTGCCGTGTGCCACAGAGCTGAAACCCACCACACCATCCTGTAGTGTAGTAGCACACCACAGCACACCATAACGCCTGTCTCTCATACAAGGATTGCTTCAGCGTGGGTGTAGCGCGCTGTAGTGCCCAATTTTGCACAAACTTCACAATTTTGTAATCTGCCCACTCCAGAATTATTATAACACAAAAATATACTAAAATAAAGACCGATTTTGATAAAATCATGCAATTAAAATAAATATAGGGTTTAAATAATTTGATGCTTAAGTGAATTTTAAATCATTATTTATGGAGAGCTTAAATAAGGTTAGATTCATTATATTGCTTATAATTTAAGTAAGAGATGAGAGTGTATCAATCAAGTAAGTAAAATATTAGTTTGATGTTTGAAATTAATATTTGACAGATTAAATCAATTGAGTTATTGTATAATATCAAATCAGTTATGTATGTAGATCTACTTGTAAGTTTTACTTCAGCATATCTATTTTGAGCATATTTCCATTTGAAATAATATTTATGCTTTTAATATGCTTACTGACAGACTGTAAATACATGTCTGCACTCACACGCAAGTGTACGTGGTCTGAAGTAATAAGTAGAAATTGTTAATTTCTGGGATTTATCGAATCACAGAGAATTAGTTATTTTGACACTAAGGTCTATCTATTCTCACTAATGTTTAAGCTACAATTGATTCGGTTGAGTTGGCCCTAGATTTAGCACAATAATCACTATGTGAAGATAAGTTAGATAAAAGAGAGGAGAGTTGGGTTCATCCCGCATACGATGAGAAGTTTATTTATGCATGTTGAATTCTTAAGCTTTTTCTTTCATTCTTTTTGATTTAATCAAGTGCACATTGTGTTTTCTTGAGTTTTACCTCAAGGTTTCACAAGTTCAAATCTTGTGCTCAAAATGAACACACATTCGGTTCTATTTTGGCATAAAGATTCCTATAAGATTTTAGTATTTTTATCTTATCTCTTGATCAAGGAGACAATCAGTTTTTTTAAGTCTTTTAAATCTTTTAAGCATTGATTTCACCACGAGCATCACTCGCATCACACATAGTTGAGATGAGGGATTAATATGTTGGGCTCAATGACTATGTCACTTAGTTCATGAGCACTCAACTATTTCTTCCTCTACCTCAATTATGTTGAGCTAAGGAGCTCATTTAGTGGGTCTTAGCATCACATGCATCAACACTTTGGTTAAGCTTAGATTAAGGTGCATTAAGCTCAAGAACTTTGTCATATAATTCTAAGCATTCATGCACCCATAAACCTAGCATCCAACCTAAGGTGAGCTATAGAGCACAAGACAAGTTAATTCTTGAGATTATGAGTTCATTTTCCTTTTATCCACATTCAAGACTAAATAATAAAAGTTATTTCTTAATAAGGCATAGAGTTCTCATATTTTATTTGTGCTTGAGAAAACAAACTTTATACATTAAATTTAACTCATACACATGAGGGTTTTCCCAACCTCCCCAAGGGATATTTAGCTACTCATTACAAATGAAATGAAGAAAAACACATATATGGATAAAGACCCTTTTATGATCAACTAAGAAAAGAAATTACAAAAGCAAAGTTTAGAAGATACTAGGAACGTTCCTTGGAAGTTCTCCGGATTTCTTCTTCTCCTTCTTCAAGCTCCTCTCTTAGGTCGCTAGTGCTGCCTTCTTTCTTCTCTTCCTTAGCAAGAACTTGCTTTGCCACCTTTGGGGAGTTCCTCACTTCCAATTATGCACCCTAACTCCTTACTTAGTGAGTTGAGCAAAATTGTGAACCCTCCTCTAGTCAAGAGGAGGTGTATTTATAGGAGAGGGGCTGCATCCTCCTTCATCCTCTCCATAACCAGCATTTGACAAAAAAAAATTTGAAGTCATGATGACAAATCCCAAATTAAGGGTGAAGTGACCAATATCCTCTTTTGTTTATCCTTCTTATCACATCAAGAGGCTACTTTCCTTTAAAAATCAGAGCTGCTACAGAGAATGATGGCTGTGGATAAGATGCAGGTTAGGGGTCTTGTCCCAACAGCAATAAATGCTCCTGACTGGCAAAAATTGCGACGGCCGCTGCTGCGCACTGTAGCACGCTGCGGCGCGCTGTAGCACGCAAAGGTGCAAGCAAAATTAGCTAAGTCTCTCGCTGCCGCGCGCTACTGCGTCCACGCTTTGCAAAATTACTCGCCGCAGCGTGCGGTAGCTGTTCCATTTGCAAATTGCACCGTTGGAGTGCGCTGTGGCGAGAGCATTTCGCAAAAATGCTCTGCTGTAGCGCGCTACCGCGCCAATGGTAGCAAATAAACCTGCTGCAGCACGCTACCACGCCCGTGGTTCGAAACAGGACCCGCTGCAGCGCGCTACCGCGCCCGCGATTTGAAATAGGACCCGCTGCAGCGCGCTACCACACCCACGGTTCGAAACAGGACCCACTGCAGCGTGCTACCGTGCCCTAATTTGCAAAAAGACCAGCGCGCTGCAGCGCGCGGCAGCGGTTTAATTTGAAAATTTTTGGAATTTTGTAAAAATGTCTCAGAACTTCATTAGAGAGGCTATTTTCCTGAAAAGATAGAAAAAATCTAATTTAGGAGCAGTTAAAAGATCAGAATTGAATAAAATTTTCCTTTATTTTAGATATATTTTATAGATTCATCACACCCCCACACTTCAATTCTTGCTCGTCCTCGGATCAGAATTGATATTTTTTTTCTGGTAAACTGTTTTCCAGAACTTTGAAGTGAATATACTATCTCTATCAGAAATGATAGTTTTTGGGATACCATGCAATTTTACTATCTCTTTTAGATAGATCCTTGTCAATTTATCTACTTAATCTATTTGCTTAATGGGTAAAAAGTGTACTGATTTTGTAAGTCTATCCATAATTACCCAAATAGAATCATTTTTGGATTTTGAACGAGGAAATCCAGTTATAAGATCCATAAAAATATCTTCCCACTTCCATTGAGGTATAGCTAGAGGTTGGAGTAATCCACCTAGTTTCTGATGTTCTGCTTTTACCAAGTTACAGGCTTCACACTTTGATATGAATTCAGCTATACTTCTTTCTAATCCTGGCCACCAAAAATATGATTTCAAGTCTTGATACATCTTATTATTTCTAGGATGAATTGAATATATAGTCTGGTGAGCTTCTTTTAATACTTTAGTTCTTAGCTCATCTTTATTTGGTATCCATATTCTGGATCCACACCAAATATTCTTATTTGTATCTAAATTCAGTTCTAGGTGCTTTCCTGATTGAATGGATGTAGATAAGGAGCTATATTCTTCATCAAGATGTTGAGCTTCTTTAATCACATCCATCAATGAACATTCTACAGTCATCTGAAATAGCTTAGCATTTGATGGTAATATGACTTCTAATTGAAGATCTTCAATTTCCTTGAGTAATTTAGGATTAGAAGTCAAAATATGCAAATGTGAAATTGCCTTTCTACTTAGTGCATATGCTACTACATTTGCCTTGCCAGGATGATATTGAATTGATAAATCATAATCTTTGATTAATTCTAACCATCTTCGTTGTCTTAAATTGATCTCTTTTTGAGTAAAAATATATTTTAGACTTTGATGATCTGTGAAGACTTCACATTTTACTCCATACAAGTAGTGTCTCCAGATCTTTAGTGCAAAGACTATTGCAGTTAACTCCAAATCATGAACCGGATAATTCTTTTCATGAACTTTAAGCTGTCTAGATGCAAAAGCTATCACTTTTACTTCTTGCATGAGAACACAGCCTAGTCCAATTCCAGAAGCATCACAATAAATCTGATATTCTTTTCCTTCAACTGGCAGAACTAGAATAGGAGCTGAGGTTAGACATTCTTTTAATTTCTTAAATGCTGATTCACAAGATGAGTCCCAAATATAAGGTACATCTTTTTGAGTGAGACGAGTAAGAGGGACTGCAATCTGAGAAAAGTTTTTAACAAACTTGCGATAGTACCCAGCTAATCCCAAGAAACTTTGTTTTTCTGTTACTGAAGTAGGTTGGGGCCAATCTTGAATTGCACTTATCTTAATGGGATTAACTAATATTCCTTCCTTGCTAATTATATGGCCTAAGAAGGCGACTGAGTGAAGCCAAAATTCACATTTTGAGAATTTGGCGTACAGTTGATGTTGCTTTAGCAAGTACAAGGTGATTCTAAGATGCTCTTTATGTTCCTTAGCATTCTTAGAATAAATCAATATATCATTAATAAAGACGATAATAAAAGAATCCAGATAGGGTTTCATTATTCGCTGCATCAGATCCATAAAGTAAGATGGAGCGTTGGTTAACCCAAAAGGCATTATTAAAAATTCATAATGCCCATATCTCGTTCTGAATGCAAACTTAGGAATATCTTCATCTTTGATACGAAGTTGGTGATAACTAGATCTCAGATCAATCTTAGAAAATATGGAAGCACCAACTAACTGGTCAAATAAATCATCTATTCTTGGCAATGGGTATTTGTTCTTAATAGTAACCTTATTCAATTCCCGGTAATCGATACATAATCGCATACTTCTATCTTTCTTCTTAACAAATAAAACTGGGGCTCCCCAAGGAGAATTACTTGGTCTTATAAATCCTTTTTCAGTCAACTCTTGAAGTTGATTCTTAAGTTCTTCTAACTCTTTGGGTGTCATTCTGTATGGAGCTTTAGATAAAGGATTCATTCCTTGACTTAAATCAATACTGAACTCCACTTCTCTTTGAGGTGACAAACCTGGAAGTTTATTTGGAAATACATCTGCATATTCTTTTACTACGGAGTCCCTTCTAAAGTTGTAGTTTTAACTTTAGAACTTGAGAGTAAGGTTAAGAATATGGGATACTTCTTTCTAATGAACTTTTCAATCTTATTTGCTGGGATAAGACTAATAATTGCACTTCTTTGACCAACAAAGGTTACTTTCTTATCTGCATTATAAATATATACCCTCTTCTTTGCACAATCAATCAATGCCTTATTCTGACTCATCCAGTCCATCCCAAGGATAATATCAAAACTAGTTATAGGGATGACCGTGAGTTTAGCTTCCCAAGAATTTCCATTTATATCTAACTTGCATTTACAAAAGATATTTGTCTCTAAAAACTCTCCTGATGGTAGATTAACTTTAAGGGCTGATGAAAGTTATTCTACTGGTAATAAATATTGTTGAACTATTTTTGATGCAATAAAAGAATGCATAGCTTCAGAATCAAAAAGAACTGAACACGGATACTGAAATAATAAAATGGTACCTGTGACCACATCAGGTTCTTCTTTTGTCTCTTCTTGAGATAGGTTGAATATTCTAGACTAGGCTTGATTATTCCTTGGATTACTAAAAGATGCAATGATATTTCCTTAGTTTACTGGTGGTCTTCCTTGATTCTTTATAATTGTCTTTCCTTGATTTGGAAGCTGATACCCAATGACTGTATATGTGACACGGCAGAATTTTATAGAATGATTCATTCTTCCGCATCGGTGGCATTGACCCTCACCGGTAAAACACTTATCTGTAGTATGAATTATTCCATAAAACTTGCAAGTGTTTGGTGTTTTCGGAGTAGGTCTACTTGAGTTACCTTGAATATTGTACACTTTTCCTTGAGGTCTTGAAAATTGCTGCCTCTTGGATTAAAAATGAGGGGAGAATGCTGGCCTCTTCATCCTAGAAGAGTACTGCTCTTCTTGAGCTTCCATAAGTCTGGCTTTCTCTACTAGTTGGGCAAAATTTAAAATCTGAAAGGGTGTTAAAATATGTTGAAAGTTATTCCTTAATCCATTAAGGAATAAATGACATCTGACTTCCTCAGTAGTAACCATCTCTGGAGCAAAGTTGGCTAAACGCGTGAACTCTTCCTCATATTCTGTCACTGTATGACTTCCTTGCTTTAGGTTTAGAAGTTTTTTTCTCATTGTCTGCCTAGCAGACTGAGACACATACTTGCCTAAGAATGTTTTCACAAATTCCTCCCATTGTATCTCTTCTTCTGTTATATTTTGGAATGTGGTGTTCTTGGTTGTCTTCCACCACTTTTCAGCAGCTTCTATCAGAAGATAAGTAGCTAGAGATACCTTCTGATCTTCAGAGCTCTTAGCACATATAAATTCTTTCTCTATTCTTTGGATCTACTCCTCAGCTTGGTAAGGAGTTGCTTTGCCATTGAATCCAGGAGGTTGAAGTTTAAGGAATATATGCATGTCTTCATTTACTGCTTTCCTTTAAATAGGATTTGGGTTTTGAATTCGTTGACTGTTCATGAATTGAATCATCATATTCATGAACTGGAGCATCTGATTTGCTCCATTATAATCAAAGGGATAGACTGCTTCAACGTTAGGTGAAACAGTCTCGTTGTGACTAGGAGTGTTTTGCGGAACATTTTCCTCCTGAGATTGATTGTTGTTGTTGTTGTTGTTGTTGTTGTTATTTTGACTATCCATAATATGGGAAATAATAAACTATACTTAGTTGGCTCTCCAACTTAAAATCTAACTACTAATAATTTAGTAACTGTATTCATATAGTTGGCTCTTCTAATGAATTATTCCTTAAATTATCTCAAACTTCGCTCTGATACCAATTTCTGTGGCGATCGGGGATCGAAGTTCGAGAGTCTTTAAAGAGCAATTCATCTCAATTGAAAATATATACATTTTTATAATTCAAAAAGGACATAATAAAATAAAATAATAATCCACAGTCCTTTTATACATAGAGCCAAAACATATATGAAAAGTTACAACAGTTTGAATTTTACAAAATATGAAATAAAATATCTACATTCTTCTGCTTCCCTTAATTCTTCTTCTTTTAACTTTGGCAGATCTTTTAAGCTTTTTAATTATCAAAACCTGAAAAAAATTCAGTTTACCAGTCAGGTAGGAGTACGCAAATTGTTCTTATAAGAATAAATCTAGCATCCTATAATAGGTATGAATCAAATATGAAAATAACTGAAAGACTGTAAATAAAATAAACAATTTCCAAATTCAATTTCTACCCTGCAAAATAGCTGTGAAAATCAACATATATGAAATAAATTTTATCAAAAGCATTTGTAACAATAAGTCGAGTCCGGAGACTCCTGAGCCCAAATGGGTAAACCCATAGGCATAATCTGTAGGAAGCTTATCTCGCCACCCGTCGGTAGCTTACTCAAAATAGGAACTGATGGTGTGTCTTTTCTCTGGATTTGCTTACTTCCTACAAGAGGCTAAATCCCTCCATATAACTCCTAGGGGCTTGCTAGCTAGCCCAATCTGTACAGATTCCAGTTTTGCATTCCACCCTCCAAAGACAAACATCACAAAATATATATAAACAATATTTCATTCTTTTTGTTACATGCTATTTGATATAAATCTTTTGTAGATTAAAATGCGATAAGCAGTGCAAATAATACTCAAATAGAAAATGGATCAAATAAGAATACTGAAATAAGACTTGTAAGTAAATTTGCGTACCTGACTTGTTTTGACAAAATATCAATCAACTTTTAATTTCTTTGATCTGCCAAAATAATGAAATTTATTAATTTAATATTTTTGTCATGATTTGTAGTATTATGTTATAAATGACTATTTTGATTTATTTGAATTATTTTTTATTAAGTTATATAATTATTTATGCCTTATAAGGTCAAATTGGGAATTTAACCTTATAAGGGTATTTTAGTACTTTTACCCTCAATAAAATATAAAATTTCTATTGATTTATTGTAGATTATGTTTTAAGGTTTCTATAGTGTCTAAAATTATTCAATTCTGATATAAATTGACTAAGTTATAGCTAATTTAATTTCTAGAGTTAATAATTGGAGTTAAATGTGATTAGTGAGTGATTAGTAAATTTGGTCACAAAATTATTAAACTAATTATATATTTAGGTTCTAATTTACTTTATGAGTCATTTAAAATTGAAATCACTTAATTTGGATTATTATATTTGCTAATATTCACTAATCAAGTTCTTAGAGTAATTAGGATTGATTAGGAGATCTAACCATTGGATCCTAAATATTTTTGCAGTTTATTGAAATTTAGGATTTTTTGATCTAAATGGATTTTTGGATTACTTAATTTGGAGCTAAATTGACTAACTTATGGCTATTTGAAGTTTCTAGGTTTAAATGCTTAATTAGGATTAGGTCCTAATTATGATTAGTCTAATTTTAATCCAAACAGCAAAATTAATACTTCAAAATTATTCCTTAGGTTTTTTTGAGTATTTTAAGACCCATATTCAATGGGTTTGGATTAGTATGTGCAAAGTTATGACTATTGGATGTTTTTTGATATTTTGTGAATATTCAACTGCCCTAAAATGTCACTAAATGAAATTTTGCTTCTACTGAAATTTGGTTGGCATCATAATATTCCTTATATTTTTCTGGTTAATTTGGTATATTAAATTGTATAATTTGGTTAAGTATTTTAGGAGTTATGGATTTTTAAAGTTTTAGGATTTTATTTAATTAAATGTATTTATTAATATTTAATTTAGTTAATTAATTCAAAAATATTTATTTTCTATTAATTATTAATTTTATTTTATCTATTTTTAATTAATCTATTATTTATTATATTTTCCTAATTATTAATTATTAATATTTTATTAAATATTAATTATATTTTATATTAATGTTTTTATTTAATTATTAAATATTTTCATTTTATATTTATTAAATATTACTTTATCATGTTTATTTAAATTTTCTGTTTATATTTATCTTATATAATTACTGATTTTATATATATATTTTTAATATTTTTCTGTTAATTATTTTTTTTTTTTTATATTATTTTATAAATATTTTTCTGTTATTTATTTAATTATTTTATTTCTATTTTATTTAATATTTTGTTATGTTATTTAAGTATATCTATATGTATAATTATAGATATATATAAGTTATTTATTATATGACAGATTTATGTATTATAAATATATATATATATATGTTTATTATAATTATTGTTATAATTACTGCAGGTGGGGACTCGTGCTAGCAGGTCAGAGGAGGCCACGTGGCGTCTCCTTATTCGCGCGGCGGCTGGCGTGGGTCCCGCGTACTCGAGTATCCGTATAAACGGACAAAAATCCGTGGAGATGGGTCGGGCCCGGGTCGACCCGGCCTGACCCAAACTTTCCTTCTTCTTCCCCCATTCGCGGCCTCATCGTGCAACGACAACTAGGGCTTAGGTTTTCGCGGTCTTCCCGGCGGCGTTAGGTCCTAACCCGCACGGCGTTGGATAGGTCCTGATGAGACCTTCCCATTAGCGGTTAGATCAAGATCTAAGATGGCCTAAATCGTATGCAAACCTTAAACCTAGGTAACTATATCGCGGATGACCCACATGACGAATTGCGCATACTGTCTTTGACTCCTAAAATTTTAATAGTTTGCGAATGATACAAATTAATCTGATACCATTATTCAGTAATTGTAAATGTGAAATAAGCGTAAGAATCATCATAATCGAATTCGTATGAGTCAAGATGGTTGGGGAATACCTTAAAGTTTTTGCGTCGAAGCCGATTAAGTTCTTTAGATTATCACGAATCCTTCCTTTCAGCAACTTCAAGTGATCTCTCCCTTAGAACGGTGGTCAAAAGGTTCTTAACTTCATTATCCGAGCGGTGGAGGACAAGTGTACAACCTCCTCTTGGCCGCGTGTCCGTAGGAATGCCACGTGCCCTAATTTGGAGGAGATGAGATCGGGGCCGTCCGATCGGACGCCCTGATCGAACGGTGTTTACGCAAGCCGTTCTATTTGGCGAGTTGAGTCCGTTAAGGCTCACGGCAGGTTTCAAATGGTGGGTCCCACACTTAATAAAATTAATTATTAATTTAATTCAAATTTTCCTAATTAAAAATTGAGTTTCTTAATTAAGTTTGAACTATAAATTAAACTCAGAAAGATTTCAATAATTCACCCCTAGCTAATTGAGGGCTTCTGAATACAATGGTGCATTCAGAATTTTGATTCGACGAGTATTTAATTACTCGAATTTTCAGGTATTTAAATAATATTAAAATATTCGTCAAAATTTCAATAACTTCCAAATGCGTTCAAAACTTCACCCCTAGCTAATTTGGGGGTGGTGAACGTAATGGTGAAGTCAGATTTTTAATCTAAGGTCAAAAATTATTTAAATATTAATAAATAATTGAAAATGAAATTTTAGTATTTTAGAATTACACAATCCGAAAAGCATTCTTCTAAAGGAAAATGTTCCAAAGGGGCAGATGAAAGTTGTTTTCTCTTAGTCTTCTGGCACAATCAGGATTTGATTATATCCTGAATACCCATCAAGAAAATAGAAATAAGGATTTCTTGCCAATCTATCAAGCATTTGGTCAATAAAAGGAATGGGGGATAATGGTCTTTTCGAGTGGCTTTACTTAATCTTCTATAATCGATGCACACTCTCCATCCGATCACAGTTCTCGTGGGGATCAGCTCATTGTTGCTGTTGAGAATAATAGTTATCCCACTCTTTTTAGGAACCATGTGTATAGGGCTCACCCAAGGGCTATCAAAAATGGGGAAGATGATTCCAGCATCTAAGAGTTTGATGATTTCTTTGTGAACTACTTCTTTGATGTTTGGATTTAATCGCTGCTGAGGCTCAATAGAAGGTTTGGTGTTATCCTCCAATAGGATACAATGCATACATAGAGTTGGACTAACCCCCTTCAGATTCGCAATACTCCATCCCTCTGCTCTCTTATGTTCTTTTAAAACCTTACATAAAAGATTCTCTTGATGTTGAGTTAAGAATGAAGAGATTATTACAGGAAGTGATTTATCTTCCCCAAAGTAAGTGTATTTTAAGTGTGAGGGGAGAGGTTTTAATTCAGTTTTAGGAGGACAAATTATCGAAGGTTGAATCATCTTTCTTTCCTTAATCAATTCTTTAATAACTTCCGTGTCAATGGGATCTTCATCTTCCTCACTTGCTAACATTTCCTATTCTTCCACATCTTCCATTAACCAAGCTTCTTCTATTAAATTGATCTTCCAACAATCCTCATTTGGTTTAGAAGGGTGTCTCATAAAATCATTTACCTGAAACTTAATCTCCTCCTCCCCATAACGCAACTTCAATTCTCCTTTATCTACATCAATTAAGGTTCATCCTATGGCTAAGAAAGGTCTACCTAGTATAATAGAAATCTCTTGATTTTCATCTTCCATATCCAAGATTATGAAATCCGCAGGGAAGATGAACTTATCAACCTTTACAAGAATATTTTTCACAATTCCTAAAGGGGATTTTACTAATCTATCGGCAAATTGGAGTAAAACAGAGGAGGGTTTTAAATGATCAATTTCTAGTTTCTTGAATATATAGAAAGGCATCAAATTAACAGATGCACCAAGATCACAAAGGGCCTTTTGGAAAGATTGGCATCCAATCGTGCAAGGGATAGTGAAACTTCCTGGGTCCTTCTTTTTGATGGGAATCTTTCTTTGAAGGATTGCACTACATTCTTCTGTTAGTGCAATAGTCTCCCTTTCATCAATTTTCCTTTACTTGGAGAGGATGTCTTTCATGAACTTAGCATAAATAGGCATTTGCTCTAGAGCTTCAGAGAAAGGGATATTTATATGAAGAGTTTTAAAGGTTTCAAGGAATTTTTGATATTGGACATCAAGTTTCTCCTTAGCCAACTGCTGAGGATAAGATATATGAGGGACTTCCTTAGGTTGATCTCTGGGTTCTTCCTTTTCTAAATCCCTTGCAACACTTCTCTCTATCCTGATTATTTCTCCTTCCTCCTTCTTTTCCTCTCTTATTTTTGCTACATTTTTGCTATTATCTTTTCTCACAATCTCCTATGTAGCCTTCCCACTTCTCAAGGTTATTATATTTCCTGACTCCTTTCCATACTCATCGATCACTCTGACTAAAGAAGGTTGCTCTAACTGCTTCATTATGTCTTTTAATTTTTGTTCAATTCTTTTTAACCGTCTCCTCTTATTTTAGAAGAGTATGCTCATGCCTGTTTAAAGTGGCGTCAGTTTTATTCATGAATTCAGTAGTAGAATTTCTAAATTTGATAAGCAAATTTTCAAATTTCTCTATATTCCTTCCATGCTTCATGATCATATTAACATCACTCGATCCTCCATCATCCTCCTGACACGAATTTACATACCCACATTCTAGCTTCTTATTGAGTTGGGAGATTTGATTTTGCAGTTCAAGGATTTGCTGTGAATTTCCTAGTGAGTTACATTCTTATCTATCATGGTAATCATTCCTATGGAGAGGCCATTGGTAAGCATTATTTGTCATTTCTTCCAAGAGGTCATAAGCCTCCTCTTGGGTTTTTCCGCTAATAGAACTACCGGTGGCTGCATCAATGAGTGTCCTCGTAGGAGCGTTCAAATCATTGTAAAAGGTTTGCACTTGCATCCATAGAGGGAACCCATAATGTGGGCAACCCCTGAGGCATTCCTTAAATCGGTCCCACCCATCTTAAAGAGTCTCGCCTTCCAACTGAGTGAAGTTTGTGATCTCAATCCTCAACCTGGCAGTTTTCATCGGAGGGAAATATTTGACTAACAATTTCTTAGCCAAATCATCCCATGTCCGGATAGAATCACTAGGTAGAGAGCTGAGCTAACGCTTGGCTCTATCTCTTAAAGAGAATGGGAAAAGTCACAATTTAACTGCGTCTTCAGAGATGTCGTTAAACCTGAAGGTGTCACATATCTCAAGAAATGTTTAAATATGTGAGTTTGGATCTTCAGTAGCCAATCCCCCAAACTGATTATTTTGAATCATGCTCAGTGTGGAAGGTTTGATTTCAAAATTATGAGCTTTAATATTTGGCCTTACAATTGCATGAGGGATTCCCCTAACAGTAGGCAATGCATAATCTCTTAGTGCTCTTCCCTTAGGTTCTCCTACTGGCTCCCCTTCATTTTCATTATAGTTTCCTATAATGGTTAGTTCCATAATAGTTTGTTGATTTGAGAGGTTTTGTTCTCTCCTAGCATGTAAGTAAGTTCTCTCAATTTCAGGATCAAAAAGATATTCAGTACAAACTTTTTTACTCATGCAACTAACAATGAGGCTATCAAGAACAATTTTAGCAATAGTGTTCAAAAAGTTACCAAAAATAAAGAAAGAGAAAAGTAAATCGTTAGTTTCTATAAATACAGAAATCAAAAACTAAAAATATATGCAATGAAATACTTAAATCGCTAGCTACTTATAGATTATCCTTAATACAAAATAAATACCAAATCCCCGGCAACGGTGCCAAAAACCTTGACAGATTGTAAATACACGTCTACGCTCACACGCAAGTGTACGTAGTCTGAACTAATAAGTGGAAAGTGTTAATTTCCGGGATTTATCAAACCACAGAGTATTGGTTGTTTTAACACTAAGGTCTATCTATTCTCACCAATATTTAAGCTACAATTTATTTGGTTGAGTTGGCCCTAGATTTAGCACAATAATCACTATATGAAGATAAGTTAGATAAAAGAGAGAGGAGAGTTGGGTTCATCCCGCATGCGATGAGAAGTTTATTAATGCATGTTGAATTCTCAAGCTTTTTCTTTCATTCTTTTTGATTTAATCAAGTGCACATTGTGTTTTCTTGAGTTTTACCTCAAGGTTTCACAAGTTCAAATCTTGTGCTCAAAATGAACACACATTCGATTCTATTTTGGCACAAAGATTCCTATAAGATTTTAGTGTTTTTATCTTATCTCTTGATCAATGAGACATTCAATTTTTTAAAGTCTTTTAAATCTTATAAGCATTGATTTCACCGCGAGCATCACTCGCATCACACATAGTTGAGATGAGGGATTAATATGTTGGGCTCGATGACTATGTCACTTAGTTCATGAGCACTCAACTATTTCTTCCTCTATCTCAATTATGTTGAGCTAAGGAGCTCATTTAGTGGGTCTTAGCATCACATGCATCAACATTTTAGTTGAGCTTAGATTAAGGTGCATTAAGCTCAAAGACTTTGTCACATAGTTCTCAGCTTTCATGCACTCATAAACCTAACATCCAACCTAAGGTGAGCTATGGAGCATAAGACAAGTTAGTTCTTAAGATTATGAGTTCATTTTCCTTTCATCCACATTCAAGACTAAATAATAAAATGCATTTCTTAACAAGATATAGAGTTCTCACATTTTATTTGTGCTTGAGAAAACAAACTTCATACATTAAATTTAACTCATACACATGAGGGTTTTCCCAACCCTCCCCAAGGGAGATTTAGCTACTCATTACAAAGGAAATGAAGAAAAACACATACATGGATAAAGACCCTTTCATGTTCAACTAAGAAAAGAAACTACAAAAGCAAAGTTTAGAAGATACTAGGAATGTTCCTTGGAAGTTCTTTGGATTTCTTCTTCTCCTTCTTCAAGCTCCTCTCTTAGGTCGCTAGTGCTGCCTTCTTTCTTCTCTTCCATAGCAAGAACTTGCTTTGACACCCTTGGGGAGTTCCTCACTTCCACTTATGCATCCCTCCTCCTTACTTAGTGAATTGAGCAATATTGTGAACTCTCATATAGTCAAGAGGAGGTGTATTTATATGAGAGGGGCTGCATCCTCCTTCATCCTCTCCATAACCAGCATTTGACAAAACAAAATCTGAAGTCATGATGGCAAATCCCAAATTAAGGGTGAAGTGACCAATATCCTTCTTTGTTTATCCTTCTTATCACATCAAGAGGCTACTTTCCTTTAAGAATCGGAGCTGCTGCAGAGAATGATGGTTGGGGACAAGATGCAGGTTGGGGGTCTTGTCCCAGCCGCAATAAATGCTAATAACTGGCGAAAATTGTGGCGGTCACGGCAGCTCGCTGGAGCGCGCTGCGGCGTGCAGTAGCGCACAAAGGTGCAAGCAAAATCAGCTAAGTCTCCCATTGCTGCACGCTACCGCGTCCACACTTTGCAAAATTACCCGCTACAGCGTGCGGTAGCGGTTCCATTTGCAAATTGTACTGCTGCAGTGCGCTGTGGCGAGAGCATTTCGCAAAAATGCTCTGTTGCAGCGCGCTACAGTGCCAATGGTAGCAAATAAACCCTCTGCAGCACGCTACCATGCCTGTGGTTTGAAACAGGACCCGCTGCAGTGCACTACCGTGCCCGCAGTTCGAAACAAGACCCGTTGTAGCGCGCTACCGCGCCCGTGGTTCGCAAATGAACCCCCTGCAGCACGCTACCGTACCCGCGGTTCGAAACAAGACCCTTTGCAGCGCGCTACTGCACCCTAATTTGCAAAAAGACCCGCTACAACGCACTATAGCGCGCTGTAGTGCGCAGCAGCAGTTTCCTTTGAAAAATCTTGGAATTTTGTAAAAATGTCTCAGAACTTCATTGGAGAGGCTATTTTCCAGAAAAGATAGACAAAATCTGATTTAGGAGTAGTTTAAGGATCATAATTGAATGAAATTTTCCTTTATTTTAGATATATTTTATGGATTCGTCACTTACTGCTTAATGAAATTGCAGAAATATTATCATAAGGCATGTAGCAAAAATTTGAAATGTATCATATTATGTGGTATTTGTCTTTGAATGATGGAAAGCAACACAAAGAATATGTACAGATTGAGCTTGCAAGCATCCCCGAGAAGTTAAATGGAGGAATTTAGCCCTTTTAGGAAGTGGGCAAATCTAGAGGAATGCCACATTATCATTTTTGAATTTGTTAATAAGCTACTGACAAGTAGCGAGAAAGCTTCCTAAAGGCTATGCCTATATGCTTACCTATTTGGGCTCAGGAGTCTCTGGACTCGACTTTATGTTACATAATGCTTATGATAAAATTTATTTCATGCTTTCTTATATATTGAATTCAAGTTTAATATGCATGGCTAAAGTTAATTTTATTTTGCAAATGTTTACTTGTTCTTACTTGTGATGTAAAGATATTTATTTCGCTTTTACATTGATTTGTTCATATTATAGGATGCTAAAAAGTAACTCTTATAAGAATGGTCTACGTACTGCTACTTGACTGGCATCTATTGATAATTGAATGTTCAAGGATCAACTTGAGTATAGAGAAATGGGTTAGAAGTGAGCTCAAAATGAACTTTTACTCTAAATTTTATAGTATTAAATAAACTATTATAATATATATGTGCATGGTTCTGGATGTATAATTATTGACATATTATTAATTTTACTTTTAAAGTATTGTATGTGTGAATTATTCCTTAGAAATTATCGAACTCGATTCCCTGATCGACACAAATATTCTCCGCAATTTCTTTGCATCTCGATCTATAATTTATTCAGGTTCCACAATAAAATTGAGGTTTGGTTGTAGATCTATTTCTTCGCTTCTATTCATGAAGTTAGTTCTGACAAGCACTTTCTGAAGACGAGATATGGAAGACATCATGTATCGAACTAAGGTGTGAAGGTAATTTGAGATGATAAGCAACTCACTTAACTTGTTTTAAGATTTGAACAAGCTAATATACCTCAAACTTAATTTTCTGAAGATTACGAATTTCAAAAATCCCTTGTATGGGCTAGCTTTAAGATATACAAAGTCTTCCACAGAATATTTGATGGGCTGATGACTAAAGTCAAAGTATTGTTTCTGGCATATTTTGGGCTACTTTCATTCTATGCTTCACTAGTTTTATCTTCTCAATAACTTGAATCACTAGATCTGAGCCCAATAATTTATTCTCATCGATGTTGTTCCAAGACAGCAGGGTGATACATCTTCTCCCGTATAAGGCCTCATATGGAGCCATTCAGATGCTTGCTTGAAAATTATTATTGTATATGAACTCTATCAATAGTAAATGTTCAGCCCAACTCCCTTCAAAATCCAATACAGATAGACGAAGAAGATCTTCTAATGTCTGATTCACCCTTTTGGTTTGCCCATCAATTTGTAGGTGAAAGGTCGTGCTCAAACAAAGTTGTGAGCCAATGTCTTGTTGAACCATTTGCCAAAATCTAGAGGTGAAGTGAATATCACGATCAAATAAAAATGGTTCTTGGAACTCTATGCAATCTAACTATTTCCTTGAGATAGAGTTTTGCTAACTTATTAATTAGATCTGTCTGTTGAACGGGTAGAAAGTGAGCAAATTTAATGAGTTTGTGCACAACAACCCATATCGAATCACTACTTGATCGAGAACGAGAAAAACTGTCGAAGAAATTCATAGAGATATCTTCCCATTTCCATTAAGGAATAGCCAAGGGTTGCAATAATCCTCCTGGCTTATGATGTTCATTCAGCATTGACGAGATTACAAGATTCACACTTAGACACAAACTCAGTAATATCTTTTTTAATCCCTAGCCACCATAAATGATTCTTCATATCTTGATATATTTTATTATTTTCTATATGTAGAGCATACTTGAAGTGATGGATCCAAAATGTTGGTCTCAATGAGAGGAATCCATATACGCTAAAATTATCCAATTTGGCCAAGTCATTGAGCCAAATTTATCTCAGAAAGTCTATCAATTTAGGGTTCGTCGATGTTTTTAACGCCGTTACACCTGCTTCTTTCACTGTTAACTTTGTCAGATCGTTGGCGTGATCTACACCGTATATTTCAGCGGCAAACATCGGAATCTATTGGATCCTCCGCTTACAATAGTCGTCATTAACTGCCGAATTTTTCTTAGATTTTTTTTAGGTTTAGACTTTTCTCCATATTACGTCCAAAAATTGTGAAAATTTATCTACTAGCTAATTTAAATGTCATGACTCCAAAAATGTCAAAATGTTTTAATTCTGACACAATAATATTTTATATAATTTTGTTAATTTAAATTCTTTATTAAATAATAAGGGAAAAGCTATTTATAGAAAAATTCCCAAAAGTTTTCCAAAATTCTATAAAATTAATCTTAACATGTTGGTAATTATTTTTTGTAAAACTAATTGATGGGTTACTCAAATTAAAATAGAAGATAAATAGCAATTTAATTTACTTAAAATCTTGTGATTATAATAGCAAGGGATGATAAGTTGGCATCACTAAAGGTGACACTCAGGCAAAGTGATACTCTAGTTGGAAATACACTTCATTGTTTTAGTTTTCTTAAACTCCTTAATTTTTTATTTTTTGATTTGAATTTCTAATTACCTCAAAATAAGTGTCTCCTTGCCTAAGATTCTCAATATGAAACTTAAGATGAACATTTGGTAATTGGATGACCTTATTAATTTAATTGATTCTAAAGAATGTCATCTCTTTATCCTAATTTCTTGGCTCATGCCATATTGTTTATTGATGAATTAGTGCTTTTTTCAAGCATTTTTCCTCCTCTCTATAATGAATTTCCTTACCTCTTCTTATTCGATGAGTTTGTCCAAGAACTTTTGAAAAAACAAAACAGTTAGAAGTGCTATCTCCATCGACATTATGATATAAATAAAACTTCTTATAGTGCTTTTTATTTTTTTTATAAATGGTGTAAAGATGATGAAAAGAGTTTGCTTTGAGATCTTTACACTCGGATTAGAAACAAATAAAAGCGGGTAAGTTGATCACCTGATCGTTATTTGAATATATTTCATTCATAGTTGAATCAATTTTCTATGCTCCTCATTTATGAATTCTCTTTGAGTTATTTGGTCTTTTTTTCTTTGATAATTGTGTTCCTAATTACTTGGTCAAAGTTTTTATGGGCCTTCTTTTCAAATTACTTTTGATGATTTAGTACTTCTTCAACTTTGATATAATAAGTGCCTCACTCCAATAAGTAGGCTAATCTCATGATTTTTTCATTACATTAAATTAAGACTTGGACTTGCAATAGTCATGGATGAAGGTAAATCGAGCTATAGGTTTATCTTAACTTAGAACTTCAAGCAAGGTCTAAGTAAAACTCACAACATATTGTTAGGGTCTCTTCTTCTTGCTTCATTGAGAGTATCGCTTAAGGATACTTGAGAGGTTGTCTTGGTATTGTAAAATGTCTTACAAAATAATTGGGTATATGGCATAAAATCAATATAGTCATGTGGTTATGAGCTGAACCATCAATGAGTGGCTTGAGTTATAGTGATTGTAATTAGCTTGCAAATCATAATATCACTTACATTATATAGTGTGATCATACACTAAAAGTGGTCTACGTAGTTAGTTCAGTAAATATTGTTCTTATAAAATTTGAGGTATTTGCTTAACTCTCTTCGTAGTGACCTGATGTCAGATTAGATGTTCTCATCTAATACTAAGCATCATTGTAGTGCTTAATATTGGGTTAGCATATCTTAACCTACTATTAAGTGCTATTAGGAGCAAAGGATCTATAAGATGGGAAAGAGGCACATTTACAAACATGTTAATAAATAATACTAATACATTCATCCAGATAAATAAAAGAAAAATATTTGTCCCAAATTTGCATAAATAAAATGTCCAAACATGTTTAAGTTTTACAACATTTAATTAAATAAAAGAACACTCATTTTCACATGTAAGATATAATAAAACTAAGTAAAAACTACAAGTTTGCTCCTAATCCTCTGGCTCCACTCCTTGCTCACCTGCTAGATCTACTCTAAGCTCCCGATCTACCATATTAAGTTTTTAATATAGTATGGCAAAGCTATACATAAGTCTAAGTACATTTTAAGGCTTTGTAATTATTTATTTGTTAAAGATATCACATTTAGCAAACAATATATATGGAGCTCAATGCAATATAAAAGGAAAGATGGAAGTAATGGAAACTAGTAAGACATGTAAACTCCAGTAAGCATGCAAATGCTTACAACAGTTCCCTGCAAGAGATAAGTTAAGCAATTGCAACAAATAAGACATGATATATAAAAGTAAATGCTAACAGTTAAAAGATAATGTAAGAGATTATGCAGTAATAAAGCTGAACTAAAGTAAATATAAATCTATAACTGTAGATACGTGTTTGTTATTATTATAATTAGTTTGTGTTTTGTTTTGCAGGCTCATACAAAAAAATGAGGAGTCTGAAACGTCTACATAACTGTATGTATATGGGACTCCTGTATAGCCACACATTCCCCTTCAAGGTTATGTGGTCTCCTGATCACTCCATAGCCACACCTGACTTAATAATATATGTACAGACTAATTCACCCTAAATGAAATGCTTCTCAGATTTAATTGTAGGTTAAGTTGTACATACAAGTTGTTGTTATGATCAAAGGAACAAGGTTCTCAAAGTGTTGCTGCATTTCAAAAAAATTCCAAGTTTAAGCACAAAGCATGTGGTATCCATTTATAATCTAACTTAAATTATTTACTTAATAATTGGGGTTAATTTAACCCCCAATTAACTTAAGGCACATGCCTTTAGTCAAATGTAGAATAAGCAGATATATAAAAAATCAAGTTTATAGTTTGAAATGAAGGTTTAATAAATTCAATGACAAAGTATTTGTGTTATAAGAATTCTTTATAAATGTCAAACCTAATCTTTAAAATTACAAACCTCCAATTCTTCTACTTGAACATTATTATAATACTTATGATGTAGTATATATCTTAAGAAGACTTATTAAGGTTCTAAAGTTCTTCTTAACTCAATAACTTATAGGGTTTTTGTTCTCATATGTGCTTAAATTATTAAAAGGAAAGTTCTCCTTCTCAATATCTCAAAGTATACTGAAGAAGTTCTCTAATGGATTAAACTATTTAGAATCCGATTGATCAATCACTTTCACTAGTGTTTAGTCATCCAACTACTAATAATAGCTCATTTTCACTTGATGAGAAGTTTCATTATAAATCCTTCCAATCCTGATGATTTCCGAAACTGGATCCTTAGCTAATAAGGTTTATAATTTACACTATAAGGATCTAAACTCCTACTTGCTGGTCTACCCTATTTACCAATCAAGTTACAGTATAATCCAACACCTACCCTTTCTCTCTCCTAATATTGTTTTCTTACTCAATTGGCATGGCTAGTAATCTCTAAATTGATTTAAGTGTTCACTCTAGTTACAAACTCCCCTAGTAATCAGTTAATGAAAGCTACTGCTCAAGCTATTTTCTTCTATGGTCTTAAGAGCTAAATGTACAAAACCATGTCCTAAGATCAAATACCAATATATATATAATTGAGCTCCTAAGAGTCAAGTTTCTCGTTTAGCATCCAATCTGATTAAGATTAGTGAATCTACCTTCCTTATAGTATGGGGAGTAAAATGATAGTAAGTAGAGCTAAATTGGAGCTAGACTGACCTAATAGGACATTAACCTATGTTAATTAGAGTTAAGAGGTTAATAATGAAAATCTCTGCCAAAAAGAAAAGCTTATGTCACTATTAGATTCTACACATTTTTCTAATCATTTTGACAGATAATTTTGCTATATTTGGATCATTAATATGGGAGTTATGAAATTAATATTTTTTCTAAATTGATTCATATAGTTTTGATTAAATAGGGAATATTCATGTCGAGCTGAACTGAGCGATCTAGTGGTCGACAATGAGCTGCTCGATTGGGCCCACTGGGTCGCAGGCTCGATGGGGCCCTAGCGCCTTTTTCCCTTCTCTCTCTCGCATGAGGCTAAACTTGAGATTTAGGGTTTCAAAGAAACCCAAAATCCTTGAGTTATAGATTACATCAAAATGCACACAAGATGTTGAGATTCTCAATGAGACAAGGCCAACCCTATGAACCTAGAATAACTACTAGGTTAGCCTATGTTCCCTTGACCACCGCTTGACAAGTGAGGTATGCTTAGGGTTTACTGTGGGCTACTGTACACCCATGTTAGCAACATGCCAAATAAAACCTAATCGATATTAATTATGTTTACCCAACAATCATATATCGATTGAGATAAGCAAACAAAATGCTAGAATGAAACTTGGCACAACATATGGTCCGGGATGAGGGGTACCTGGGGTGGGGTCCAACAATGGATGTTCCTTCGGGTCGAACAAGTGGCTGTAAACATCAGGAGATTTCCTCGAATGATAGGTTATGGTGTAAAGATTAGAATGGAGATAATGACTGAAGATTTAGAGCAGTGAATGAGAGAGGAAGGCGGTCGTTCCAAGTGGCTGCCAGCAGCCACGACTGAGTCAAAGGCAAGTCGATGAAATCCTGGTTATTGGATCAAAGTCTTAATCCAACAGCTAGATCACACATCGTTCACAGGATGGATCCTGTCATCTGTCCTAACCCTAAGGTGGATCATACAACAGAAAAGCAAAGGTTAAGTTCATTTTAATATAATTAATTAATTAATATCAATTGTATTTAATCAAAATTGCCTAACCAAATAAGCTCCAAGAATTCCCAAAAATTCACCATAAACTAATTTGAGTGCGAGGAATTCAAAAATGAAGTCAGATTTTTGATTGTTAGTTTAAATAATTATCTCATTTTTCCAATTAATTAAATTGCTTAAAATATTCATTTTAATCAAAGAGCTTCCAAACTTTACTAAAATTTCAAGGTTTCGGCTTAAGTGTATTTTAAGATGAATGGAGAGGTTTCGAGACTAATTTAACCATTAAAAATTCAAGTAACAACTACGAGTTATTACACTCTTGGGGATCAAGGTGCTTATGATCTCTTAGCACTATGAAGATCAAATCATCATAATTGTTTGTCATACCAATAGGGTTCTTCCTGAGTGTTGAGTATCATCTCATTTGATTATGACTAAAAGATGTTGTAGCCTCATTTGAACAAGTTTTTATTGAAATTTCTCTTACTAAAACCTCTGGTGGATCTAATGAACATGTTGGAATAGTTATTGAAGTGCTATTATGAATATAATTACTAAAGTAGTTCTAAACTAGTTAACCATATTGATAATATGAAAAAGGGTTATAAGATATAGGTGACTTGGTAGTATTGTTTCAAATTAACCTAATGTGGGTCTCCGTACTCTCCATGGTCATGCTAATATTGAGATTAACATAATTATGGAAAATACGGTCACCAACTATAGCAAACCTCCCAACTATAGTCAATTCATGTCTAAACCCAACCCACCTTAATTAGAAGACTTGTCACCTGAAACTAAAGATCATGCATTAAAATATCATGGTAGCGGAAGCGAATAAGAGTATAACATCCACATCACAGCATAGTAAAGAAAGTAAAAATAATAACTCAGCTTAATATGAAAAGTACATAAAGTAAATACATCCATAATATGAAATGATTACAAAATGAATTAAAAAAAAAAAAGAACACTCATCCTCGCAGCTAAAAATAAAACTAGCTAAGCTACAACGACAGGAAGGTCCTCCTCCTGGTCAAGCTCCTCTTCAAAAGCAACCTCAACAAACAGCTTCAAATCTAACATTGTTGGTATCACAATGTTAGGGTCCCAGCCAAGAAAAGAAAAACTTATAGTTAGATAAATTGTCTAAGCACATTTTAAGATAATTTGAATAAAACTGAACATTTAAGATATCACATGTTTTACTAAGTATGCAAGTAATTAAGGTGCATCAAGCCATAAGAAACATGATAGCTATAAATTATCATTTATAACTAAATAAAGCAAAGTATGTAAATTAACACACCTCAACCAGAAGTTGTAACAAAGTTAGGCATTGAGTATATAAATAACTAAAAAGTACTGAAAGTAAACTCATCATAACATGCTCATGATCATATAAATATAAACTGATTTACATAAAAAAAATCTGAACTAAAGCAAAAGAGAATTGAAATAAGACTGTCATCTTAAATATGCAAGTACCAAACAAAATACTGAATTGCAAAAAAATACAAAAATAAAAAATAGTAAAATGCAAGTAAAATTTAATTCATTGTATCTTTTTAGAGCTAGTATAGGCTTAGGATCTCCAATATCCAACTATCCTATAAAATCACAGATTTACAACCCTAAAATTAACATTAGAACTTAACAGTTCTAATTCATAATCAGAAGTGACAAATATAAAGGGTAAATATATAATTCAATGACTTAATTAATGTATTTTAATAATGCAAACCCAATCTTGATTATGTCAATCAAGATTAAGGATCCTGGGCTTAAACCCTAATTTGAGGTTCAAACTTGAATCCAATGTACTAATCTCTAAGGATTTAGGGTTATAATAATACTAGGTTGGTACTTAGTCAAATCTTAGCTCAATTGTAGTCTAATTATAATTTCGTTAAATTCATTTAGTCATTATAATCAATCCTCAAAGATTTGGAGCAAATTGGAGCTCAATTAAATATTTGGAATATTTTAATATATTTAATTAATTAGAAAATTGAGTTATTTAAATTGACCTTGAAACCAAAATTTGACTTCACCATACTCTCATCACCCCCAAATTAGCTTATGATGATGTTTTGATCGTGTTTGGAAGTCGTCGGATTTCTATGAATATTTTAATGTATTTAAATACCCAAAAAATAGGATAATTAAATAATAATTGAAATCAAAATCCGACTTCGCTGTTGAATTCTACACCTCCAAATTAGCTAGGGGTGAAATTTTGGGAATTTTTGTAGCACTTTATCAAATCTGATTTTTTTTATAAAAATTAAAAATAAAAAAGAAATAATTATTTATTTCTTTATTTCCAATCTCCATTTCCTTCCCTGGCTAGCCCCACTCACCTCCTACGCCTGCATTTGGCACCCCCCCTTTCTTTCTTCTTTCATTTGCACACAAGGGCTAAAGCCCTCTCCCTTCTCCCTCCATGCTGTGATGGGAGAGGACTTGCCCCTCTCCTATAGGCCATGCCTTCCCTTTGCTGAAGCCAAGCTCTTCTTCTCCTAAAAAATGGAGCTCAACCCCCTCCATCCTCTCCATTTACTCAAGCTGAAAGCTCCTCCCTCTTTCCAAGCTCTATATTAAGCCAAGGAAGATGAAGCTGTGGCTCCTCACCCCATTGTCACGCGCAAAAGAGATAACATAATCAATTTCGGCGGCAGAGCGGTACGCCACCCAGGAAGGAATATCCCATCTCCCCGAATAGCTAAAGTTAACACTGAAAAGAAACCCATTTGAATGGTTGCTAACTCAACCCCAAATGAGGGTTGATAACTAATACTTAAGATAAGAGTAGTATCATTATCCTAAGTGTTAGACAAATACATACATTAGATTTAAAATACAACATGAAGAATCCAATATATATATAAAATTATCAGCATTTCTAGTATATTGATCATAACACAATACTAAATATAAGTAATATATAAATAAAGTGTAGAAGCTAAAGCAAACATCCAAAAATATTTATTATAGAAGCTGAATAGACCATTCATCTCAGAAATAAAAAAAAACACCTTCAGAGTTATTATAACCAGTTTACAAAATTATAGAATAGAGTCTAAATACTGAACTGGAAAATAACTAAGTCAAAATAGTAAAAGCTGAAGGAGAAATTTGCTATGGCTCCACAAACTCCTCCTGAACCTCTTGAACATTCTCCTGACCTGGATTAATAAGTTGCTCAAGATTTAGCAAATTATCAGATCCCAAAAGTACCAAGTATTATACATTAAGTCTAATACATCAAAATTAATCTAAACAGTTCTAATTATTTACTTAACATTTAAATAATGTAAGCAAAACTGCAAAAATATTATAAAGTTAACTAAAAGCATAAAATAATACAAAATTGAAGTAAAGTAAAGTAAAGTTGTATTGTAAACTAAATATTAAAAGTAAATAAAAATAGTAATGGATCTGAAACTAAGTATAACATGTAAAATAATGATGTATGTCACTGAAGTCATGCATCTGTATATGCCATGATACGATATGCTACTGATATGCAGCCAAAATATCACTGAACGGGTATGAATCATACGGTCCAATGTCTACATATATCCAGTTGGGAATCCAGCACTAGTCATTCTGAAAATTTCTTGATTAATATATGTAATATTTTGTAATCCACAAATCATCACTAATACTCATGCTTCATGTTTATGACTCTACACTGCATGCCTTAAAATTCAAAAATATAGAAAATGATTTAAAATCAGATTATAAATCAAATGTTTCCATTATGCAGAATCCATCTAAATAGATTCCAACTCCTAAGTCTAAATCAAACAGTTTGTTTTACTTAGGATTTTACTTAAAATTATTAATTGGAAAGTTTATATATACATATTTAGTATGTTTCTAGTACAGGTGAACTTAACACTCAGTTTGTTTAAAATTACACTTATCAAAGTGCACTTTGATAGGAGGCAGTACCCGATCATAGTTTATACCTCAAACTAAGCTATTAAATATGTAGATTTCCAATATACTTAGTGTCTTAAGAAGAGTACATGGGATACTTAGTTTGGTTACAACTGCACTTATCAAAGCGCACTTTGATAGGAGCCAGTGCCCGGTTGTAGTTTATATCTTAAACTAAGGATTTAAGTCACTAATTATAATACTCTTAGGACTGGATGATTTATTTTAAGTGGGACTATATCCAACTAAGCCCGTAGGATAAAACACAAATATAGTTTTATATTAAAATGAATTATCTAACTCCTAAATACTGCTGAAGTGATCCAGCATAATGGATATACACTACTCAACAAATAACCGTAATTCAGTTAATACTATTTAATCAATCAAGGATCACCAAGGCTATGAGATTTAGACTGCAAGAGGTGAATCCTACACAAAGTTCCAAGGATGTGAACAAAAAGATAACTCAATATAATTTACTACCACATTGGAGAAATCTCATTTTAAGTACTTTAGGTGATTCTACCACAAGGGCCTAAGATCAAGCTTTTAAGGTTAAGAAGAATCATCTAAGTTCCTACCTCAAGATGTCACAATAAGTCCTTCTACCACAATGTATTAAAATTTGGTTAGGCTATTATTATTACCATAGAAAACCTAATGTAAGATAATCAAGCCTTACATATCTAATATCTTTGCTAAAATTCATAAGTTTTATTCATTATTCTTGTTTTGATCAAATTAGATGGAAAACCTATCTGATCAATATTTATACTACAATTATAGGGTATAATCAAGAGTAAGTTTTATAATTAACTTTATGCTAAGTGTCTTATATAAGAGAAAATCAAAGATCTAAAGTTTAAGTCCAGATACTTAATCACACAAGTTCTTTTATTACCTTAGCACTTCTAATTCAATGAATTAAAATCAATGTCAAATCATATACAATATTGGAATCATGCCAATTGAGTTATCTTACAATCAAGTTGATTATTTAAGTGATTAAGGGCTTAGGTCTTAATCAGACAGGTTAGGATTTAACCCCTAGCCTTACAAATTTAAGACCAATTAGTTAGTTTTTAGATCGATGATAAATCAATGCATTATGGGTATATTATCGATGGCAAATTTTAGATTTAGATTAAGTATCATTCACTTAATCAAGTTCTAAGGATTCTTATGTTCAATTTTAGTTTAATATCAAATTAAGTAAATCAAAGTGACCAAATCAATGTTAAAGTTCTCTAATATACACCATAATATTATGAAAGCATGGGAATATAAAGTGACATAAAATAGAAGGTAATTAAGAATAATTAAATTCTAAATCAAACCAAAAGGGATTAGTACTTGATTACAAATTTAAAAAACTTACCTTCGTGCGTCAAGCACGCTGACACCTTGGGTTGATCCCTACATGATCACGGAGTCAAGACGTGTCGATTCCACCATGAAGCCCTCTCTGGGATGCACTGGATTGCCAAATGGCTACTCAATCAATTTGGCCCTAACACAGCATCTAGGGTTTAATGTGAGAATCGAATTCTCCTCATATAGGCTACCATTTGGCCAGAGCTCAATCCCTACACCATCCTAGTGGTGAGGCGGATCAAAGCCCTATGGCCATGATGTCGAGGAAGGTCTTGATCATCGGATCCTTGCTTGAGCTCAACTATGAACTCTTAGCAAAATCCAAATGATCGGGATGATCAGTTTGAGCTAGCCCAAACCCTAGGAATAATCACATTGGGTCTGGATAGCTTGCATGATCGATCAGGGAATAAAATAGGTGAGAATTGGTTCAAAAAACACCAGAGAGATGTTGACATCGCCTCTTGTTTGAGTTCCATCCAGACAGTGAATTCTCACTGTCTGGATTGAACTGGATCATGCCATATCAGTTGAAAGTATCCTAGAGACTAGGGGAGAGAATCCTAGCATTATGAGGCTACTATAGGTGCATTAATCGAGAGACTGAGCCCACATGGCTCAGCTAGGAAGGAAGTTATACCTAGAAATGGAGAAGTAGGCACAACAGAGGAAATTTGAGGTTGCGGAAGCTTCCAGAGGTTTACAACAGCTTAGTAGGGGGTTTGAACACCAGATCGCACCCTCTATCAGCAGTATGCAGCAACTAAAATTGCCAGGATCACCGAGAGCACGGGAGAGGAGGATTGAAGGTTTTTAGTGAGCAAATGGATTCATTGTAAATTGTGGGAAGCATTTGTAGGCAATGGGGAGATTCAGGGGTGGTCACAGAGGTCAGGAACCATGGCACAAGCTTGGCCCGAGGGTGCTTCAACACTTACCTCAATTAGGGTGGGCCGAGCCTCGACCTCAACTAGGAATAAAGAAAGAGTACAATACTAGGGAACAACGGTCACGTTCACCTGGATCTCTCTTCCTTTGATCTCCTCTAATTTCTTGCTCTCTGTGCTCCTCCTTCGGCTGCACCTTTATTCTTCCTTGGGGCAAGGGACTCTCCTCTAATGATTCTTGCAGCAGTTTTAGGTTCAAGAGATCTTGACTAAAAATATGGAACCCTTCTTCCTCTTCAATTCCTATTTTTATAACGCAGAAGACAGCTTCCAGAATTTACTCAACCAATTAATTTTCCATCTTAAGCGTTAAAATTGCATTTACTTTTATTCCTTTATTCCATTGGTAAAAGAGGATTTTTAATGCTAGCAAATGAATTATGTTGTGGGAATATAAAAGAATAAAGTCAAATTTCCTTTTCAATGCAGATTGAGAAGATGTAAGAGTATCTAGAAAATTAGGTGGGCGCTACGGCGCGCGATAGTGCCTAGCCCTCTGTTGGTTGAGCTCTACGGCGCGCAGTAGCGCCGAGCCCTATGTTAGTCAAGCGCTATGATGCGCTGTAGCGCCTTGTTCTCTGTAGGAAACGCAGTATGGCGCGCTGGAGCGCTAGGTTCTCTGTTTGAGCGCGCTACGGTGCGTTGTAGCACCTTGCTCTAGAATGAAAAGCTGAGGCGCGCTGTAGCGTTGAGTTCTCTGTCTGGATCCACTGTGGCGCGCTATAGCGTCGAGCCCTCTGTTTGATAGGTGATGTAGCACGCTGTAGCGCGGACATCTTGGGTTGGATCCACCGGGGCACGTTGAGCTTGCTGTTTAGGTTGGTGCTACAGCGCGCTGTAGTGCCGACTTTTCGGGTTGGTTCCGCTGCAGCGCGTTGTGGCGCGATGCATTGCCCTCTTGGTCTAGATTCTTTCTTAAACATAAAATTTACCTTTTTGGTCCTGAAATGCCGCAAAAACACATATCAAAGTACAACTATACTTAGAAAAAATATAACTACTAACACTAAATTAGCTATATTTGTTAGGTTCATCAAGGCTTATTAAAAAATTAAATACACACACACGCACATGTGGGTGTGTGTGTATGTTAACATTTACTTGTTGTGATGGGATTAGAAATGCATATTGTCATAATCAAATTTTGTGTATTGTGATACATGTATCATATTATCAATTGACTTTATAGAACATGTGTTTAAATGAATCGTTATGATACTTAATTGTGATACTTATTGTTATATTGTGCAAACTATAATTATATTATCTTATGAGCTTAACTTTTTTTATTACTTTGCGTGTAAAGCTATTCAAGAGATTATAAAACTTCTTAAGTATTCCGTAAGAAACACCCTTTTGTTATAATAGCAATAGTGGTGTAAAATGGAGATTTTATGAGAAATAAAATACTATAATATATTATATGCGTACACTTTTTGAAAATAAATTTAACGTCATTCATAACTTTTGTGTACGATATCATTTTAATATTTGCGTACTGCATACAACAATAAATAAGTCCTAAGAAATAAAATGAAGTTTTATCAACTATGCAATTACTTGTGATTCTCTTATTAATAGACTCTATACTATCAACCAAGATTATGCAAACCTAGACATGAGTGCTTATGCGCCATTTACTAGAAGAGCATTTGAAGCAACCTAAGCCATGGGTGCCTAGGCGCCTGTCTATAAGCAAACGGGGCCAACTGAAGCAAGGGCGTCTAGGTGCGCCCAGGTGCCCGTGACGGTTTTGTTCTGAACATATGGGACCTTCACGTTCAAGTGGCGGTTGGGGGTCAATTTGTGGCGACCTACCGCTGGGTCAGCATAGCTCATCCAACGTTAGGTGCTCACTTCCCAGGATCATATCGGAGTTTTGTATAATAATGTATTTAGAGACTATAAAATACAAATTTCTACATTCATTGCAACATTTAGAAATATTAGGATAATAAAAAAAATATATTAATAACATTGTTTAACAAAATCTATTACAAACAAAGCAAGAGAATTTAAAACTTAAGAAAAATAAGTATATAAGTTTGCATTAAGTTGCTCCATCATGCATTGGCTTCTTAAAGATTTGATCCAGAGATTTCTCTTGATCTGCCATATATATATATATATATATATATATATATATATATATATATATATATATATATATATATATATATATATATATGCATATGACAGGGCGAACTAAAAAAAAGAAAAAATAAGAAAAGAAAATAAATGAAAATATTTAATTAGACACAGAGGTTTAAGTAAAATTTATAAGATATCAAAATTTGCACATAATATTAAACGGCATAATTTTATAAGAATAGAATATACAAATAAAATAATATATAAATTGGCTAGCTTTTCTACATAATTGAAAGAAATTGTGCTGATTTTGTTAGACGATCTACAATTACCCAAATCGCATTTACTCTAGTACGGCTTCTAAGCAATCACATCACAAAGTTCATAAGAATATCTGACCATTTTCACTCTAGGATATCTAATTGATATAATAGTCAACATAGCCTTTGATGTTCTACTTTAACCAAACTGCAAACGTGATATTTAACGACGTATTCAGCTACGTCTTTTTTTAATACACGCCACCAATAGTTCTCTTTCAGATCCATATATATTTTATTATTTCCAGGGTGAATTGTGTATACTAAGTTGTGAACTTCAGCAAGAATTTGATTATGAATGTATGAATCATTTGAAATCCAAATTCTTTTTTCATGATAAATATAAACTCCTTTTTGCAGATGTAAGTATATTGTGCGACCATTTTCGATGTCTGTTTTTGCTTAGAATATTTCTTGTCATTCTTTTGGGCAATTGTTATGTGTTGCATGAACATAGGCTCTGTAATTTTATTTTCAAGTAAATTATTTAACTGCTTTTTATTAATAGGTTTTATGTCTAACTTTCTGAATTCTTTTATTAATGAACTTGCCAGTATAGCATTTATGGTTATTTTTTTATTGAGGGCATCAGCTACGACATTAGTTTTACCAAAAAGATATTATATGTCTAAGTCGTAGTCGCTGATCAATTCCAACCATCACCTTTGTCGACAATTCAACTATTTCTAAGTGAAAATATATTTTAAATTTTGATGATCAGTAAGAAATTGACATCTCACTCATTATATGTAGTGCCTCCACATTCTTAAAGCAAAAACTATCAGTGTTAATTTTAAGTCATATACTGGGTAGTTCCTTTCAAGAATCTTTAATTATCTATATGCAAAAATTACCACTGCAAGTTTTAAGTCATTTACTATCTTCTTCTCTTACATGAGAACACATCCAAGCCTAACTATGGATGTGTCAGTATAGAATTGATAATTTTTTATCTCTTGTGGTAGGGCTAGTGCAGGGACGGTTATTAACGCTTGTTTTAATTTTTGAAAATATTTCTCGCATTACCAACTCCAAATGAATGGAACTGCTTTCTGCGTTAATTTGGTTAAATATACAGCTATTTTCAAAAATCTCTTAACAAAATTTTGATAATATTCAACTAAGCCGAGAAAACAACGAATATCTAACATGATCTTTGGTTAGGGCCATCCTGAATGGCGCTTATCTTTTTTTGATCGAACTTGATTCCTTCGGCATCTAGTACATGGCCTAAGAAAGCTACAAAATCCAGCCAAAATTCACATTTAGAATATTTTGTGTATAGCTGATGATGCTTTAGAGTTTCTAGAATGACTCTCAGATGATTTTCATATTCTTCAATACTTTTAGAATAAATTAGAATACTATTGATGAATACTGCTACAAACTTATCCAAATACGGTCTAATAATTCTTTGCATCAAATCCATAAAGATGGACAGAGCATTGGTTAGACCAAATGACATGACCATGAACTCATAATGCCCTAGCGTGTTCTAAATACCATTTTCAGAATATCTTCTTCTTCGACTCTTAATTAATGATGACCTGATCTTAGATATATCTCAGAAAATATCTTAGCTATAGCTAATTGATCAAATATGTCATCAATATGTGGTAGAGGGTTATTATTCTTAATGGTTACCTTATTAAGTTCATGATAATCGATGAACATTCACATCGAACTATCTTTTTTCTTTATAAAAAGTACTAGGGCTCCCCATGGTGACATGCTTTATCAAATAAAAATTTTGTTCATCAACTCTTGCAGTTGTTCGCTTAACTATTGCAGTTTTTGGGTGCCATGCGGTAAGATGCCTTTGCTATTGGTTGAGTGCTAGGAATTAACTCAATTGAGAGTTCGATTTTTCTTACTAGTGTTAATCCAGGAAATTCATCATGGAATAAATCTTCAAACTCTCTTACAATTTGAGTGTCTACTATTGGAATTTCTTCTGTCTTTTCACCCATCATTGTTACTAAGTATGCATTATATTATTTTCGAATCAATTTCTTTGCTTGCGAAGCATTGATTAAAGATGCTGAAATGCATAACTATCTCATAAATATTTTAGGCTTGCTCTCACTCTTGATAATGATCTTTTTTCCTTGATAATCAATCATAAATACTTTAGGCTTGCTGAGCCAATTCATTCATAGAATGATCAGTTTTGCTTCATATGACTTTCCATTAATTAGTATATTACAGTTGTAATATTTTTGTGCAATCGTAAGCGCACCAGATGGTAACCTGACGTTCAAGGATTTAGTTAAGTTGTAATATGACAGTTCAAGAGTTTTGGAAAATCTTTTTAAAATTAATGAGTGGCTTGAGCCAGTGTCAAAGAATGTGCCATAGGATTTTGAAATGTCAAGTGCCTAGGGTTTCAAATGAAATATAATTCATGCACTATTTAAATATAATATGAAAGATATTTAGAAAAAGAAACAATATGATACCTAATGCAACTTTATTATCTTTAAGGGCTAGAACTGGAGTGAGGGTATATATCCTTGCATGTGCAGCTAACTTGGGAGCAATTGGTCTTCTCCTTTATTTAGCTGCTGGCATTTTAGGAACAATGGGTAAGCTTCTCCTTTGTATTGGAGTAGCAGTATGTACTTTCCTTTTAGGTAGTATGGGTACTTGTTATTGTATCTGAGAAAGATGGGTGATCCACTGATTATCCACTGTACTGGTTGCTTGATATCGCCAAAGTTGTGATCAAGTTGTCTACACATATCATATCCCACACCTATGATAACAATTACCACAAGGATACGGTTGGAAGGAGGAGTTGAACGCTGGTGGTAAACCAATGCAAGCTTACTATTTGTAAGCATAGATACTGAGAATATTCAATGAGAAAAATTCATCAAAGCATTCAAAGCCAAATACATCCCTCCTTCTGCTAAAGCCATCATGGGTGATTTGTTCATGAAATTATGTTAAAGAAACCATAGAGTCGCTGAATATGAAATTAAATTTCAAAAGCTATCTCATTATGCACCACTACTAGTAAGCACCGAGTCTGCTCAATGCAACTAATTTTTAAAAGGATTAAAATCTTCTATCAAGAAAATGCTTATGGCTCTTCGAATTTCTAACTTCTTAGACATGCATAAAGTGCAAGAATATGAGAACATTGGGAACAAAAGAAGTAGAAGAGCTAAGAAAAAGATCTCTGTCTGCACATGTACAACAAATTGAATCCAAGAGGTCGATACCGCCTCAAGCTAAGGCTTATCAAATAGCTCATTAAACACCTACTGAGAAAGGCAACCAACTTAAAGATGGTTAATCTAATTATATTTGTAGGTGGGCATTTCATACTAGTCAGTATTTTTTCTATCTTCTTTACCCAATTTTCATCATTCATTAGGTTAGCGTTTCCATTGAATATTGGTGGTTGGAGTCTTAGGAATGCTTGAAGTAGTTCATCAATCTTGATGTTTAGGAAATGGGTAATCAATAGCATAAAAGTAGCATTATTTATATATGGTATTTGTTGTGTCTGAAACTTTAAGAATATTTGATTTTGTGTATCGACATGCTCTAATAGAGCATTCATAATATCAAACAACTTGTCGATACGGTCCACGGAAGTATTGGCGGATATCAAATCTTTTAAGGGTGTTTAGACGATTAAAGGAGAATCTTTAGGATCAATCTAAAAATACAATTTATATTATTATACTTTTATTGGAGTAAAATTATCTAAGTATTATTATCAAATACTAGATGAAAATAAAAGTATCACTATTAATAAAGAAAAAATTAAATGTAAATTATTTTGGCTAGATCCTAGTAGAATTATGTATGGCTTCTAGGCAATCCCATCTACGGTTGCTCTGACATAATTTGTTCTCTCTTTGATTAATATAAATTTTGTAATTTCTTGCTTTTTATATTTTTCTTTTATTTGTTCTAGGATTCTAGTTGCATGAATAATGGCGTATATACTTTTATACTACTTTTCTTCTCATCCTACTCTTATATCAACTGTGGCGACCAGCAGCTGGGTCAACATAACTAATTTAATATTAGGTGCTCACTTCTCAGGATCATATTGTAGTAATAATATATTTAGAGGTGTATAAAATTCATATTTCCAAATTCATTGCAACATTTAGAAACACCAGGATAATAAAAGAAATATATTCATAATATTGTTTTACAAAATCCATATACATTAAGCAAAAAATTTAAAACATAAGAAATTAAGCATCTAAGTTTGCATTAAGTTATTTCATCCTGCATCAGCTCCTCCTCAAAGACTTGATCTAGAGATTTCTTTTGATCTGCCATATATATATATATATATATATATATATATATATATATATATATATATATATATATATATATATATATATATGTAAATGACAGGGCGAACCATAAAAAAATGATAAGAAAAGAAAACAAAAAATTAATTAGACACATATGTATAAGTAAGGTTTATAAGATATCAAAATTTGTACATAATATTAAGCTGTAAGAATCCACAAGAGAGGCAGATACAAATAAAATAATATGCAATATTTAAGTACGATATACTTACAAAATTGTTAAGATTATAAATTTAATATACATATCTAAGATATATGCTTATTCTGAAAGAATATATAATAATATATAATATTTATTATGTTGGATAGTTTTTGAATAATCAATAAGTTAGATATATATATCTTAACTATCTAAGATATAGGTTCCTAACTATCTATACATTATCTCTCAAAGGCTATGTGCAGTCTCCTTATTTCTCTAGATATCAGTCTGTTCTGACCTAATGTATTATCTGTACAGACCTGAGATTAACTTGAATGAACTTATGATACTAATTTTTGATTATTTATATCAAATTATGAGCACAAAATCTAATAGAAATATATCAAAGTAGATCAAAGCTTAATTACAATGCAAAAGCTGCAAATAAAATAATTAAATGAAAAAAATAATATTCTTCATTTTATTTTAGTAAGAATGTCAAAATTAATATTATAAATAATAATTTTAATTATTATAAGTAATTATATATATATATATATATATATATATATTAAATGAATGAAAAAAATGACTGAAATAAAAGTTACAAACATTAAGAAATATATATATATATATATAAGGGCGATTGAGAACGAATTTTTAGGAAGGCTTTGAATCCAAAAACCTCCTTTGCAATAACTACTCAAGAACAGGTTGAGCTTATCGACAGCTACCCAACCCCTTAAGCAGATCCCAAGAATCGAGAATCCTCCTCTAGCGCGACAAGGAAGGGGGAGAACGGGGTGAAGAGGAGATCCTGGTTGCACCGGGGTCGGACCATCCGGAAGGGGGGGAAACTCACTCGAGTAGTTCCCCGCACCCGACGGCAGTCCCAACGGTGCGCCAATGGAAACCCTAGAAGCGCCGAACCCCCTCCCGAAACATCCCCCTCCCGAAGGTTTTTGTTTTTTAATAGAGGTTCCTTGAAATTGTTAGCTGATAAGTCGCAATCTTCTGCTGAGGATTTCCTCTCTGAGCCCCACTGGATCTCCTTTCCGTCCTTTTGCCCAAAACTGAACAATTCTCACCATTTATGGGTGCTGGCGAGTGTTGTGGGGGTGCCGATAGCCATTGATAAGGATTCGGGTTTCTGGTAGCCTCCAAAAGCTAGTATGTTAATCAATCTGGACATCTCTGAGAGGTGCCCTAAAGAAATTTTCATCACGGGGTTTATTTTTAATCATTTTCAAAATGTCAGAGTAGAACAGGAGTATGTTAAGTGTTCTCACTGTGGTCGTTGTGGTCATGTGGTGGACGAGTGTCAATTTAAGCTTAAAAAACCTAACGTCCAATGGAGATCGAAGCTATATCCTTTTCCCCCAGTTGAGGCTATCTCTCCTAATCTTTCTTTGGCTTTAATCCCGTATTCTCCCCCGGGATGGGACTCTATGCAGTTTGTTGCTCCGGGGGGCCTAAGTCCCCTTGACGGGGAGATTCAATTAGTGGTGGCTCAGTCGAATCTAGTGGACTTCATTGTGGAGGCGTTTCAGCAAAGGGATAAGGAGTTGTTGTCGTTGGGGGCCGGTTGTCCTTTTTAGTCCTCGGTGGAGCCGGGTGAGTGGATTACGCTAAAAAATAATATAACCACTCATAGAACGAAGGATGAAATGATCCTGTTGAGAGCTAGTTCCAAAAAATCGAATCGCATTCATCTATGCTGAACAAATCATTTTTATTTTGGAATATTCGAGGCATTGCGAATTGTTTGAGTAGGGCTAGAGTCATTTCTCTGTGTAAAGTAATCAGGTGGTATTTTTGGCAATTCTTGAACCGCTCCTTCAAAATCAGGCGATTGGGCTTTATGTGAAATGTTTGGGCTTCTCAAATTTTTGTGCAAATGTCAATAGTAAGATTTGACTTTTTTGGAAGAACTTGGTTGCTTTCAAAGTGGTGTTAGATGAGGCTCAGAGTATCCAGGGCCTAGTTTCTTTGAAAAATCTTGTTTGGAAGCTCTCGATTATCTATGCTAGTTGTTCATATCAGGAGCGAAGAGCTCTTTGGCATTTGTTGGAAGCTTGGTGCTCGGCAGATGAGTTTCCCTGCCTTGTGGGTGGTGACTTTAATGTGGTCAGGTGTCCTTCTGAATGATTTCATTATGGCAGGGGTTTCTCGGGAGCTATGAGGGATTTTAACTCCTCCATTTCTAACTTGGGTTTGGTTGAGACTGATTTCAAAGGCTCTTCTTTCACCTGGTGTAATAAATCCAAGTTGTCTCGCTTGGATATATTCTTGGTCAATCCAAATTTTCTCAATCTATTCTCTCCCCTTATTGTCAACCATCTTAATCATCTGGGTTCGGATCACTCTCCTCTCCTGTTGCCTTTGCATCCAATTCCTTCCTCTCCCATGCCTAGAGGTTTATTTCATTTCCAAAATATGTGGGTGCATCATCCAGATTTCCTTGATCTGGTGAAGTCAAGCTAGGTTGTCCCAGTGCTTTCTTCTGGAACTGCCATGTCCACTCTCTATTTAAATTTAAAGCGTCTAAAAGCTTGCCTCAGGTCTTGGAACAAGAATTCCTTTGGTAATATCTTTGAGAACGTGCTTAGAGCTGAAAACGAGGTGAATAGATTGGAGAAACTTTGGGATGCTGAGGGGTCAGAGGCTACTGTTGTAGAGCTGCGTAAAGCAAGATGTAATCTTGAGTCTGTTCTGAATATGGAGCAAGACTTCTGGATTCAAAAATCAGCTTTGAAGTGTTTTAAAGGTGGTGAGAAGAACACTAAGTTTTTTCACTCTTGGACCAAAATCAAGCATTCTTCAAATTTTATTAATCATTTGAAAGATTTGGAAGGTGCTAGCATCCCTCAGGATTCTTTGGGTGATTCGGCGGTCCAATTTTTTTCTAATCTCTTGAGATCTGAGGGGTGCTCCGTTGATGCTATAAGAGGTGATTTGTTGTTCCCCTTGGTCTCTGATGTGGATAATTCCAGCCTCCTCTCTCCCCCTGCTTTCGAGGAGGTTGAGAAGGTGGTTCTTAACCTTGACCCGGATATGGCGACGGGTCCTGACAGGTTTTCTCCTCGGTTTTACCAGTCGTGCTGGCAAGTGATTAAGGCTGATGTCTTTGAGGCAGTTCTGGATTTTTTTATTTCAGATTATATTCCGAAGTTTATTTATGCTACCTCTATTGCTTTAATCCCCAAGAAAGATCACCCTTCGTGGTGGTCAGATTTTTGTCCTATAAGTCTTTGTAATGTTTTCAATAAAATTGTTTCCAAGGCTTTGGCAATTAGGTTGTGCTCCCTGCTCCCTAACCTCATGTCGCTGGCCTAGAGTGCGTTTGTGCAAGGCAGATTAATTTCTGATAATTTTCTCCTAGCTAAAGAACTTATCCAGGACTTAGATAAGTGTTGTTACGGGGGAAATGCTATCATCAAGCTCGACATTATGAAAGCTTTTGATAGAGTTGAGTGGCATTTTCTTTTTACCATTCTCTGAAAGTTTGGCTTCTCCAATTTGGTTATTCAGTTTATCTACAAAGCAATCTCAAATATTGGTTTCTCAGTGCTGCTTAATGGGGCGAGCTAGGGCTTTTTTCCGTCTTCCCGGGGCTTGCGGTAAGGGGACCCTCTTTCTCCTGCCCTTTTTGTTATTGTAAATGAGTATTTCTCCAGACTCCTTGCCCATGATTTTTCCATCTGCAATGGCATTGCCTTCCATAACTCAGGTAGGCTGATCATTTCGCATTTATCTTTTGCTAACAATACTCCTATTTCTTACAAAGCAACAAAGAAAGCGTTCAAATCGGTACTGAAGATTCTAGATCACATGGAAGTGGTGGCGGGGATGAAAGTGAATCGCAACAAGTCAAATGTGGCGTTTGGGAAACCGGTGCCTCCTGCCAGAATCCAAGAGCTCCTTCTCCTGTCGGGTCTTGCCAGATCCTATCTTCCCATTAATTATCTGGGTCTTCCTCTGTCAAAAGGGTTGGTGTGCCCGGCTGCATTCAATTTTATCAATCAAAATATTTCTGCAAAAGTTAATGGTTGGGTGGAAAAATGCCTCTCGTTTGGGGGTCGGCTTGTTCTTCTCCAAGCTGTTGCAAATGCTATTCCCAATTTCTTCTTCGCGGTGCTGCGGCCTTCGGCTGCGCTCATCTCTCGTTTCAACACTCCATGCAATGGGTTCCTCTGGGGAGATTATGCGGGCAAGAAAGCTACCAGGTGGTGCAGCTGGAAGTCGATCACAATCCCCAAGGCTTCTGGCAGATTGGGTTTCTCTACCCTGCATTGCACCCATGTGGCCTTTTGTGTGAAACAGTGGTGGCATTTACGCTGTGGGGAGGGGCTTTGGGCTTCCTACATGCTTAAGAAGCATGGGTCCAAGTGTCATCTTTCTATTAGGGGGGCCCTTCAAAACGACTCCTCAATGTGGCGAAGCTTTTTGAAACCAATCTGCTCGATCGTGGCGGTCTGGCTGAGGAGCGCCCTCTCCTGCGTGGTATTTCTCTGCGCCACTCTTTGTCCCTCCTTGTTTTGCGGGTTGATCAATCCTCTGGTGGTAATTACTTCATTAGTAAGATTGGCTGGAAGTTGTGGTATAAGGCTACAATAAATGAATATTGGTGGTCCTGTGATGTAGGCTCAAGTATTAAAATTTAGTGGATTCCTTGGGTCGTCCTCTGGATGCTCTTTCGGTGCGGCTGTTTAGAAACCAATCTCTTCTTTTTGGGTTCCTTTAGTGCTATCTACTGGTGCAAACATTATCTAGATTCTAATTATAGGGATCTAGTTGCTTATTTTTCTTTTTGGCTGGATCATTTCAAGCCGTTCCTTTGGTGGTGTTGGAAGTAATGGTCGCGGTTGGGGGTCGTTACTTCAGTTGGAGGGGCAAAATCTTCGTTTATCTCTAAATTCTTTTGTGGAGGATTCAGATGTGCCCCAATCATGGGATTTTCTTTGTCGACGCTGTCATCTCGCTCTGTCAATCCCTGTCCTTTCGCTCTGGCTTGGTGATGTCAGTTTTGTCGCCTTCCTGATCTGGCGACTGGATGCCTTCCTCAGGGGGATCGAGCATTCTCTTGCTGGATGGAGTTGCTTCGTTTTCTGGGTTCCTTGGCCCTTTTAGGGGATCTGCGGATTGGAGTGACCCGGCTGGTAGTGTCGGTGTGCTGCCCCGGTCCTCCTTCTGGAGCCTGCCCTGCTTTGGTTCTGTTCTTCCAGTTGCTTCTCGATGTTTGTCGAAGGGTGGCTTATCTTCCGATCTGTCTTAAGCAGGTTTCGTGGAAGTCCTTCTCTTATGTTCTTCTTCAGATTGCTCCGTCGCCTCTGGCCGCCCATGTGCCTGGCCTGGGCTCATTGGGAGTTCGCCTCTGCCCGTGTTCATTCGCAAATTGCGGTGCTCATCTTCAGCTTGCCAAAGGTGTTCTGGCTTGGAGCGATCATGTTCTTCGAAGTGTGCGGGACTCTGGAGCGTTTGTCGTCTTCATTGCCGTACTCGGATCGGTCGGTGGAGCGCCTCCTTCGACGTGTGTTCAGTTTCTCATTTTTGCTGTTGTTGCTCACAGTATTCATTGAGGTTTTGTTTCCGTTATTTTGATGTTGCTGACGTGGTTAGGCGGCTGTGGGGAGCTTTGCTGCCAGCTGTTTTGGGGATTTTTTTGATGTTTATATTTTTTTTTGGATTTTTTGGGGTTATCTTGTTCTGCAGCGTGGTCCTCATTATATATATATAGAAAATGACTGAAATTAAAGTTGTAGAAGTGGAAATAAAAATAATAATAGTAATAATAACATTAATAAGAATAATAACATTATTGTTATTAATAAACAAGAAGAGGAAATTAAAAAATTAGAAAAATTTTCATCTATTTATCATTTCTTACTTTATGTTAGTATTGATTAGGCTTTACTGAAGGTCGGCAAGAGAATCTGATGGTGGATGAGGAAGATGAGGGGAAGTCGAGGGGAGAAGAGGACGTGGGAGGGGAGTGTGGAAGGAGAGGAGAGTGAGGGAGGAATGGTATTTATAAGAATTTTATTTATTTATTTTCTTATTTTCTCTCTGCTCTTTCTATCTCATCCATTATTCCAACATGAAAAATTTGGCTTTGCTTTCTCTTAAATGTTTTGGAGTGTAAAAATTGACTTTCTCTTCCTTATTCTCTCTCCTTTTTATCTCTCATATTTCTCCCTCCTCTTTCTCTCTCTTCTTTCTCTCTCCTCCAATATTTCCAAAAAAATAATGAAGTTTGATTCGGAGGGATATTTTGATGAGACGAACACACTCGCGCCAAATATTTTTAATTTAGAGCAATATTTTATGTTATAATATTTTTGAAAATAAAAATTTTAAAAATTAATTATAGTAAATCAGGAGCTCTAAATTTGATTAAACATTTTGTGGAGCCTTTTTATAATATTTTTAATCGACAGCACTAAAATCATTAAATTTGGACCTATATTTAATTTTCCCAATTTACAGAATTCAAATAATTCAGAAATTAATTCAGAAGTATTCATTATTTAAATTGTTCACAAATTTGAGCATTACAATCACAAAAAAATACTCTATTCAACAGTATTTTTAGTTTGTCATAATTTTAAAGTCACTTGAGATTCTGATTTTTGAGTCGAGCTTAGTCATAATTGTCATAGTAACAACTTGGGTCGTTACACAATTTATGTAGTTTTATAGGCCATTCTGAGAAAGCAAATAGAGTGAATATAAGAGGAATATCAAAGAGACTATATGAAAGGAAAGTAGAAGAACTGTGAGAGAACTAAAAAGCATTCGGAAAGCCATTTGGAGGTTGAATCTCATCCACCAAAGACTACATATCCTGCTACCGTATCGTACCTTGTTATAATCATATCTTTTGTGAGTTTTGATTTCTCTCATTTGCTTATTTCCAAATCATGAAAGCCTAAATTTTGATGGGGGGTTAAGTTAGAATAATGGAATATTAGTCTATTTTATGGTTACCTTTATTTTGTGTTGTGATTTTGATGTAATGAATTCCATGTTTATGTGTTCAAATGAGTATTATATATGCGATGAATTCAAAATTTTGGATGTTGAATTTTTAAAATAAGTTTTTCAATGTTACAATTTTTCCTTATGTTGTCGTACATTTAGTGCTAAATGAGAACCATTTGCTTAGACATAAGATTAGGCCCTTTAAAGGGGTTGTTAGAGTAAAGACATCTAAGTGATACCTCTTGAATTACGATATTATTTGACTGCATATGGAAAGATAATTTATTATGCACTAAGTAGGGCTTTGCCATTGTAAAATTTAATGCCATCCTTCAAAATGTTAAGATCTAAATTCATGGGGTCTCGTGAGAAGATCGACTAAAGATGATCTTAGAATTTTGATTTATGAGTGATTTATGCACGTGAGACGTCACCAATGAGTCAACATTTTTGCTTCTGCATGAACGAAGATATAGTTTTTAGTTCAATATTTAATAAAACTATGAATCTGAAGTTCTAAATTAATACTTCCTACTTCTCCCAATGATATTTTCATCTGTTATGTAATAAGATTTTTAATTCTATAATTGTTGTCTTAGTTTAAGGTAACTTAACTTCATTTTAATTGTTTGAACACTAATAATAAATCCTAAGCTGATAAGCCTAATTTACAATTCTAAGGATAATATCTGGAACTCTCTCATTCATGTATTACTTGTTAGAACATATACTTGTGTGCTTTAAACATAGTATTTTTATGGTGCACAATGGAATAGTAGTCTTATCATACAGCCGAATCTCATCCACCAAATGTTTTGAATAATACAAATGTTGAACATGTTAATTTTATTATTATTAATAAACTTTCAAACTTGTATAATGTTAGCCTATAAAAAATGGTATGGTTTGCTCTAATTATAGCCCATGGAAGGTTCAAAGAAGATGTCCTCAAAAACTAGAAGGAAGTGAATGTTCAAAATGAAAACTTCAAGATAGATGATATAAATAAGAGTTTTGAACCTTTATAATAATAGTAATATATCTTAGCCCAATATCACAACAATTATTAATAATAACTTGAATGAAATCTATAAGAACAATTATGAGCTAGATGGGAATATTATTAATGTTCTTAACAATATTATTAATTCTAATGAATCTAAAATGCAGATGAAAAGGAAAATTATTAGCTTAGGAGACTTACAAAATGAGGGTCCTTAAACCCCTTTGCAAGAAAATAATACAAATGAGGAACAATTTGTAGCTAATGGCTTGCAGTTATTTTTCTATCAGAAATGTGAAATGATCCAATTCGACTACTATAGGTATTCCACAGTTTCTCATAATTAATATGAAGTTTTGAATTTAATTGGTGAGAAAGAAGAGAATATGAATTCCTTAGGAAATAAGGTTTTGAATAATTATTTACTATATCAATATTTAAGTAGGATATATTTACAAAATTGTTAGGATTATAAATGCAATATATATATATATATATATATATATATTTAAGATGTGTGCTCATTCTGAAAGAAAATATAATAATATATAATATTTATTATGTTAGACAAAATTACAGAATAATTGAGGAGTTAGATACGTCTATCTAATTATCTGAGATGTAGGTTCCTAACTAACTACACATTCCCTCTCAAAGGATTTAGGCAATCTCCTTATTTCTCCACATATCAGCCTATCATAGCCTAATGTATTGTATATACAAACCAGAGATCAACCTGAATGAACCTATCATACTGATTCCATATTATTTATTTTAAGTTATGAGTACAAAATCTTATATAAATATATCAAAATGGATCAACGCTTAATAATGATGCAAGGGCTGCAAATGAAAAAATTAAATAAAAAGAATGATATCCTTCATTTTATTTTAGTAAAAATATCAATATTAATATTATATTATTTATCTATATGTATTAAAAAGAATTTTATTATTATAAGTTATATATATATATATATATATATATATACATTAAATGAATAAAAATAAAATGATTGAAATAAAAGTTGTAAAAATTAGGAAATAAATAAATAAATAAATAAACAAATAAATATATATATATATAGTAAAAAAATGACTGAAATAAAAGTTATAAGAACTTAGAAATATATATTTATATATAGAAAAAAGAAAAATGACTTAAATGAAAGTTGCATAAATTAAGAAATATATACATATATATATATATAAGAAAATGATTGAAATAAAAATTACAAAATTAGGAAATATATATATACATATATATATATATATTAAAAAAGCAAATGATTGAAAAAAAAGTTGTAAGAATTAAGAAATATATATATAGAAAAAATATAAAATATTTAAAATAAAAGTTGTAGAAATTAGAATATATATATATATATAAGGAAAATGATTGGAATGAAAGTTCTAGAAATTAGAATATATATATATATAAAGGAAAATGTCTGAAATTAAAGTTACAGAAATGGTAATAATAATTATATTAGTAATAATAACATTATTATTATTATTAAAAGAAAAAAAAATGAGAAGAACAAAAAATATTTCATATCTTTCTCAATTTTTACTTTATCTTGATGTTGATGAGACTTTACTGGAGGTCGGCGTGGGATTCCGGTGGTTGGTGAGCAAGAAGAGGGGAAGTCGAGGGAAGAAGAGTAGGTGGGAGGGTTGTGGGGGAGGAGAGGAGAGTGAGGGAGTAATGACAAAACAAGGGGGAGTGGGAGGGTATTTATATGAATTTTTTTAAAATTGTTTTTTATTCTCCTCTTACTCTCTCCTCTATTATTCCAATATGAGAAATTTGACTTTTCTTCCTCTTAAATACTTTGGATTGTATAAATTGACTTTACAAATTAATTATGGTAAATCATGAGCTCTAAATTTGACTAAACTTTTTGTGTAGCCTTTTTATAATATTCTTAATCAACTGCACTAAAATTGTTAAATTTGGACTTGTATTTAATTTTCCTAATTTACTGAATTTAATTTATTATCCTGATTTCTCCCAAACTTGGGTATCACGATCACAAAAATAAACTCTATCTAACAGTATTTTTAATTTACCATAATTTTTTAATCATTAGGGATTCTGATTTTTAAGACAAGTTTAGTCATAATTATCATAGTAAGAACTTGTGTTATTATACAATTTACGTAGTTTTCTAGGCCATTCTAAGAAAAAAAATGGAATGAATATAAGAGGAATATCAAAGAGACTCTATGAAAGAAAATGAGAAAAACCGTGAGAGAAATAAAAAGCATTCAGAGAGCCATTTGGAGGTCGAATCCTATCCACCAAAGACTACATATCTTGCTACTATATAGTTCCTTATTATAATCATATATTTTGTGAGTTTTTATTTCTCTCATTTGCTTATTTCCAAATTATTAAAGCCTAAATTCTGATGGGGGGGTAAGTTAGAATAATGGAATATTAGTAATAATCGAGGCTATTACTTAAGTCAATTAGGACTAAACTAAGTCCTGATTGTGATTCAAGTACTTTAATTAAGTTATTAGGAATTCACCAAAAGACCTAGTCCAGATCAGGAGTCAAATGAATCAAATCCTGATTTTGATAATTTCCAAAAATCCTAGAAAATAACCTCTTTAATTTGATCTCAAATCAAAAATCTGACTTCGCAATTATACTAATCACCCCCAAATTAGCTAGGGGTGATATTTTGGAGGCATTTGGAAGCCATTGGATTTTCGGCAAATATTTTAAATACCCCGGAAAATGAGAAAATTAAATACTTGTCGAAATGAAATCTGATTTCGTCGTTGCATTCCTCGCCCCTTAATTAGCTCGGAGTGATTTATTGGAAAATTTTGAAATGCGTTTATTTAATTAAATTTAATTAATAAAATATGTGTAAAATAATTTAAATAATAATATTTATTAATTAAATATACGGCTCTGTCTCCTCGTTCGCTTGCGCCATCTCCTTCTCCACTGGTGCCGTTTGATTGAGCGAAAGAAATTGACCATTCGATCGGCCTGTAATCCATCGTCCCGACGTCTCCGCGTGTCCTCCTCGCTGCCGCGCGGCGCCTTCGCCTGACAAATGGAGCTTCCACCGCTGATGGATACTGTTCGAGACTCCATTAAAGCTTCCATTTAACTTTGCTACTCTATCTTTGCATTATGGAAATTTGCGGAGTCTAGGAATCCGAAGGATCAAAGTCTCGCTTGCACCGTGAACCTCAACCATTTATTCAAGGTATGCTCGATACCCTTTGATACTCGATCAATACACAAATTTTCAATTCCTTAGCTTATTTCATATATTGGATTAATCAATTATCGGGTTTGATTGGCCTGATTGAACCCGATCGAACCTAGATTGGCTATGTTGTTTTAGTAGAGTGTGGTAGGATCTGTCTTTGTCCCGTAGAGGGTGGCTTAGGGCTGCAGTTTATGGCTGATCTGGGCTACCTCCGCCTCCGGTTTGATTGCCATTAGAGAGGTTAGGTCGGGCTCTACCGACTAACGTACAGTTCGACCTCCGGCAAGGCCACAGCAGCCCCGAATTTCTTTGCCCTAGGCGAAGCTTTCGGTTCGTCTCACCCTCCCTCTTCCGCTCGAGCTCGGGACGAAGGGAAGTGGGTCTCGCCATTATAGGCGTGGCATCCCCGAATCTGTGGCGTGGGGCCCGCTGGCGCAATGATTCGCTGACGTGTGGAGTCGCGGGTCCCGTCATTGTTCGATCGTCTGTGAAGTGGTGGTCCCGCCGATTATTTGATTTGAAGATTCTGATTAAATTAAATGTTGTATTTAAATTAATTAAATTTAGATACAAAATCTTTAATTGCTCATAACTGAAAATTTACTCAACCAAATATATATAAATTATATGCCATTTTGATTAATAAAATTAGAGGAATATTATGGCATTGTTAAATTTCCTGTATGAAGTATATTTCACCTAGTGACATTTAGGACCCCCATAATTTGCCCTAAATACTACTAATTTTCAAACTATCATAACTTTGCACACACTTATCCAAACATACTCAATATGGGTCTTAAATTATATACCATTTTGATTAGTAAAATTAGAGGAATATTATGATATTATCAAATTTCTTGTAAGAAGTATATTTCACCTAGTGATATTTAGGACCCTCATAATTTACCCTAAATGCCACTAATTTTCAAACTATCATAACTTTGCACACATTTACCCAAACATACTCAATATGGGTCTTAAAGTGATCAGGAGAACCTCTAGATTACTTTGATAGTGTCATTTTCTCTCTTTGGATTATATTTTGATTAACCACTTTTAGGACCTAACCCTAATTATCCTAATTAACCCTAGAACTTCAATTGACCATAACTTGGTCAATTGAGCTCTAAATTAAGTTTTCCAATATATCATTTTGATCAGAAAGACCTAATAAATGATAAATTGCAAAAATATTAGATTTTTGATAGTTAGATTACTTAATCAACCCTAATTATCCTAAAACTTGATTAGTGAATATTAGTTCAATTAGTAATCCAAATTGAGTGTTTTAAGTTTTTGATAGTTCCTAGAGTAAATTAGAACCTAGTAGTGTAGTTGGTTTTGTGATTTTGTGAATAATTTCATTAATCATTCACTAATCATACTTAACCCTAATTATATCATAACTTGACCAAATGAGGTCCAAATTGGGTCTAGTCCTAATTAAAGTACTTAATGTGTTATAGGAAAGCTATAGCCACTGAGTTTATTAAATTTAGATTACAAATAGAAAAATTAAGTTTTTGGCCCCTCTTAAGAAACCCTAATTTACAGATTCAAACTCTTAACTTATTTTGGCTATATCTTGGCCAATTCATATCAGAATTAAGTAATTTTAAGTTCTATGGGACCCTTATATAGTAAGCATTAATAAAATACATAATTATTTAAACTTCATTAGGAAAAATTACCATTTTGACCTTATGAGTCAATTTCCTTAAATTGAGCTTATAAGGCTTATTTCTTATCCAAATTAGGTATTCTTACTGTCTATTTTTATATTAGATAGTAAGTAATCTTTTGCCATTAACAATTTCTAATTTATAATCTTGAATCAAAAAGTACCTTTTTAGACCCTTAAGTAGGGGCAAAACGGTCATTTTACCCAAATTTAGGGTTAAGTGCTTTTAAGCCTTCGATTCATAACCTAATCACTAAATTTAGTAAGTAAAATGTCTTAGAAGTTATTTTCTTAAATTATTTAAGCTTTTAATTAAAATTTCATGCAAAACCCTAAATTTATTCCTTAAGAAAATCTTAAGTAAAAATATTAGTTGTATAATGTGAGATTCATCTCATATCATATCCTTCTTTGAACCTTTTATTCCATCTCTTAAATTTTAATAACATTAGTTAGGATTTGTGTGTCTGAGTGTTAATCTTGGTGCTTAAGAGCTTTTTCCTTAGAATTTAAGAATAGAAGTTTGATAGAATTCATCTATTCAGTAAATTGGGTTACTCAATAGGTGAAGCCTTGGTTTTGATAGTTTATAAATTTTTATAGTTTATTAATGATTATTTGATCTTTTAACTTTAGACTTAAGAATAGAGATCCATCCTATTGAGTTTGACTTCACTTAATAGGATTTTCCTTAACCTTAATTCATGAGACTGGGTTGTAAACTTAGTCCTTTAGAATCACCTTTGAATTAAGTGATTAAACCCAAGTATTTGGAGTTTAATTCTTAGTCCTTCCATTTTGATTTGGTTTAATAAAGATGGGTTTGGGTTGCTTAAATCATCAAAATAGGTCGATTGATTTATTTATTTAACTTATAGTCAATAGTGATTTAATCAAATTAGAACCTGATCAATTCTAATTTTTTCAACTTATAAGGTCATAAGTCTGAGTTACACTCGATAGTAGGAATTAAAGATCTTGAACTTTCATAACTTAGAGTAAGTAAAATGAATAACTATACAATAATGGATATCACCTATGTCTTACTAAAGTCTCTTGCTCACTTTGATCATTGATGCTTTGCTTACCTTGTAATTGAGCTTTATACCTTGGACATATATTGTGGACATATGATATTTAATGAGTATCTCTTGTCATCTTTGAATTTGCATAAACAACATTTGCATTTTTATCGGTGCTTTTGGTTTTACCAAATTTAGTTCAGTAGAGTGTAGCCTAATTAATTTGCCTCTTCAGTTCGTTTGATCAAGATCGGCTTAGACTCAGTTGCTATATCCAATAGTCTATACCATGCCTAGCCCTATACGGTAGCCTAGGATGGTGCATAATAGACTCTTGCCCCACTGACTTTATCAGTCAGGATCTGATATGGCAGTATTATTTTTAAGTGCACTTATACTCAGTGTTTCTACCTTAGCCTAGCAGGCTAAGTGTGTTCATACTTATTCAGTTTAGAGCTTAGCTTAGTAGGCTAAGTGGTGTTATTGTGGATTTATAGTTGAGTGGCTTGTTTAGCCATATTAGCCTTCAATTTTGTTCTTACTATTTTCAGTTTACTTTTCAGTATTTTAGCTCTTCTTTATTTACTATCTTATCGCATTTTATAGTGTGAATATTTATAGGATGCTAGTTTGCTTATTACACATATATATGATGTTAGTCTTATTTTTAGTTATTTAAATGTATCATCATATTCTTTTACTTTATATTAATTAGCATAAGTTTATATTGATCATAAGCACGTTTAGGATGAGTTTTCCTTTCAGTTTTTAGTAGTTATTTTTTATTTTATGCTTAACCTTATTGCAGCTATAATTGGAGGTATGTGCTTACTACCTTCTCTTGTTTAAGTTATAAACATATTGTTTATAGCTTTCTGTTCCTTTCATATGCTTTCTGCTCATATACTTGCTTGTTTAGATGATAAGCTTTAATGGCGATATCTTAAAATCAATTGAATAATATGCAGCCTAAAATATACTTAGACATTTTTATCTAATAAGATTTTCTCTTTTGTTGGATGGGGCCCTATCATTGTGAAATAGACAATGGTAGATTCTGAGCTTTTTGAAGTTGTGGAGCTTTCTGAAGACTAGATTCAGAAGGAAGATCGAGCTGCTAAAGATTCCTAGTTCTCTTACTTATGTTGCTTGTGAGGATGAGCATTTATTTTATTTTAGCTTTTATCATTAACTATTTTGTAATAATACATGTTTACTTTGTATTTTCTTTTATTGCACTTATTCTGAGTTGTGTATTTCTTTTTACTATATTGTGATGGAATGGATGTCATGTTTTACTTCCGCACTCTGATTTCTTGTATATATAATTTAGTGAAGTTCTCTTGTAAATGATAATTTCCTTAATTATATTGGATTAGAATGAATGTCTAATCTAGTTATAAGTAAGGAACTTGTCATTTGGTGACCACTTCACTGTAATCATGTTAACTTAAGAGTTAACAGGACCACGGTGGGGCTGGGGTATTACAATATTAGTCTTAATTTTATGGTTAACTTTATTTTGTGATGTGATTTTGATGTAATGAATTCATGTTTGTGTTAGAATGAGTATTATATATTCGATGAATTCAAAATTTTGGATGCAGAATTTTTAAAATAAGTTTTTCGACGTTACAATTTTTCTTTATGTTCTCGTACATTTAGTGCTAAATGAGAACCATTTTCTTGGACATAAGATTAGATCCTTTTAAGGGGTTGTCAGAGTAGAAACATGTATACCTCTTGAATTACGAGATTATTTGACTGCATATGGAATGATAATTTATTGTGCACTAAGTAGGGCTTAGCCATTGTAAAATTTAATGCCATCCTTCAAAATGTTAAGATCTAAAGTCATGGGGTCTCGTTAGAAGATCGACTAAAGATGATCTTAGAGTTTTGATTTATGAGTTATTCATGCGCGTGAGACATAACCAATGAGTCAACTTTTTTGCTTCTCCACGAAATAAGGTATAGTTGTTAGTTCAATATTTAATGAAATTTTGAATCTGAAGTTCTAACTTAATCCATCCTACTTTTCCCAATGATATTTTCATGTGTTAAGTAACTAGATTTTTAATAATGTAATTATAGTCTTAGTTTTGGGTAACTTAACTTCATTTGAATTGTTTGAACACTAGTAACAAATCCTAAGCTGATAAGCCTAATATACAATTCTAAGGACAATATCTGGACAATAAGCCTAATTTATTTTTGAATTTGTTGTCACGTTTGCTGATGATGGTGATATAAGGTTGGATAGAACAATATTATGGGATTTTATTGAGGAGCTATAGTAATATCAACCTTCCTTGGATTGTGGGGGGGAGATTTTAATGTAGTTCTTCGTCACAATGAATACAGAGTTCATGCCCATAATCTTTATATACCTATCTTGGACTTTAATTCTGTCATAATTGATTATGAACTTGATGAATTTAAGAATATTAGGGCCTATTTTATCTGGTCTAATTAGTCTGAACAGATATATTTCTTATCAATAATAGGAGGATTAATATAGTTATAAGCATAATAAATCATTACTTTAATTTAAATGATTAATAAAATTTACATATTTTCTTATATATATATATATATATATATTAAAAAAGTAATAGAAATATGAGTATCTAAAGAAGAAAAAGGTATAACGCCGAAAGCATGAACATGGAAAAGCTGAAAGGCATGATTCAGAGGGTGTGCCCAAACGCTTTGATGCTAATGGTTGCGGAGTTGCTTCCCCACACCCATCCCACCACTCACTGACTGCAATAATACGCTGTCATGCCTTTTCCGTTCCACAGTATCAATTATAATAATCTCTTATACGCACGCTTAGTTTTGGGCTGCAATTGTGACTAAAACTTGCATCTCTATTAATCACAATAATAATCAACAAAAACTACATAATATACGAATGGAGGAGGGTTGGCCCTTCAATAATTGAATTTCCTATTTGCCCCTCTGTCATCCGTCCACGCCTTCCCATCACTTTTTCCTCCCCCTTCCACTACTCTCTGTCTCTCTCCCTGTTTCTCTGCGGAGAAGAGAAGAAGATGGAGAAGAGCCGGTCGTTCCCGTCGGCGGGGTACAGCACGAGCTTCGGCTGCTGCGATGAGGCTGCTGCGGCGGCCAAGAGCAACTCCTACAGCTTCAACGGGCCGAGGTCGGGCCCCACCGACCCGGAACTCAAACGGAAGCGCCGCGTCGCCTCTTACAACGTCTTCACTCTAGAAGGAAAGCTCAAATCCTCCGTCCGCTCCACCTTCAAGTGGCTCAAATCCAAACTCAACGCCGATCCCCGCTACACTAACTGAACACTTCTTTCCATTTTATATGCACTGTCTGGTTTGAATGTAAAGAGTGCTTCTTCTTCTGCATCGGAGTCATGTTTTCAGCGCTGTTTGTGGATTTTTACATGCATAGTTGTGTCCGAATAAAGCGTACGTAATATCTTATTGTTTTTAATTAAAAGATATCTTTGTTTTTTTGTATTATTATATATTCAATTTTGTTCACTAAGAAATTTATAGCGATAACAGATGATAGTTTCCAATAACAATCAAACTCTCTTCTTGTTCCATTTTTTGACCCAAGAATAAAGAAAGCTCTTCTTCATTTATAAATGGCTAAAATTGCTCAACTCAGGGGAACAATGAGAGCTATTCTGCTTTTATTAATAGCATATGCGCCTTCTCTTTGATTGATGATAAGAACCACCCTTCTACCATAACTCCCTTTCTCACATATTTTAATTGTTTGCTCTATTTAGCTGTTTATGCAGAACGATTTTAAGGTATCTAATAGGATATTTCCTAGAGGCATTAGCTGCAAGCTCTTCTGTGCTTTATGTGGTATGGCATGCGGTGAAGGTTCGAGTTCTTTGTAGCGGCATGGTGTTGAGATCAAATAGGGTTTAAACTAAAAGCGGAATGAAAAGAAACTTGAGCGAGCGTTGAGAAATCGAAAACTAAAAGCAAGAAAAACAAGCACATAAAATAATCACAGCCACAAGACAGAAATTACATGGTTCTGTGATTACACCTACGTCCACGGGGAGGAGAGTAAAGTTTCACTAAAATCAGAGAGGAATATAATTGTTTAAGGTTAGAGAACCATTATAAAACTTTCTCTTGTATCTTGTGTGTTGAAACTCTTGCATATCAATGTCTATTTATAAGTCATCATTGATTCCCAAGAGTTACAAATTTCAATCTCTCAATTAAGGATATAAAGAAAACTTCTAAATCCATAATTCTTGAAACAGAAGTTATTAATGCGGCAGTTTCTTAATATCATAATTGAGAGATTTAATTATATATATAGAAATTAATTTTCTTTAATTTTTTTAATTAAGAAAACTTAATTTCCTTTAATTTAGAAAAAAATAATTTTCTTTAATTTTCCTTCAGTTAAAGAAAAATTAATTTTCCTTAATTTTCGTTCAATTCTCCACCTCAGGTCTCATGTGCTTCACATGAGAACAGAAACCTTATACTCTCAATCAATGCGACTGCACAAAGTTGGTTGCCTACGTATCACTCTCCCAAGGAAATCAAGTCATCCGTAGTTCCACCAAATAAGAAGTCTATTAATGCTTCTCTAAATTCACCAAAGATTTACAATGGGTGAATTTCTGAACAGTGAGCACCTTTGTCATCTTATCCGCGGGGCTGTCTTTGGTATCGATCTTCTCTAGTAAGATCTCACCATCTTCGATAACATCTCGAATGAAATGATGTAGGACATCAATATGCTTTGTGCAAGCATGACAAACTGGATTAGTAGCCAAAAATATAACGCTCTGGCTATCACAATGTACAGCTATCTCCTTTTGCTTCACACCCAGATATTTCAGCAAGCCTTTCATCTAAATAGCTTCTTTAAATGCCTCAGTAACTGCCATATATTCAGCTTCTGTTATTAACAGGGAAACTGTAGACTGAAGGGTTGACCTCCACCCTACTAGACCTCCTACAAGTGTAAATACATAACCAGTTGTTGACCTTCTTCGATCCAAATCTCCGGCATAATCGGAGTCCACATATCCCACGCACAAGTCAGCTATTGAGGACTACTTATGAAACAATAATCCAACACCAGTTGTACCTTTCAAGTGCCTGAAGATTCTCATCACTGCTTGCTAGTGATCCTTCCTCGGATTATGCATGTAGCGGCTCACAACTCCAACAGTGTGAAGACCCACTTAAGTAGTAATAAGTGAAATTATTAAATATCAAGGCGTATTTTCAGATAACGGTGGAGTTCCTGATAAGAACTCCAAAATTAAGCGTACTCATGTGGGAGCACTCCTAGGATGGATGACCTGCAGGGAAGTTATCTTCTAAGGGCAAAACCGTGAGACATTTTAGGCTAAAGCGGACAATACATTGGTGCTTAAGAGTTTGGGCTGTTACAAATGATATCAGAGCAAACTATAGGGTGTCAGATAGGAGCTAAGTGCCATACAGAGCAAAGTACCACTTCATGTGAGCAGCTTCTTGAACCCATGATGGTTAAAGTGCTACATGGTTGTGGGTACCTCTTGCGCCCGTAGGGGTCACCTCTAGTCCTATCTACCCAATTGATGGTTTTTGGATCTATGTGTGGATACTAATGAGGACGTCAGTTACTTAAGTTGGGGAGATTGCGAAGACCCACTTAAGTAGTAATAAGTAAAATTCTTAAATATCGAGGCGCCTTTTCAGATAACGATGGAGTTCCTGATAAGAACTCCAAAGCTAAGCGTGCTCATGTGGGAGCACTCCCAGGATGGGTAACCTACTAGGAAGTTATCTTCTGAGGGAAAAATCGTGAGATATTTTAGGCCAAAGCAGACAATACTTTGGTGCTTAAGAGTTTTGGCTATTACAAATAGCTTGTGCCAAATCTGGTCTAGTGCAAACTATGGCATACATCAAGCTCCCAACTGCACTAGCATACGATATTGTGTGCATTTCTTCTTTTTCAAAATCTTACTTCAGACATTGTTATGCAGATATACAAAAATGAGGTGCTAGAGATATACTTATAGACTTTGTATTTTCTTCAATCCTAAACCTCTTTAGCAATCTCTCCAAATACCCCTTCTAGGTTAACCAAACCTTCCCTACAATTTTGCCTCTACAGATTTCCATTCTTAATATTTTTTTTACTTCTCCCAGATTCTTCAATTCAAAGTTCTTTGATAATTGATCCTTCATATGATCCATTTCTGACTGATCTGAAGTAGCTATCAACATGTCATCTCCATACAATAATAAATAAATGAAGTTATCTTGAGGTAGCATCTTGAAATATACACAATGGTCAAACTAGCTTCTGCAGTACTCCTCTTTTTGCATAAATTGATCAAAAATTTTGTACCATTGCCTCTGTGATTGCTTTAGCCTATATAGAGACTTGTTTAGTTTATATACCAAATCTCCCTTTCTTGGCTCACTATACCCTGGGGGCTGCATCATATAGATCTCCTCCTCTGGTTCTCCATGTAAGAAAGCTATCTTCACATCAAGCTACTCAAGCAGTAAGTCAAACTATACCACCAAAGCTAAAAGCACATAGATCGAGGAGTATTTCACAATTGGGGAAAACACCTCACCATAATCGACCCCTTCCTTCTGAGCAAAGCCCTTTGCCACAAGTCTAGCTTTATAGCGCACATCAACTTCTGAAGAACCTTCTTTCTTCGCATACACCCATTTGCACCCAATAGCTTTCCTTCCTGGAGGGAGTTTCTGCAACCTCCATACCTTATTTTTGTACAGAGACTTAATCTCTTTATTCATAGCCTACTTCTATAAATTTTCTTCTGAGCCTGTCACTGCTTCTTTGAAGTGAGAAGGAACATCTTCCTCCACTATAGATAATGCAAATGTGACAGTCTCTAAGCTAGGCTAACTATTGAGGTGCATTCCTTCTGGGTATATATCTAGCAATTGACTCCTGAGTTGCAACCTCACCATCAATATCAGTTTGATCTTCATCATCACCAACATAGTCTTTATTTGTAGGAGTATCTTCAATGTGATGTGAAGTTTCCTGTGAAACAAATGGGGTGACATCAAACCCCACTCTCTACCTTCCTATAAGAGTCTCAGTATTATCCTCTACCTAATGAGAACTCCTCTATCTTAAGAAATACTCATCATCAAAGGTGATATCCTTGCTCACCATAATCCTCTTGTCAATTGGATCATACAATTTGTAGCCCTTTACGCCGCATCTAAAGCCCACAAAAATTGATTTCCTAGCCCGCAGCTCAAGCTTATCCTTCCTAACATGGTAGTAAGCTGGGCTGCCAAAGATCTTCAACTGATCATAATCTATGGTAGGATGTTCTGACCACAACTCAATTAGAGTTTTTTTGTTAAGTGTGACAGATGGCAGACGGTTCACCAAGTAGCAAGCATAGTCTAGGGCCTCCGCCCAATAGACTCTCTTCAACCCAGCATTGGACAACATACACCGCATATTTTCCACCAAGGTACGGTTCATTCGCTCTGCTACCCCGTTCTGTTGCGGTATTTCTCTTACTGTGAAGTGGCACTCAATCCCTAAATCTTGACATTCCTTTACAATATAATCGGATGTGAATTCTCTGCCATTGTTCGAACGGATTATCTTGATTCTTATGCCCGTTTGATTCTCCACCATCTTCTTCCAGTTTATGAATACCTCCAGTACATTTGCTTTTCTCTTCAAAGTGTGCACCCATACAAATCTGGAGTAATCATCTATAAAAGAAACAAAACATCTTTGACCACCGAATGATGTAATCTTCGTTGGTCCCCATACATCTGTGTGTATATATTCTAGTATACCTTTGGTGTTGTGGAGGCCAACACTAAAAGGCTTGTGTGTTTTCTTGATAAAAATACAATGTTCACAAAATTGTAATTTGCAAGATTTTATATCTTTGATGAGCCACTTTTTCTTCAATGCCTTTAGTGATGGTTCCCTCGCATGTGCTAGTCTCATATGCCACAGCATCATGGCATATTCAGAGTCTTCAGCCACAACCACTGTACCTGTCACTGTACTTCCTTGCAAGTAGTAGAGGTTCTGTTGTCTGACTCCCCTTAAGTAAGTCATTGCACCTTTGCATATCTTCAGAACTCCTGCCTCAATCACCACCTTAAAGCCCTTGGCGCCCTAATAGATAGTAGATTCTTCTTGATTTATGACACATGTCTGACTTCCTTTAGTTCCTGAACTATTCCTGAATGTGTCCTTATTAGCACGCTACCAACTCCTGTAATGTGGCAAGTAGCATCATTCCCATTGTGAATGCACCACTGTTCGTTTCCCTGTATGAACAAAACCAATCCTTCTAGGAGTAAATATGATACGTTGAACCGGTGTCCATGATCCAACTGGAGCTGTCTGCTATTAGACTCATAGAAACTGTTATAAGTGATACATCAGAGTCTGAACCCTCTACCACATTTTGAATCATATTGGCCTTTAAAGATCCACTCGTTCGCTGCTTGTCTTTCAACTTTGGGCAGTCTTTCTTCCAATGTCATGTTTCTAAACAGAATGCGCATTGATTACGACCAATGCTTTGGCATCTAGATTTCCCCCTTTTTTGGAAGTTTGCATTCTTCTTTGGCCATATCATATTTGGTAGACTCCTTATCCCTTTTTCTAAACTCATGATTCACAAGGGCTGTAGTCACCTCCTCATACTTCAGAACCGCCTTCCCATGGATCAACATCATGGTGAAGTGCTCGTACTCATCTAGCAATGAGTTCAACAATAACAGGGCCTTATCTTCATCCTCCATGGTCTCATCCAGATTTAGCAAATTTTCCAATAACTTTGTGAATTCATTCAGGTGCTAATCAATGGAAATCCCTCTTCTCATCTGAAATCTATAGAGCCTCCTTTTCCATGTGGATTCTTTTCTCCATACTCTTCGTCAAGTACTTAGCCTCTAGGAATTTCCATAATTTTCACGTTGATGTCTCCATCATAGTTGCATACTTGATCTCCTGAGTCAAACAATTTTGGATCAAGCCGCATGCACTGCGGTTCATCTTGATCCAGTCCCTCTCTAAAATTTCCTCTGGTTTTTCTTCACCATCTAAAGCATCTTCAAGATTTAGGGAACATATTGCGTCTGTCACCTCACACCGCCACATCCCATACTTGTTCTTCCCATAAAATTTGACCACATCTATTTTAGCCAGATGTGTTACAACTTGGTGGAGAGTCCTCTCTACCACCGACAACGACGAAGGTCCAACGACCTCTTCTCCTCCTCCAGCCATATTTATCTTCTTGCTTTAATAAAACTCAATCACAAATTAACAATTAGCTCAAGCAGAACCTTAGCCTTTAAGAATGAACAAGGGAAACCAAACCTTTCTCTGATACCACTTATTGAGATCAAATAGTGTTTAAACCAAAAGCAGAATAAAAAGAAACTTGAACAAGCGTTGAGAAACCAAAAAATTAAAGCAAAAAAAACAAGCACATAAAATAATCACAACCACAAGACAGAAATTACGCGGTTTGGTGATCACATATACGTCCACGTGGAGGAGAGCAAAGTTTCACTAAAATCAGAGAGGATTACAAATGGCTTAAGGTTAGAGAACCCTTACAAAACCTTTTCTTGGAGATCTTCTCTTGTATCTTGTGTGTTGAAACTCTTGTATATCAAATCCTATTTATAAGCGATCCTTGATTCCCAAGAGTTACAAATTCCAATCTCTCAATTAAGGATATAAAGAAAACTTCCAAATCCATAATTCCTGAAACGGAAGTTATTAATGCGGCAGTTTCTTAATACCATAATTGAGAGATTTAATTATATATATAGAAAATTAATTTCCTTTAATTTTTCTTTAATTAAGGAAACTTAATTTCCTTTAATTTAGGAAAAAATAATTTCCTTTAATTTTCCATCAATTAAGGAAAATTTAATTTTCCTTAATTTTCCTTCACATGGCACCATTGTAAATCAGTTGGAAGTGAACTAATCGTAAAATAGGCTATGCTAACCTTTGCTACCCAATGGTCTATTTGGCTGAGCACCATATAATCTGTAATTGTAAGGAAGTTGAGTCTTGGGCGATTCGTTGTGCTCAATCATCGATAGTGTCCTCACCACTAGATAAGGGCCAAGAATTAAGTGCTTGGGCCACTTCATAAGTACATCTCACTTTCATTAAAAGTGACATCCCTGCTTCTAATGACTTTCTGGTTCTGATTATCCTAAAATATGTAACCAAAATTGCTTGCACTATATTCAATGAATGTGCACCCGATCGCCTTAGCATCAAGTTTGCTCCTGGATCTTGCATCAATATGCACATAGGATGAGCAGCTAAATACCTTGAGGTGATTCAATTTCACCTCCTTTCTGCTCCAAGCTTCCTCAGGGATCCCTTCATTTAAGGGTATGAAAGGTCCCCTATTTATTAAATATACAGTCGTGTTAACTATTTCAGCCCATAACTACTTTAAGAGATCTGCATGCAATCTCATGCTCCTAGCTCTTTCTGTAATTATCCTATTTATTTATTCTACAACACTATTTTGATGTGGTGTTCTAGAAATTGTAAACTCCCTCTTGATTCCTCTCAAGGCATGGAACTCCTTGAAGTCCTTTATCACAATACTCGTCACCATTATCAGACCTTAAGAATTTTAGCTTTAATCCTATCTCGTTCTTCACCAAAGCTAAACACTTTCCAAACACATCAGATTTATGTTTTAGAGAGTAAACCCATACTTTCCTAGTATGATCATCAATGAAGGTGACAAAGTATGTTGCTCCACCTATGGAAGATGTAGGAGCTGATCCCCTTACATCTGTATGCACCAACTCCAGTTTGTTGCTTTTTAGCTCCCTTTCAACTTTGGAAAATGAAACTTTCTTTAGTTTGCCCAGCACACAATCTTCATAGAAATCCAAATGTACTGATGTCATTCAGTCCTTGGAATTTCCCCTTTGACTGTAGGGATTTCAATCCACTCTCGCTCATATGGCCGAGCCTCCGGTGCCATAGATATGCATATATCTCTTATGTAGCTGCAATAGTATCAAACACTTTATTGAGCAAGTAAAGTGTACCTTCCATATTTCACCATGCAATAATGAGTGCACCCTTTCTTTCACGAGTCTCCTGTGAAACAAGTGTTGTAGCCCTCTTTGGCTAACAAGCTTACTAAGATCAAATTTCTTCTTATATATGGCACATGTCTCTAACATCCTTGAGCTTCCAAACTACGCCACTTGGTAGCTTAACATCCACATCACCTTTGCCAATGATGTTGCACACCTTATCATCTCCAAGATACACTTTTCCCAAGTCACTCTTGCTGTAACTCTTGAAGGCACTCCTCAATGGAGTTACATAAAAAGATGCTCCCGAGTCCACAACCCAAGACTCAGTATTTATAAGTGAGAGGATCAAAGCATCATGATTCACCTCAGCAGAAACATTCATAGTGAGGTTCATCATCTTTACACCACCACTTGGCTTCTTCAGGGTAGGGCAGTCCTTCTTGAAGTGACATGCCTTCCCATAGTTCTAGCCATCCAACTTTGCCTTTTCGGGTCTTGGATTTCCTCATCGAAACATTGACCTATTTCAGTTATGTCACCTTTTAGCATGTCTTCCCCTGCTCTCTGCATTCAGTGCTGAGGTAGATGCCTCTCCATGAGATTTTTTCTGCACCTCCTCATTCAGCACAAGCCCAACATTGTCTTCGAATTTCAATGACGCATTCCCTGATGAATTGTTGATGGCTGTAACCAGCCCATCCCAACTGTCTGGCAATGAAGAGAGGAGTAACAAAGCTCAGACCTCATCATCAAAATGGATGCCCACTGAACTCAACTGACTCGCCACAGTGTTGAACTCATTGAGGTGTTTAGTCACTGAATAGTCATCCATCATCTTCATATTAAACAATCTATTCATCAATAAAATCTTATTTGAAGCTGAAGGCTTCTCATACATTCTCATTAGGGCATTCATGAGATCTACAGTAGTATTCTCATTAACAATATTAAAAGTAATAGAAGAAGATAATGATAAACAAATCAAACCCAATGTAGTTCTATTAAAAACTTCCCATTCTTCATCAGTCATAGTTGTAGGTTTTTTTGTCGGCTCCTTTTAATGGAAGAAATAACTTCTTCTGGTAGAGCAGATTCTTCATCACAATAGCTTCCAGCCTCCAATTTGAAATGTCTACACTCTAATCTCCTCCCAACTTATCAGTTAAGTACCCAACTCCATTTCATATCTTGAAAGGTTCAAAATACCCTCAGATTTGCTTAGAGAATAATCTAGACAGAAGCAATTTTCCGCCAGGCACGCCGTAGCGCCCACCACTCGGGTTGAGCCCATTGCAGCGCACTGTAGCGCTAGCCTCTCGGGTTGAGCTCGTTACGGTGCATTGTAGCTCCAATTTCTATCATGGTGCATTGTAGCGATGATTTCCACTGCGGCACACTGCAGCACCTGCTGCTTGGGTTCTGACCGCTGAGGCGTGCTATAGCGCCTCAGTCTCATGTTGGGACTGCCTAGGTGCGCAGCGGTGTACCGCAGCGCCTGTACTATTCCTGGACACTAAGAGGTCTCCACAACATAACTGAACATGCATTATCTAAAAACTTTTTATAGTTATTTAATGCTCCCTCATCCCTAACATAAAAATGTAGTCCCTGGTAAAAATAAATGATAAATTTGCATTTTATAGTAGTTTCAATAAGCTAGAATATCTACTGTAAATGAATAACTCCATTAATAAAACTAGTATATTATGTGAGAGATCTTACCTGAAAAAATTATATATGCTAAGCAATTAAACATTACTACTTAGTTCCTCTTCAATGCTAGATTTGAGAGCCACCTCTTTACCCTTCCAAATTCCACCATGGTATGTGGCGACCCATGCCCCAACATAGTTGGTTGGGATGGTCGTCACTTGGCAAATCCTTCACTTATCATTAGATTATGTCATAATCCCTAATCCACTAATAAGAGAAGGATGTACACTATGTAAAAAAGCTGAGTCATTCACTAAATAACATACATAATTAATAGTGCGGATGAAAGAAATAACAAATTTACATCCATTGAGAACCATAATGTCGCAAATAGATAACATGCAGCTCAAAATAAATATATGCAGTAAAGGAAAATACACAGAGTACTTGTATTATTACAACATTGTAAATAAGTTTTAAGCAAAAAATAAAGGTCACTCTTCCTCATTTAACTAAAATAAGCAACCTAAACTAAGGCTTCTCACCTCCAAGGTGCACCTCCTCCTGGAACAGCACTTCCACGAGTGCTAACTCCTCAAAATGCTCAGAAACTAATATTGTCGGTTTCACAATGTCAGGGCCTCAGCCAAAAAGAAAGAAAAACTAGTTAGACATATTGTCTAAGTATATTTTAGGCTATTAATTTTCATGTATTTAATGATATCACAAACATCCTAAGCATTTAGGATAAATAAAGTAACAAAAGAAAGTGATAAAAGCTATAATCATTTAATTATAACTTAAAGTAAAATGTGAGGTAAGCACATACCTCAACCTAAAGTTGCTGAAAGGTTAAGCAATGAATATGTACAAGAAACTACTAAGTACAAGGAAACATCCCAAATAAATATAATCAATTCTACACATGCTAATCTTATAAATAAAATGTAATATAAGTAGGACTAAAATAAATCTATCATCCTAGCATGCTTGTATATTAAATTAAGATAGCTGAATATGTAAGAATAAATACTAGAAATATAATAATGTTGGTGAAAAATACAAAACTAAAAGTATAATGAAAATGCTATCACAGTATGGACATATGCTTACTTAGAACTATCATAACAGGAAATGGTGGCTCATCTAGCCACTAAGTAAGACTTCTGAAGCATCTAGGAGAAATTTCCTAGATCAATAGGTCCATTGGGAATATACCAGCTAGGAGAAATTTCCTATGTCTTCATCATCTCAAATATATGCAACAACACTGTAGAGGCAGACTTAGTGGGACACATTCTAATTAAAATGCTATGTAATTCATTAATTTTATTTAGTCTAGCTATTCATGGATATGTCTCATATAAATTTCAAAACTAACATAGAATATTTATCAAACATCATATGTTCATCTATTATGTCATAATATAAATACTCAAGGAAAGAAGCATATCATCAAAACAATGTAATATATAGCACAACACAAAATCTGTGATATCACTTGTTTTCTCATTTAATATGTTATAATTAATTTGAGAGAGTACAAGTTTAGAATCTCTAATATCCAGCTATACAGTATAGACTCAAAACTACGATCCTATAAAATTTAAAAACAATTAGAACTAACCAAATTCTAATGTAATTCAATCAATGACGCTTACTTAAGTTGAATATTCAATCAAACATCCTAAGTTAATGATTTTAGATATCCCAAGCCAATCTTAGTTAGTACAATTCAAGAATTGAGGGATTATGAATTAAGCTCCAAATATTGGGGTTTAATCTTATAATCTAAAGGTGATCCTAGGGGCTATGGTTTATATCCTAATTATCACAAACTAAGGATTAAGGCTAGCTTATTAAGTAAAGTTAAGCTTAATAAGATGGATCTCTAAGCTTAGACTAAAGATTAAATATAAAATAATCAAGAAACTAATAAAAACCAAGGTTTCATCCATTGAGTAACCTATTTAACTAATGAATGAATTCTAACCTAAATTTACATCTAAATTCTAAGGAAATTCTTAAGCTTAAGGAAGAATCCTAACCCGAGAAGAATTATGAGTTTCATTGGAAACCTAGTTTAATGAGCTTAAATAAGTTAATAATGATTCCAAATCTCTCATTTTATTGATTTTATTAACTAATTCAGGTTTCTAAGGCTTAAGAATGCTAAAACCTAATTTTGGGCAAAATGACCATTTTGCCCCTACTTAATGTCTAAAATGCAACTTTTTAATTTAGGGTTCTAAATTGAAATTTGTTAATTCCAAATGGTTAGTTACTGTTTAATATGAAGATAGATAGCAAGTATACCTAATTTGGATAGGGATTAAGCCTTATGAGCTCAAATTAAGGTTTTAGATCATTAAGGGTGGTTTAATAATTTTACTAAAGGAAATATAAAAATTTAGTTATACTAATGTTTTTACTATATAAGGATTTCATAGAGTCTAAGATCACTAAATTCTGATATCATTTGGCCAAGTTATGGCCAAAACAATATTATGGTCTAATTATGTAATTTAGAGTTTTTAGGAAAATTCCAAAAATCTAATTTTCTCAAATGATGTCCAAATTTAGCAAACTCAATGGCTATACCTTTCCTATAACATATTGAGTGCAATGACTATGAGTAGAACCAATTTGGACTCCATTTGGTTAAATTATGAGCTAATCAAGTTTTAGGGTGATTGAGCTAATTAAAAAAACTAATTATCAAAACCTAAATATTCTTGTAGTTTATAGTTACTTAGGTTTTTTTTATCAAAATAATATATTTGTTGATTTAATTTGGAGTTAAATTGACTGTGTTATATCCTAATGAAGTTTCTAAGTTAAATAGGGTAATTAGGGAAGGGTCCCAAAAGTCATTAGTCTAAATACAACTCAAATAGAGAAACTAATATTACTAGAATATTTATGATGATTCTTGATTAAAATGAGACATATATTAGCTATGTTTGGAGCTAGCATTACAAAGTTATAAGCATTGAAATTTTAGTGCTAAATAGGTCATTAATTAAGGGTCCTAAATATCACTATATTATCAAAGGAAGGGAGAGCCACACCACATCCTTTGCAATGATTGAATCTAAGGAGCAGAAATTCCATAGTTGAAGATGGATCAAACGCAATTAATCTTTAAGCGAAAGGTTGTTATTGTGTGGAGAGCAATTGGATCATCATATGAAGTATCGATGGAGTTCTGAAAGGTTCCAGAGTAAGGATACCCTAATCGAGAACAAAACGGGCCCCTAGGCATGCTAGGTGTCCAATAGGACTGATAGCCCATTGAGGGCATGCCCAGCTGTAGAACAAAGGCGTGGGTGCCCATGCGCCCATGGTGGGTTATACCCAAAAAGAGGCATCCATAGGGGTGTCAATTTTACCCGAAACTTAAAACTCGCTCAAAATTTGAGTTGAATCAAACTCAACTTGAGTATTTCGAGTTAATTCTCGAGTTGAAAATTTGGACTCAAACTAATTTGAGTTGAGTTCGAAGTAGGCTTGACTTGACTCAAATTGAGTTTGAGTCCAACCAAAATATACAGGCCGGTAATGTATAAATAAATAAAGCCATATTTACTTAATGGCTAAATACCATGACATAGTCGGTTGCGACGCTTGCTCGTTACCCGACCAACCATGGTTTGATACCTTTTTTTTTCTCCTCTACGGGCAGTGAATTTGAAAGGAATTATTCCTGACTTCAAATTGGCAATAATCTTCGGTCCGTCAGCAATGCCTTTCACATGGAGCCGCAGAGGTGTTAGTTCCCATTTTTCGATCTGACTCCTCTCTCGAGTTTTTTCTTCTTATGGCTTCTCACCTTCTCCTCGCTTCTCACCTTCTTCTGGCTGACATATCCTTGCCTCCCAAGTTCTGAAACTGATCATCCTGGCCTTTTGTTCTTGGCTTCTTCATGTGTTTCAGAAATATGTAGGCTGCATAGGTTCTGTAAGTTATTTAGTAACTTATATACAATTTCTTAGTGTTTTTAAACATTCAAGAAGTTGAGAGATGTGATCTTATTTTGATCTTTTAAGTTATAGTCGGATGGTCTGTTTAATTTTTTTAGGGTTTTCAATATTGCAATAAGTTATTTGCATGTTTTAGGGTTCAAGCTGCAAGCTAATACTATAATTCTATTTACATTATGTACCTTTATTTAATTTTAAGGCTTTGTGACATGCAATAATTTATGAGCCTGTAATTCTATTTTTATAGTTAAGCTATGACTTGGAATTGTGCTTTTACAGTTATAGACTTATAGTCTAACAATTTGTTTAATATTTTATCATATTATTTTTATTTTCTTAAGTTTTTTAGCCTTGAGTAAGTTGTTTTCATGTTTTATGGTTCAATCTGCAACTTGATGTTGTGATTCTGTTTACATTCTGTACTTCAATTTAGTTTAAGAATTTTTAGATATGCAATAATTATGAGCCTATAATCTATTCTTATGGTTAGGCTTTGAGTTGGAATTGTGCTTTTATAGTTACAAACTTACAGTCTAACAATTTGTTTAAAATTTTTGTCATATTATTTTATATTTTTTTAGGGTTTTCATTTTTGCAGTAAGTTGTTTGCTTATTTTAGGGTTTAAGCTGCAACTTGATTATGTGATTTTGTTTATATTATATACTTCTATTTAATTTTAGGGTATTTATATATATAATATTTTATGAGCGTGTAACTCTAATTTTAGGGTTAAGTTGTGAGTTGAAATTATGCTTTTATAGTTGCAGACTTGCAAACTAATATTTTGTTTAATATTTTATTATATATTTTTTTTGTTTTTTTAGGATTTTTAGTCTTGCAATAAGTTATTTGATGTTTTAAGATTCTAGCTGCAATCTGATGCTGTGATTCTATTTATATTCTAAACTTTTGTTTAATTTTAGGGTTTTTAGACAAATAATAATTATGACCATGTAACTCTATTCTTATAGTTAAGCTATGAGTTAAACTTATATTCTTATAGTTACAGATATATAGTCTAGCAATTTGTTTAATATTTTTTCATATTATTTTTGTTTTTTTGAGCTTTTCACTCTAGTAAGTTATTTGTATATTTTAGAAATTAAACAAAAGTACATAATATAAATAAACCCATAATATTAGCTTGCAGCTTGAACCCTAAAATATGCAAACAACTTATTGCATGACTGAAAACTATAAAAAAATATAAAAATAATATGACAAAATATTAAATAAATTCTTAAACTATAAGTTTGTAATTGTAAAACCATAATTTGAACTCACAGCATCCAAAAAATAAAGTTATAGTCTCATTAATTATTTTTATCAAATATATTTGAGCTGCTGCACCCTCTGTTGTTGTTTGGGTTATTTTTATCTTTGTTGATGCTTGGGTTACTGTTGTCTCTACTGATACTTGGTTTGCTACTACTTGGGATGTTGCTGCCTCTGCTGCATTTCTAAAATGCTTAGACAATATATATATTGTAAAAAGGCTCAGAACTTTTTGCATGTCTAGGAATGTCATGGACTTATTGCTACAATATCTTGTAATAGCTTTTTTTATTTTATAAAGTATTTAAACTGAATTTTATATTTTTGTTTGTTTTATTTTAATTTGAGCAATTACTTAAGATTGCTAGATTATATCTATAATAAATAATTATTATTGAATATTGACTACTCTGTTAAGCTTATTAGGCTCTAGCTTTAAGAAGTGACATAATTTGACTCTTCTTAAGAAATTAAGTAAGTCACAATCAGAATCAGTCAATCAGATATTTTGGTGTTAATTTAGATAAGAATTATTTGCAATTTATTTTATTTTTAACTTGAGTTATTGTATTGTTTTTTGTGCAGATTAGTGTGTTGCATGCTTAGGATTGTAGAGATGTGGACTAACATGCAGGTTGCATACTTTCATGGGCTTAAAGTGTTTTGTTTTGCTTGGCTTTAGCTTGGGTTATTTCTGCCTTGCTGGAATGTTGGGAGTTGGCCGTTGAGAATTATTTCAAAGTTGCAGTCTTGCTGACTCTTACACATCTATTGATTGATTGTTGAGTGACTTTAGTTGAATGATTGTTGCTTATGGTTATATTAAATTAATTTATAATTTTATTTAGTCTGTAAATTATGGTAAATGTGTATGAATATTTTAGCCCTAAATTAGTTTGTTGAATTTTAATATGATAAATTCAGTCCTTTAAAGTTACCACTATAAGAAAATAAAAATAAAAGAATATATTTTGTTTCCTAAATAAAAAATAGGAGTGCTGCTCTAATTCGCAATACCTACAAATGGCGGGTACGGGTACTTTTGACAAATTCAATAATGCTCTAGACACCTTTAAGCTTTCCAGGCATGGGAGCTATATGAAAAAGAAAATCTAACTGAGTTAGTTGATTTACTACTTGGTAAGTGCCCTCAACCAGAAGTACTCAAATACATTAAAATTGCTTTGTTTTGCACCCAAGGTGCAGCAAGGAAAAGGCCTTCCATGCCTCAAGTCTTGCACAAGCTATGTAAGCCTACAATACTCAATGAGAAAGAATTGACTATACCCAGACTTATCAATGAGCTAAAATCCAATGCTTCTTCAACATCTCCAATTTCCACTCTATTCACTTTTGGCTCTCTTACTTTCATCAAAATTCTTCCAATGTGAGATATCCTCTCACTGTATAACATTCTTTAATAGAAAAAAAATAAATAATAGAACAAAAATAACAATGGAAATAAAATGTTTTGCCACCCATAAGAGAGGATTAAGCTATTATTAATTTGAATGTGATTGTACTTTCAAATATGTTGCTATTATGTATGAAGATTCATTAAAAAATAAATTGTTCCATATAAAGAGATGTTGCTAGTACTTCTTGTTCTTTCAAAGGTTCAAGTCTTAGTCTATACTCTATAATCTTGTATTTCTTAAACAATTTATTTTTTGTGGTGGTGTGGCTATGTGATTTTTCACTAGTTTTGGGTTTTCCATGTAAATCCTTGTGTTTGGATGTTTGTGGCTTGCGCATATGAAATATGTGCTCTTGTGTGAATTCTGAGTTTTACTTTGGTAATCTCAACTCAAGCCCATCATATAATCCTAACAAGTGGTATCAGAGAGTGGTTATAGTGTTTGTTAGTTTGAGTGGGAGCAATGGCAAACAAAATAAGATATAAGATCGAGAAATTTAGTGGAACAAACTTTGCATTATATAAAATGCAAATTGAGGATTTGTTTAGTGTGAACAGAAATGTGATCTATGTCAATTAGATAGTTGTGTAGGCTATATTGCAATCTTCACCAGAGACCTATAGAAAGTGATAAGAGGTAATTTGATCATTGCTTGGGGCAATAAGGAAGAGACACTTCATGTGATTATTAAAGCATCTTAATTTATTGCATGAGAGGAAACTCAAACTGGTCTTTGGCATCAAAGATATGGTCATATGAGTAAGGAAGGAGTAAAGTCAAAAAAAGTGATGCTATAAGTAGCTTCAGTTGGCCTTGGTATGTGATCAAAGGCATGGTGACCCATACCACATCCTTTACAAGGATTAAATCCAAGGAGAAGGAATTCCATAGTTGAAGATGGATCAAATGAAATTAGCATTTTAAGTGGGAGGTTGTTATGGTGTGGAGACCAATTGGATCATCATATGAAGTGTCGATGGAGTTTTGAGGGGTTTCAGAGTAAGACTACCCCAGTCAAGAGAAAAATAAGCCCCTATGTGTACTAGGTGCCCAATAGGACCTTTAGCCCATAGATGGCCAAGCACGCTTAGGTGTAGAATAAAGGAGTGAGTGCCCATGCACTCACAATGGGTTATACCCAAAAGCAGGCTGTAACAACCCAAGGTTGTTACCCAGCTTGATTTTAGCATAATCATAACATAATTATCATTCCATTAAGTTTATCGAGTCATTAGAACCAAACTCTGAAGGTTTGGAGCAATTCGGAGCCCAATCGATTATTTTGGAATATTTTAATATTTAATTAATTCGAAAATTGAGGTATTTATTTTAACCTCGAAATCGAAATCTGACTTCGCCGTTGTGATCGTCACCCCCAAATTAGCTAGGGGTGATGTTTTGGACGCGTTTGGAAGTCGTCAAATTTTCGCGAATATTTTAATGAAATTAAATGCGTCAAAAAATAGGATAATTAAATAATCGTTGGAATTGAAATCCAACTTCGTCGTTAGATTCCTCACCCTCAAATTAGCTAGGGGTGAATTTTTTGGATTTTTCGGAGCACATTCCAAAAAATTGGAATATTTAAATAATAAGAAAAAACTAAATAAGCAATCTTTGAATCCCCAAAATGCAATTTCCCCATTTTTATATTTCCCATTTTGGCTGGCCATCACCTCAGCCATCACCCATGTCCCTTGGGCAGAAATTTAATTGCCTCTCCTCTTAGCCATGCTTCCCCCCCAAGCAAGCATGATGGTTCCTATCACCCTAGCCCCTAGCTCATGATGGAGCTCCCTTCCCCCTCTCTCCCTTTAAATGGACAGCTCAGCCTCCTCTCTTCCTCTTGCTAAAGCTTTCTCTACTCTTTCCTCTTCCTCTATTGTTGCACTCTAAGAAGAAGAAGAAGAAGGAGAAGAAAACAAAGCTTCATTCTTCCCATCTTTCTAAGGAATTAAGGTACTCTCTTGTTCCTCTCCTTATCTTTCTTATGATGTTATGATATTAGAATGCAACATTGGAAGTCCATATGCATGTATGAAAGCCATTAAGGCTCTTAAGAACTCACAAAAATATGCTCTATTTTTCATCTATTCTATATACTCTTGTATTCATCATCATTTTTAGTATAGCTAGGATGCTTCATTTATGCTGATTTTGGTGTTGATGGAAAGGTATCGGAAATACCTTTCCATTGATATATAGCACCACTCATGGAACTTTCTAGATTGAGAGTAATTAAGCTTGAAAAATGGTCATCACGGGTTTCTCACCTAGCGAAATCACCATATGCCGCTGCAGCACACTGTAACGCACTGCAGCGGGTTGCCGTGGGCCGCAGCGGACAGGAAAACTTAGGAAATCTGTAAATTAACTAATTGAACAGTATAATCGCAAATTAGACCGCTACAGTGCGTTGTAGCGCGCTGCAGTGGTCTGCAGCAGCATTTCATAAAAACTTAGGAAAATGACCAATAAACTAATTGAACAGTAGATTTGCGAAATGGACCGCTATAGCACGTGGTCGCGCGCTGCAGCGGTAGTTTTGCGGAAATCATAAAATCATTTAAATAAAAGTAATTGAACAGTGATTTTGCAAATCGAACCGCTACAGCGTGTCATAGCGCGCTGCCGCAGATTACAGCGGCCAGTAGCGAGTCGCAGCACAATGGCGCTGCCGCGCGGAAAGCGCTACAGCGCGCTACCGCACAAAAAGCGCTACAGCGTGCTCCAACACGCTGCAGTGCCCGAAATTTGTAAAATTCCCAGAAAGGTCAGAAACTGCCCATATTTTGTAAAACTGCCCAGTTTTGGCTGAAATGGCTAAAACTTCACTGTTTTGATATTTTAAGACTCCTAGGACCCTAGTGGGGCTAAGTTATACTAAATTTGAACCTATTTTAGCTAAAATTGAACATTGCATTAATTTCTATGTAGAAATTAAGTTTGAACTTATCATTTTCCATAGGTGCTCAAAATCTACTATGTATCTTTAAATGTATGTCATGTCAAATGCTAAGTAATAGAATTCTTAAGAGTATGTATCAAATAGGTAAGCCTTAATAACCTAAATGGCATGAAACTTAGATCTTTTAGAATTGTGATTAAATGCTAATCCCTTTATTTGTTTTAGGATTTGATTAGCATTAACCACCTTTTTATTTTATGTCATCTATTTATGTGCCTTTATGATATTAGGATGTATGTTAAAAAACTCTAAGCCTTTATAAGTACACTTAATTGATATTAAACTACACTTGAACATAAGAATCTTGATAACTTGATTAAGTATATTATACTTAATACAAACCTAAGTTTGACATCAATAATATACTAATAATACATTGATTGGACATTGACCTTTAAGTTAATCATTGGTCTTAATGATAGAAAGGCTAGGGGTTAAACCCTAACTTGTCTTGATTAATATCCAAATCTTAATCACATAATTAATCAATTTGATTGTAAGATAAGTCAACTATCATTATTCCAATAATGCATTTGATTGAGTATTGATCTTAAACCATTGAATTAGAAGTGCTAAGATTAACATTAAATCCGTGTGATTAAACCATCTGAATCCAAACTTTAGATCTTTGATTTTCTCTTATATAAGATGATTAGCATAAGATGAAATAAAATTGTAATGATTTATGCAATAATCTAACTCTAATAAGATCTTTGATTTTATCCCATGATTGTAGAATAGGCAAGGATCAAATGAATTTTAATCATTTGGTCTAATCATCTTAACTTAAGTATAATAAGTAAACCTTAAAAAGTAAAAAAGTGAGATCTTATGGGTCTTGCTATAGGATTCATCATTGAAATGATTAAAGACCTTAACTAATGATATATTGAGGCAGGAAGGACTTTTGTAACTTATTGAGGTAGAAACCTAGTTGATCCTTCAAAATTTTAAAAGTTGAACTTGATACCTTGTGGTAGAAATTACCTAAGTACTTAGAATATGACTCATTCCTTATAGTAGCAACCTATGTTGAGTGATCCTTTGATCACATTCTTGAAGCCTTGTGTAGGATACACTTACTTAGAGTAAGGATTAATAGATTTAATAAATCCTTGTTGATTAAATAGAACCGTCTGAATTCAGATTGTTGGTTGGGTATAGTAGGGTATACCCATATTATTGGATTAATTTAGTAATATTCAAGATTGGTTGATTCACTCCAATGTGGACTTATGACCAGGTGCTATCCTGCAAGATTAGCCGAATATAGTCCCATTAAAGTAAATCTTTTAAGATTAAGAGTGTTACAATTAGTGAACAGGATCCTTAGTTTGAGATGTAAACTGCGACCGGGTTCTGCCTCCTATCGTAGTGCACTTCGATAAGTGCAGTTTAAGTAAACTAAGTATCTAAAGTCACTTTATGTAAACCACTAAGTATGCTTGTGATTAGGGCATTTAACGGCTTAGCTTGAGATGTAAACTGTGACCGGGTTCTACCTCCTATCGTAGTGCGCTTCGATAAGTGCAATTTAAACAAGCTAAGAGTTAAATTTACCTTTTTTGCAAATATGCTAAATATGTGTATACAATCATCCCAACTAATGATTTTTAAGTAAAGTCTCAACTTTAACCAATTACCATAGTTAGAATCTTAGGAGTCAGAATCCTTTTAGCAGGATTCAGCACAATAGAGACTTTGGATTCATTATCAGATTTTAAAGCATTTTCTAGATTTATCTCATGTAGTTTAGAAGCATGAGCATGAGCATAAGCATAATGTGTGAATATCAGAATAATGTATGAGAATCAGAATGATATATATGTATCAGTGATGATCTATGAGTTACAGAATATTACATACATTGACGGGGGGAATTTCTGGATGCATCAGTGTCATCAATAAACAGTATTCCCAACAGGGTGTATGTAGACATTGGACCGTACTGCTCATAACAGTTCAGTGATATTTTGGTAGCATATCAGTAGCATACCGTGTTGAGGCATATTTAGATGCATAATTTCAATGACATACAGTATAGTTTATAGATGATTACTCAGTTTTAGATTCAGTACTATTTTTTGTTTACTTTCAGTATTCAGTTATAGTTCAGTTTTATTTTGTTTCATTTCAGTTTTATACAGTTTTATACAGTTTTATATATTCAGATATGTTACAGTTTTCCTATAGTTTTATACATGTTATGTAAATGTTAAATGAATAACTAGAACTATTTAGATTAGTTTCGATGTGTTAGACTTATTGTCTAATACGGGGTACTTTTGGGATCCGACAATTTACTAGATCCTGAGCAGTATATTGAGATAGGTCAAGAGGACACTCAGGAGATTCAGGAGGAGCCCGTGGAGTACTAGTGGACTCTCCTCCAGTTTTACTTTCTGCTTAGTATTTTCAATTCAGTACCTAGTTTTACTTCAGTATTTCAGTAAACTGTTTGTAATAATTCATGATGTATTTTCTTTTCTTTTCCGAGACGATTGTTTTATACAACTTCTGGATGAATGTTTTTGGATATTTACTTTAAGCTTCCGTACTCTGTTATATACTACTTATACTTAGTATTATGATATGATCAGTATACTGGAAATGCTGATATCTTATACATATATTGGATTCCTATTGTATTCTAAATCCAATGTATGTATTTATTTAATACTTAGGATAATGATACTATACTTATCTTAAGTATTAGCTCTCAACCCTCCTTGAGGTTGAGTCAGCAGCCCGTCAGATGGGCTTAGTTTTCAGTCATTTCAGGGAGACGGGGTATTCCTCCCCGAGTGGCGCACCGCTTCGCCGCCGATATGATTGTACTTAATTCTTTTGCGCGCGACAACGGGGTGGGGCGCTACACAGGTGTCTGTAGGGGTTGCAATTTTACCCGGAACTTGAAAGTCTCTTGAAAATTGCTTAAATTTTGAGTCAAATTGAACTCCACTCAAATATTTTGAGTCGATTCTCGAGTTAGGCTTGACTCAGCTCAAATTGAGTTCGAGTTCAATCGAATAATACAGGCTGGTAATGTATAAATACATAAAGCCGCTTTTATTTAATGGTTAAATACTGCTACACAGTTTGGTACGATGCTCGCTCATCACCCAACCAACCACGGTTCGATATCGGAGTTTTTTTTTTTCCTCTCTGCAGGCAATGGATTTGAAAAGAATTATTGTGAATTTTAAATTGATGAGAATCTTCTATCTATCAGCAATATCTTTCGCATGGAGCCACAGAGGCATTAGTTCCCATTTTTTTATCCTACTTCTCTCTTGAGTCTCGCCTTCTTATGGCTTCTCACCTTCTCCTTGCTTCTCACCTTCTTCTAGCTGACGTATCCTTCCCTCTCAAGTTTTGAATCTGATCTTCCTGGCTTTTTATTCTTGGTTTTTTCATGTGTTTTAGAAATCTATAGGATGCAGAGGTTTTGTAAGTTATTTAGTAACTTATATAAAATATTTTAGGGTTTTCAAAAATTCAAGAAGTTGTGAACTGTGATCTTCTTTCAATCATGTCAGTTATAGTCTAATGGTCTATTTAATTTTTTTAGAGTTTTTAGTATTGTAGTAAATTATTTGTATGTTTTAGGGTTCAAGCTACAAGTTGATGCTATAATTTTATTTATATTATGTACTACTATTTAATTTTAGAATTTTCTGACATACAATAATTTATAAGCCTGTAATTCTATTTTCTTAGTTAAGATGTGAGTTGGAATTGTACTTTTATTGTTATAGACTTATAGTCTATAAATTTATTTAATATTTTGTCATATTATCTTTATATTTTCTTAGGCTTTTCGATCTTATAGTAAGTTATTATCATGCTTTAGGGTTCAAGCTGCAACTTGATGTTGTGATTCTATTTACATTCTGTACCACTATTTGATTTTAGGATTTTAGACATGCAATAATTATGAGCATGTAACTCTATTCTAAAGGTTAATATGTGCATTAGAATTGTGCTTTTATAGTTATAGATTTACAGTCTAATAATTTGTTTAATATTTTGTCATATTAATTTTATGTTTTTTTAAAGTTTTCAATTTTATAGTAAGTTGTTTGCATTTAGCGTTCAAGCTGCAACTTGATGCTATGATTGTATTTATATTATATACTTCTGTATAATTTTTGAGTTTTTGGATATACAATATTTTTTTAGCATGTAACTCTATTTTTAAGGTTAAGTTGTGAGTTGAAACTGTGCTTATACAGTTATAGACTTACAATCTAATAATTTGTATAATATTTTATCATATTATTTTTGAATTTTTTCAAGCTTTTCAGTTTTGTGACAAATTGTTTGCATGTTTTAAGATTCAAGCTGCAAGTTGATGCTATAATTTTATTTACATTCAATACTTTTGTTCAATTATAGGGTTCTTAGACATTTGATATTTAATGATCTATAACTCTATTTTTAGAGTTAAGCTATGAGTTAAAATTGTGCTTTTTATAGTTACAAACTTACAATTTAATAATTTATTTAATATTTTATCATATTATTTTTGTATTTTCTTAGGGTTTTCAGTCTTACAATAAGTTATTTATATATATTAGGGTTCAAATTGCAAGATAATATTGTGATTCTATTTATATTTTGTACTTTTATTTAATTTTAGGGTTTTTGACATGCAATAATTATGAGCATATGAATATATTCTTAAGGTTAAGTTATGAGTTGAAATTATGCTTTTATAGTTACATACTTATAGTCTAAAAATTTGTTTACTATTTTGTCATATTATTTTTGAGTTTTTTATGATTTTCAGTCTTGAAGTCTTTTGCCTATTTTAGAAATTAAACATAAGTATATAATATAAAAAGAATCACAGCATTAGCTTACAGCTTGAACCCTAAAATATGCAAATAACTTACTACAAGATTGAAAACTCTAAGAAAACACAAAAATAATATGACAAAATATTGAATAAATTGTTAAACTATAAGTCTATAATTGTAAGAGCATAATTCCAACTCATAACTTAACCCAAAAAATAGTGTTATAATCTCATAAATTATTGTTATCATATATATTTGGGCTGCTACTACCTGTGTTGTTGCATGGGTTGTTGATGCCTCTGATGATGCTTGGCTTGCTGCTACCTCTACTAATACTTGTGTTACTGTTGCTTGGACTATTACTGCCTCTGCTACATTTCTAAAATGCCTAGATAAAATATACATAATGTAAAATGGCTCACAACTTTTGCATGTCTAAAAATTCTAAAATGCATACAATATACTCTATTATTCTACATTGCTGCTATAATGTTATTGGCTCATTGCTACAGCATCTTGTAAGAGCTTTTTTATTTTATAAAGTATTTGAACTTAATTTTTTTATTTTTGTTTTATTGATTTGAATTTGAGCAATCATTTGAGATAGCTAGATTGGGTCTATAATAAATGATTTCTATTGAATATTGACTACTCCACTAAGCTTGTTATGCTATAGCTTTAAGAAGTGATATTAATCTGGTCCTCTTAAAAAACATGTGAGCCACAGTCAGAATTAGTTAATCATATATTTTGGTGTTAATTCAGATAAGTATTATTTGCAATCTTATTTTTATTTACAATTTATTATATTTTTCACTTGAGTTGTTGTATTTATTTTTATGCAAATTAATGTGTTGCATGCTTAGGATTGTGGAGATGTGGACTAAACATGCAAGTTGCATACTTGCATGGGCTTAATGTGTTTTGCTTAGTTTGGGCTTGGGCTTGGCTATTTCTGCCTTGCTAGAATGCTAGGAGTTGGCCTTTTGGGATAGTTGTAGAGTTACAGTCTTGTTGACTCTAACACATCTATTAAATGATTATTGAGTGACTTGAGTTGAATGATTGTTGCTTCTGATTTATATTAAATTAATATATAATTTTATTTTGTTTGTGAATTCTAAAAAATATGTATAAATGTTTTGGCCCTAACTTAATTTGTTGAATTCTAATATGATAAATTCAGCCCTTTCAAGTTATTACTAAATGCAAATAAAAATAAAAGAATATATTTTGTTTCCTAAATTAAAAATAGGATGGACTGCTGCTCTAATCTACTAATCCTACAAACGATGGGTACTCTTGGTAGATTCAATGATGCTCTTGACACCTTTAAGCTTTTTAAGCTTAGGCACTATATGAAGAAGAAAATTTGACCGAGTAAGTTGATCCACTACTTGGAGTGTGCCCTCAACCAGAAGTCCTCAAATACATTAAAATTGCTTTGTTTTGCACCCAAGGTGCTGCAAGGAGAATGCCTTCCATGCCTCAAGTCTTGCACATGCTACATAAGCTTATAATACTCGATGAGAAAGAATTAACTAGACCTGGACTTATCAAAGAGCTAAAATTCAATACTTCTTCCACATCTCCAATTTCTACTCCATTCACTTTTAGTTCTCTTGCTTTCATTGAAATGCTTCCAAGATGAGATATCCTTTCACTATATGACATTCTCCGATGAAAAAAAAAATAAAAAAAGATCAAAAGTAATAATGGAAATAAAATGTTTTGCCACCCTCAAAATAGAATTAGGATATTATTAAATTGTATATGATTGTACTTTCAAATATGTTACTATTATTTATAAAGATTCATTAAAAAATGAATTGTTCCATATAAAGATATGTTGCTATTACTTCTTATTCTTTCAAAGGTTCAAGTAGTAGTCTACACTCTATAATCTTGTATTCTTCAAACAATAGATTTTTTATGGTGGTTTGGCCTTGTGGTTTTTCACTAATTTTAGGTTTTCCACGTGAATCCTTGTGTCTGGATGTTTGTGACTTGTGCATGTGAAATATGTGCTCTTATGTGAATTCTGAGTTTTGCTTTCGTAATCTCAACTCTAGCTCACCAAATAGTCCTAACAAGTGGTATTAGAGAGTAGTTTTAGTGTTTGCTAGTTTGATTGAGAGCAATGGCAAACAAGACAAGATACAAGGTCAAGAAATTCAGTGGAATAAACTTTGCATTATATAAGAAGCAAATAGAGGATTTGTTCAGTGTGAACAGAAATGTGATCCATGTCAATTAGATAGTTGTGTAGTCTATATTACAACCTTCACCAGAGATTTTATGAAGACAAGAGGTGATTTGGTCACAACTCGGGACATTATGGAAGAGACACTTCATGTGATTAATAAAGCATTTGAATTTATTGTGGGAGAGGAAACTCGGACAGTCTTTGGCATCAAAGATATGGTCATATGAGTAAGGAAGGGGTAAAGTCACAAAAATTGAAGCTAAAAGCAGCTTTAGTTGGCTTTAGTATGTGATCAAAGGCTAGGTGAGCCACACAACATCCTTTGTAAGGATTGAATTCAAGGGGAAGAAATTCCATAGTTGAATATGGATCAATCACAATTAGTTTTCAAGTAGGAGGTTGTTATTGTGTGAAGACCTATTTGATCATCATATGAGGTGCCAATGGAGTTCTGAGGGGTTCCAGAGTAAGGATACCTTATTCGGAAGCAAAACAAACGCCTAGGCGTGCTTGGCGCCCAACAGGACCTGTAGCCCGTGGAGGGCGCACCCATGCATGGAACAAAAAAGTGGGTGCCCGCGATGGGTTATACACAAAAATAGGCATCCTTATGGGTGGCAATTTTACCCGAAACTTGAAACTTGCTTGAAAATCGCTCGAATTTGAGTCAAATCAAATTTGAATTGTAATTTTTGAGTCAATTCTTGAGTTGAATATCTAGACTCAAACCTGATTTGAGTTGAGTTCGAGTTAGGCTAGACTCGGCTTAAATTGGGTTCGAGTCCAATCAAAATATACAAGTCAGTAATGTATAAGCAAATAAGATGCATTCACTTAATAGTTAAATATTGCGACACAGTTGAATGCGATGCTCACTCGTCATCTGACCAACCACAGTTCGATACCCGAGTTTTTTTTCCCCTCTACATACAGTAGATTTGAAAGAAATTATTGCATATGTCAAATTGGCGATAATCTTCTATTTGTTAGTGATATCTTTTGCATGGAACCGCATATGCATTAGCTCCCATTTTTTGATCTGACTTCTCTCTTGAGCCTCGCCTTCTTATGGCTTCTCACCTTCTCCTTGCTTCTTGCCTTTTTCTAACTGATATATCTTTTTCTCATGAGTTCTGAATCTGATCTTCCTAGCTTTTTGTTATTGGCTTCTTCATGTGTTTCAAAATTATGTAGGCTACAAAGGTTTGTTAGTAATTTAGTAACTTACATAAATTTTTTTTGGGTTTTCAAATATTCAAGAAGTTATGAACTGTGAATTTCTTTCGATCTTGTGAGTTACACTCTAACAGTTTGTTTATTTTTTTAAGGTTTTCTATAGTGTAATAAGTTATTTGCATATTTAAGGTTCAAGCTACAAGGTAATGCTATGATTATATTTATATTATGTACTTTTATTTAATTTTAAAGTTTTTTGACATCCACTAGTTTATGAGCCTGTAACTCTATTTTTATAGTTAAATTGTAAGTTAAAATTGCACTTTTACAGTTATAGACTTATAGTCTAACAATTTGTTTAATATTTTGTCATATTATTTTTGTATTGTTTTAAGCTTTTCAGTCTTATTGTAAGGTTTTCATATTTTATGGTTCAAACTGCAACTTGATGCTGTGATTTTATTTACATTCTCTACTTCTTTTTGATTTTGGAGCTATTAGACATGCAATAATTATGAGCATGTAATTCTATTCTTATAGTTAAGCTGTGAGTTATAATTGTGCTTTTACTGTTGCAGACTTGCAGTCTAATAATTTGTTTAATATTTTGTCATATTATTTTTATATTTTTTTAAGATTTATAATCTTACAATAAGTTATTTATATATTTTAGAAATTAAAGCTTGTAGCTTGAACCCTAAAATATACAACAATTTACTACAAGACTAAAAATTCTAAAAAAAGCTTAAGATTAATATGACAAAATATTAAATAAATTGTTATAATATAAGTCTGTAACTGTAAAAGTATAATTCTAACTCACAGTTTAACCCAAAAAATAGAGTTACTGTCTCATAATTTATTACTATCATAAATATTTGGGCTGCTGCTGCCTCTGTTGATACTTGAAGTGTTACTGCTTGGGCTATTGCTACTTCTACTGTAATTCTAAAATGCCCAGACAAAATATATATACTATAAAAAGGCTCACAACTTTCTGCATGTCTAAAAATCCTAAAATGTGTATAGCATACTCTATTATTCTCATTGCTGCTATAATGCTATTGACTCATTGCTACAAAATCTTATAATATCTTTTTATTGAATATTGACTACTCTGCTAAACCTATTAGGCTATAGCTTTAAGTAATGATGTTAATCTGAGTCCTCTTAAAGAATACAAGTGAGTCATATTCAAAATTAGTCAATCAAATAATTTGTTGCATGCTTAGGATTGTAGAGATGTAAACTAAACATGCAGATTGCATACTTGCATGTGCTTAAAGTGTTTTCTTTGGCTTGGGCTTGGGCTTGGGTCGTTTCTGCCTTGCTGGAATGATAGGAGTTAGCCATTGGGGATACTTACAGTCTTGCTAACTCTTGCATATCTTATGATTGTTGAGTGACTTGAGTTGAATGATTGTTGCTTCTAATTTATATTAAATTAATGTATGATTTTATTTAGTTTGTGAATTGTGGCAAATGTGTATGAATATCTTAGCTCTAAATTAATTTGTTGAATTTTGAAAGCTTACATAATATATTGTATATTATTTACTGTATTTTGTTATTTCTGAAATTCATAGACTTGAAAAAGGTCGGATCACTAAGGCCGACTTTTGTCCCTCCTGCTTGACAAGTGGGCCTTGCAGACAAACTTCTTTATGCCCTTACACGTATAAGGCCAATTCCCGTCTAGCTCAAAGAACCATTTGCTCGCCTCCATTACTTTTTAGGAGGCCTACACCCATATAAATAATCTACCTGAGAATGTCCCTTGGCCATAATTTATGACACAATATTAGGAATCTAGCTCTTCCAAACATCAATAATAGCTCAATCCTTCCCATAGGAGTATTTTTGTCGCCTTCCACCTAATCTACGCAAGGAAAGCTTAAAACTAATACTAGGAAATAGTAAAGCTTCATAGGGTCTTTCTATCCAGGTACAGGTAGTTCGCATCTTCACAGACAGGTCTATTTTACTGAGTCCCTCTTCGAGACAGCGCCTAGATCTTTACGAGTCAACTCTCCACTATATTTCTAATTTAATAACTTATAACTTCTTTTTTATATCTTTTGGTATATATTTGGTGTATCATTGGATGGATTACATAAAAAAAAGGTAATTATTTGATCACATATTATATATATCATATATTATATACCATCGGGATACTCTTTAGATTTTTTTTTATTTTTTAATATTAATATTTGTTAATATTTAATATATATATATATATATATATATATATATATTATATCTCTATTATAATATATCTATTATATTATTATTATATTATATAATATTATATAATTATACAATTATATTTTATATTTGACTATTAAAATTATATATTATCAATATTTTACTATAATACTATACTATAATAATAATAATAAATATATTATTTATAGGCATCTTATATATCTTATAGACATACTGGAATACTTATTATTTAATAATTTAATTTTATACTTTAAATAAATAAAATGAGGTGAAGTTTAGTCTAATAAATTTTACACTCTTATTTATTTCTTTATTTTAATTTTACAAAAATCAAACTGTTCATTTCATTTGAAAAAAGTCATTTATTTCGTAATAAATATTTTCTTAGTTGATGAAAGAAAAGCTTATTAGATAAGAACAAATTTAATAAATACTAATAAGTCTTATATAAAATTAAAGTATTATAAAAAAACTTATTTACTATAAAAAATCTATAAGTGTACATTAAAAAGTCTAAATTTTAGATAGAAAAACAAATAACTTAACTTTTGACGGTTTAGGCTACTTCAAATTAGTTTTAACTATGATTCATCTTGGTCATGGATAGGTTATCCAGGTTCGGGTCCATAAACAATGACAATTGTTGATTTTTTAAGATTCGATTTTGTTGCGGATATAGTTATTTTACCTAACCAAGCCACTGCATATGAGTCGTTGGCTCATTCTTCAAAGGGCACGTGGTTAGATCTAATATAGTCCTCCCAGTGCTTGAAAGCTTACAATTTCATGCTCTATTTCACTTTCCAAAAATGCGGGCTCTTTTCACCTTTCCCTCATGATACTTACTTTACTATTGGTCACCCAATGAGTATTTAGCCTTGCAAGGTGGTCCTTGTAGATTCGCACGGTATTTTAACCTATATTAATAAATTATATTAATTAATAGTATTTTTATTTTTTATATTTCATTAAGAAATTTAAGAAATAATACTTTTTATTTTTTTATACTCAACTGGTTCTGATTATTATATTCCACTCTTTCTTTATATATTTTAATATATAAATTATATAAATAAACTAAAATAAAAAGATTTTATAACAACACTGTAATAAATTTATACAAAACTTCTCTTGCGAGAATATATAAAATATCCTTAGTAAGTCAATCTAAATTTAATCCACAAGAGAATTTGATATCTCAACACTATAATTGTGGTAAATGTTGTAATGTCAGAAGCATCTTTACTGTCAAAAATAGAGGCGGAGGTCATAAGCGTCTATATCATAAAATCAATTTTTGTCGGACTAAAAATAATGTATCCGGTAGAATTATAAATATAGAATATGATCCAAATAAAAATGCACGAATTTGTCTTATAAGTTATAAGGATGGTGAAAAGAGATATATAAAATATAATCAAATACATAAAATATTATATGTGCAGATTGCTAGAAAATTAAAAAGCTCAACAGGTATTATTTTATTGCAAATATTTAAAATGCATTTAGATAACATTATATTTAGATTAGGAATGACTTCAACCATACCTGAAGCTAAATAATTAGTTAATCATACACATATATTAGTTAATGATTGTGTAATTGATATACCAAATTATATTTGTAAGTCTATAAATATTATTACTATGAATAGAAATAATAAATAATCAATAAATAATTATCTTCACGGATATAATAGTATATAGGCACACCCACATACATTTGTAAATAAATATGTTTGTGTGTTTGTGTGTGTACCTATATACATATATATATATATATATATATATATATACACACACTCCTCATAGTCCCACATAGTCTATTTATATTTTTATTAGTGAATGGTGATGAAGCCCAGTGGTTGTATGTGCGTTGTTATATCAATGTATTTTTAAATACACACACACAAACATATATATTTATTTACTTAGAAAAAAAGCTTTGGCGAATAGTCCAATTATATATAAATACATTGATATAGCAGTATATAGGTACTCGTACATACAACTACTGGGCTTCATCACCATTCACTAATAAAAATATAAATATACTATGTGGGATTATGAGGGTGTATATATATATATATTGAAAGTGTGTTGAGTGAGTGTATACTTATATTATTTATAAATATGAGTATATATATATATATATATATATATATATATAGTACTCATCTATCTATGACTATATAAAATGTACACCTACACACACACAGATATATTAGTTTATAAGTACACACATATAACCACAAGGCTTCAACACAATTGCTATAGGACTTACAAAAGCCAAGTAAAATAAATTTTCTATAAATCAAACAAAAGCAAAATAATATTGAAAAAAATAGCAAGAAGCTCTAGACCCGAAATATATAAAATAGATTAGATCATGCAGGAGGATTCCTCTCAAAGCAATATCTATAGTATCTATGATCCGGAGAGTCATTCCAATCCTATTCATGTCGATGAAAGCTAGAATTCCTTATCATTCGCCAAAGCTCAAAAGCAATAAAGCTTGATCCAAAGTAAAAGAGAAAGTAAATGGGGATTCATTGAAACAAAAGGAGATCCATCCCACTAGCAATACATGCAGATTTTAAGATCAAACATATCAAAGTATATAAATCTTTATACCTGCTCGAGAAAGCAAAAATAGCATCATAATCTATTCCCATAACAATCCACTCCCCAAATTAAATGTCAATGTATTTAAACCTCTCAATGTATAAAAACTTTGACATCGGCCCAAAATAAAAAGCACCAACAACTAAGAAATGCAACATACACCCCTCTTAAAACAACAAAAGGGCAGCACAAGTCTTTACCATAGAATTAAAATGAACCAAAATCCACTTCCAGAACATCAGCCGATCAAAGTAAACCACTTTTCAAAAAGGAAAATAGTTTCAAAAGAGAATTTCCATATGCAAAGCCAAGAGATAAACGTTAAAAATTGTTGAAGATACTGCGAGCTCAACTTATTAAAAAGAAATCAGGATATATAACCTATTGCAAATTACTCGAGAAAAATATAAGAGAGAGAGAGAGAGGAAGAGAGAGAGAGAGAGAGAGAGAGAGAGATAATCCAGAAGATTGTGAGTGAATAAGAAAATTTTAGCTCCTAAAATGACATTCCAGGTACACCCCAAACTGCATTCCAAGTTCAGCCAACAATAGATGAGACAACAAACGAAGCAAGTAAGACAATAGCAATTCCCATGCAGCATAGTCAAAGCACAGCTTAAAGAGAGAATCTAGAAATGTGACAACTTATTGACACTTGCCAACATACTTAACTCATCCAAGTAAGAAAATACCAATAGATAAAAAAGTAGCAGGCATGCAATACCAGTCTTATGAATAAGTGAAGCAACAACCAACTATATAACCCGATTGGCAGCAAGCAACAAGCAGCAAGAAAAAGTTGTTAAAATTGCAATAAACCACAAATAACCATCAATGATATAGTTGAATGTACAAGGTAATGTAATGCAATAAATAAAATTGGAATCATAGAACACATAAAAGTGGAACAAATTACACTTTTGAGTAAGAGAAGTCAGCCAACAATTGAATAGATCAGACTCCAACAATTGCCTAGAATAGGCCTTCCAGCTACAGATAACACTCAATAATAATCTTTTGCATTTAAATTCTAATTTTTGACACCACATTTTTGGAAAAATGTGTGAATTGCATTCTTCCTAAAAATAATAGACTATAATAACCATCGTAAAAATAAATCACTTGGAACAAGCTCAAGGGAAAAAGGGGTCAACATGAATTGGGGATGAAGGTTTGAAGTAATTTGAAGATATAGGAAGATGAGAAGAAGAGATATGCATGAGATTCTTTTTTTCATATACAGAATATAAATATATTTGTAAGAAACATTTCTTGATTCTAAAATGTCAGTTGTTCTTAAACCATCACAAATGGCATGCCATAAAAAGCTTAAAAACTTCAATTTATATCTCTTATGCCAAACTAGGTTAGCCCAATGAACCAATTGAGCATTAAACAAGAACAACAATATAAGTATCTTTAAAGGAAAAAAGCTTTTACCCTTGAACAAAGCCTTGTACAATTATATTTACCCTTGAACAAAAGCAATATGTATTTGATGAGATTTAAATGAAAAAACTTAGAGATCATAAATTATCTCTCTCAAGAGAAATATTATTTAGACTTGTTGATGGGATATTTAAAAAAAAATTTTGAGATTTGAAATATCATTTCAATATAAATTTTAAAAATAATATTTATATTATTTTAATGTAAATAAATAAATATTAATAAAATAAGTTCTAAATTTTTGAATATAAATAACATTTCTCATTATTAAATTACAACATTGATAATCCTAAAGAGGTGTACAATTGAAGCTTTAGTTTTTATTTTTTTGTTTCGTGCACGTTGGTCGCCGAGGTACGGTTTGCCATTATTATATATCTATATATATATATATATATATATATATATATATATATATATATATATATAGACTAAAATACGGAGAACTTAATTTACCCTACAGTATAACTTTTTTGTACACAGGTAGCCAAAACTCTTTGAACAATAGACTTTCAGGTGTTGAATCATAAAACAGTAATGCCTTAAATACCTCAAAAAGATGAGGCCTTCACAATAATGAACTTGTCCTGTAATCCTGCATGAATTTGCCCCATATGCTCCCAAGTATGCCTAGATGTCAAGCTTATTGTCATTGGCTGAAGAGGCAAACTGGGCCTTGGCGCTTGGGCGCACCCAATCACCAGACTCTGGATTTGGAATTTACAAAACAGCGAGCCCATGGGCACGCCCAAGTGCCATCCTCTCAGCCGGCAACACCAGCTTCTACAGCGCTAGGGCTTGCCCAAGCGCTCAAGCCTCGGTGTTCAAGCTTTGTCTGAACAATGCACGATGCTTGGGCACCAAGCCACTGACCCAAGACAACCTATTGCAAACATCCAGGCAAGCGCTTGGATGCACGCAAGTGTCAAGCCTTCAGCTGCTTCGTAACATCTCTAGCACTTTGGCTCACATAAACGTCAGCTTCTCAGCTGCTTAATAAGTAATTCAATGCTTGAGCAAGCACCCAAAACAAGTTCCTTTTGATTCCATTGTCCATTTTTCATTTGAATGACTCCTAATCGATCTCTAGCCTTTGTATATTCGCTCCAATGCTCTTGAGATTCCGTTACACAATAGCAAGCAAGGATATGTATAAAATTTTATTTAATATATTAATTAAAAAAGAAATTAATTATTAAAAATAATAATTATAAAAGATACTTAGATTTACTTGTATATTTTAACAGTCAAGAACTAAAATGAATAAATTATAAAAATTAAGAAATTATTTTAATTATTTTCTCTTATAAAATTGATGTTTTCTTTAGGTTGCACATGGGGGCTCAATGGGGAATTACACAGAAAGCAAGAAAAAACAGCCCATATAACAAACAACCACTTCATTGTGAAATAGAAGAATCATATGTGGATGAAGATAGACACAAAAGTTGCAGTCATCCTAATAGCCTAAGCAAGTTGATGTCTCAGCCCCAATTAAACTTCCTTTCGCTATAGCCTAATATAGTTTAAATTTTAATCATTCTAATTTTTGAACATTGCTTTGCTTAATTTTACATGAACTGAGACTACACACGACTTGCAATTCAGCACACGCATGAGTTATATGCACCAAGCTTGATAATGTTTGCACTAAATATATATTTTTGCACTAAGCTTGGCACCATTAGATACACACAAGAAGCTATACAAAAAAACTCAATTTGACTACTAAATAATCAGTGGTGTTTTCTATTTAGAGAAGGGTGTCCTTAAAAAAGAAAACAAATAAGAAGAAAAAGCAGCAACTGGAAACAAAGGGCATCAAGCCCCCCTACACATACAATGAGTCAAGGGATTCTCCCATAGATCATAGTTGGGGAAAGTCTCTTCGGGAAGGCCAGTGCGTGTGTGGTGGGTGATTGCGACGTCCTCGACAAAGGAGGCCCATCCCATGAATGGGTCGCCAAAGGACTTGGACATGAGGCCTTTGTCTGGCTTTATGGACTTGAGGCGGTGGCCCATATACCTCCGAGCCCCTATTATCAGCTTAGCAAAGTTACCTCCGTGGGTCATCACAAACACGTCTGACTTGAGGCATACCAGAAAATCCAAGGCAGCCAAGCTTGTTACATGCTTCCTGAACCCACTCAGTTCGTCTATGCCAGCCAATTCCTCCTTTGTCACCTGCGACCATTAACATTTATAAAGTATAGAAGTTATCCACATTTTTTACAGAAACAATGCTCTAATGATTCAAATGAACATTGTATAAAATGTAGAAAAAAAGTTTCTTGTTATATTCAGAGATAATTTGACGAGAACTTGTGATATAATATGGAATCTTGTGTAAACAGACTTGATCCTGACTTCGATGCGAAGCTTGAGTTGATTTCATCAAAAGGATGTACTTTCAGGCAAAACTAGGAAAAAGATCGGATAAAAAATGCAGCACACGCATCAACAGAAATTTTAAGAATTGTAATTAGAGTATGAAATATATATATATGTAATTTCTGATGTTCATGTTTTTATTTTATTTGGCAAGAATATGTCATTGGCATTTAGTTGGGTACAATTTCTATGTTTTAAAATTTTGTATAAATCGTGGTTAAGAACGGATTAAACCCTAAAGCAAATGCATGCACACAAGCTCCAGCACCTGATCCTTGCAATTCAGCTAAAAAGGTTCAGCCCCTGATATTAATGCAGCCTAAATATCTGTGTTGGTTCCAAGGATTAGACACACATCAAAGCCACATGAGGCTTCAATCATTCCCTTATGAGATTCAAGTCAACTTCAAAGTCAACCCTAGAGTACAGAATCCTGCGGCTGCAGTTGATCCTTGAACTCCTTTCTCATTTTTTCTGACGATACTCAAAACTTTCATGCCTAACCGCTATTTGTTGAATCCCCTCGCAAGAATCAGTTATTTGGATGATATGTTTTGCCTTCATACAAGAGTTGGACCCTCTACCATAATTTTCTTTTCTTTAATTAGTGCACAAGCTCTAAACTCTCTAAAAAAAAGTTAATTTTGTACTAAAGGACTATTTGTTCATTATATTAATAAAAATATTTTGCTCCCAAACATATGTGCCATTCAGAATGTGGATTTTTGACATGAGACCTAAATCTGTATTTACTCCAATAACATCTCCTAATTTCCATCAAAATTACAGTTAATGTGATCGGTGCTTGGGACAGAACCTATACTAAAACCTATACTAAAACCTACGATACTATTTTGTTCTCACCTAAGAAATTGGGAGACTCCTAAATCATCTCAACTTTTTGTGCAGTTTCATGGATTAAGCACGAATACTTTTTTATCTCAATATTTGATTTCATTGTATCTATCTGCAATATGATTAAACTATAACACCACTTAAAAGTTTTTGAATCATTATTTTACTGAATCTTATCCGTCAGCATTATAAATATTTAAAAAGCTTTGAATTAGCCTAGGCATTCAGAAAATTTAATCAAAACATAAAACAAACCCTAGCCCTATATTTATCCAGCCTGCATCACGCTCTCAGTCTCACCCTGCAGCAAATAAATCAAGTAAAAAAGATTGCAACGCTTTATTTCCACACTCAATTTTTATAAAAGTGATCATTGCACTCCCTCTCAATGATTAGCACAGATAAAGTTGCATTTTACCTTATCTCCAACAAGTAAGAGTTTGTTCTGCCATAGCCAAAAGCATCACCTCTCGGTTGGCTTCCCCTGACCCTTTTCCCTCCCCTCATATTTACATGTTTATGACAGTGGGATGTAAAATCCTTCCTTTTAAAGCTCTAGCAAGTGATAGTAAGGGAACAAAAAAACTTGAGTATGTTACAAGTTGACTCCCCGATTCCAATAAATACTTGAGTAGTTATATCACAATAAACCTTTAAATTTATAGTTTTTATTCTAAAATAGCGCTTAAACATCTCCATCAAGAAACAATGCAAAATTTAAAATAAGTACAATTGGATGCCAACAAAAAGCTCAAGGTGCCAGTACTCAAATTCACAAACTTCTAAAGTTCTACAGCACATTGTTTACATGGATTTTTCCACAATTCAAGCATAAGATTATTCAACATGAATTAAAATCAAAAAGAAAATAACAAGTATAGAAGAAGTATAAGATTAAAATTAATTTATTGCAAGGTAAGCAGCGGTTATAGCAGTTGGAACTAGATGTTGTTATCTTTAAGCTACAAAATAACTTTTGAAAAATAATAAAATACTATAAAAATTAAATTTTAGATACTCAAAGTATGGTCAAAGCATTCCGCAAATAAAAAGTACCAAATTGGGAAACATATTCCTCAGAGGAGCCATCCGATTTTTCCCACCATATACTTGTCCCGATGCAACATAAATCTGAGTTTCTTTAGGGTAACCCATAGCTCGTAGAATAACAGCTACCTCACCAGGCTCAAGAGGACAACGTCCTTCCTTTCTCTTCTGCAAAGCAAGCTGCCAAAGATGAGACCCATTCTGCAAGCAAACAAGTAAATTAGCCTTCCAGATGGTTCTCTAATTTATGATAAAAAACATTGCTACAAATTTTCAAATACCTTGTAACGCCTTGGCCATTCCTTCTGCCTATATGCAGCCATCATGGCCTTCTCCTCTCTTGTTCCAACAAAATCACAAAATGACAGACCAACCATTCCCTTTTCAAATCGTAGATGAAGTGCCCTAATTAAAGAAAACAGAATAATCATACAAACTAGACATTTTAATTGAAATCACAAAATCCTTAGAAATAAACTAATACAGAGGAGGAAAAAATTATTGGTTACATGTATGGGTTTGAGCTTCCAGTCCGATTTCTCATCCTTGATACCAGAAGATCAGCCATTTCTTCAATCTCAGGCAAAAATTTCAATGCATGATAGTTGACCCGGCACCTAAGCCGGTTTATTTCAGAAGGGACATTATCATACCTGAAAATCCACAACGAAGGATTAAATTTAATGCTTTAATGAAACGAACCTTCATAAAATATTGTCCTAAAGAAATCTATGAAATGCTTAGAAATTACTATTCAAAAATATTATGTTCGTTAGTTAAGAGATCAGCACGTTAATCACACATTACCAAATGCTTTATATGCCAAAATGTATACAAATCTGCTATGTCAAAACATTAAATAAAATTAAGAAAACAAAATTTAGTAGAGCGGTACCTACCCCAGCCTATCCACAAATGGCTTGAGAGCCATAATTTTCTTCTCCTTGATACGTGGAAGTACATTGTCTATATAAAACTGCGCTGGAGCATATTTTGGGATGTTTTTCACTGTCCGCCTACAAAAGCAACAATAATTTAAAACCCTTATCGATATCCTTGTAATCTGATAACTCTGCTTTTGTCAAGTCCGAGTCATGATAAAAGAGAGTTGCATTACATATTTGATATCAAGTATATTTTTTGTTGAATCAGCATGTCATGATCCTTTTAAAGTACAGCAACCAGCAAAGTTGATCAAAATAAATGAGCAAAAGATTTAGCGATATATATATATATATATACTGATATATACACACACAGTCAGAAGAGACATTATAGCAATTAAATCAGCAAAATGAGGCGCTGTACAAAAAAAAAAAAGGATCAAAGAAAACGTGGAATCTGGAACTAATTTAAAGAATGATGCAATTAGTGGATTATAAGGCCGGAAATTTGGATTTCACGATGCCTCTTCAAGAAACCATGAGAAGAAAGCATTGGTCACTGAAATAACAAGGCAAAGCTCCACAGCATTTTTAACATGCTTTTCAAATTTGAGAAAACCTTTTCACCAAATGCATGAAATAGTTAGCAGTAACTTAATAAATAGATACAGGAACAACACTCCAAGTAGCTTAAAGTCAAACTTATGATCAGAACTTTTTTAAATAACATACTAAATACATTTTTAAATGACATTAAAACTGCATTACTTGTTAGTCTATGGCATCTACCTATTAGTCTTACTAATAATAGAAGGTTCAAACAACCAAGCATGCCTGCTTTCATAAGAAACTTAGGCTTTTAAAAACAATTTATTTTAACTATGCCTTAAAAGTACTCACCATTCGTAGAAAAATGAATAAAAGAAAAAGAAAATAAAATGAACGTATGAAGCAGATATGAATGTGTGTGCATGTCCAAAGTAAACTGTACTATATTGCTCAAATCAAGACCTTATACTTGTAAACAGCTCTGCTTTGTCTGTAAACCAGTCCGGAATATCACTCACAATACGCACATCATTCTTAAGGTAGTCAATGAAATGGTCTACATCAAATATGTCTTCAAATTTCCTGTAAACAACAAATAATAATGATTTAATATAAACTTGAAGCATAAAAACAAATGGCAAAAATATATGAAGCGGAAACAATAGAATAAACACTAAGCAGATAATTCCTAGTGAAATTCTCAAAGAGACAATTAACAAGGTTACTAGAAACCCAAAAATCTTATATAAAAATGGAAGATAGCATCTCAATGCAGCGCCTTGACATTTACTAACAATACTCCAAGATCAGAATATTTATCAACTAACAGGGCTAGCAGATTATTATATTGTTGGTGTTCCCTTGTAAATCTCAATTTAGTAAAATACTAAAAAGAAACAACTTGAGGCAATTACGAGTCAACTTCGTGTTTGTTACCCTATTCTTTTACATTTGTAATGTTGGGTTAAATAACCATCTCTGCTTCAAAGACCCGAGCAGTAGGATCAAAAGCAATCACAATAAGAAACCATACATACCAAAAGACAAAAGAAAAAGAAAAAAGGCACTGAACAATCTCAAAAGGACCAACAAAATGAGGAAAAAACTTGCCCACAAAACTAAATAAAGATACATCTATCATTAGGATCACTGCTATAAGGTAATCGCTGACAGCAAGATCTACAAATCAGTGTCGTGAATCATAGTACTATTTTTTACAATGTCAAGTATCACGCAAATGATCTAGAATAAATTAAATTTAAGCTATCAAATCATTCACCAAAACAAAATCAAGATCAAGACACTTGCCAAGTTCAACCAAGCCGAAAGGATATAGCACATCCAACCATAGAGAGCTTCATACAAAGCCATCCTCATACTAGCTTAAAAATGGTTGGTGTAAATAAACTCAATCAAGGGAGTGAGATCCATAAACCATTAATATCAAGAACACAAAGGCCAAAATTTCCAATACTAAATGAACAATATGCTCATACTAACCATAAGTTTACAAGAGAGAAGCTAAGCTAAAAGAAAACAAGTGCCTAGGTTTTTCTAAATCACCTTCCACAATTCAAATGTGAAATCTGTCCATATTTAAGACTGAATGCACACAAGCAACCTCACAGGCATACAAATGGCCCAGCTTCTCCTCTTAGTTTGGCACACAAATAGGCAATAGATGCGACCACACTAAAATCATTAAGGCATATCGATCACCACAAAAGATCACACTAAAATCACTAAAGTGGATGCCAAAATGCTCGCCAAAACAAATCAACTTTATGCACGAAGACAAGAAAATGAGCAGAAATATCTAACTACAAGATAAAATCTTAATGCCAAGCAACTCAACAAAATAAAATTGAGAAGATGCATAACATCTCAAGCTCAAGCTTCTTCAAATTAGTGAAGCTAATGATTCTCTGGCTAATGTCCCTCCAACTGCAATTGTTCTACAAAAGCCCTATTTTGATTCGATAAATCTTGCAAGGACTACATCTAGAAACATCTAGCCAAATCTTGTTGTTATCTCCTACTGATCATCAACTTCAAATTTTTTAAAGATGAATCCTTTTTTTCAACTACATTATTTATTTATGATGTTGAGAAATAGCTCCAAGTGAGAAACTGCATTTTTTATGAACAAATGTGCCTCGTAGATTATAGTGTCATTAATTACCTCTATCTCAAAAAGTGATAGTAAGGATTGGTGGTTTGTGGATCTTGAGAATGGTTTCATTGGGAGGAAATTAAAATTTTTTAGGCTTAGTTTGTGGGCAACATCAGAGGACAATTACCTCCTTAATGTTTGCCCAATTGCAAATGAGAGAATTTTATAAGATTGATTCAAATGCATTGCACCACTTCATATGGTTGAATTTAATAGGTGCTCTCATTTTACACCTAAATCTATTAGCACCTCCAAGATGTGTTGTCAAAATAGATTCTAGTTAAGAAGCACATTTGTTAGAGCAAAGCTTTGCCTCGGTTCAGAAAAGTCAAGCAAAGAAGTTTTCAAACAATGACAAATTGAAGAGTAGCATTCTTGAGAAGAGTAGGCATTTTCAATCTACTCGGAGAAAGGTCAGTTTTATTTCATGGTCAATGTCTATAGTTAATATAACTACTTATATTGGGTCTATTGAGTTACCCAAAGGCCACAAGTTACCATTGCTTGACATCATGACTGAAAATCATTAAGGAAATGTCCCGCTGGGATTTCTTCCTAAACCTAACAACAAATCCAAACTTTTAATAAAACGATTGACAATTTAATTCTTCCTTATGGTAAAATGTTAGCTATATCTATTTTAATAAAAATGCTTTGGTTTTGCAAGAAAATATTCTTTCAATGGCAATATTAACTGACAACATCACGTATAATTAACTAATACAGAATGCCAATAATAGCAATAGGTCAAATTAATGTCCTGCCACTATGCCAGACTGTATAGAACAAAAAAGTGAAAGCTAATGAAAGTTATTACAAAAATCATGCATAGGCCCAAGTATTCATAGTGCAAATATTCAGCAGTTTCAAGAGAATAGATTCGCCCACAGTAATTCAAAATAAAGTTCCATACAACACAATAAAAACTTTTGATGATAGCTTTTCTAAAATCATAAGCCACCTTATAATCAACAAGAAAACAAATATTCTTCTATGCAGCTTATATTAATAAATACAGGATATTAGAAGAGGCTTTATCATTATTTGTGAGCATATCTTCATGTCGAGGTCTTTCCACGCGTCAGATGAGCAAAGAATGCTTTATAAGCTTAAAGCTGTTTGGCTAGTGATGACAGCCATGTTACCTCAAATTCATTTAGAGCGCAGAATTCTAGTTTCTTTTTTTTTTTTAAAACTGGTTAAGCGCAAATTCCAATTTCTTTTGGATAAATAAAATAGTTATGCTGTTCACAACAAAACAATGAGAAATTGCATGACTTCCTCTTTAAAATTTTATTTTTGTGAATATTTTTGTTTTTTATTTGTATTCAAGAATATAATTTCATCCTAACTCGTACATAACTCCAGATTCATATCCTCTCTTCCAAGTTATCTTTGTATTTGTATACACACATATTCCTTGATGGTCACCAACACCTCAGTTGAAGCATGCCTTCAAATGGATTGGAATAGATTACCGGTCAAATGCTTAAACAATAGACGATATGACCAATGATTAATATTGAAAGACCAAATCAAGAGGGGAACAAGTAGAACGTAGCTAAATAAAAAGGAGGATGCAACAATTGCATCTAGAACGCATCATCCATTTCCCTGGAGTTCTCTATCCAATTTCAATCTCTTTTTGGCATTCTACTAAATAGACTTTCCAAAAGAGAGGAATTTCCCAATTCTGCAATAAACAAAATGTAACATTCACTAAAATAGACAGTGTTTTCATTTCCCTTGGTTTAAGTTCAGTTAAGATGAAATTTAGACTAATATGCATAAATTCAGTTTGAATGCTGATTTTCAAAATAAAGAGCAAACCCAAAAGCATCATTGATTCACAGGGTTGAATACTTTAGCGATGAGCAAATCACGGCCTCTATTTTATGCATTCATACATTGAATACGAAAAAAGTATATCATCATGCAATCAATCAAAAAAAAAACTAACGTTTGATCCTTCCATATCTGATCTTGTTTCAGTACAGGTAGAATAAGAGTTGCATTCATTATCTTCGCCACTGCAACAGCATTACATATCTGCATTAAATAATATCAAATATATAAATTCAAGTTAAATCCAAGAAGTAATCATCAAAAATCAAACCGTAAATGCGAGAGGAATTAAGTCCTTGTTGGTGACTATCAATTTTCTATCTACGGTACATAGGGGTGAAAGAGGTGAGAATACATATAGAACAAGAAAGTAAGAGATTGTCTAAGTTAGAGAGAAAATTAAGTAGAATTAAATCATTCAACCGATCATCAAAATAACATTATCACTACCATAAGTATATTCATGTTGCAATAAAAAGAATAATAGTTTTGAAATAAAGAGAGATTGTCCATGTTAAAGAGAAAATTTAAGTAGAATTAATATATTCAACGGATCAACAAAATAGCATTATCACTATTATAATTCTATATATTATACAATAATAAGAATAAAAATTTTGAAAAATCTAAAATTTAGAGCTACCACTCCTCCCCTCTCTCTCCCTCTTATATATCATTCACTGTCTCCACTACTTTGAAGCTTTTTTCACTTCCACTTCTATATGTTCTTTGCTCTCAGCCTCTCTTTCTCTGCAATCAGCATTCTTATAATTTATATAATCTAAATATCTATTGTGAAAATTCTCATTCAATTTCATGAACTTGGAGAAAAGCATCATTACTCACCAGCTCCACCATAATGAGACATGGCAGATGTGTCATTAAGCTGCTGACCAAAAGCAAATGTCCTTCCCTAAAATATTAAGTCCTTCATAGATTACCATCAATTTCTTAAAACTGTTAAACATTTGGTCAACAATAGTTCTAGGCTTCTGAGTAAGAATAAATAGGAGAAAATCTCTGAAAAATTTTAGGAAAGGGCAAAACACAAGAAACAAAAATAAATAACTACATGCATAGCACCCACTTTTAGGTTTTTAAATATCTGGTACCTACCTAAATCATTATATCTACAAAATTAATACCTAATCATAGATTCTCATACAAATACAATGATGTGAAGAAGTCAAGTGGGATGATAGTATTAATGAAATAACAGAAAATTGAGTTCTATATTTATACATACATATTGCTTGTTTAACATGTAAACAAGAAAATTTTGAATGGTATAAATGCAATTTTACTAAAAATAATATGTGAATGAAATTTAGTTGGGAGAAAATGATAAAAGATACATAGCCAAAGATGTACAAAAAACTTACAGCTATACGTTGCTGATTCAAACCACCCTCTGCATGTATGAATATATAGCCATTGCTTTCATTTCCGAGAACATCTGTAAGGAAATGCAAGCTTACCAAGATTGTTGAAAATGTTTTAATCGAGAAATTAGAAACCTATGCTGAAAATTTATCCAAGCTTATTCTGGCCTGCATGTATAAAGGATGTATAGAATAGAACTACAATATTTATAAATAAATTCCATAATATATATACATACATATACATATATATATATATATACATATGTATATATATATTGGAATACATCTATTGGCTTTACTATTAATCAATAAAATAATACAACAGACATATTGGTAGCCTCCAAACAAAAAAGATCAAAGAAAAATAAAAAAATAAAAAATGGCCACCAACTCCCATGAACATCTCACCTAGAGATTTCAGTACAAGATCTAAAATAAAAACAAAATGATAAAAGCAAATCCACAATCTAGAGCCCCCACTAGTAGATTAGTGCCTTTCTGTTTCCTGAAATAATATCTACTTATCTACCCTTTCTTGAACTTCATTTTTATTTTTCCTTGTTTCAAAAACATGGTATCTTCAATTTCATCAAGATCATACTCCAATGATTAGGAATCCCCCTCCAATTATGAGCCTAATGGAGTGAAATCCTTAGCGGAATGATTGAGGTATGATACCTCCTTTTTATCCCTCAAATATTCGTAATTTCAATGGCCATAGATTAAAGCATGTCTGATGGAACCTCCATCAACTTTGCATCCAATATATGGACCCGATCGCCAGTCTTTGGTACCGTGGTCCCATCCGAGGCATCTTCCATTTTAGCACACATCTTCATGACATCATGAATAGCTTTAAGCTTGATTTAAAGATGATCCGAAGAAAAGTGAACATACACCTCCATCGTCTCATCTTCCCACAGAATAGAGCGGGGATCCGGAGGTTCATCTGCCACTTTCAACAATGAAGTGAGTACCCAATGCAACAATCTCCGCATCCACATTACTCAAAATACATTCCTCAAATGCAACATTTGTGTGCTCGTTTGCGTGATCATACAGTGGCGTATTCATCACTTCTAGCACCAAACTCTCAGCCATCTCAACCGACAAGGAAAGATCAGCGGCATTTTCCTCACCAGTTTGTTCGGCTATATCAGTAGCCATTAGATGCTCATCATCCGCCTCAAAAGACTCAATAGGAAACTCTATGCTTGGGTAATCCTTAACAGCTTGTTTGGATATACCATGTGTTTACTAGGAAAGAATCTTGAGGGAACATTATGAGAGTTGGCTTTAGTTTTTGGTTTGAGATGTGGATGAAGTTTAAAGCAACCCAAGGAATCATGACTGGTGATATTGCAATTCAAACAAAAGATAAGTTTTCGAAGCAAACTTCATAAAAATATCCATTAAATTCATCTCCAAACCAAATTGAATTCTCAAATTGTTCTGTTAAATCAATTTTCACGAGAACCCGAGTCACATATGGTCTAAGTAGATTTGTAGTTGCAAAGTTTACTTTGAGCGGCTTGCCAAAATATGATCCCAAGGACAAAAGAATAGTATGGCCAATCAAATGCGCCTTGAGTAAAAGGAAATTTATCCAAACAAGGACAATAGGGATTTTACACCTTCGATCAAAAGAGGTGGTTCATTTCAGGATTTTCACATGAAAATTGATGATAAAATAGGACCCCCTTGAAAAGCGTCTTGTATAATCTTGCCCACTTGATAATTTTGAGTATATGACGATGATCAATCAAACTAGTGTTGTAGGTAACCCAAAGTCCCAAATCACCAAAAAACTTCTGAATTGCCAACATAAGAAAGAGGCTTGCCATTGGAAAAATTTTCAGCCAATGAGAAAGCAAACGGCTTGGCTAGCCTTTCCACTTTTTCCTTGGATAAGATAATCGTCGGTTTACCTCTCAACATTGAAATAAGTTTGATACCCACCGGATGAGAAGGCTTAAGCAATGCATCAAGGAAGGAAATGGGAACGAAGGATGAAGCAGAAGAAGGTTTTACATAAATGTTAGGTAAGACCTCCATACGACCTCTTATGGTTTCAGACGAGCCAAATTGTTTGCTTCATTGCAAATGAACGGTGGCCACACCTGCATCGCAAACGCAGAAAGTAGCTTGTCACATTCCAATTCCTTCACTGCAAATGCTTCTACCAGCACCTAAATTAGTACACAATCTCCTCGCATCATGACTGAAATAGTAGGATACCATACCAAATCAATTGATGCTATTCCTTTACAGATCCTTCCAACCTACTCTAAGAATAACCCTTACCAAGCTAAAATTTACCACCTCTTCAATGTTAAGTTAAACAAAAGGAACTAGCCTCCTTGGCGATCTTAATTCAATCTGATCTTTCTATTCATATCACCAAATGTTATGGCCAATCTTATCCTCCACTACCACAATTTCTTCTCAATTTCACTAGAAATCGCCATGGCCAATTAAAACTTAGTCATCTCTATTCTTACTAAATTAGTTATTGTCCCAGGTTCTAGAAAATGAGAAAAGCCCTTCCATTAATCTATACCTTCACCTCTCAAATACAGATGCAGCAACTTAAGTTCTAACTATCATAGTCAAAATTTTCAAAATTGATTAGCATCGCACACGTCAATTTCAAACCAAACAGAATCGAGAATAATGTTATCAGAAATGAAATATTTTTCAATTTTGCTTTTCATGTTCAACTCAATTCTGATTCAAAATGTAAATAGCTGGCTCAGGCTATAATTGTCTCAAACGAGATTCTAATTTTCATAAAAGGAGAAATTCAGCATGTTATCAATGCAGTCAAAAAACATGAAATATTAGATGTGAAAAGGTGTAACTTCTTAAATGTGGTTATACCTGCACCACACATCTCTGCATGGAAAAGTTAAAGAAACATTTCACGACATATAAACACCTCCTCTGTAACATTTGAATCTTTTTAATCTCTCTGGTTCTTCCCAAATACATTCTAGTAGTTCTTTGATAAATCTAAGACCTTGAGAGACCTTTTAATCTACAGACATTGACTATAAGTTTTTTTCTTTAGCATCATAAACTACAAACATCATGAAATATACAAAGGATAAATCTCACCTATATTAACACTCAATACTTATATTATTTCTATATAGTGAAAAGTACATAGAGCGCCAAAGTTACGTAGGCTACAAAGTCAAGCTACTATAAAATCTTGTGTTCCATTTCTTTCTCTCATTTGCTCATCCTTACACAAATTTTTCCAAGTATAACTTGTTTCAACTTAAGTAAGCTCACAAACTTCTTTTTTTCTATGCTTGAATTATAATAGCTTGAATTAGAAAATCCTACTTACAATACTTGGAGGAATTCCAAGAAACAAGTCTATACTAAGACAAAAAGTTGTAATAAACAGTATATGTAAGAAAAAGGTAACAAAGATTAAGCCATGGTATCCCAACATCCTTTGTGTTACCCGCACCCATGCCTAATACTATACAACCACCTTTTGTGCCTGTTGCTTAAGACCTATTATACAACAATGAATGTACAACAAGTTCCATTTCACTAAGGACTTGGAAGACCAACAAGCCTATCTGAATTACTTTAAACAAATGTTGACTTAGGCAAAAATATCCCAATGTACCATTCACCCCCTTCAACCAATTAATCTTGATTCACAGTTTGAGACAAGAACCTTAATTCCAACCCAAAAGTTAAAGAAAGAATATGTCCTATGTAACAAAAAAACAACCTTCCATAGCTGTCACCTCATACACAAAGAACTCAATTGGAAACTCGCTTAGAGATATCACTTGGGAGAAGGAAAACCTCCAAAGATGGGCTCAAGACATTATCGCTCAACAATAGGATGATTTTTTAAAGAGGAAACTAGTTATGGCAACATGAGAAATGGGTGGCAGCTATTCCCAGGGGATTACCCCCACATCTCTCAAAATTTACATGGGGCATACGGGCAATGTTTATCATCTCGATCATTTTAACATGAATTACACTAAATAGCATCAGTGATGTAATAAAATGCAAGATGGCTAAATTCTTAGCCATGCCAAAAATGGCTAAATTCTTAGCCACCAAGAGTATAATGAGCTTTGTCATATATTGTTTCTTATCACTTTGCAGCATTAAGGAGACGCCCTTACTGCTCATAAAACAGAAAGAAAGTGTATCCTTGCAGGATTATGTAGTCGCTTCACACTTGCCTCGCATGACAACTTGAGACAAAATAAACCTATTATAGGTTTGGCTTTTATTCACGAATTGAGGAAATCTCTTTTTCAGTTCAATGTGATGAAGTAACTGTTGAGAAAAGAGTAAGCAACAAAAATCATCAACGTGATGTGCACAATTTTGATGAATCTGAACTATCTGTGAGTCCAATGCAATCAAGATAAGTGTTATTATGCCTACGATCAGTGGACCACTCAAGCATGACAAAGAACATGCAGTCGAGGAAAACCCACAAGATGAATAATGTGGGCATCCTGGACGGCAATGCTCAGCAAATATTACAAAGGTGCCAGACTCACTAGAGATGTGTGGTATGACCGAAAAATCTGTACAGCCCATAGTTTGGAGAAATCATTGATTGCCCCAAATAAAAATTTGCCAACATACAAAATTCCCAACAAAGAATAAAGGCCATTATTCCAGCTCAACATTGCCATCACGATCTTCAAAGCTTGTACCTTGAACAGCACCTAACTCAACCACTATCATATTTCTAACTCAACATTGTGAAGCATTTACCAACCACGTTGCCTTTAATCACAATAGTTGTCAGCACTATCTAACCACTTTCTTATAAGATTAAAAGGTTGGTTGAAGACTTGATGAAATAGCAATTCAAAGCCAAAGAAAGCTTCCAACTAAACATCCAGGATCATTATATGCTTCTCTGCATAATTCTCTACCATTTATCCTACAACGGCTATAAACTATTAGCTTTCTCTATTATAACAGTACAAGCTAAAAATAATGAAAACTACAAATGTTAAAACTAAAAGTGGACATATGTCGAATTCTCAACCAAACTACTATAAATTATGTGGATTTTATGTGTGTTTTCCTTTTTCTTTGCTTCTCTGCACTTGCCGCTATTTTTTTTCCCACTTAAGATATGCCCCACTAACAATAAATAATACTAAATCGAGAAATTTTCTCATAACTTTCACCTAAAAATCATCTCCATCTGATGTCGATCATGCGCCAAATATTCTCAATTCTCTATTTATGTCTTTTGATGAAACATTTTTTTATACTAAACTCCCTCCCAACAACCCACCACTACAGCAAACAAAATTATCAGTATTGCGGCACAATCCCCTTCCCTCGAAGAACATCTGAACTATCTCTCACCCAGCCAATGGAAATCAGTTTATTGTCGCCTCCCCTGCACCCAGCCAATCGAAATCAGTTTCTTGCACTCTCCCCTGCACCTACAATTCAAACATCACAAACAAACAAAACTCCAATACCACTTCAACTCCATCTAAAACTCTCTCGCAACTACTCTGCTCCAGCTCCATAATTCCCATAACACACCAACAACCATCAAACGCTTACAATGTGCCTACATATGGAAGGCCAGAATGCTTCAAACCATATTTTTTCATCTACCAAACATTCACTGTGCCACATTTTTTACCTCAACACATCATCACCTATCACTCTTGAATTAACCATTAAATACTTCAAGCATCTCCGTGAATGAACAGCCTCAATAACCACAATTGGTCTCTAGTTCCTTTTCATCCTCCAATATTGTGATCTCATACAAATATTTATATCAAACAAATCATAATCAAGAAAGTTCATTAGCCCTTTGTAAGGAATGTCTGTTTTAAAAGATTCAGCCAAAAAAATGATGTGGGTTATGATGAATATTTCGACCCAATTATTAAATATGTCGCCAAACAAATCCACTTCTTCACCATATCTGTTAAATATGGTTGGCAAATCAAATAACTTAATTTTGGCAATGCTCGAAGGTGAGCTCTAGGAGGTTATCAACGTAGCTCAACCACAAGGTTTTCTGTATCTTTATCATCCATAATCTGTTTGTCATCAGCACAAAGCCATTTAAAGTAGTTTTAAATGTTTATCACTTTTTCTATCATTTAAAACCTTTTCACAGTTTAGCTAATGCGCCTTTGTTTAACTGCAACCAAAATGACACAAAAACCTAATTTCCAACATACATTTACAAAACAAAATTTATCAAAGATTTAATTTCGACTTTGCAAAAACCACCTTTGCCATCAATGACATGGGCCAAACGCCACTTCCTTGGCATTGCAGTTAATAAAATTTCTTTAAATGCTCATTGTTCACGAAGAGCTCATAGTTGGTTCAATTGATGACCTAATGAGCCAGACTTGAGCACATAATTAAAGATCAATTCTTTGTCGAGCCAAACACAAATAACATCATTTTTATCATGTTTGGCTCAATAACGGCTTGATCACAAATTTTATTTATGAATTTAAAAATGTTAAATGATTTAATAAAGGGATCTTCACAGGCATATCACCAAATTCTATAAATAATCAAATTCACACCCAAGCATAAATATTTACAAATAAAGCATCATCATTTCATAAATCATTATATCTTTTAAATTAAGTAAATATAAAGATTAATGCACTTTAGAAATGTAAAAATGAAAATGTTTATCCCGTAAATATTAAATTTTAAATGATAGATATGTATTATTTAAAATTCAAGTGCTAAAAAAATAAGAATGTATAATTTATGATATATTTTTATTAAAAAAATATATAATATTAAAATAAATGTTCAACTAGCTCAACAAAGGCTCAAAAATAGTGAGGTGTGTTCGGCTAGCTCAAGCATGGATGTTGATGTATGTTGAAATTTAAATTTCAAGTTCTACATGTGTAAAAATTCATGTTTCATGTTGATTTTGTTTTAAAAAATTTATATGATATTAAAGGAAGAGTTCAATTTTGGCTCAACAAATGCTCAAAAAATAAGATACGTCCGAGTTCAACTCCAACATAGATGAGCTTGATCCGAGCTTGAATAAACCTCAAACCAAACAAGTTAAACACAAACTCAAGCGATGTTTGCTCAAGCTCAATTGATATACACCACAAGACACATACACACACCATATATATATATATATATATATATATATATATATATATATATATATGTATATGTATATAGGCATAAACATGTATATATAAATAAATAGCCCAATCCATTTGCACCACAATTCTCCATCAAACTAGTATGAAAGAATGAAAACACACCTCTAGTCTATTGGCTAGGACCACAAAACTCTCCAAACTTCATGAAGATCCCTCGCCTAACTCATCTAATTACTGAAGTATTATTGGTGCCTTAAAACACAACCAAAAAACTCGACCGAACTAGAGTGACAATGTCAACAAACTAAGTATGTTCATGCAAACCCCATCCATTATAATGTTGATGTTAAGAAAATTTGAGATACCTAAGGCACAAGTTCATGGTACCTCAATTAAGCTAGTCACATATTTGACTATAAATGCCTATAAAGATAATGATTGGGTCAAATGTACATATGATAAAAGTTTTAGTGGTTATTTACTTTGTCTGGACAGTATATTTCATGTGCACCAAAGAAACAACCAATTGTTGCATAGTCAATTTTTGAGACAACACAAGATTGTTACTGTGATGGCCTGATGCCAGTTCAGCGAGAACTGTTCCGACATTAGGTATTCACAAACCGCAAGATCCTATTGAGCAATTTAAAAGAGAAGAAGGAATACACATATATATAAGCCAAATCACATTTCTCATTCATCATAATTCTATATTACAAAATAGCCAATGTACACTTCTTACAAAATTTATCATTTTAAGCAAAAGATAAACTGAAACAAAAATAAATAAAAAGTAGCATTGTAGATCCATCAGCAATTTGAAAATTTAAGATTTAAAGTTCTCGTTCGAGTTCTCCCAGAAGCACCTAACCTGGTATTGTAAAGAAAACAATACCGGGATTGAAATTTCAAGTGATTAGAGAATACTCTAAATATCGCAGTAAACAATAAAATATTACATTTGATATTAGCAGAAATGCAATTAGCGAAAATAAAGATGTAATAAAAATGCAGGAAAAATAAGGTAATAACGCAAAATAGATAATTAATTTTCTACAAAATGTATCATCACTTAGATGTATATGTTACTGATGTCATTTTTCCAGTAACCAACTAACGTATATTACTGATGTCATTTTTTTAATAACCAACCAACGTATGTTACTGATATCATTGTTCCAGTAACGAACCAATGTATGTTACTGATGTTATTTTTTTAGTAACCAACCAATTTGTAAGAAGATGTTGATTTTAAACAATCAACCAAGCATCAATATGAATTTGGCTCAAAGTAAAACTAAGCAATAATAAATTGTATATAAGTGCAAAAAAAGTACTACATGTATAATATATATTTGGTGCCTTTTTCTTTAAGTTTTAAGAATATAACAGTTGATTGAATCTGCACAAATTTTTTATATTTAAATTAGCCTTTTTAGCCAATACTTAGAGATTTATAGAACTGAGATGAAAACAAAGTAATATGATATTTTTAGGAATATTTATTATCTTCTTTTTTATTCTATTTTTCTTTCACTCTCTTCTTGATAGAAGACAAAATTTTAAGTTATTGAAGGTAGCAATAATATTTAAAATAGTGTTATTATTATCATTATTTAATAATAATAATAATGTATAAAAGAAAAAAACAAAATGAAAATGACTGTAATTAAAAATTACATAAAGTAATAATAATAAAAAATAAAATAAAATAAAATAAAATGACTGAATTGAAGTTGACATAATAGTAGTAATCATAATATAGCATTTTTATTATTATTATTATTAATTAATGATAATAATAATAATGCTAATAATAATAATGCTAATAACACGCTTATTATTATCATTATTATTTAATGATAATAATAATAACGACATATTAACGATAAAGACATAATATAATTATTATTATTATTATGTAAATAATAATGATTATATTAAAAAAAATGCAAAAGAAATGAAGAAAAATAAAAATGTAAAATTTCTCTTTTCGTCCTCTTTCCCTTATATTTTCCTTCTCCTCTCACATAAGGTTAGGGTTGATGCAAGTCGGAGGGAGGCCGAACGTGGCTAAAGGGGGGCGGAGGGGGTGGCCGGAAGCAGAGGAGATGGCAGCTGGCAAGTGGCTGCCTACTTACTAGGCTGAGAGAAGTTGGTTGTTGGGAAGAAGAGAAGGGAGGGGATATATATGTGAAAGATGGAGGGAGAGGGGAATGGTCGGCCAGTTGACTGCCGGTCGGCCGCCGACCAAGGCGGTGCGTGCGTGAGCCGCGCGGTTCGGCTTTGGCAGAGGGACAAGGCCTGCGCATACAGAGCCTGCGCGTGTCGGGGGAAGAAAGAAAAAAAAGGAAAACTTAAAATAAATAATCTCAATTGAATTTTTTGCCTTTTTCCGTTGTTTGATTTTCAAAAATATTGAAACTTGACACAGAAGTGTGTTACAATTAAACGAACACCCTTGTGACGAAAAAAAGTTGATTCAGAGCAATATTTTATTTTATATTAATTTCTAAAGTTTAAAACTTCAAAAATTATTTATGATCGAACCAAAGCTCAAAATTTGATGAAACTTTTAATGTAGCCTTTAAATAATATTCTTAACCCAATGACACAAAAATCGATGAATTTGGACTTGAATTTAATTATCTCAATTTATAAATTTAAATAATTCAAAAATTAATCCAGGAGTTTTCATTATCTGAATTTCTCTCAAACAAAAGCATTTGATCTAAAAATTATTTCTATCCAATAGTATTTTTGGTTTGCCCTAATTTTGAAGTTGCCGAGATCCTGATTTTGAGTCAGGATTTGACCTAATTTGCAAAGTAACGACATTGGATAGTTACAAACTCCCCTATTTAAAAACGATGTCGTCCTCGACATCATAAGAATAACATAAAGTCTTAAAAGAGTTTTGGGGTACCTTGATTCTGAAATAATTTCGGATACTTTCTTTGCATATCATCTTATTTTTCCCATGTGGCTTTTTAGTATGGTTATGCCATTGAACTTTAATCATCGGAATCGTTCTGCTTCTTAATTTTTGGCAGTCTTTCTCAATGATTTTAAGAGGTTTTTCAACAGAAGTCGGATCAGGCTGAATTTCGACTGTCGAATCTGAAATTTGCTGAGTGAATTTCTAGAGGCATTTGCGGAGTGCTGATACGTGGAATACGCTATGCACGGCTGTAAATCTTTGAGGAAGTTTAAGTTTATAAGCTGAGTTTCCAATTTTTATAGTTACTTCAAAAGGTTCAACATATCTGGGGCTCAGCTTGCCAGCTACCCCAAAGCGATGTATTCCTTCATATGGCTCACCATTAGATAAGAACGATCACCAATGTGAAATTCTAGCCTCCAGTGTTTTCTTTTGTCGGTCCTGGGCTGTAATTCGGCTCTTGATTAGCCTTATCTTTTTATTTTTTCTTCAATTAACTCAGAGCCATAAATTTCTACATCTCCAACCTGTGTCCAGGCTAGAGAAGTACTGCACTTTCTCCCATATAAAGCCTCATAATGGGCCATCTCAATGCTCGATTGATGGATATTATTATATGCGAATTCTATTAAAGGTATGTGCTTTTCCCAACTACCACTAAAATCTAAAATACTTAATCGCAATAGACCTTCAAGTATTTGATTAACCCTTTCAGTTTGCCCATATGTTTGTGAATGGAAGGCGATGCTTAAAGCTAGCACGGTTCCTAAATCGTAATGTACCACTTGCCAAAATCGGGATGTAAATCTGTTATCTCGATCCGAGACTATGACTTTTGGTATTCCATGGAGTCTGGTTATTTCCTTGATATAAATTTTGACTAGCTTTTCAACAGAGTCTATTTGCTTAATAAGAATAAAATGGGCTGATTCAATCAAACAATCCACTATTACCCAAATTGCATCTGCTCCTGAACGACTCCTGGGTAATTCCATGACAAAGTCCATAGAAATGACAGACCACTTCCATTCTGGGATTTCTAATGAATGTAAGAGTCCACTTGGCTTTTGATGTTCAGTTTTTACTAAACAACACACATGGCACTTGGCAATATATTCAGCCACACTTCTTTTGAGTCATGGCCACCATAATATTTCCTTTAGATCCCAATGCATTTTGTTGTTCCCGAGGTGAATTGTATACCCTGAGTTGTGAGCTTCGCTTAGAATTTTATTTCGAATTGATGCATTATTAGGAACCCAAACTCTATTTCCGTGATATTTATAAATCCCTTGTTGAAGCTGTAAGTCTGATCTGCGTCCATTTTCTATGTTCGTCTTTAGCTTTGAATACTCTGGGTCTCTTTCTTGAGCGATTGATATCTACTGCAGGAGCGTATGTTTGGCGGTACTTATCTTGAGTAGATCATTTATTGCTTGCTAGAAGTGAGTCTTAACCCTAGTTTCTGAAACTTTTCCACCAAGGGGCTTGCCATGATCATTTCATTCAAAGACACCTTCCTGCTAAGGGCATCAGTTACAATGTTGGCCTTACTAAGGTGATATGTGATATTAAGATCATAGTCGCGCAAATTAATTCAAGCAATCTTCTTGGCCTGTAGTTTAGCTGCTTCTAAGCAAATATATACTTTAGGCTTTGGTGGTCTGTAAAGATCTCGCATCTTATCTCATATAAATAATGCCTCCAAATTTTTAAGGCAAAAACAACTGACGCTAATTCCAGATCATGAACTAGGTAATTCTTCTCACGCTTCTTTAATTGCCTTGAGGCGTAGGCATAAGGACACATCCCAATCCAATGTTGGATGCATCAGTGAATACTTGATAATTAATTCCTTCTTGTGGTAAGATCAGAATTGGTGCAACGATTAGTACTTCTTTTACTTCTGGAATGCTTCTTCACATTCTTGGCTCTAGACGTACCGTTTTCTGAGTTAACCAAGAAAGAGGTGAGGATAATAGCGAAAATCCTTTAACAAGCTTTCAGTAGTAGCCTGCTAGTCCCAAAAAACTTCGAATTTCGATTACAGAGGTGGGTTGTGGTCATTCCTGAATAGTGCTTATCTTATTCTGATCAACCCTTATTCCTTCAGCACTAATTACATGACCAAGAAAGGCAACGAATTTTAACCAGAATTCACACTTTGCGTACTTTGCATACAGCTGTTGCTCCATTAATGTGCCCAACATGAGTCTTAGGTGATTTTCATGATCTTTTTTACTTTTGGAGTAAATAAGTTTGTCGTTAATAAACACAATCACAAATCTATCCAGGAAGAGTCTAAGAACTCGCTGCATTAGTTCCATGAAGACTGGTTGAGCATTGGTTAATCCAAATGACATTACCAGAAACTTGAAATATCTGTAATGAGTTTTGAATGCTCTTTTTGGAATGTCTTCCTCTCGTACTCGTACTTGATGATAATCTGATCGCAGATCTATTTTTGAGAATACTTTTGCCCCGGTGAGTTGATTGAATAGATTGTCAATTCGTGATAGCGGATACTTATTCTTGAATCTTATTTTGTTTAGCTCTCGGTAGTCAATGCACATGCGCATCGATCCATCCTTCTTCTTTACAAAGAGAACTAAGGCTCCCCATGGTGACATGTCGGGTTTTATAAGGCCTTTATCCATTAATTCCTGTAATTGATTGTGTAGTTCTTGAAAATCTTTGGGGCTAGACAGTATGGTGCCTTTGACAGTGGTCGCGATCCAGGCACTATGTCAATAGTAAAATCTACTTCCCTTATTGGAGGTAGACTAGGAAGCTCGTCTGGAAAGACATCGGAGAATTCTCTAACTATTCTAGTTTCAGATTAAGAGGTGTCTTTTTCTGCTTCATTTATCAGAGTGACTAGGTAAGCCTCACACCCTTTGCAAGCTTTAAGTGCATTGATTAGTAAAGCATTAATATCCATTCTGCCTATGAATATTTCTGGTTTCCCTTCTCCTTTAAGGGCAACCTTCTTCTTTCGACAATCAATGACCGCTTCATGCATACTCAACCAATCAATCCCTAAAATGATGTCGAAGTTCATTATAGGAAGGATTTGAATAGTAGCCTCATATACCTTGTCATAGATATGAATATTGCAAATGCAAACTACTAAGCGCTCATAATGGCACTAGAGGACAACCCAATATCAAGAGTGTTGGTTAGATTGCAACACGGTATATTGAAAGCCCTTGCACAATTGTCCGAAATAAAGGAGTGGCTTGCTCCTGTATCGAACAAGACGTTAAAATATTTACTATTAATTTGTATGGCGCCTAGTTAAAAAAAGAAACAACTATTATAAAATGTTTATGTATGTGTGTGGAGAGATTTTAAAGTAAGGAAGGTAATGTACCTGACACTACGTTGTTGTCGTCGGGAGCCATGATAGGTGTAAGGGCGTACATCCTTGCTAGAATGGTGGGTCGAGGAACCTGACCATTCCTTTGAGTAGGTACCGCTGTTGTTGAAACTTGTCTAGAAAGTTGAAACTTGTCTAGAAACAGTTCCTCCGTTGATTGTTAGCGAGGGGGGCCGCAGGCGCTGAGCTCTGGTTTGGGGCAGATCTTGCCCCATGAATAATATCTCCATCGATCGTCTTCTTGGCAAAACAGAAACGAAAAGCATGACTGAAGCGCCCGCAAGTATAACAACGGTTCTGCCCATGGTAGCACCTCCCAATCCGGTGAGGTCGATCACAATTTAAATTTTCATTGGTCCTGGGAGCTTCGACAGACATTTGGTATACATTGGCTGGTGGAGGGTAACGAGGACGTTTGAACGCCTCTTGGTCCCTAGCGGAAGTGACCGGTCTGTTTCCTTGTCTCTCCGCAATCACTTGCTCGTTGTGTTCCAGCATTGTTGCACAATCTAAAAGCTCGGGAAATTTTGTATGCTTAAGCGAAATCAGATTACTGCAAATGTTGTCCTTCAATCCTTCCAGGAATTCACTGCACTTTGTCGCTTCACAATCAACCATCTTAAGTGTATAACGAGAGAGTTTTGTGAACTCTATCTCATAAGCTGCCACCAATCTGCTGCCTTGAGTTACCTTTATGAATTGACTTTCAAGTAACCTCTGTGCAGAGCGGGGAATATAGCGGCTTCTGAATGCCCCTATGAATTCTGCCCACGGTATATCTTCCAGATTAATGCTCCTAAAGGTGGTTTCATAGGTGATTTTCCACCACCTTTCAGCTTCACCTTCTAGCAAATACCTTGTTAGTCTAACCATTTCAATTGCAGGACATTTTAAACTATCCAATTTACTTTCAACGGCTTGTACCCAATCTTTAGCTTCCATGGGTCGGACTGAGCCGTTGAATGAAGGAGGATTTAATTTAAGTAAGGCTTGTAAGGCATCATATATTCGCAGTCTTTGTCCATGTGGGGGTTCTGGTGCGACAGGGAGGTAGAGGTTCTCCCTTGGTTTGAAAGGGCTAGCAATACAACTTCCAAAAGTCGATATGTTTAATTATATGTTGTTACTGTAGATATGGTTGTCTTGACCGGGGTTGCGGAAGGTACCACGAGGAAGGCTTCATCGGAATCCATCTGTTAGAAATGATTAATAAAAACTTGCAATTATTAAAAGTTTTGTCTACCTGAATACATAAACAATTAATCGCAACAATCTTTATAATTTTTTGATTCAAAAAGTTCCCATTTAATAAAAGATCAACATATAAAAAAGGGTTCATTAACAGTAGGACTAATTCTTTACTGGATGCACATCCTCGAAGAATAATCTTGGAATACAAGGTCATATTCTAATTTTTCTAAACATCGGAGGAATCAGAACTAGCTTATCTCCTTTTCGATGAGGACTCCCGGTAATTACAGAGATTCCCAACTTTCCTTTTTCCTTTTGAAGTGGAAGCAGTCGTGTTGTCGGTTTTGATAAGATTCTTCGGGTGATGGTATTCATCTTGTAGTTGGATGACTTGACGGTTTTGTACGGCATCCTTCCTCTTTAACTCCCATTCTATCGTGGATATTTTTCCATGTAAGGCACCCTTTTAGTTCTTGGACTTCCATCTCCAATTCTATGATCCTATTCCTAAATACTGATACCCACCAAGCTATGGTACTTTCAACCTCACTTAATTTCTCTGCCATCACATCTTCCTTTGCTTCTGCTATGGGGGCATCCAATTTAGTGCTAAGCCTAATCACTTCAGAATGCGAGGAACCACCGTCACTAGCTTCCTCTTCAAAGTACTCAATCATTCTGTTATTGGGATCCATTTATAAAAGAAAATGATTAATTACAAATATGTTGTTTTAGTACTTCAATGTTCTAATTATAACAATAAAGGAGAGTTATCACTTCCCTAGTTATCATGGTACTATTTATCTTACTTGAATGTCAAATCAAATTTTTTTAGAATGGATATATCTTTGTTTTTGTATATATATTTTTCCTTTCAAATATACTCAATCATGCTCTGATACCAACTGTGATGATCTGATGCTAGTTCAGTGAGAACTGTCCCGACAATAGGTATTCACAAACCACAGAATCCTATTAAGCAATTTAAGAGAAAATGGATACATATATAAAAGCCAAAAAAATATTTCTCATTTATCATAATTCTATATTACAAAATAACCACCGTACACTTCTTATAAAGTTCATCATTTTAAACAAAAGATAAACTGAAACAAAAATAAATATAAATTAAAATAAAAAGTAGCGTTGTAGATCCATCAGCAATTTGAAAATATAAGATTTAAAGTTCTCATTCGAGTTCTCCCAGAAGTACCTGATCTGATATTGTAAATAAAATAATATCGAGATTGGAATTCTCAGTAACTGCAAAATACTCTCATTCGAGTTCTCCCAGAAGTACCTGATCTGATACATTCGAGTTCTCCCAGAAGTATCTGATCTGATATTGTAAATAAAATAATATCGAGATTGGAATTCTCAGTAACTGCAGAATACTCTAAGTACCGCAATAAACAGTAAAATATTATATTTTATATTAGCAGATATGCGATTAACGAAAATAAGGATGTAATAAAAATACAGGAAAAATAAGGCAATAGCGCAAAAAGGATAATTAATTTCCTACAAATGTAATATCACTTAGATGTATATTACTGATGTCATTTTTCCAGTAACCAACCAACGTATGTTACTGATATTTTTTTTCTAATAACCAACTAACGTATGTTATTGATGTCATTTTTCCAGTAATTAACCAGCATATGTTACTGATATCATTTTTCCAGTAACCAACTAATTTGTAAGAGGATGTTGGTTTCAAACAAACAATCAAGCATCAATATGGATTTGGCTCAAAACGAAGCTAAGCAACAATAAATTGTATATAAGTGCAAAAAAAGTAATAAATATATATATAATGGGTACCTTTTTCTTTAAATTTCAAAAATGCAACAATTGATTGAATCTGCAAAAGTTTTTTATATTTAAATTAGTCTTTTTAGTTAATACTTAGAGATTTATAAAACTGAGATGAAAATAAAGTAGTATAATATTTTTAGGAATATTTATTATCTTCTTTTTTATTATATTTTTTTTTCACTCTCTTCTTGATAGAAGATAGAATTTTAAGTTAGTGAAGGTAACAATAATATTTATAATAGTGTTATTATTATTATTATTTAATAATAATAATAATATATGAAAGAAAAAGATAGAATGAAAATGATTGTAATTAAAAATTGCATAAAGTAATATAAAAAAATAAAAGAATGAAAATGACTGAATTGAAATTGACATAATAGTAGTAATCATAATATAGCATTTTTACTGTTATCATTATTAATTAATGATAATAATAATAATGTTAATAACACGCTTATTATTATCATTATTATTTAATAATAATAATAATGATAATGACATATTAACGATAAAGAAATAATATAATTATTATTATTATGTAAATAATAATGATTATATTAAAAAAATGCAAAAGAAATGAAGAAAAATAAAAAATACAAAATTTCTCCTCTTTTCCCTCTTTTCTTTCTCTTCTCACATAGGGTTAGGGTTGCTGGAAGCCGGAGGGAGGCTGGACGTGACTGAAGGGGGCCGAAGGGGTTAGCTGGAGTGTGTGGCCGGAAGCAGAGGAGGTGGTTGCTGGCAGGTGGCTGGCTGTTTGTTGGCTGAGGGAAGTTAGCTGTTGAGAAGAAGAGGGGGAGGGGATATATATATATATATAAAGGATGGAGGGAGAGAAAGAAGGGAACGGTCGGCCTACGACCAGGACATGAGCCGCACAGTTCGACTTTGGCAGAGGGACAGGGCCTGCGCGTGTCGGGGGGGAAGAAAAAAAATGGAAAACTTAATATAAATAATTTCAATTAAATTTTTTCCATTTTTCCATCATTTGACTTCCAAAAATAACGAAACTTGACATAGAGGTGTGTTACAATGAGACGAACACCCTCGTGCCAAAAAAAATTCGATTCGGAACAATATTTTATTTTATATCAATTTCTGAAGTTTGAAACTTCAAAAATTAATTACAATTAAACCAGAGCTCCAAATTTTATGAAACTTTTAGTGTAGCCTGTAAATAATATTCTTAACTCAATGACACAAAAATCGATGAATTTGGACTTAAATTTAATTATCTCAATTTATTGAATTTAAACAGTTCAAAAATTAATCCAACAGTTTCTGTTATCCGAATTTCTCTCAAACTAAAGCATTTTGATCTAAGAACTATTTCTATCCAATGGTATTTTTTATTTGCTCTAATTTTAAAGTTGCTCGGGATCCTAATTTTTAAGTCGAAATTTAACATAATTTGCAAAGTAACGACATTGGGTCATTACAGTTACCAATACTACAAATGAAATAATCTTGGTTTCCTACGCACTTTGAAATATTGGTTTCTCACATGAGCATATCTCGCACATGTAATTAGGGAAACTTATCTAATTCAAAAACTTTATACCTGTGTGAAACATATCTACATAAATTACTACTACATCAAAGATGTGGTTACAAAAAACTTACAAAATATAATACCTTGCTATAAAAGTGAGCACAGTTAATCTATTCATGAAACCCGATCTTATTGAGTTTGATAAAATTTCTTGTAAAATCAAAACTACAAAAGATTCTCACTTGAGAGAGGATATTAGAGAAAATCTCAATACCACTATACCCATTAAAGACCAAACTCTACATCCATAAAAGAGAATGCTCTAGGTGCAAGATCCAAGCCACTTATATATAACAAATAAGTTCATCCTAGATGCAAGATCCACACCACTTATATATAACAAATATGTCCATCATAGTCATCCATTCATAACAAATCCATAAATATCTTCCTATAGGTTTCATTTTTCTATAGAATTATGAAATTTAATTGGTCAAGTATAAACTTGCATATTTTTTGTTCTCAATGTGTTATAAAATTTTGGATGATAAAATAAATAAAAGGGAATCACAAGATATCATAGACATAATAGAGAAATATCAATGAAGCACAAAACGGCAAAGTGGGCATATAAGCTCCAAATAAAAATGTGCTTTTTCTTATTTTTCTCTTTTATAAAAATAAGGGAAAGCGCTAATGAGACTGCATACTAAAAATTATGCAAAATGGATTGTGATATGTCGTGCATTTTTTACACTAAATTTACACACTTTCATGTTCTTATTTTTGTGTTTGAGCTCTTCATAGAGTTATTGCAGAAATCAGCCAAGGAGAAAAGTAGTCAGGCTCTCAGGCGCCAAGTTCATTGAGAGTCAGGCGCCCAGGCGCACTGTAGCACCAAACAACATAAAAGCTCCGCGCTCAGGCACACCCAGCGCCAAATAAATCTTAGATTTATTTATTTGCATGCATAGATAAAATTCATTAAACAAAACCCCAAATTTTCAATGGTTTGAGCATTAGTAGCGAGAGTAATAACTAGTAACCGTAATCTTAATCCCTGAGGATGATAATCCGAATATTATTTCAGACCACGTTCACTTATGTATAATCAAAAGTCACACTATTTCGTGACTTATCGAGTTTTTGGCACTGTTGTTGGAGGATTAAGAAATGGTATTAGTGAAAATTTCAAGCTAGTGACTTGAACAAATCTGTTTATAAATTTTATTGTTCTGTTATTTTATTTTATTGGGTATAATTTAGTTTTTCTATTTTTTGTTTATTTCTGTGATTACTTTGTGCTTATTTGTTACATCATAATTATCGCATTGTGTGTTTGGAAGTTTTGTGCCAAAGTAGATTAACTGAGCTTTGTGTGTGTATGCAAAATAGAGGTGATCAAAATTTGTTGTTTGATCTCGAAATTGATACAACATTCCATAGACTTAGGAGAGAACAAAGAATCAATTTAGAACATCATCAAATGGTCGACCCAAACTTAGGCAAAATTCATCACAATAACCAAGGGAGGGCGTTGAGGGACTATGCTCTCCCAACTGCATGAGGAATCTCAAATGCGATAATTAGACCGAGAATTGACGCTAATAACTTTGAAATCAAACGTGCCACCCTTCAGATGGTTCAAAACACCTAATTCGGTGGGCTACCCACTCCCTAGCAAGGGCTCTAATGTGTACATCTCAAGCTTTCTCGAGATATGCGATACATTAGATACAATAGTGTCACTGATGATGCCATTAAGCTCAGGTTATTCCCAATTTCCTTAAGAGGCCATGCTAAGAGTTAGTTAAACTCTTTACCTAGTGATTCAACAAGAACCTAAAATGAATTAGCTCAAAAATTCCTAGAAAAATACTTCTCTCCTGCGAAAGTTGTGCGCTTAAGGAACGAGATTTCCAACTATCTTCAACACGATAATGAGTCGTTGTATTATAGTTGGAAGAGATTCAAGAACTGCTTAGGAGAAGCCCCCACCATGGCTTGCTCCTATGGCTGCAAGCGCAAAGATTCTACAACAGGGTGAACGCAAGCACCTGCATGCTAATAGATGCGGTGTCGGGTGGACCACTAAATAGCAAGATGCGGGAGAAAGCTTATGAGCTTCTGGAATAAGTGGCAATGAATTCATGCCAGTGGCCTACTGAACGGCTACAGCACACTAAAAGAGAGCAAACATATATGGTTGGGAATAACCAAATTGCCCAACTTCAGCAAAAGATAGCCGCCTTAAACCAAATATTAAATGTCGTGACCGTCCACACTGTCAATTAATTGAATTGTGAGATGTGCAGGACACACACAATAGTGTTAACTACAATTTGAATAGCCCATTCGCACCCTCACATACTAAGCAAGTAAACTTTGTGAGGAAAAACAACTTAAACGAACAACACAATAACAATTCATATTCCAACACATATAACCCCAGGTGGAGAAATCACCCCAATTTTGCATAGAGTAACAATCAAGGGGAAGCTCCACCTCAATCTCAATGCCCTAGCACAACTAGGAATACAAACGTTTATGACCAATCAAGCAACCAATGGCAAACATCCGATTCAACCCTTAAGAACTCATTCGATGACTTTAAGCCGGAACACTTCAGGTTATGCAAAGAACGGAGGCTTCCTTGAACTGTCATGAAGTCTCAATTCAATGAACTGAGGTAACTTTGAGGAACATTAAGGTACAAATTGACCAACTTTCCCAATAGCTAGTGATGCACTGCCAAGCACCACCGAGGTGAACCCCAAAGAAATGGTGGGGATGATTCATTCTGGGATATCAAAATCTGAACATGTCAAGTTGAACGCCCATTAATTTAACAATGCAGGTGCTAGTAGTAGCCAATCTTGGGTCGAGAAACATCTAGAAAAAGTTTTAGCCGAAACATATGTAGAAAGCAAACCACTAAGTGCTGAATCTAAAAAATCAATGGAGACTCCATGCCAGCTAAGCTAAGAGATCCAGGGAGGTTCAACATCCCATGCTCCATAGAGGGCATAGATTTTTTTGAACCCTCTGTGATTTTGGAGCATCGGTAAATGTGATGCCCTATCATATCTATGAAAGAATAGGACTAAGAGGCATACGGGAGATATCGGTAATCATCTAACTAGCGGATCTTTCCTCAATGACACAGATGAGGATGATTGAAAATGTTACCATAGGTGAGGGTAGTTTTAAAATCTCAATAGATTTCAATATATGTGAGCTAGACCCAGGGTGTGTGATGATATTACTATTATTTTTGGAAGGTCATTTCTAGCCACTATCCTGGCCCTTATTGATGTGGAAAGTGGGTGTATGACGGTTAGAGTGCAAAATAGGGAGGAGGTAATTGATTTGTTGGGAGTTGAAGCAACTATGAGAAGGCTTATACCCCAAGAAGTAAATGGAGGGGGAGTTAGAAGAACCGTGGAGAAAGCAATATGCCACGACTATGCGGAGAATTAACGAGATCACATTTGAAAGAAAAAATAGTAGTTCCGACCACTGTTTAGGAGAGCACTCTTGAGTAAAAAAGAAGAAAACTAAAAGAGAAAAATGGAAGATTAAAAAGAAAATTATGATAGAAGAAATTCCTAAGAAGAAAGAGGAGAAAATGTGTAGAGCAATTCCTCGGGTATGTGAGAAGAAAAAAAGCAGGACATGTATTCAAGAGCTTCATTCAGAACAAGCCAATGCTCACCCGAAAGAGAGACAAAAAATCTGAAAAGAAGTGCTAATGAAATCTATACATTAATAGTGTACATTAGTCGGTAAAAGGGCGTTAAACCAAGCGTTACTGGGAGGCAACCCAGTGTTAGGTAGTTAGTTTTGATTTTCATTTTTATTTTATTCGTTAGAATAGGTTTTGCTAATAATAAAAGAGAAATTGTTGGCGACATCAGAAAGTTGATCCTGGTACTTTATTGGGCGATCTGCAGCTTTAGCACCCAGTTTCTAGCGCACTCCAGCGCCCGCCTTTCAAGATTGCTGGAATTCCAAGCACCCAAGTATGCCCAAGCAACAGCTGGCTTGACCGGTCAACAATGTTGTGCATCTAGGCTTTCTTGGGGATTGTGTGAGGCCTTGGAAACCTATGGGATTTAAACCATTGCATGTACTTTTGTTTGAACCTTTATTAGGTTAAAAGCAAGTCTTCTACCACCATCTTTGACCACCCAATAGATTCTTGCCATGTGGCAACACACTAAATGAGGGGGTGAGGTTTCTTTATGGTGAGACCTATTGTTTCCAGCTTTTAAAAACAAATAATTCTGCACTTTAACCGCATTTCCTCATTGTCTCTTCCAACTCACTCTTGATCCTTTCCTCTTTACATTTAAATTCCTAGTCAAGCGTCTAATGGCTTCCAAGCGCAAGGTCATTGGAATGGTTTGTCTTAGACCATGTCGGTAAAAGAATATGAATCCCACAAAAGAAAGGCAAGGGGAGTTGAATCATCAAGAGAAGCAGAGAGAATGAGAAAATTGGAAGAGATTCATCACTGGCTCGATCAACTAGTTCATGTTCATAATAAGACAAGAAAGTGGAATGAATCTCGTGCAGTGTTCGTCAACGAATCTTTGAAAAGCCAACAACACTACAACGTTGAATGCATTCAATCAGTGGCAGATACACAGAGTCCCACATGAACATGTTCTTCTGCCGTTTCCCCCTACACCTAACGAGCTGACTAATCCATGGCCATACATCAAATTTTCAAGTCAAGATTCCATGGATGAGGATGAAAAAAAAGACTAGATCGGCAACTCTCTCATGTTCCCTTTTATCAGGTCGTACTCATTTCTTTCTATTTTTGTTGATTTTGCTTTAGTTATTTTTGAATTTTTTAGTGAAACTTGAGCAATTGTATATCTTTAAGTACAATGAATGAAATGAATGAAAATTGAAATCATAAATATGTTACTTTTGAATGTGCTTTCTTACATCCTTGAACTAAATGATAAAAAAAAGCTAGCAATGATTAAAGGTTTGGCTAAATATCAAATGAAAACTAGATCTAAATCCTACATAGTTTGGTTAATTGTAATTAAGGTGAAATGAATCAACATAACGTCTCTTGCCAATAGGAGTGATGAACTAGACCAAGTGTGGGGGAGGGTAAGGTTGACACGATGGAATGACTATAGATTATGGATTAAGGGGTGCTAGCTAGGCTCCAAATAATTTCTCATGCTTAAAAGCAAGACTAAAAAAAAAGAGTGAGAATTAACACTTGAAGTTAAAAAATATCTACAAAAATAAAATAAAAAGGAATGAAGAAAATTGTATCTCCCCATAATAAAGATTACATCTCAAGAGAAAGGAGCATATATGGCACTTAAAGACCCTAAACCCTTATCCATACTTCACACCAAAACTTCACACCAAAACTTCACACCAAAATTTAGAAGATCATAAATATGACTTAAGATAATTGAGGTCCATGAATTTGATTTTCCATAAGAATGAATGTAGGACATCAGAAAGGAGCACATATCTTTGTGTTCCACTCAAAAAGTGGTCTTTCACTAATATATATTATTAGACCAAGTAAAGGGTTGTCAGAGTTGAGAGATTTACATGCTACCCTTTGAACATGAAAATGTCTATGTACATATGAGAACAGAAATGAAAATCTAGTTCCACTTGTACTAGATAGAAATGCTAATAGAACTAAATGAAATCACCATTTAGACATTAAGGTCTGAAGTCATGGGGTCGATAAAGGAGATTGATTAAAGACAACTTTAGGGTTTAGTGGTCAATGACCCATGTGTGTATCACTAGTGGGCTTAACAATCTATAGCCCCTTGAAATATAAATTTATTATTCTCATAAGATAATTATTACAAGCTCGACATAGACTTAATTTATTAAACTAGAGTCGATCGGCCTAACTTCCCGATCTTTTAAACATCGTAAGATCCTCACTAAGCTTTAATTTATTTATTTGCATGCATAGATTAAATTCAATAAACAAAACCCAAATTTTTGATGTTTGAGCATTAATATCTAGATGGTAACTAGTAATCGTAAATTTAATCCCTGAGGACGATAATCCAGATCTCACGTTCGATTATTACTTCAGACCACGTGCACTTGCATGTAATAAAAAATCACACTATTTTGTATCCTGTCAAATTAAAAAGTAGGGGGCTGGCATTTGAAAATCGTAAAATAATTAGAATCTGATAAGAAAATAATTATTGAAAATAGAAATAAGCCCAAATGACATCCAAAGTAGTCACAGGTAATTTGTTTAAAGCTAAATCAAATATATTGTTGGGGGAACTTAGGAAGTATATGGCTTGAAATAAGCAAAAAATATAGGTCAATGACAAACTAAGTATCAGTAACCATGGTAAAGAGAGTATGAAACAGAAGTTAAACTTGGCTGCAAGTCAGAAATTTCCAAAATGCCTTTTACTCAGGTTAACAGATTTAATCATAAAGAGAACATGTTGCATAAATTTCCCTCTGCTTTATTTCATAGATCCAACAGCCTTAGATATATTTATGTCTGCTTAAATAATTGATGGAATTGCCATGAAAAGGATAGAACCCTCGTTACATTTTTAGTACACAAATATATGACACCAAATCACTGCATGCATCACCAGTTTGATGACTACATTTTGCAAAAACCTATCAAAACGACAATCAAGACAGTAACCAGATTTAAGCTCAAACACTTGCCTGAAATAGGCTCCTCGCTTCGCTCAGCACATGGCTTCCATGCTGTCGTAGAAGAATGTGGATTCTCCCAGAGTGATGTAGGCACACTCTCCTGTTAAAGAATCAAAATACGAATAACTCAAGCAACATTCCTTGGCACCACGCTTAATAAATCTAAGATTCTTAAGAGAAATGCCACAAGAACTTTTTTAAGAAAATGAAAGAAAATGCTGTTGCACTTACAGCAGGGCAGCGAAGAGTTATTCCTTCTTTAATGCACAGATAAGGCGCGTTCTACATAAAATATGCGATACATTGTTTGAGAAACACTATGAATGATAAGAGGTTCATATTTAGATCAATCAAGCGCAAAACTCTGGGTGCTAACTTACTATCGGCAAGCTCAAAGCACTAGGAAATCCCTAACCAGACAAACTTATTGGTGGAATTGGCCATGAATTAAGATCCATAAAGCAATAAACAGCAGAGAGAGGGTAAGCTCACCAGGCGGCTCCATAGGTTAGGAAGAGACACAAGCCCGATGAAGACGAGAAAAGCAAGGGAGGCGAGATAAAATCGGTGAATGGAAAGAAGGGAGAAAGTCCTAGGGTCGTTAAACGAAATGAAAGTGCGGAGTGAAGGGAGGAAACGGAGGAGAAAGAAGCGGTGAGGTTTTTTGTCGTGAGCATGATCCCGAACTCGATTCCGATCTCGGGCGCGAGGGAAATGACGATGGCTGTCGTCATCGCTTCCTACAGCCATGTCACCGGCGAAAAAAGGAGAGCCAGCGTCATCGCGCTTGACAGGAGAAGAAACCGCCCTGGCGCTCATCGGAGGGCGGTGGCCTAGATTGGTGCCACTCGCTGATACTCAAGAAAAAATCGCCAATGCATATGGTTTAAAGCTCAATGCTAAAACCACTTCACCAGGGTTTGGCCGAGTCATTTCTATCAAATCAAATAGAGCTAGATTGGGCTCATTGAACGGATTAATATCTTTTGGAAGTACTTGCATCTGACTTTGTATTCCTAAGTACTGAGCATCAAATATTTTTGTGCTCCTAAGTATTGAGCATCAAATACTTTTGTGCTGAGCAGCTTCTTCTCATTCTTCAATGTCAGCAAAGATAAGTATCATAATCTTTTTTTAGGTCTGGAAGTTGAGGATGTTGCTAAACTTGTTGTAGTAGCATCAATATCTTCCCCACCATGTACTCAATGAAGTGGTGAACTAAGATGACATGCAAAGTGTTTATTCGCCACAGTAAACTTGGACCGGCATGGCTCATCAAGACTTCAAAGAATTACATCATCTTAATAATATAGTTGGGAATTGTTGCATGGATACATAATTAAATATCATAGAGTTCAAAAAGATCTCCCCATCGTGGAGATTCTTGTTTGGGCGCTCATTTTCCAATAGTGCCCTTAACTCCACCTCTTGAGGAATAATTGAAACACGGGAAAAAAGGGTCCTCCCCCTTGACAGCTCTTGCTTGTTATTGTAGGGAAGATTCTCCAACCTCCAACTACTATGTGACATTTTCCTCCGTCGCTAGCTCTTTTACATCATTGAAGTTTGGTAAAAAGTCTTTGCTCAGCCTTAATAGCTCCCGTGAGATGTGGACTGACCCTTCAAAGCTTTCACACTCTTATCATAATTGGCACATATAGAAACTCTTTCACCTTTGGGTCATTTTCCTCTCCTACGCAAGGCAAGCTCGGTTTAATAGTCGCTTGCCCCTTCTCTAATGCTACCACTAGGGCCTCATCTCGCCTCTCCTCTACTAGCGTGAGCACGTGCAAAGTGGCCTCCAAATCAAAACCCCTTTTAACTATCGCTTGTGAGATAATCTCTGTCGCATCGATTAAAGCCCTATATTGGTCCTCAATCCCATATATTTCCACCATCCTTCTAAGATTACTAATGTTGTTATCTAATATGGCATCCATCTTTTCTTGGAATAATTAAAAATAAAAACTCTCTTTTGATGACGTGTATATGCCGACCGCCACGAATCTAAATTATGCAAATACACACAGTCTCAAATAATATAGGTTCGGTGAGTATCTATATTATCATCCTCAATGAGGTGATTATTTATTACCAATCATTTATTGGGCACTTTATTTTGATTATTATGTTGAGTATTAGAGTTATAATTTAAAACCTAATTTCTAAGTTTACCATACTAGTGCAAGTAAAAGCACAAGTTTGTTGAGAGAAATCATCAAGGGTGTATAATAAAGATTCATGCTCATGGGTTTTATCTTATCCTAGCATGGCCTATGAGAACATAATGCAATTGAACATTAACAAAAGAGAGATTTACTAATTCTCACAAACTTAGCATCTTTCTTCGAAAATATCTTAACTATGTTAGCTCTAACTATGGCCAAAATATATTTGAATGCAACAAGTAGATGATTTTAATTTTGACTTTCAAAACATTCAATGACCACTATCTCTAATAAATTCTAATTGTAAGAAAGTAAATGCACATACCATGATTCTCTTAAATTACCAGGCATGCATATATATTGTTATATCTCTATCAACAAAGTATGTTAAATAAAGTAAACTAGAAATTACATTCATACCAAATAAATTATGTTTTATTTTACTTTTTAAAAATATAAGAGGACCTCTATTTCTATCCAATCCTAAAATGCATGAAAGTGAATGTACACATCATATTTTCTCAAACTAGTATACACAGTTTGTTATATCTCTATTAATAAAGCATGCTTAATAAAGTAAATTATAATTTATAAAGTTATATTAAAAATAAGTTCATTCCATACACATAAAAGCAAGATCAAATTCTAATCTCAGTCACAAGAACCATAACAAAAATTTACACAAACGAGGTAAAAAAGAAAATGGTATGCTTAAATAAAAACTATTCATATTGGAATACATTATTTCTACTTTTATAGAACTAGAATATAATAGCATAAGCGATAGAAGATACAGTGCTTCCCTTTTCCTCTATGTGAAAATTCGTCCTCCTTGGTCTCCCACAGTGACTTGCTTGTAAGGGTAGGCTTTTTTACAATCTTCTTCTCTTTCTTTTCTTTAGGCTCTATATTGTTCTCAACATTTAACAAAATATCCCTCTTTTTCTCGCCATACTGCAGAAATATTTCTCCTTGGAATAATTTTGCTCTAATATCTTTCTACAGCAAAATCCCTTTTTAAACATTTCCTCAAAACTGCTCTAAACTACTAAAACTCATTAAAAATTGTTGAGAAAACTACTCTGAACAGGTCGAGATTTTTGTCTTTTCATTACTATGTCTGGCACTTAGGCGCACTCATGTATCATGCTTTCTACATTTGTTAATAGGGTATGTCTCTTAGGTGTTAGACTCCCTATCTTTGTTATTAGTGTATGGTGCATTAGGGAGTTTAGGCACCATACTCCTAATGCATATTAACTTACTGGGCACCATAGTACACTCTAACACTGGCAGTTTGACCCTTAAGCATTTGTAATTGATTTCTCAAGTATGTGGGTGTAACAGCCCTAGTTATTATCATAGTTAATCCAAGTTAATTTAAGCTAAATTAAGCTATGATTTTCATTCCATTATACACAATGAGTCATTTTAATCTAACCATAGAAGTTTGAAATCAATCGGAGCTCATTTGAGCATTTTGGCTATTTTGCCTATTTTGGATCCTCAATATTAGTAAAAATAATTTGATCTCCAAATTAAAATTTAATTGCATTTTTGAATTTTTCGTCCTCAAATTAATTAAAATTGAAATTTTGGGAATTTTTGGAGGTCATTTAGACCTATTTTGAATTTAATTTAAATTGGTTCAATTGTAATTTATAGCTTATAATAATTCATAATTGCAAATCTACGCTCCCTCTAACAGTCGGCTGCCTCCAAACCACGAGTGCCATTCAGACCGTTGATCTCATGAATCTAATCTAACAGCCAGCACCTTCGATTGGATCCATCTCATCTTGACCGTTCCGCAGTTATGAGATGGGATCCGACGGCATCTAGCTATTTGCCATAAGTAACCTCGATCGCCCGTTGGATCCGTTAATCTAATCCGACGGCTGATCTAGCATCCGCGCTCGACCGTTAGATGTCTGAACATCGGGACCATCTCACTTTAACCAAAGATCAATCAAATAGCCCTAGAGAATCCTGCGATTGTGGATTGTCTTCTTCCTCATCTCGTGCCCGACAGAGATATCCTCTCGTACAACCACGTCCCCGGGCTAGTTTTCCACTCCCGTGCCACATCAAGGAGGCCATAGTGACCCTTGCCTTCGCCTCCCTAGCAAACCTAGCTGAGGTCGAAGCTTGGCCCACTACAATTAAGGATATGGTCCTAAACCATGGCTCCCAACCTCTGTGACCCCCCTGGACATCCTGCGCCTATAAATACCCATCTAGGAATCACAGTGAGACCCTTTTTGCTCATTGTGATCCTTCAATTTAATCTTCCCCTCTCGAGCTCTCGATGAATTCCGGCATTCCAGGTGCTGCAGACCGCTGATATAGGGCTAGTTCTAGTGTTCAGACTCCCTGTGAATCTTCCTCGAGTCGCCTTGGAAGCTCTAGCTCACTTAGTCGCCTTTGCCTTCTCAATTTTCTAGCTACTAGCCTAAACCTGTCGAGTCATGTGAACTCGACGCTTAATTAAGAAATGTGATATCCTCTAGATGTCGTCTAGTTATCCCTAGCACCCTAGGTTATTAGCACACACAATATGGATCGATTAAGCTCGGTCTAGACAATAATTGCTCACTATCTGGATAGCATTAGTGTCCAGTGCGGTCAGGACTACCCCACTGAAATCTAGCCCTCAATTCGGCTCATATCCAATGCAAACCTTCTTCTCTTAGTCAATAAAACTCATTGTGATTGTCGCCAGGGTCTGAGCTAGCTCTGATTGATCATATTATTCGATTGAGCTAGCTGCCGACCCAGGAGCTATGTCCGAGTAAGGACCCAGCTATCGGCTGCATCCCAGATCGCGTAACTTTGGGGGTTCGACTCGCCTCACCCCACTGATGGTGTGGGGATTGAACTCCATATGTTTTGTGGTCTTTATGATGAGAATTAGCTCCTCACAGTAAACTCTAAACAACTTCCCTTAGACCATTTCAGTAGAGTAGCCATCCGGCGTTCCACCGCACCTCAGTTAGCGCTTCTAGGTTCAATTGACATGCCTCGACTCCCTGAAGTTGTGGAGATTGAATGTTGGCTGTAGCGTGGAGTATCAGCTGTGAATTTGGCAATCATAGGTACCCTCCCGCGGCTGTCTGGGAAGGGGGTATCGGGAACGATGACAGTGTTGCTTCGGGCAGGGCCAACCCAGGCCCGCGCGGTGCGACAATGCGTCCCAGTCGGGCCCCGATCCGACTCGCGCGGTTTGATTATTGGGCCAGATTAATTTAATTTATTTATGAATTATTTTCCTTTTGTTAAATAAAGAAAACATGGAAAATATTTATTTGCCTATGGTTTAGTTAATTAAATATATTCAGATTAAATTAATGAAGTAACTTAATCAATTCTTATCCAATTGGTATGATCCAATATACTATTTTAACAAAAAGTTATAAGGAACAATAATATGCAATAAAATTCCAGATCCAATTGTTAGATTTTATGATTTAGCCTAATCCTTCTCTAATCTTAATTAGTGAATAATTAATTCATAAAATGTTCAAATCTCATGATTAGGGTCTCTAATTGTTCATAAGATAGAAGAGAACCTACATATATGCCTTTAAAAAATATTTAAGAGTTTTAAATTTATTAATCACCTCTTAATTTCCCTAAATCTTAATTAATGATTTATGGCTTAATTAACCCTCTAATTTTGGTAAATCAAGTTCCTATTATCCTCTTCAGTGCATTAGAATTTGCCTAAGTATTTAGATTCCCATTCTAAACCCTTATTTCCCTAATCACTTTTCTTAGCTTTAAAAAATGATTAGTACTAATTAATCTAATTTTATGTTCAAACTTAAATAGAAGTGCCTCATTTTTTTTATTAGTCGATTATAGTCCTATTAAAACTAATTAGAATCATTATGGATGCTTAAATCATTATGGGTATTTTGGTCATCTTGACCAAATGATTGTTTAAGAACCTTTAAATCCTAGGTCACTAATATGCTTCTAATCAGTAATGTAATGAATTAAGTTCAATCATTTAGCTTTTAGACCTAATTAATGGATTAAGCTTAATTTTCATTAAAAATTCTCTTAAGTAAATCTTAAGATCTTAAAAGTGATTTTTAGACCATTCCCTTAATCTTGAATATTGGAATTTAATCTTATGAAACGAGTTATCTGTGAAGACCCACTTAAGTAGTAATAAGTAAAACTCTTAAATATCGAGGCGCCTTTTTAGATAACGGTGGAGTTCCTGATAAGAACTCCAAAGTTAAGCGTGCTCAGGTGGGAGCACTCCCAGGATGGGTGACTTATTGGGAAGTTATCTTCTGAGGGCAAAACTGTGAGGCATTTCTGGCCAAAGCGGACAATACCTTGGTGCTTAAGAGTTTGGACTATTACAAATGGTATCAGAGCAAACCATAAGGTGTTAGATAGGAGCTAAGTGTCATACAGGGCAAATTACCACTTCATGTGAGCAGCCTCTTGAACCCATGATGTTTAAGATGCTACATGGTTGTGGGTACCTCTTGCGCCTGTAGGGGTCACCTCTAGTCCTATCTACCCAATGGATGGTTCTTGGATCTATGTGTGGATACTGACGAGGACATCAGGTACTTAAGTTAGAGAGATTGTGAAGATCCACTTAAGTAGTAATAAGTAAAACTCTTAAATATCGAGGCACCTTTTCAGATAACGATGGAGTTCCTGATAAGAACTCCAAAGTTAAGCGTGCTCAGGTGAGAGCACTATCAGGATGGGTAACCTACTGGGAAGTTATGTTCTGAGGGCAAAACTATGAGGCATTTCTGGCCAAAGTGGACAATACCTTGATACCTAAGAGTTTGGGCTGTTACAAATTGTATCAGAGCAAATCATAGGGTGTCAGATAGGAGCTAAGTGCCATACCCCCAAAGTACCTATGGCGGCCGCCCGTTAATCAAATAAGTGTTAAGAGGTGGTTGTCACTAGTACCACGGATATTACACTAAAAAAAATATTTGTGATACTAATTAAGAGCTGAGCAAGACTTAATAGAAACATAAGTAAAGCAGTGCATAAATTAAGGAGAAGGTATTCAACAGTATCCACATCTATTCATTCATATATAATATAAAAAATGCAGAATAATAAAAAATAAATTCATTTATTACATTTAATTAAATATGAGCAACATAAATTTTAATAACTGAGCAAGATCTCCTTCTTTGCAGACTATCAATCTCACCCGACCTTCTATCACCAGCACACCCCCAAGCACAATGTATGAGCTAACACCTGATGCTGCCATATGTACATATATGATAGGGCCAAGCCAACAAAAAAAAAATAATATTAGACTTATAAAGTCTAAGTACAACAAAGCTGTAAAATAGTATATACTTACATTTTAAAAGATGTTATTCAACATAAGAGTAAGACAGAAATCAAACTGCAGAAATACTGAAAAATAGCTGAAAGTATAAAGCTGTACAAATTTAAGCAAAGTAAAGTAAAAGTGCAAGAAAACTGTAAAGGCGCTAAATAACTGAAACTGTATAAAATTTGCAGTAAAGTAAAGTAACACTGAAATGTAAAGCTGAATACTGAAAATAGAAAAGATAGTAAATGATCTGAAACTGAATAAGGTATATATGAAGGTATGCTGTATGCCACTGAATAAATGCATCTGTATATGCCACTGAACTGAATGACATGATATGTAACCAATATATCACTGAACTGCTATGAATCGTACGATCCAATACTTATATATATCCAGTTAGGAATCCAGTACTAATAAATCTGTAACTTCCACAATTTATATATATACAATATTCCATAATCCATAAATCTTCACTGATACTCATACATCGTGCTTATGATATGCTTATGCTTCTATGTCTACATGACTTAAAGCTTGAAATCCAGAAAAAATGATATAAATTAAACAATGAATCAAGAGTCTCCATTGTGCAGAATTCATCTAAATGAATTCTGGCTCCTAAATCTAATTTCAATAATTGGTTTTTATTAGGACTTTACTTAACATCATCAATTGAGAAGGTTGTATACACATAGTTGTATGTTTCCAAGAAAGGTGAATTTAATACTTAGTTTGCTTATAACTGCACTTATCGCCACACACAACGATTAGAGGCCGAACCCTGTCACAGTCACTTCTTCAAACTAAGCTGTTAAATACTTAAATTATAAGCATACTTAGTATTTTAAAGAGGGTAATTTGAAATACTTAGTTTGTTTATAACTGCACTTATCGCCACATACGACGATAAGAGGCAGAACCCTGTCACAGTTATTCCTTCAAACTAAAGATTCCATTTCCCTAAATATAACATACTAATAGTGTCTTAAGAAGAGTAACTTTAGATACTTAGTTTGCTCATAATTGCACTTATCGCCACGCACAACGATAAGAGGTCGAACCCTGTCACAGTTATTTCTTCAAACTAAGGATCTAGTTCACTAATTATAACTCTCTTAGAATTGATTAATTTACTCTAAGTGGTCTGTATCTGCCCAAGCCCACAGGATAGCATAAGATAAGTCTTACTTAGAGTGATTCACCAGTACTGAATAATATTAGAGTGACCCAGCTCTATGGATTTACAACACTAGACTCAGCCAACAATCTGGGTTACATCAATACTATTTAATCAACATAGATAACCAAAACTATGAATCTAGGATTCAAAGGGGATACATCCTACACAAGGTTTCAAGGATGTAACCAAGGGGTCACCCAATATAGGATACTACCACATGGAATAAATCTCATTCTAAGTAGTTTAGGTGATTCTGCCATAAGAATTTAAGATCAATTTCTAAGGTCGAGTAGGATCATCTAAGCTTCTACCTCATGATAACACAATAAGTATTTCCTACCTCATTAGTTTAAAGATGATTAAGGCTAGTATTATTATCACACTAAACTTAATGTAAGATCATTAAGATCTCAGATATCTAAACACGCAATATAATCATATGGGATTATTCATTATGTTTAGTTAACTAGATCAGGTGGGTAGCTCCATTTGATCGAGTCCTAGACTACAATTATGAGATATAATCAAGAATCTTAATAGGACTTGATCTTGTGATGAATCATCATGGATTTTATAGTTGATTTCGTGCTAATAATCTTATTTAAGAGAAAATCAAAGATCTTAAGTTTCAAGTCCAGATGCTTAATCATACTAAATTTTTTAATTTCCTTAGCACTTCTAATTTAATGAATTAAAGTCAATATCAAATCAAATCGATTATCGGAACCATGTTAATCAAATTATCTTACAATCAGATTGATTGTTTAGATGATTAAGAGTTTGGATCTAAATCAGATGGATTAGGTGTTAACCCCTAACCTTATTAATTTTAGACTAATAGTTACATTATAGATCAATGACAAATCAAATGAATTATTGATGGTGATTAAGATCCAGATTAAGTGTAATTCACTTGATCAAGCCCTTAAAATATCTTAAGTTTAATTAGGGATAAATGAGAGTTTATTAAAATTTAGCATTCAAGACATAATCAAGACACCTCAATCCTTAAACACAACTTATAAAGTAATTGAAAGTTAACATAAGCTTAAGAAAAGTAAAAGCACAAAAACAGTAATAAGAACTATGCAAGTGATGTACGCACTTAACATAGGACTAAACAAGTAATTTAATATATAGAACTCAATACAAGTTCTAAGTACTTACGTACCTTTAAAGAAACTATTTAGCTTGTAGCTTAATACTTCGATTGAGATGAAGCGGCAATCTCAGCACCTGCAACAATTTTGTAGGATGCAACAAGAGGTAAGGATTTTGATAAGAGCTGCTTTCCTTATTAACAACCCCAACTATTTAAACCTTACACAAATCATGCCACGGCTAAAGGTTGGAGACCTAAGTATAGTATGCTAAGGAGGGCTTCATAATAATATAAGACATAATCTGATAAGAGTAACAACAACCATTTTTATGGGGATTTATGGGTTCACATTAAGCATAATTTATTATAACTTTGATGGAGATGAAATCAACCCAATACTAAGCTAACATATTCATATAAATACTTAGGATACTGAAATTGAGAATGATGAGAATAACTAGTGTGATGGATTAATGAATCACACAAGCTATCCATACTATGATCAATTAAAAATTAAACATGAGTTTGTATTAATTAATAGAAAAATTATGCCAGGATTATTAATATATAAAATTCTAACTATATAATTGATAATAACCTATCTTGAAAATGATTTATTTTTGTTATATTTTATGCAAATAATATATACATCATGATATCATTAGCATTATTAAATAAAAAACATCACTATCATAATTTGGTGAGTTTGTTGTTTTCATTTAGCTGATATAATATATATAATTCCATCAATGATTAGCTAAGCTTTGAATCAACTTATATAGTAAATATAATTAATTTATTAGAATTATCAATAATAAACAGCAATATAATCGTGTATCATTAAGCCAATCCATGCCTCACATACATATATTTCACTATGAATAAACTTGTTTCTTAAAATAACATAAACTATCTAATGTTCTTAATCCAAAATGTGCTAAAATATGCTTCCATAAATACTATTAATCAAAATCTACAAAATGAATTGTACCTCCATAATGCCAAATGGAAGATCAATTGATGGGGTGCTGTTGTTTTCGGCCATGGAGGAGGAGGTGCTCGGCCAAGGGAAGGAGGTGCTCGGCCAAGGGGAGGGGTTGCTCGGCCAAGAGGAGGAAGGGCTGCTCGGCCTTGGGAGGAGGAAGGGCTGTTGCTGATTTTCGGCCAAGAGGAGGAGGAGAGCTGCTCGGTCTTGGGAGGAAGAAGGGCTGCTCAGCCGGCCAAGAGGAGAGGAGGTGCTCGGCCATGGAGGAAGAGGGAGGAGGAAGGAGGAGAAAGGAGAAGAAAGAGGAGAAAGAGGAGAGGAAGGAGGGTTTAGGTCTCCCATGGGGATGAGAAGGAGAAAAATGGCTGGGGAAGAGGGAAAATTTTGGATGGCTGCTTTAGGGTAGGGCTCAAACCACTTAAGAGGAAAAATACTAAATCCTATCTCAACCGTTGAGTCAAAATCCAACGGTTGAAACTTAACAAGCCTTGATTTAAGTCAATTGAACTCCAAAAATTACAAACTTAGTATCGAAACAATTGTTTTGATGAGACAAACGCAAGCGTCTAAAAATTATTGAATTTGAACGAGTATTTTATTTTATATTAATTTTTAAATGAAAAACTTTAAAAATTCACTACGATTAATCCAAAGCCTAAAAAATTACGAAACTTAAAACATAAAGTCCTCTTATAATGCTTAATTCAAATATACAAAAATTTCTAAAATCTGACTTTTATTTTATCTTTTATTGACTCTGAAAGTTTAAACTTTCTAAATTTATTTAGGATGATCCGGAACTCAGATTGCGCTCAAATTTTGGTAGAAGGATACCCTTAATATGCTTTACTTGTGGATCTTTTTATTTTATTTTTATTTGACTTAAATCAGGATCTTATATTTTCTCTTAATCTGATTAGGTTTAGGCCTAATCAGCTCAGTAACAACGTCGGGTTGGTACAGTACCACTTCATGCGAGCAGCCTCTTGACACCCATGATGTTTAAGGTGCTACATGATTGTGAGTACCTCTTACACCTGTAGGGGTCACCTCTAGTCCTATCTACCTAATGGATGGTTCTTGGATCTATATGTGGACATTGACGAGGACGTCAGGTACTTAAGTTGGAGAGATTGTGAAGACCCACTTAAGTAGTAATAAGTAAAACTTTTAAATATTGAGGTGCCTTTTCAGATAATGGTGGAGTTCCTGATAAGAACTCCAAATTAAGCATGCTCAGGTGGGAGTATTCCCAGGATGGGTGACCTACTGGGAAGTTATCTTCTGATGGCAAAATCGTGAGGCCTTTCTGGCCAAAACGAACAATACCTTGGTGCTTAAAAGTTTAGGCTATTACATAATTATTTTCCTTATCAAAGTTAATCATGATAATTATTCTTAAGAAATGCCTTAACAAAATCTCTAAGTCTAAATCCCATTTGAAGTTTTAAGTGATTAAACCTAAGACTTAGATTTTAGATCCATAATCATTCATTTGAATTATACCATCTTCTTCTTAAATTTCTTATTTGATTAAATCCTTTTGAATCTTTCTTGTGGGTTTAGGTTAGTTCAACCTATAGAATAATGTGATTATTTTATAGATTGAACTTAGATCCTAAATTCTTAAGTTCTTATTTGATTATTTTGTCTTATAATCATAGACTTAACATTTTTTTAAGATCATAGTTTATTGATCTTTCAGCTTCTAAGATTCTCTATATTTAGAATAAGAAAGGATGTGAACCCTCCGATCCTTAAAAGATTAGTACCTTGGATTCAGGATTGAACCCCAAATTGAAGTTTAAGCCCAGAATCCTTAATCTTGATTGGCATAATGAAGATTAGGTTGAGTTATTAAAATACATTAATTAAGTCATTAATTTAATTACTTAGCCCTTATAGTCATCACTTCTGATTATGAATTAGAACTAATAAGTTCTAATGTTAACTTTAAGGTCGTAAATTTGGGTTATACTGGACAGATGGATACTGGAGATCCTAAGCTTGTACTAACTCATTATAAATAGAACAAATTAAATTTAGACAACAACTGATATCACATATGTCTAGTTAAATCTCTTGCATACTTTGATTATTACTGCTTCACATATCTTGTATTTGAACTTTTTTCCTTGGACATATTAGTTGGACATAGGATATTTGAGGAGTATCCTATGTTAGATTTGAGATTACATAAACATGTTTTAACTTCATTTAGTTATTTCAGCTCTCAGTACAGTAGAGTGTGTTCTAATTTAGTCTGTCTCTTCAGTTCAATTCTTTAGATATATATTAGATTGGGACCTAGCTCTGTGCTTGACTAGGGGGATACATTTCTAATTCTATAAGTTCAACTCGGACTTAGCTTGGAGGATGCCTAAGGGGATACATGTTGAACTTTCTGTACAGTGGCCCTATTTTGGCCCACTTTCTGTTATGACAGCACTACTTTAGGAATACTCTACTTTTTAGTTCAATTCTAGTTGAGTGGCTCGTTTAGCCACATGTTTTACTTGAATATTTGCTATTTTTTATACGCTTTTGCAGTTTATTTTAGTTCAGTTATTTCAATTCAGTATATTATTCAATACTTGCATATTTAAGATACAATGTAATAACCTAGGTTGTTATTTAAGTCAATTAAGACTAAACAAAGTTCTGATTTTGATTCTAGTACTCTAATTAAGTTGTTAGGAGTTTACTTTGAATACCTATTCCAAATCAGGAGTCATGTTGATCAAATCCTGATTTTAGGAATTTTAGTAAACCCTAGAATTTTGACCTATTTAAATTGACCTCAAATCAAAAATCTGACTTCGCCATTGCACTCACCACCCCCAAATTAGCTAGGGGGTGATATTTTGGGAGCAATTAGAAGTCGTTAGATTTTTAATGAACATTTTAATATTATTTAAACACTCCAGAAAATGAGAAAATTAAATACTTTACGGAACCAAAATCCGACCTCGTCGTTGCGTTCCTCACATCTCGATTAGCTAGGGGTGATTTATCGGGAATTTTTGGAATGCATTTAAATGTTTAATTTTAATTAATAAAATCTGTTTAAAATAATTTAAATAATAATATTTTTTTAAAATATCTAACGACAGCCGTTAGTTGAATAGGTAACGCCGTCAACCTATTCGGCAATTACCGTCTGATCTGACGAATCTTGTGATCCGTCTGATCGAGAGATCGGACGGTTCTGGTACCCGCCTTCCTCATCGCATTGCAGAGCACGCAACCAGTGTAGACAGCCTCGCACGCGGCACGCTAGGCTGTCTCCGTGCGTCTCCCACCACTCTTAGATCGCTAAACCCTTCCTTTAAGATCTGTCAAGAGCTTTGAATCTCGGTTTACACGACAGAATCAAAACTTGTGATTAAGGAGGTCTGTGCTGTCGTCCCGCTCGATCCATAAATTTTGAACAGTCAATCTAAGGTACCTTTAATCTCTTCGATTTCTAATCAATTCACATAAAATAAATTTCGATTATCTATTCCGTATTATTGATTGGTCATCTATCGGGTTTGATCGGCTCAATCGAACCCAACTATGTCAGATTAACCTAGTCAGCTACAATGCTGAACAGTGGCTAGGGTTCTCGCCGAACCCTAAAGGCTTGGGCTGCCTCTTGGTAGAAGGTCAGACCACCTCATCTTTCATTCTGCATGTCAAAGAATAGCCCTTCTCTTGTGCTTCTCAATGCTATGCGGGTTGATATAACCGCTGCCGGGATCATCGCTCCTTCTCGTGCCCTAGGCGTGTCAGCTCGGCTACTCGGGAGACGGAGAGACCTTCGGGTCAGGCTGGGTCGACCAGGGCCCGACCCGCGTACTGTTTGCTGCATGGTACCTGCACCGTGGGGCTCACATCGTACCTACATCCTTCCTCCTTTTGCCACGTGGATTTTGGGACCCGCGTGTTAGCGCCATCCATCAGATGGGTCAGGTCCTGAAGGATTCTGTGGGTCCTGCCGATCATTTAATTTAGGAAATTGATTTTTTTTAATCTGAGTGTTATTTTTTTTTAATTTAAATTTAATGCTTTAATCATATTACTTTAACCATGCATAATTAATAATCCACTCATCCAAATATAGACAATATGGGTCTCATTTTAATTAAGAGATTTTCAGGAATGTTCTAGTAGTATTAATTTTTTTGTTTGAAGTATAATTATCATAATTATTTTTAGGACCTAATCCTAATCTTTCATGGCTCATAACTTTACACACACTTATCTAAACATAGGCAATATGAGTCTTAAAATAATCAGAAGAATCTCTAGATTACTTTGATAGTGTCAATTTCTCTATTTGGGTTATATCTTGCCTAATCACTTTTAAGACATAACCATAATTAATCCTAAAATTGTTTTGGCTATAACTTAGCTATTTGATATCAGAATTTAATAATTTTAGGTTTTATGAAATTCTTAAACAGTAACCAACAATAAACTAAATAAATTTTTTAGTCTTTATTAGATAAAATTACCAAATTGCTCTTATGAGTTAATTTTCTTAAATTGAGCTCATTAGGCTTAAACAAATCCAAATTAAGTATACTTATCGTCTATCTTCATATTAGACAATAAGCAATCATTTGTCATTAATAAATTTTATTTTAGAGCCCTAATTCATAAAGTCAAATTTTAGACCCTTAGTCTTTTTATATTTTACTGTAAGGACGGAGTTTCTTTTCTGCTATTAAACTCTTAATTGTTTTTTAATAATACAGGTTCTAAATTGTATTTTCTTTCCTGCATATTTATTCTGAGTTGAATAGTTCTTTATTTTTCATGGATGTATAGATGCTATTATTTGGACACTTGAATCTAACATTTAGAATAGTAGGCTTAAATAAAAATTCTATTATAATTAAGATAAAATGCTAAAGTACAAAATTCATATATTAGAGACTTTAAAAAATATAAACTACTCAACTGAATTAATTGGACATGATTAAACTTATAGATATATGGATACTTGAGAATGTCGATCTGGGACTACTTCAGTAGATTTTAAGCCATATGGGAACTTGACTTTCATTTTGTACAATGTTATGCAAGACATGTTGAAGACGTTTATGAACAAGGAGTACAAGTACTAGATGGAATGCTTCATTACGCCATTTTTAGAGGATTTGACCTTCCTCCTTTAGCCAAAGAATGGCTAAAGCGCGTAAAATACACTCTTGAAGCCATAGAGTGCCCTAATGATATTAGAGTCGTATTGGTATCCATACTACTTCAAGATCAAACTGAGGACTGGTGGGGTGTCACTCTCCAAAAACTCACACGTATGCAAAGCAGGGAACATCGAGAAGTCACTTTTGAAGACTATTGTCTTGCGTTTTCAACTGAATATATTAAATAAATATCATAATAAATAAGTTTATGTACTCTTTTCTTGTTATATGTTTTACTTTGAAATGAGTAATATAATAAACTTGTCTCTTTTAGTTTTTTTTTAGAATGTTATGTTATTCAAACTCAGGTACAAAATGAATCCTCGGCAATCATCATCAACTCCTGCTGCATCTTGCAGTACTTCTTCTGAGCTCAATGCACTTCTGGATATAGTTAAAATATTAATAACAACTAATGTCAAACAATCTAAAAGGATAGAAAGGCTAATTGTAATGCAGAATAATTCGACACTAGCATCTATAAACTCTGCACCTTATTATCCCTCTCAGCAGTATTATCAGTCAATGAATGGACTCTTGCATAATTTTATTAGATTAAGAACTCCTACTTTTAATGAAAACATGTCAGCAATGGATACAGCCAATTGGCTAAAGTTAGTTGAGAAAAATTTTAAAAGCATCAATTGTCCAGATGCTGAAGCTATTAGATTAACCACCCACATGTTTCAAGATGAAGCTGAATATTGGTGGGATAATATCCATCATACGCTATTCGCCGATTATTATATTGAAGAAATTCTTTGGGAGGAGTTTGTGGAAGCATTTAGAACAGAATACATTCCTCCCTCAGTACAGAATAATCCGGGGGATATGTTTCTCAGATTAAGACAAGGAAATCGTACTCTAGCTGAATATGAATCAGAATTTTGGTGACTGGCTCGATTTGTGCCGAATATGATACAAACAAAAGGTGTTCATTACCACCGATTCCTGAGTGCACTACGTGATTTGATAAAAGATCACATTGTGTCATTAAGGCTGTCAAATTTTACTGAATTAATTAAGACAGCCCGTATGGTAGATCGACATCAATCACAGAAGGATTACAAGAGAACATTCAGTTCATCTTCCCAGGCACAATCAAATTTTCAATCCAACTCCAGTAAATCATAAAAGCCAACAATGACAATTATGCCTCCTCCACAAATTGCAACTCCGACTCCAAGGAAAGAAGGAGGTATTACATCTCAACCCAACACATCCAAACCTCCTCAAAGGGAAGCCAATAATAAGAAGCCCAAATGACCTGCTAGGGTTTATACCCTTACTCCATTAGAAGCCACTGAAGATAATAACATCATGTTGGTACATATATTTAATCATAAATTTTATTTTCAGCATTTAGTAAATTAAATTAATTATCATTAAGTATGGTTAATTTAGGAATAATTTGTGTTAACAACAACCCTTGCAAAATATTATTTGATATGGGAGCCAATCATTTTCTTATATTCGAGAGTTTTGCTAAGAACTTGAATCTACCTTTTATAAGATGGATAAAACCTTAAATGTTGAACTTTCTTCTGGAACCCAACTTAGCACAATCCAATTCTGTAATCTTCAAGTACCTTTGAATAAGAAGACATTCCAAGCTAAGTTGCTAATTCTGCCTATAATAAATTTTGATATTATATTAGGTATGAATTGGCTTAGTACACATAATGATACAATAAATTGTCAGTAAAAGAAGACCACCCTTCAATCACTCGATACTTCTGAAACCTTCATAGGAAGGTTTAGCACCATAAGCTCATTAATCAATACAATCGAAGCAGAGAGGCTGTGTAACAACCCAAGTTGTTACTTAGGTCAATTAGGACTAAACCAAGTCCTGATTGTGATTCTAATGCTCTAATTAAGTCATTAGGAACTCACCATAAAGACCTAGTCCAAATCAGGAGTCAAATGAATCAAATCCTGATTTTGAGAATTTCCAAAAACCCTAAATATTGACCTAATTAATTTGACCTCATATCAAAAATTAGACTTTACCATTGCGTTCATCACCCCCAAATTAATTAGGAATGACATTTTGGAAGCATTTGGAAGTCATTAAATTTTGGCAAATATTATAATATTATTTAAATACCCCAAAAATTTGAATAATTAAATACTTATCGAAACATAAATCTGATTTTGTCGTTGTGTTCCTCACCTCTCAATTAGCTAGGGGCAATTTATTGGAATTTTTGAAATACCTTTTATTATTTAATTTTAAGTAATAAATCTATTTAAAAATAAAAATAATAATTAAATAATAAATATACTTAATGGAAACAATTAATTAATGGCTAACGGCGTTCCCTAAACTAGCATCTACCGTTTAATCGGACGGATCATCAGATCTTTCCGATCGAAGGATTGGATGGTCCGAAGACTGTCTCCCCTGATCAGACCATGGGACCATTCGCGTGCCTGCATGCACGCACGCGGCACCTCCATGGCAATGCAGGTTTCGATCTGTTGCTATAGATCTTGTGTTAAGCTACTGTGGACTCAAGCCTGCATTATTTTGCCTCAAGAGAAGTTCGAATCGGTGTATCCTACGAATCGTCAACTCAAGTCTCTAGGACTATCGAAACATGTACCTCTAATCCAACCTAATCTCTTAGGCAATTATTAATTTCTAATTTCGTAATTTTATTTCACATTGTTGATTAACAATTGATTGGTCCGATCGAGCTAAAATGTGCTCAATCAAGCGATATCACCGATCTAGCTACAATGAAAACAGTTAGCATTGTCATTCCAAAGAGACCCTCTAGGGTTTGAGATTTTTGACTCATATGACCACCTCCGCCGTAGATCAAAGTGTCATTGGGTAGCTGCATTCACCCTCTACCCATCACCATGTTGGCTGCTCGCCGGTACGGCCATTTAGGGGTCCGATTATGGTGCCCTAGTTTTCTTCCCATGCAGCTTATTGTCAAGGAAGGCGAAGGGTCAGGCTGGGTCGACCCGGGCCCGACCTGTGTCTTGCGAGTCATCTGTGTCCCGTCAGCCAGCACCTGACGTGGGGCCCACCCATCCCAGCTGTCGCCTCTCCTCTTCCTGCTACATAGGAAGCTGGGCCCTGCACAATTCAGGGGCCGTTGGATACGATTAGACGTAGGAATTTACATAAATTAATTTAGATGATAAATTATTTAATGAAAATTTAATTATACTAAACTTAAGCATTAATATCTATCAATCATAAACCCAAATATAGTAATATTATATGTCATTTTGATCAATAAAATCAGAGGATCATTATGGCACTGTCAAATTTCCATTTGGAGGTATATTTTTCAAAGTGACATTTAGGACCCCTATAATTTGCCCTAATTGCCCCAAATATTCAAATTATCACAACTTTGCACACACTCACCCAAACATAGCCATTATGGGTCTCATTTTAATCAGAAGATCCTCAAAAATGTTCTAGTAATATTAATTTTTCTATTTAAAGTATAATCAACCTAATCACTTTTAGGACCCAACCCTAATCTTTTATGGTTTATAATTTTACACACACTAATCTAAACATAGTCAATATAGGTCTTAAAGTAATTAGGAGAACCTCTAGATTACCATGATAGTATCAATTTCTCTGTTTGGGTTGTATTTAGCTTAATCACTTTTAGGACCTAACCCTAATTACTCTAAATAATCCTAGAACTTTAATTAACCATAACTTGGTCAATTGATCTCCAAATTAGGTCTTCTAATATACTTATTTGATCAAGAAGACCTAATAATCAATAAACTACAAAAATATTTAAGATTTGATGGTTAGATCTCTTAATCAACCTTAATAATCCTAAAACTTGATTAGTAAATATTAGCATAATTAGTAATCCAAACTGAGTAATTCAACTTTCTGATAACTCTTAGAGTAGAGTAGAACCTTGTGGTGTGGTTAGTTTTGTGATTAATTTCACTCACTAATCACTCTTAACCATAATCAAGCCATAACTTAACCAAATGAGATTCATTTTGGGTCTACTCCCAATTAAAGTACTCAATAGATTATAGGAAAGCTATAGCCACTGAGTTTGCTAAATTTGGACTTCAAATGGAAAAGTTAGGTTTTTGACTTTTTTTAGAAAACCCTAATTTTACATAATTAACCTTAAATTAGTTTTGTCCATAACTTGGCCATTTAATATCAAAATTTAGTAATTTTAGGTTTTGTGGAACCCTTAAATAATAAACTTTAATAAACTGACAGAAAATTTATATTCCATTAGGTAAAAATACCAAATTGCTCTTATAAGTCAATTTCCTTAAATTGAGCTCACAAGGCTTAATTAATATTGAAATTATGTGTACTTACTATTTATTTTCATATTAGATAGTAAGTAGTCATTATCCATTAATAAACTTTAATTTGGAACCCTAATTTATAAAGTCGAATTTTAGATCCATAAGCAAGGGCAAAATAGTCATTTTACCTAAATTTAGGTTTAAGTATCATTAAATCTTAAAATCATAATATGATCTATAAAACCAGTATTTTGACTGATTTAGGATCATTTTAGGATGTTTAAATTCATTAAAATTGTCATTTTAAGAAAAATCCTAAAAATTCACTTAAAAATCTTTAAGTCCTAAATTAAGCCCCATAAAGTGAATTTAGTTCACTTTATGCTTTCCATAAGATAATTAATCAGAATAATATATAAATAATTAAGATTAAAAGCTTAAATCTTCTCCTTATCCTAAATCCATTCATTATGACTTTTTTTAAAATCTTTAAGATCTTATTCCTTAGGAATTAGTTTAGAAATTTATGTTAGATTTTATTCATTAAGTAAATGTATTACTTAGTGGATAAAATCTTAGTTTTTTAGTTTTCTAAAATTTTATCTTTTATTCATGATTATTTTGTATTTTAACTCTAGTTTAAGTTTAGAAGATCCATCTTATTAAGCTTGACTTTGCTTAATAAGATAATCTTAATTATATTTTATGAAAGTTATTCAATTAATACATTATGTATTTTTCCAATTAAATTTTCCTATAACTTGATTAATTGGATTATTTTCCTTAAGGAAAATAAATCCAATTAATCAAATTTATTTAAAATGGGCTCAGCCCATTAGCCGAACCGTGCGGGTCGACCAGGGCCCAAAGACCCAGGACTGTCGCACCGCGCAGGTCACGGGCTGACCCGACCCGCACAGGGTCTTCGTCCCCGCCCGAACTCCTCTCAACAGAAGCTGATCCAGGAAACCCTAGATGGCAAAATTCTCTGTCTATAACGCACGCCTTGGCCTCGGGTCAATCAAGAATCGACCCCCTAGCAGAGACGCACCGATAGACACTTGAAGCCCCCTGTGAGGTGGTCCGGATCGGTCGGACCCTATTGTAATAATCCTAGTTGTTACCATAGCTAAAGTTCAGATTAATTAAGCTAAACCAAGTCCTAATTTTGATTCCATTATACTCAATGAGTCATTTAAACATAACCCTAGAAGTTTGGGATCAATCGGAGCTAAATTAAGAATTTTTATATTATTGCTTATTTTTGAGCCCTAAAAAATACATAAATTAATTTGATCTCTAAATCAAAATCTAATTTCATTTTTGAATTTTTCATGCCCTAATTAGCTAAGGGTGAAATTTTTGGAAATATTGGAGCTCATTTAAGCCTAAATTGGATTATAGAATTAATTAGAATTTAATTAATTATTAAATAGATTAATATTAATTAAATTATATATATATATTTTTTTAATACACGAAATTTGCTGTCGGGATCGCGGTAGATCCGCTGCGGGGTCCTGACAGCGGTGCATAAATTTAAGCCACTCAATATGTTAGCACGCATCTCAGCGCGTTTAATCAAACGGCTCACACTACCTTGCACCGTGGTTAGATCTCAGTCTCTCGATCAGCATCTTCCATCTGACGCTCGGGATTTAATCCGTGTTTCCGTTAATTAATATCCGCATCAGGCTGTCCATCATCAACGGCTCAGCGATTGAATGGCTCTGGAGTTTCCCTGCACTGTGGATCATCTCCCACCTCGCGACCCGTCGCTCGCTGGTCACCCCCACCCCCCCGACATCTAGGCACCTTCCAACCCTCGTGGCAGTACGGGAAAAGTGCCATTCTACCTCTTCTACCCTCGGTAAGACCGTCTTGCCGGTTGCCTTCTCTCGGAATTGCCCCTGATCGTTCCAGCCACCCCATTGCTTTGGGTCGAGCCATTCTCTGAGCCAGAGCCATGGTAGCCAGCCATAGGGTCTCCCTCTGCCTATAAATACTTCTCAAGAGTCACATTGAGTCCTTCTTCTCACTGTGATCCCCTCATTCTCCCTGCTACTTACCCTGAAGCTTTCGATGATCCTGACGACCGAACCTGCTGAGCACCGCTGATCGAGGGTGAGGTCTAGAGTTCAGAGCTCATGCAACTGTCTGGAGTGACTTGAGCTGCATGCATTGCCTTAGTCGCCTCTGCCATCATCAGGTACAGCTTTCGATCCCAATTCCTCTATCGAGCTGGTTTCAGCTCGACTGGCTTCCAATTTAGCCCGAGATTCTACGTTAGTACCTCTCCTTGACTCCCTAGAAGGCGCCTAGCCCTCTGGCAAGGCCTGGCAGTGGACCAGACAATGAATTTGTCATTTGAGTGTGCACTGCCAGTCGACCTCTGGCTCGCCAAAATGCTGCATTCCCTCAAAGAAATTGGCTATCCAATTACTGTTGGGACCTCTCGGCAATAATTTTAAACCCATATCGAAGGTTGGGTTCGATCAGATCGATCGATTTGATTTGGAATCAATCGACCCATTGAGAGCTTTCGTCTGCGTTCCAGCACGAGTAGCACCCCATTGATCCAGACCTCTATAGGACCTCACGACCTGCCCAATTGGTTCCCCTTGGATCCCCGAACATGTAGGGATAGGCGTTGGCTCGTGGCATTGGCTCGGTGAGGAGAATTCACTTCTCACAGGTTTGCCACAAGAGCCATCTCAGTCGAGTAACACCCCAGTGATCCAATGCGTCCCAAAAGGGGGTTTTGGGTTCAGTCCCTGAAGATGTAGCTGTCGAGACCTTCGCATGGTGTAGCCGGGGCACAGAGAAATTGGCTCTGGAATCGAACCCTAGGATTTGGGTGTCAAGCGTCCCCATGGAGAAGATGACTATCGATGTGGGTCAGGCCGACCCTGACCCGCGCCTTTTCGAATTTGGGCCGATAGATAAATAAAAAGATTTCTGAAATCAATTCAAAAAATCAAACCTATGGCTTTTATTTAAATAAAAATATAGATTAAATTATTTAAATAACTTTAGATATACTTATCTAAATGAATTAAGTTCCTAATGCCTTCTTAGGTGTTTTAGAGTCTATGAATAAGTTTGGATCACCCTAGGATGCCCTAACTTTCTTAATCACCTCAATTGGCCTTAAATTATGATTAGTGCTAATTAGGCAAATTAGGTTACCAAAACCTAAGATAAGTGTGTATCCCACTTCATTAGCCAATATGGAACTCACTAAAACAGATTTAAATCAATTTAGATGATTAAATCCTAAAATCTCATGTTTAGTACCTCTCTGAAACCTTATGTTAATAATATTGATGTTATTTATAGAATCTTAAACTAACTATTAGTAAGATCTTAAGACCTTAAGGGTTACTAAAAGAATCACCTCATCTTAAAAGATAAGTCTAACTATCTCAAAATGCTAGATCCTTAGTTATTAGCTTCGTTAAAGTTGATCCTGGAGCTTAAATCCTAAAAGAAATACTCTTGTAAAATCCTAAGTCTAATCTTAGCTAAAGTCTAAAGTGATCAAACATTAGATCTTAGATCTTAGACCTTAGATCTTCTAATTGAATTGAACTATCACCACTCCTTAAGTGATTTATTGTTTAATTCTTTTGAAGTCTTCCATGTGGGTGTAGGATTGATTCAATCTATAAGATAATGAAATTATCTTGAAGATTGAATATAGATCTTAGATTCTTGGTTCTTGATTGATTATTTTATCTTATAACTCATAGAGTAACCTTTCAATTAAGATCTTAGTTTCTGAATCTTTCAACTTATAGGATTTCTTACCTTTAAATTTTGTTTAAGTGTGAACCCTAGATCCTTATTAGGACATTACCCTGGATTCAGGATCTTGAACACCAAGTGAAGTTTAGAAACAAAATCCTTAAGTGTTGACCTACTAAATCAAGATTTGGGTTAAGTGAGGAAAATAATAATAATTAAGTCATTGATTAATTTCTTTAAATCTTTAAAGTCATCATTGATTATGAATTAGAACTTGTTAAGTTCTAATGTTAACATTAAGGTCACGAATCTAGGATTATACTCATTAGCTGGATATTAGAGATCCTAAACTTGTATCTTCTTAGAATAGTTAGATTTGGATAAAGTAGACAACAACAGATATCACATAAGTCTAGATTGAGTCTCTTGCTTAGTTAACTTGACTGCTCTACACACCTTGAACATTGAGCCTTGTTTCTTGAGCATAATAGGTAAACTTAGGATATGGAAGATACATCCTAAGTTAGTATTTGAAAAGCATAACATTCATTCAGTTCTTTCAATGCTTTCAGTTAGTAGAGTATGTCCTAACTTAGTCTGCCTCTTCAATTCTAGTTTTGTTATAGAATAGTCTCAGACCTAGCTCTGTGGAAGTTTAGGATGTATACATATCTTATTCTATAAGTTCAACTCGGACCTAGCTCTGCAGATGCCTAGGATGGACATATTAAACCTCCAGTTCAGAGGTCCTGTATGGCCTGTTTCTGTTATGGCAGCATTTGTCTTAAGCTTACTATTACTTTAGTTTAGTTTTCAGTATTTGTTTTGCTTTGCCACATGCTTCAGTGGCCTTACCTTAGTGCTTGGCTTGCCTTGCTACATGTCTCAGTGGTTTTACTTTTTGTTCATTTATATACTTAGCGTACATTTGCCACATGTATCAGTGGCTTATTTACATGTTAATCTGCATGCTTGTATAAATGCTCTTGTTAATTTATATTAAATAATAGCATGTTTAAGATGCTGGAATTGTATGTTACTTCGGTACTTGTGTCTCCATGAGATCATAAGCATGTTAGGATCAAATTTATTTTAGTAGTTGCAATTACTTTTGCTTTTAGCTTCACCTTGTATAGTTTCATGTCTTGTATGTTATTTTTATATACTTGTTGATTAGCTATAAATGGTTAGTTTGTAGCTATCCCGTCCTTGTATCTTGATGCACCTTATAATGATTGCATGTTTAAAACTTTTAAATGTGATATCTTAAATATTCAGTTCATTTAAATAACCTAAAATGTTCTTAGACAATTGTCTAACTGTAATATTTTTCTTTTGTTGGCTGGGGCCCTGACATTTGTGATATCGACAAATGTCAGATTCAGAGTTGTTCGTTGGCAGTGTTGTAGGAGAGGAGTCGGTGCATAATGAGAATCTTCCTACTGCTGCTTATATATATTTTCTCTTTTTGCTGTAAGATTGAGAGATCCTTACTTTCATTTAATTCAATTTGTAATAATTAAACTCTGGATGTATTTACTTTTTTGTGTTTGATTTGAGTTACTGTTTCATTTACTCTCTTATATTATGTTGTGCTGAGATGTTATATTATTCTATTTCTTGCTTCCATCACTTTGGTTTGTATTGATTTATATTCACAATTCTAGGTGACAAATCCTTGGCTTAAGGCAGGTTGGGTCCTACCTGACTTTACTTAAGTTGAGGATGTGCCACAGTTGGAGCACCGTACTCCCCACGATTATGCTAATATTAGTATTAGTGTCACCGCGGGAAAGTATGGGGCCCCACACCTACTCACTCGAGGGCTCCCTTAATGGAGCTACTGTGGGGGGACAATTCTCCCCACAAAGGCCATGCCAGACCCACAGCTCAATCCCTACACCTTTAGGGAGGTGAGACAAATCGAAGCCCCCTGGTCTGAAGGCCTGAGGTGGGCTGGAACGCCGTGACCTTACTCACCTGAGGCATTCCTTAAGGGACTTAACCCAATCAATAGATTCGACTGATTGGGGTTAGCTTAGGACTCAATTACAATAGCTGTGAGTTTGAAACAATAATACGCATCTATACGCATCAAAGGAAGGGAGGTCCAAGCCTCATTGGCTTGAAACCAGCAAGAGAGGTACCTGGTTTGATGGGGGAGCTTGGGAAGCAAGTTCGATTGATCAGCAAGGATCAAATGGATATGTGCTGAGGCTATTTATAGCCTCAGGTGAGTGCGGGGAAGGTTCTAGAGGGTTGAATTGGGATGGGGAGAACCCGAGAGGTCGAGCCATGGCCGAGCTCTCGAAATTTCATTTCGAGCTTGGCCGGGCCACAAGGCCCCAATTGGGTTCCTTGCCGAAATGGGGGAGGTCGTGTGGGGCCCCCATACTGATAATAAGGAAGTACGGTGCTCCAACTGTGGCAAATCCCCAACTTAAGTAAAGTTAGGCGAACCCAACTTGCCTTAAGGCAAGGACTTGTCACCAAGTGCTGTAACATTCATCAATATAAATATCAAAGTGGCGGAAGCAAAATAACATAAAGTAATATCCACAAGCATACATAGTAGGAAAAGAAAATGTAATATAGTAACTCATCACATTGCAGAAAGTAAAGTACATCCAGAAAGTTTAGTTATTACAAATTGAAATGAATAACTGGAAAAAAAAAATGAAAGACTCTCATCCTCACTGGAATAATAAGGCAAAGCTAGCTAGACAGCAGCTGGAAGGTCCTCCTCCTGAACTGGCTCCTCCTCAGTGACACTGCCCACGAATAAGTCTGAATCTAACATTTGTTGGTATCACAAATGCCAGGGCCCCAGCCAACAAAATAAAAAGGTTACAGTTATACAATTGTCTAAGTACATTTTAGGCTATTTAAAGTGAACTGAATATTAAAGGATATCACATTTAAATTTAACTATACATGCAGCAGTAAAAGGGGTGCAATAAGCTATGATAGAACTAGGATACTATAAACTATCTATTTATAGCATGCAACATGTATGTAAAGTAACATACAGACTCAAAATAAGCAAGGTATGGCTAAGAGCAAAAATAACTGCAACTACTGAATAAACATGATCCTAACATGATTATGATCGACGTAAAACATGCTGAGTATAAAAGAACACGAGTACTGAATATAATAAAATTCTAGCATCCTAAATATGCCATTTATACATATATTTAAGCCATAAAATATACATACAACATGCAGATTAATATGAAAAGAAAGGCCACTAAGACATGTGGCGAAATGCAAAGTAATATATGATAAGTGAATCCACTGAGACATGTGGCAAAGCGAGCAAATACTGAAAATAAGGCTACTGAAGCATGTGGCAAAACAAACCAGAAATCAAAACAATATAATACAGGTAAAGTAGTAATATGCCTAAGTTCTAGTACTGCCATACCAGTTAATAGGCCATACAGGGCCTCCAATATCAATCAATCAGTCAATCCCCAGCCTAGCCATCCAAATATGCTAGGTCTGAGTCCAATCTATACAATACTACTACTGAAGAGGCAGACTAAACTAGGTCATATTCTACTAACTGTGACAAAACAAAACTGAATGATATGTAAATTCAATACTAGCTTAGGATACATCATCCTAAGTTTTCCTATTATGCTCAAGGGCTAAAGCTCAAAATCCAAGGTATGCAAAGCAATCTAATCAAAGTAAGCAAGAGACTCAATCTAGACTTATGTGATATCTATTGTTGTCTAATTTCCAAATCTAACTACTCTGAGAAAGTACAAGCTTAGGATCTCCGATATCCAGCTATCGAGTAGAATCTCAGATTTACGTCCTTAAAGTTAAATATTAGAACTTAACAAGTTCTAATAAAAAATCATGTGGCGACTATATGGTTTAAATAAGCAAATCAACGACCTAATTTTATGAATATTTTACTCTCTTACCCAAATCTTGATCAAATAAATTAAGATTTAAGGATTTAGAACTTAAACCCTATGTTGAGTTCAAATTCTTAATCCAAGGTGATACTAAAATAGGATATAGGTTTCTCACTTAATCCCAAGGGTAAAGGATCCTATAAGTTGAAAGATTCAGGAACTACGATCTTAGTGATAGGATATTCTATTAATTATAAGATAAAATAATTAGTTAAGAACTTGAGACTCTAAGATCTATATTCAATCTTTAAGATAATTTCATTATCTTATTGATTGAATCATCCTATACCCGCATGGAAGGTTTCAAAAGATTAAACAATCAATCATTAAAAAATTTCAATTGGAGGTGATTTGATTCAAATTGAAGATCTAAGTCTAAGATCTAAGATCCAAAGATTTGAGATTTGATCACTATAGACATTAAAACTAGATATTAGCTTAGGAGATTCCAATTGCATTTTCTTTAGCAATTAGGTTCAACATCTAGCTATATTGGGCTTATTACTATAAGGATTAATAGTTCTAAATATTAGGTTAACCATTAACTCATAATAATCTCTTTAGATTACTTAAGATCTAAGAGTCTAAGTTTGATCACTTTTAAATCTTAAGCTGGATTCTTAACTTAAACTTTTCCAATTCCTTATCTTTTGATACTAAGCTCTTAAGTTATCTTATCTGAGTTTATTAATGATACAATTGACAATTCTTATTATTATATTTCAATTTTCAGGTCAAATGATCCTTAAATGGAATGCTTAAGAGTTAAGCATCTTATTTAAGGATTAAATGAAGATTTGATGATTTAAGGATCATATGAATAATATTATTATTCTAAGATTTCAGAGAACATTTCCAATTTAATTTAAAGTATATTATTGAAATTTTCAATCCCTGAGGGACAATAATCCATATTTTGGTCAAAATGACTAAAATGTCCTTCTTAAGGCTAAAATTGGGATTTTAGGGTTTACTTACCCAAATTGGTTCTAATCTATTTTAATATGTTTCACATGACTTAGTAAAGTGGCAAACACCCAAAATTTAGGTTTTGAAGACCTAATTGATCTTAATTAGCACTAATCACTTAATTAAGCCACTTAGGGTGATTAGTAAAATTAAGGCAATTTAGGGCAATCCAAGTCTACACTTAGATTCTAATTGACTTAATATAAGGTTAGGAACAACCCTCACTCAATTCAGAGGCTCAATTAGGGCTAAGTTCACTAATCCTTAATTAGGGTGATTAAGAAAATTAATTACCTAAAATGGATTTTTAAGGGTCTGGAATTATTCGTTAGGTCATAAGGAGCAATCAGAGCCTTTAAACTCACAATTTGGATAATTAGGTGATTTTATGTGATTTATTTAAGAACAGAATAGTTTTAGTTAATATTTTTAAATCCAACCATTGGATCTGGAATTTTATTTTAGATTCAGATTCCTGGAATGTTTCTGATTCAAATAGTATATTGGATCATACCATTTGAATGTGTGGATCTAAAGTTATTCAATTAATTTATTCTGAATATTTATTTAAATTAAAACTATAGGTTTCAATTAATTTAAATCATAACTATTAAAAATACACTCCAATAAATATTAATAAACCCGGCCCAAAATCAGAACCGCGCGGGTCAGCGGCCGGCCCGACCCGGACCCGCAACTTCATCTTCAACCTCTCGACGGGCCTCGAGCCCATCGAATTTCAAAGCTGAAATTCTCAGCGCTCCGGCGACGGTAGGGGCTCAAATCGATCCCTACACGTTCCCTGAGGGAAGATGCATCAATTGGGCCAAGAACCTCCATCTGGATCCCTCTGGATCGATGGGGTCTTACTCACCCAAGACGTTCTTCGGCGAGACGTCTCAGGCCGCATGTGAGGGCAAAATTCTCCTCACAGGGACCATGATTCGACGGGATTTTGATCCCTACACACTCAGGGGGACTAGACGCGTCGAACCCCCAACCTATCTTAACCAGAGACGCAGCCAATCGCTGGGTCCTTACTCAGACTCAGCCATTGGCTCGTTGGCTAGCTCAGTCGATCGATACTATCGACTCGAGCTAGCTTGGCCCCAGGCGACAATCACGGGAGTTTCCTAAGTGGCTAAGGCGACTTAAACAACATTCAGAGCTCAATCCAGATGACAGAAACAAAAGGGAGCTTCATAAATTTTAATGGCAGAAAGCTATACCTTGAACCAGGGATACAGGCCTTGCCGAGGGAAATTGGAGGGTGCTGAAGCTTCCTGAAGACTAGACAAGGCTTCCCAGGGAGTCTGAACACCAGACGGACCCTCTATCAGCAGTTCAAAGCTCTGCAACAACCAAGAAATTGCCGAGGGAAGGGGGAGCTCCAGCAGCCTTTCGCAGGGAAATTGGGGATTCACAGTGAGCAAAGGGACTCACTGTGAAGTCCCAGGGGTACTTATAGGCTCTAGGAGGGCTCAGGTATGGAGGCCGGGGCTTGGGTTTGGAGTTTGGCTCGGCCCGAGCACTTCCCAAATTTTCTAGAATTGAGGCGATCCAGGCCACCTGGCTCAGCCGGCTAGGCTCGGCCTCAAACCGGAAGGTACCAACGGTCGAGCTGACCTGGCGCGGGGAGTCGCAGATAGGAATTACGTGGCGAATTTCTGCGGATTCTTCCTGTCGGGACGACGCCTTCTGGGGACGAAGATGAACAGTGACGAGGTCACCAGAGCCGTCTGATGGTTCGTTAGTTGGCGCGGGACGGTCCTGATCACCCAACATCTAACGGTCGCGCGTGGGATTGGATCGGCCGTTGGATCTGATCCGCGGATCGAACGGGCGAGCGGCTTACTTAAGGCGGATGGATTAGGCGCCGTCGGATCAGATCTCAGAACCGTGGAACGGTCGAGATCTGTTAGATCCGATCGACAGCGCGGGCCGTTGGATTGAAGCGCGCTAAGATGCGTGCTAAGGATCCTACGGGTGCAAAACGGCGCGCCGCTGTTGGGACCCCACAGCGGATATGCCGCGGTCCCAACAGCAAATCCCAATAGTGATTTTAATAATAAAAATTAAATTTAATTAAATTAAAAATCATTTAAATAAATTTCAATTATTCTAAAAATTCCTAAATTCAATTTAGGTCCAAATGAGCTCTAAAAATTCCCAAAAATTCACCCTTAGCTAATTTGGGTACGAGGAATTCAAAAATGAAATCAGATTTTAATTTGGAGATCAAAATAATTTAGGTATTTTTCAGGGCTTAAGAATAGCCAAAAATACCAAATTTTCTAATTTAGCTCCAATTGATTTCAAATTTCTAGGTTTAGGTTTAAATGACCCATTGAATCCAATGGAATCAAAATTCAAACCTTGGTTTAGCTTAATTACCCTAGTTTTAGCTAGGGTAACAACCTAGGGTTGTTACAGGTCGTAATGACCTGCTGAGGTGGATGCGGGGGTGGGGGTCAGTCTGGGCAGCTAGCAGTATGGGGGATCTTTTCTGTCAGGTGCGAACGAGAGGAAGGCGAAGCTCCATAGTCGCGGGAGGGTCAGGAGCTGACTGATTGATCGATCTGAAAGACATGATGGTCCTGATCCTTCAGATCCTAATGGCTGGATTCGATTGAATCAGTGCCATAGGATTCACAGGATGCACCCAAAGTAGATCAGTGGTTCCCCTGGATTTAATCCTAGTCGTCCATTAGATAAGCGCGACGGTTAGATCTGCGGGACTCCGCTGTCGCGCGACCCGGGCTCGGTAGCGGATCGCCCGCGGTCCGCACAGCGGATCCTGGCTGTTAATTTAGTTTAAAGGTATATTTGCAATTTAAAAATATAATGAACTCTTTTATACAATTAATCCATTTTAATTAAATATAAATTATTGCCTAAATGATGACCAAATTGCACCAAACTTTTACCCCGAACTAATTTTGGGGTGAGGAATTCAAAAATGTAATTAGATTTTAATTTTGAGATCAAAATATTTTAGGACTAAACTAGGGCATCTAGATTAATCAAAATATCATTTTGAACTTAGAGAAGTCCGATGGACTTCAAATTTTCAAGATAGGCTAAATTTGATGTTCTAACAACAATGGTATTAAAATTAATGAGTAATTAAGCTATATATTATCAGAGTAACAACCTAGGTTTATTACAACAGCTTGGGCAGATCTTTAAACAGCTGAACACTCGTCAGCAAGGAGCCTTGCCTAGTTCTACAGAAGTGAATCCGAGGGAATTGGTGAGTGTTATCCATTTTGAAGAAATGGATGCTGATGACCAAACTGAAAAAAATAATACAGTTAAAAAAGAGTTAGTGGCTAGGGAAGGAGGTAGGAATTATGATTATGAGAAGTTTATCGCCCTTAAGTGCGAAGATCCTAGGAGGTTATGCATCCCTTGTGTGATTAGGAATGATGTACTTTTAGGCCCCTTGTGTGATCTTGGTGCCTCAATAAATATATGCCCTAGTTTATTTATGAGCATCTTAAGGTAGGAGGGATGGAGTACACCTCTATAATTCTAAAATTTGCTAATATAGAATCTTTAACTCCGTTGGGTATTGTAAGAAACATTCCTATGGGGTTGGGAAGCTTCATAGTCCCAACTGATTTTGTAGTTTGTGAATGGGATAGGTGGAATAAAAATTCCACTATTATCTTTGGATGACCCTTCCTGTTGAGCACTAAAGCCATAATAGCTGTGTGCCGGGGCAGAATGAGCATAAAGATTCGGGCTAGGTATGAATTGATAGATCTTAAGCCAACTCTTTTCAAACAAAAAGTTACGGAATTAGAGTTGAGAAGGAAAGCTAGGGATGAGAATATTCACGAATCGCTTGATTTTCAAAATTTAACTCTAAGCGAAAAGAACTCTGAAACTAGTTTTGGCACATCATCTGATGGTGAGAATAAGGAAAGAGTTAAAAAAAAAAAGGGGGGGAAGAGGAAAAAGAAAATAGCCTCCAGACCGGAGTGTGAAGCCATAGATGAAATCTATGATGGGAAGGATGAGGCTGTGGGTTAGAGCACAACTCAATGGCGTGCTACAGTGCACTATGATGAGCTAAATTCAAAGCTCAACTGCCATTGCGCGCTGCAGCGTGTGAAATTTTGAAAGCTTGATCCTTACGGCACGCTACTGTGGAATTTGATACTACGGAGCACTGTAGCTTGCATTGGCATGTTTTGAAAAATTTCCAAGTAATAGCTGCGGTAGCGCACCATAGCACGCTACAGCGTGCTATTGCGAAAAGCTTCCAGCTGTGGCAATTTTGACTTCCTTGGAGATCCAATACAGTTAATAACTGCTTCATGTTTGGGACTTCTAGGCAGTCAAAAAGTGGTCATGAAAAAGCTGCTCCCCTCTTCCCCTTCCTAATTAAAGTGGGTCACATTAATGGCATGAGAAGAGCATCTTGGACCAAAATTTTCCTTGACCTTATAGTATTTTTTGACTATTTAAGGAGGATGGTAAGCTTGCACCAAACTGATTTCTCATGTCTTTTTTATTCTCATTCTCCTCTTTTCAAGAAAACTTCAGCCCTTTCTCAAAATTTACCAATCATGTCATCTGGAAGGAAGTCGATTCCACGCAAGGAAGCCGAGGCCTCCACATCTGGTGGGGCCTTCAATAAAAAGAGATTCTCCTCTGCCAAGGCTGAACAAAGATTCACCATGGTTACTTCTTGGCGGAAGTTGATCTCGGAAAAACGTTTTGGGCCGGTCTTACCTATACCCTCCAAGCAAGTTTATCCATGAGGATGGGGGGAGTTGGTGTTCACACAATCCAACTCATACCCGACCATCTTCCAAGAAGCTTACGCCAATGCCGTTAACTAGGCAGGGCATAAAATTTTTGTATGGGGAAGGGGAGTGAATTTTGGGCTCGAGCAAATCGAGCAATTTTATGGGTTGGGAGAGGTGGAGAAATGTTCCTACTTGGCCCTTATTGAATCACATTATGTGACGCCCGCCCCTTCTAATCATAAGGATTAAGGAGTAGTCGTCACTTAGCACATTCTTCACTTAACATTTGATTAGAAGTTTAAGACTCCAAACCAATCTTAAGGGAAAGATGTGCTTTTCTAAAATAAGCAATGGAGAACAATCACTTAATGAGTATACTACAAAATCAGAGTGCGGAAAAAAAAAGAACAAACTATAGTAACATCCATCCATCCCTAATAAAATACAAGCATTCAACTCAGAATATAGAAATGTAAGAAAAGAAAATACATTTACACCTGTATTATTACAACCATTTAAAGTTTAAAGACTGAAATATAAAGTGAAGTTTCTAATCATTTCGAATGCAAAAAGTAAAAATAAACTTTGAAGCAAAATCTAATGGTCTTCATCAACCTGCACTTCTTCATGGACCTGCTCTTCTAAAGGCTCAACCTCATCGAAAAGCTCAGAATCTACCATTATCAGTTTTATAATGGTAAGGCCCCAGCCAATAAAAGAAAAATCTAGTTAGACAAAATTTCTAAGTACATTTTAAGGTAATCATTTTTATGTATTTTAAAGATATCACAAACTTAACTTAAGCGAAAAAATAGCGGTAAAGCGACAAAGAAAAGAAAGGCAGGTTATAATAATAAATTATAACTTAAACAAAATGTGAGGTAAACAAATACCTCAACTCAAGCTGCATAAAAGGTAAGTAAAGTGCAAATATAAATCTACTAAGTACAAAGAAAAGTCATAAGTAATATGATCAAACTAAACATGCCAAATTGTAGTATAAGTAAAAGTACTGTACTAAAAAGAATATTCTAGCATCCTAACATGCTTTTAGTAAGGTAAAACAACTGAAATAAAGATTATTATAGAGAAATTCTGTAATATAAGAGAACTGCAGAAAATGAAAATATAATAAAAAGTGAACTGAATTGTAAAGTAAAGGTAGGTTAGAACTGTAAAAAAACTGTATAGACAACTGAAAAGACAACTGTAAAGTGACTGTAAAGTAAAAGTAATGTAACTGTAAGGTGACTGGAAAATAAAAGTAAAGTATAAAGTAAAGTGTGGAGATACTCCTACTTAGTTCTGCCGAAAAGTAAATTCCATCTGCTCATCTAGGAGAAACATCCTAGATTAAAGTATGCTGTGCTAGGAAAGTGTCCTAGTCACAAGGTAACGTCCATCTAATCATCCAGGAAAGTGTCCTAGGAAAAAGTAACACGCACTAGGGGAAATTCCCTAGTTAAAAGTAACAAGCACTAGGAAAGTGTCCTAGGCAAAAGGTATCCTAAAGTAAAGTTATACTAAATGGCAGACTGAGAAAAACATAACCCACAGAGTGTATTAAAGTTTGTTTTATTTAAGTTTTCTTTTTAAGTTATGCAAATTTCATATGAATGTAATTCAAAGTGTAACATAAATATTCATCAAACATCTTATGTTTAATTTAGCATGTCCAAATCTATAAAGAGGCTCAAACAAGGAAAGCATAGTATTTCAAATTCAAGATAATAGATAGCACTACACAAACTTTGTGATATCACTCGTTTTCTAATTTAATCATTCTAACTACTCTAAGTTACATAAAATTTAGAATCATTAATTCATACACTATCTGTAATTTAAAATCATGAACCTATAAGTCGAACATAATTAGGATTAGCTACGTCCTAATTATAACTGAATTAATGTCTCCTATAAAGTTAAATAAGTAAATCAATCGTCCTAAGTTGTTATTTTTAATAATCCCAAACCAAATCTTGATTAGCCAAATAAAGATTTAAAAGATCAAGAACTGAACTCCTAATTAATGAAGTTCAATCCTTATTCACAAGGTTATCTTAAGGATTAGAGTTTAATCCCATCTCATTGATTTAATGTTAAGGCAAATCCTATTGAGTTAAGTCAGAATCAATAAGATAGATCTCTAAACCTAATTCTAAGATTCAAAGATCAAATAATCATTAAATAAACTATGAAAATATATAAACTAGTAAACTCAAGGTTTCACCTTAATGAGTAACCCACTTTACCCATTAGATGAATTCTAATATAGGATCTATCCTTAGTCTTAGGAATTAAGGCTCTTAAGTACTAAGAGTAGCACTCAGACACATATCCTAACTAAGATTATAAGACCTATAGATGAACTAAGATGTTTAAATGAAGGAAAAGATCTCTCATATTTACTTTGGTTTTTACTTGGGATCAAATTTAGGATTTTTCTTAAACTTCCAATTTTAAGACTAAGAACTATTTAAATTAAAGTATAAATCACTCTAATTATTATATATTATGATTTAAGGATGAATTTAGGACTTAGAATCGTTAAACCCTAAATTTGGGCAAAATGACCATTTTGCCCCTACTTAAGGGTTCAAAATTCATCTTTATGAATTAGGGCTTAATTCTCAAATTTATAAAAGTGAAGTGATTACTTACTGTCTAATGTGAGTTTAGACAGTAAGTTCACTAATTTTGGTTAAGTATTAAGCCTTATAAGGTCAAATTAAGGAATTAGACCTATAAACATAATTTAGTAATTTTACCTTAATGAACCCTGAATTTTCTTTTAGTTTACTATAGATTATGACATAAGGTCTTGATAGAACTTAAAAACATCAAATTCTGATGTGTATTGGCTAAGTTATAGCCAATACAAGTTCTAGGGTTAAAATAGTAATTAAGGTTCTTAATTAAGGGTCAAAAATCCTAACTTTTCCAATTGGTATCCAAATTGATTAAAATTAGTGGCTATGAATCACAAAGGATCCACTGATTACAATGACTAGTGGTAGGTTTAATTTGGACTTTAATTGGTTAAGTTATGGCCTAATTAGGGTTTAGGTGATTAGTGAGTGATTAGTAAAATTAATTACTAAATCATTAAACTAACCACACCACTAGATTCTAATTAACTCTAGGAGTTCTTTAAAATTTGAATCACTCAACTTGGATCATTAATTTTACTAATCTTCACTAATCAAGTTTTATGGTAATTAGGGTTGATTACGAAATCTAACTGTTGGATCCTAAATAATTTTGCAGTTACTATTAATTATGTTTTTTTGATCTAAATTAATATTTGGATCACCTAATTTGTAGCTAAATTGATCAACTTATGGTTAATTGAAGTTCTAGGTTTATTTGACCTATTAGGGTTAGGTCCTAAAAGTCATTAGTCTAAAACTAATCTAAATAGAAAAATAAACACTACTAGGTTAATCCTTAGGATTTTCTGATCACTTTGAGACCCATATTAGGTATGTTTGGATTAGTGGTTTAAAAATTATAATCAAATAAATTTATGTGACATTTTTGAATTATTTAATTCCCCTAAATATCACTATATTAAATATAAGTCCAAATAGAGATTTGACAGTATCAAAATATTCCTTAAATTTTGTTGATTAATTTAATATATTTATTTATTATTTTTGGATGTGTATTTTATGAGTTATGAATACAAAAAGTTTTGTTAATTAATCACTTAATTAAATTTAATTTAAGTTAATTAAATCTACCATTTATCCTTGTTATTTTGATTAAGGCGCGGTGGGCCCCACTTGAAGAATAGCAATACTACGTGTCAGCTTGTGAGCTCGACAGTGCGACTGGATGGGCCCCGCGCTTTCATTGCTTGGGGAAGCCACGTAGGCCGACCAATGCGCAGATACTCGGGTCAGTATGAGCCCGACGAGGCCAGAGAGACGACGTCGTCCCTCATCTTCACGCGCAGAGAATTAGGGCTTTGATCTACTCGGCGCACACGACATCTCCGGAATCAAAACACATATCGATCAAAAGCGTAATCAACGGTTCGTCGATTAGGCTAACAACCTAGCTCTCATTCTTCCTCTACTGCCCTTAAAATCCATGCCCTAATATTCTAAGCTTAGGGAATTTGTTTGAATCAATTCTGAATGATTGCAGCATTTTCAATATTTCAGAACACGTATGTTTGCAATAATTGACTTCAATTACGAAAAGAAAATTCGAATAGGTGAGGTGAGTACCTGAATCTATTGGGGAACTTTGAGATTTGATTCACTTGAAATGAAGGTTTGGGTGCTCCATTGATCTCGGGTCGAATGTAGATTCCATAAAAACCAGGTTAATGGATGATCAAAAAACTTATAGTCACTCCTTAGGTGGTAGAAGGGAACCAACTGCTGCTCGATTGACGCGTGCCTGCTGCGTTGCCACGTGCCGATGCTAGGGCATGCTTGCGGAAGGGATGGATTCTTGATCGCCCGATCGGATTGTAGATCTGATCCGTCAGTTCACAGAAGGATGACGCCGACTAGATGGCATTAAAGGTGGGGAATGGCACCGTTTACTTCTTTTAAACAATATTAATATTATAATAATTTACTTAAATTTTCATTAATTGAGATTAGATAATTAAAGGCATTCCAAAATTTTCCAATATATCACCCCTAGCTAATTGAGGGGTGAGGAATGCAATGACGCAATTGGATTTTTGTTCGAACAAGTATTTAATTATTTGATTTTTCCGGGGACTTAAATAATATTAAAATATTCGATATAAATCCAATGACTTCCAAATGCATCCAAAATTCACCCCTAGCTAATTTGGGGGTGGTGAATGCAATGACGAAGTCAAATTTTCAATTTGAGGTCAAAATAAAAAGTTAAATTTCTAAGGTTTTGAAAATTTGTAGAAATCAAGATTTACTCTATTTGATTCCTGATTTGATCTAGATCTTAGAAGAAGGTTCTAAATAACTGAATTAAGAGACTATAACCATAATTAGGACTTAAATTAGTCCTAATCGACCTAAGTAACAACTAGGATTGTTACAGATTCCCCCACTTAAGAATGATGTCGTCCTCGACATCACTTAAGTGGAAAGATTGAATCATAATGACAATTTGAACTGTAATGAAGATAATTAAGTATAATTTATAGAAATTTAAATGAGTATATATTAATCCAATTGAAATAAGAGAATCATCAATTAGATGATTTTGATATTTATCCAGACTTTTGATAAGCCTTAAGTTTGGTTAAATTCTTACTAGAGAAGATGGAGATTTCAGGCACATAAAGTCCTGTAATCATTGAACTGCAATTATGGTACCTCACCACTAATGCAGAAATGGATTTAAAAATGTAATCCTCAGTAGATAGGCATTGTCTTAAGAGTTGAAGATCCGATTTATGATCACTTCTTATGTTTGTCATGAATTCTAAGAGTTAAAATAAGACTCAAACTATCCAAGAGAATGAAGACTTAAGATTAATTGAAGGATCAAGGATTCAAAATTTAGAATCCCTCACCAACTTATAATTTAAGGCTGGACCTTCAAAATTTTACCTGAAAGGTTAGAAAATTTAACCCAGTTTCTAAGCTTAAGCTAGCTAACCAAACAAAGTGATAATCGTCACTCAATAAGGATAGTATTAAAGAAAGAGAAGTTAATATTCATCCAAACTGAATACAACTTCAATAACTAGAAGGTTTGCTTCTAAATTCATAACTTATGGCTTTATCACTAAAATAATATTAATACTTAGTATGTGACATCACACACTAAGTAAAGGATGTTATAAGGATCAAATGTACTAAAGGTTTTATATTTTAAATTATATTCACCATTCAAGAAAACTTAGGCAACTAGTTAAGTCATTTATAAAACTTTAACAAAGATTAATAAAGATTCTAATTCTAGAAATTTGAAATATAAGGAATTGGGCAACAAAGAACTAATGTTCTTTTATTACTTATTCTATTAAAATTTTAGGATTTGGGCAAAGATACATCATTAGAATTTTAATCTAATAATGAATCAAAATGGTTTGGCTTAATATTTCTTACTAAAGATAAGATAAGGATAGACTAAGTATATGAATCAGCCCATATTAGGTTTGAACTAATAAAGAGATATTCATCTCTTTACTAAAAGATTCTACTAGAATATAAAAGCAAATAGTTTATATCCAAATTAGGGTACATAGACACCTCAGATGACCTATCATTAAGAGTTTTGAGAGTAATTATTATAAGCACAAGTCATAATTTTTTTTTTTTTTTTTTTATTTGGTAATGACAAAGAATTCACTTACCCATATAGATAAGTGCTAGTAGATTCAATAAGAACTAAGACTACGATCATAAATCATAATATGTGGCTTCTGTCAGAGTTTCTAGAACTAGTTGCTATGATCCAAGTCACAATATGTGGCTTAGGAATCTAATGGTTATTTTTAATTTATCTTGAATAAGAATTCATTTTAAGGGAACAATCAATAAATGCTTAAGTCATATCACGACTTAAGCGCATATTCAAAGATTTAACTCAAACTAATTGATAAATTAAATTTTATTATTAAAAAGGGATAGGATTTTCTACAATTAAATTGTTTATTTAAGTGATATTCATCACTTAATTATAGTAAAGAGATAGAATTTCTATCCAATTTAGATAGACAGGGAGGTTACAAAATCAACTTATTAAGTTACTATAAGTAACTTAACTAAGAAGGGATTTTCAAAGGATTAACTACAAATTTTAAATCAAAAAATTAGAATTCAGAAATGTTTTGCAATTTAAAGGAAGGTCTAATTCTTAAAAGAACATAGGTTCTTTGACTTAGAATGAGTCCTATGTTTAAAACTAAATAAAATATCCTCATAAGGCTAGGACTTAAGAATGAAACAAGATTCATTATAACTAACTTATGAGTGTACACATACAGGTTAGAATAATCTAACCATTATGTAATCTTTCCTTAAGGAATATAGGGTGAACTAATTATATTATTAATTCACTCTAAGGCTTCTATTATTAACCAAGTGATCGTACTTGGTTAAGGAATGATACTTCTTAGAAAAGAATTATTTCTATAAGATACAAAAGTATATCTTTGCCAAAAGAACCTAAGGTATGATTGTTGGAAGAGGTAATTACCTAATCAAGGGTAAAACATTTTAAACACTATGCTAGGCTTTACAAATAATATTTTTAACATATTCATAGCTAGGGATTTATCCTACCAAGATAAGGTAGAATTATCTACACTATAATATTTAGGTTAAGTCAAATTGACCCAACCTCAAAGCTTGTAAATGGTTAGGAATTAAAGATTAAACTATAAGAACTAGTTTTACTTTAGTCTAAAAAGTAAAATAATTCTCAAAACATAAAACTTATGTTTGAATCACATGGTTCTAAATTTAAAGGTTACGTACTAATTATAGTTTAAGACTATTTATAGGATCATGAATATTATTGTATTTTGAGATTCTATAAGTTCTTTTAAGATTGCTGAGCCTGGTATTTAAAGCCAAACTCCAACCATATCCATAAAAGATTTGATATCTTCAATTTATTAGAAGATGAGTCTGTGTTCTAAATTGGAATCCCTACAGCTGTGCAATAATTTACCAATGAACTAGTTGATAAGATTTGGGGAATAATAGGGCATGAAGTTACAGATACTTATGATGAATAATTTTGATTGTATTAAACAATAATGTTCTTTCTATTGTCCTTTTAGCTGAATATCTGCTCATGCTATAATAGTTTAATTAGAGTTTAATTGTCAAATGCAAATAAGATTAAGAGATGATTAACCATGATTTATTTCTACATTAGTTTCTCACTTCACTTTGTAAGAGTGAAGCTACAAGTGAAACATAAGATGTGATCGAGATACCCAATTTCTTCTAAGATGGATTCTATGTGCTTTAAATCATATTTTAGTTAATGATAAAGATCTAATCTTTTGAAGATAAGATAGTCTAAAATCTTGAATTTCTATCACTTTGATTTATTGATATTAGAATTCCTCAAATATTTTAATCTAAACGGTCAAGTTTTAATGATTCAATTTCTCTGACCCTACAGATCTTATAATCATTTCTCCAAGTTATTAAGTTATTTGTCATTTTCTAATTTGGTCCTTAACTTTTACTAATTATTGAAGTACCTTTCCATTTCATGTCTTTTATTCTGAGTATATGGTAATATGGATGTCACCTTAGTATTCATTTAGTGATTGTATGGCAGAAGAACTATCCATTAGGTATATAGGAATACAAATTCCAATTTGACACCTTATGGAGCTCTCTGATACCAACTGTGACGCATGCCCCTTCTAATAATAAGGATTAAGGAGTAGGCGTCACTTAGCACATTCTTCACTTAACATTTGATTAGAAGTTTAAGACTCCAAACCAATCTTAAGGGAAAGATGTGCTTTTCTTAAATAAGCAACGTAGAACAATCACTTAATGAGTATACTACATAATCAGAGTGCGGAAGAAAAAGAACAAACTATAGTAACATCCATCCATCCATAATAAAATACAAGCATTCAACTCAGAATATAGAAATGCAGGAAAAGAAAGTACATTTACACCTGTATTATTACAACCATTTAAACTTTAAAGACTGAATTATAAAGTGAAGTCTCTCAACATTTCGAATGCAAGAAGTAAAAATAAACTAGGAAGCAAAATCTAGTGGCCTTCATCAACCTGCACTTCTTCTTGGACCTGCTCTTCTAAAGGCTCAACCTCCTCAAAAAGCTTGGAATCTACCATTATCAGTTTCATAATGGTAGGGCCCCAGCTAATAAAAGAAAATTCTAATTAGACAAAATGTCTAAGTACATTTTAAGGTAATCATTTTTTATGTATTTTAAAGATATCACAAACTTAACTTAAGCGTAAAAATAGCGGTAAAGCGACAAAGAATAGAAAGGCAGGTTATAATAATAAATTATAACTTAAACAAAATGTGAGGTAAACATATACCTCAACTCAAGCTACATAAAAGGTAATTAAAGTGCAAATATAAATCTACTAAGTATAAAGAAAAGTCCTAAGTAATATGATCAAACTAAACATCCCAATTTATAGTATAAGTAAAAGTACTGTACTGAAAAAAATATTCTAGCATCCTAACATGCTTTTAGAAAGGTAAAACAACTGAAATAAAGATGATTATAGACAAATTCTGTAATACAAGAGAGCTGCAGAAAATGAAAATATAATAAAAAGTGAACTGAATTGTAAAGTAAAGGTAGGTTAGAACTGTAAAAAAACTGTATAGACAACTGAAAAGACAACTGTAAAGTGACTGTAAAGTAAAAGTAATATTACTGTAAGGTGACTGGAAAATAAAAGTAAAGTATAAAGTAAAGTGTGGAGATACTCTTACTTAGTTCTGCCAAAAAGTAAATTCCATCTGCTCATCTAGGAGAAACATCCTAGATTAAAGTATGCTGTGCTAGGAAAGTGTCCTAGTCACAAGGTAACATCCATCTAATCATCCAGGAAAGTGTCCTAGGCAAAAGTAACACGCACTAGGGGGAATTCCCTAGTCAAAAGTAACAAGCACTAGGAAAGTGTCCTATGCAAAATGTATCATAAAGTAAAGTTATACTAAATGGCAGACTAAGAAAAACATAACCCAGAAGGTGTATTAAAGTTTGTTTTATTTAAGTTTTCTTCTTAAGTTATGCAAATTCCATATGAATGTAATTCAAAGTGTAACATAAATATTCATCAAAATTTTATGTTTAATTTAGCATGTCCAAATCTATAAAGAGGCTCAAACAAGGAAAGCATAGCACTTCAAATTCAAGATAATAGATAGCACTACACAAACTTTATGATATCACTTGTTTTCTAATTTAATCATTCTAACTACACTAAGTTACATAAGATTCAGAATCATTAATTCATACACTATCTGTAACTTAAAATCATGAACCTATAAGTCGAACATAATTAGGATTAGATACGTCCTAATTATAACTGAATCAATGTCGCATATAATGTTAAATAAGTAAATCAATCGTCCTAAGTTGTTATTTTTAATAATCCCAAACCAAATCTTGATTAGCCAAATAAAGATTTAAAAGATCAAGAACTGAACTCCTAATTAATGAAGTTCAATCCTTATTCACAAGGTTATCTTAAGGATTAGAGTTTAATCCCATCTCACTGATTTAATGTTAAGGCAAATCCTATTGAGTTAAGTCAGACTCAATAAGATAGATCCCTAAACCTATTTCTAAGATTCAAAGATCAAATAATTATTAAGTAAACTATGAAAATATATAAACTAGTAAACACAAGGTTTTACCTTAATGAGTAACCCACTTTACCCATTAGATGAATTCTAACATAGGATCTATCATTAGTCTTAGGAATTAAGGCTCTTAAGTACTAAGAGTAGCACTCAGACACATATCCTAACTAAGGTTATAAGATCTATAGATGAACTAAGAAGTTTAAAGGAAGGAAAAGATCTCTCATCTTTACTTAGGTTTTTACTTGGGATCAAATTTAGGATTTTTCTTAAATTTCCAATTTTAAGACTAAGAAATATTTAAATTAAAGTCTAAATCACTTTAATTACTATATATTATGATTTAGGGATGAATTTAGGACTTAGAATCGTTAAACCCTAAATTTGGGCAAAATGGTCATTTTGCCCCTACTTAAAGGTTCAAAATTCATCTTTATGAATTAGGGCTTAATTTTAGAATTTATAAAAGTGAAGTGATTACTTACTATCTAATATGAGTTTAGATAGTAAGTTCACTAATTTTGGTTAAGTATTAAGCCTTATAAGGTCAAATTAAGGAATTTGACCTATAAGCATAATTTGGTAATTTTACCTTAATGAACCCTAAATTTTCTTTTAGTTTACTGTAGATTATGCCCCAAGGTCTTTATAGAACTTAAAAACATTATATTCTAATGTGTATTGGCTAAGTTATAGCCAATACAAGTTCTAGGGTTAAAGTGGTAATTAAGGATTCTTATTTAAGGGTCAAAAATCCTAACTTTTCCATTTGGTGTCCAAATTAATTAAAATTAATGGCTATGTATCACAAATGATCCACTGATTACAATGACTAGTGATAGGTTTAATTTGAACTTTAATTGGCTAAGTTATGGCCCAATTAAGGTTTAGGATGATTAGTGAGTGATTAGTGAAATTAATCACCAAATCACTAAACTAACCACACCATTAGATTTTAATTAACTCTATGAGTTCTCTGAAATTTAAATCACTCAATTTGGATCATTAATTTTGCCAATCTTCACTAATCAAGTTTTAGGATAATTAGGGTTGATTACGAAATCTAAGTGTTGGATCCTAAATACTTTTACTGGTTACTGTTAATTAGATTTTTTTGATCTAAATTGATATTTGGATCACCTAATTTAGAGCTAAATTGACCAACTTATGGTCAATTGAAGTTCTAGATTTATTTGACCTAATTAGGGTTAGGTCCTAAAAGTCATTAGTATAAAACTAATCGAAATAGTAAAATAAACACTACTAGGTTAATCCTTAGGGTTTTCTGATCACTTTGAGACCCATATTGGGTATGTTTGGATTAGTGGTTTAAAAATTATAATTAAATCAATTTATGTGACAGTTTTGAATTATTTAATACCCCTAAATGTCACTATGTTAAATATAAGTCTAAACAGAGATTTGATAGTCTCAGAATATTCCTTGAATTTTGCTGATTGATTTAATATATTTATTCATTATTTTTGGATGTGTATTTTATGAGTTATGGATACATAAAGTTTTGTTAATTAATCACATAATAAAATTTAATTTAAGTTAATTAAATCTGCCATTTATCCTTGTTATTTTGATTAAGGCACGGTGGGCCCCGCTTGAAGAATAGCAATACTACGTGTCAGCTTGTGAGCTCGACAGTGCGACTGGATGGGCCCCGCGCTTTCATTGCTTGGGGAAGCCACGCAGGCCGACCCATGCGCAGATACCCGGGTCAGTTTGAGCCTGACCAGGCCTGAGAGAAACGACATCGTCCCTCATCTTCACGCGCAGAGACTTAGGGCTTTGATCTACTCAGCGCACATGACATCTCCGGAATCAAAACACATATCGATCAAAAGCGTAATCAACGGTCCGTCGATTAGGCTAAAAACCTAGCTCTCCTTCTTCCTCTACTGCCCTTAAAATACATGCCCTAATATTCTAAGCTTAGGGAATTTGTTTGAATCAATTCTGAATGATTGCAGCATTTTCAATATTTTAGAACACATATGTTTGCAATAATTGACTTCAATTATGAAAAGAAAATTCGAATAGGTGAGTTGAGTTCCTGAATCTATTGGGGAGCTTTGAGATTTGATTCGCTTGAAATGAAGGTCTAGGTGCTCCATTGATCTCGGGTCGAATGTAGATTCCATAAAAACCAGATTAATGGATGATCAAGAAGCTTATAGTCACTCCTTAGGCGGTGGAAGGGAACCACCTACCGCTCGATTGACGTGTGCCCGCTGCGTTGCCACGCGCCGAGGTTAGGGCATGCTTGCGGAAGGGATGGAATCTTGACCGCCCGAGCAGATTGTAAATCTGATCCATTGGGTCGCAGATGGATGACGCCAACCAGACGGTGTCAAAGGTGGGGAATGGCGCCATTTACTTCTTTTAAATAATATTAATATTACAATAATTTACTTCAATTTTCATTAATCGAGATTATATAATTAAACACATTCCAAAATTTTCCAATATATCACCCCTAGCTAATTGAGGGGTGAGGAATGCAACGACACTATTGGATTTTTGTTCCAATGAGTATTTAATTATTTGATTTTTCTGGGGACTTAAATAATATTAAAATATTCGACAAAAATCCAACGACTTCTAAATGCATCCAAAATTTCACCCCTTTTTAATTTGGGGGTGGTGAACGCAATGGCGAAGTCAGATTTTCAATTTGAGGTCAAAATAAAAAGTAAAATTTCTAGAATTTTGGGATTTTTCAAAAATCAAGATTTATTCTATTTGATTCCTGATTTGATCCTGATATTAGAAGCAGGTTCTAAATGACTTAATTAAGATACTATAACCATAATTAGGACTTAAATTAGTCCTAATCGACTTAAGTAATAATTAGGATCATTTCACATAATGACCCGACAGCACTTGCTTGTGAACTTGTCCGCAATAATGCGGATTGGAAAGGAAATATGGCCAACATTCCTTGAGCCATCATCACGAACTCAAGTAGTATTTGGCTGGTCTTTTTCTCCAGCTTGATCATGCCAACAGGGCACCTCAGTGAAGTGACCCGTTCTAGGGCGCTTCTCATGTGTGCACTCCAAAGGCTGTGATAGATTCATACTGTCAGCATTATTCTTGAGCAGCTCTAGAACGCCTTGCATGGGTCCTGCGCTGCGCTTGCTTTTGGATCGTTAATATCAGGCATCTGTCTGGCCCAAGGGGTCAAGGTACTTTTCTCCGATGTCATAGTCCCCCCTAGTGCCCCTCTTGAGTGAACAAATTTGAATTTCCGTTCCCACGAGCGGAAGCAGGCCAAGAAGAGGAGGGGAGTAGAAGGAGAAGCCTCAGTTCCCACCGCTCAACAAACTGATTTGGGGAAGGCTATGGCCACCGGCATGCATTTCTGCAAGGCAAAAATTGTTTGGCAGTACAAGTTCCAATCAAAATTCCATGAAGCCCTTAGAATGATGTTCCAAGACAGGAGCTTGCAATGAGGACCGGATGGATCGGTGCTACCGTAACCCCCTGTCGGCAACCATACTCTGGACACCCGATGGCCTTGTGACTACACCTACCAGAATGTGGGAGAGGAAGAAGAGGAAGAAGAGGAAGAAGGAGAGAATGATGAATAAATAGGTTGATTCTTTTTCTTGTTTTCATTTTTAGTTTTCCTTTTTGTATTTTGCCTTTTTGAAGAAATAAATTATGAATTTTCAAATTTTCCCAATTTTTCTATGATTTGCAAAGAATAATTTTTCCTGAACTTTTCAAGGCTATGAATGTCAAGAAATTAACAATTTGAAGATTAAATGTCAACAAAAAATTTGCTTAATGAAAAATAACAAAACTAATTGACAGCACTAAATCATCCAAATAAAGAAATGGTCCTATGTTGTATCTAGTCTCCAAATATTTAACAAGATCAATACTAAGATCTAAGTGTGGGGGAAAATTAAGAAACCAAAACTAGTGATTGGAAATAATTGAGTAAACTAATGAGTGTGCTAGGCTCCTGTAGAACTTAATAATCACAAAGAACTAGAAAAAGGGATGAATAAAAATATCTCTCCCTAAAGTTGAAAAAGAAAAGAAAACAAAAATCGAGATGAAAAAAAATATCTCTCCCAAGAAAAAAAGTGAAACATGATGATGAAAATTATCTCTCCTAAAAATTGTGTATCTTTGTGATTTATAAGAAGGAGCACATGTGGCATAAAACTCTTAGTTACTTATAGCCTCACTAGTTTAGAGAATACTAAGGAACCTCTCCTATAATGAAGTATCAAGCATTACAAACTTAAAATTGGAGACTAAACAATCAACCAAGAACTATAACATGAGTTCATAAGCATTTAGTGGCTGAAGGCTTGTTAGTCATTTCAGTTACAACAAGTTTTGAATGATAATAAATATCACATTGATATTAAAACTTTGACTCTCATACTTTAAAAATAGAATAATTATTTTTTAAGCTTACTCGAGGACGAGCAAGAATCTAAGTGTGAGGGTATGATGAGTCCATAATTTATAGCAAAAATAAAGAAAGAAGTCATACAAGTTCATATTGGAAACAATATACTTTGATCAAATTCTGTTTATTTTCAGGAAAAATGAGAGCTCAACAAAATCTAGATCATTTTTGTAATTTCTAGGAGAAACCTGCTGCAGCGTGCCACGAAGCGCTCTGGCTACTGGCAAGCAGACATCATAGACAATATAGGATTTCTAAAGCCTGGAACAATTTTGCTATAGCGTAAAAGTTCAAAACTCAAATCGCTACAGCGCACCACAGTGTGTTGCAGTGCACTACCGTGGATAAAAGTTCGAAACTTTAATCACTACAGCGCACCGCAGCGCGTTACCACAGAAGATATTTCGAAACTTAAATCGCTACAGCGCACCATAATGCACTGCAGCGCGCTACCGCGGATGAAACTTTAAAGCTCAGTGGACTCTAACTTCGAAACTTAGCTGCTACAGAGCGCCACAACATGCTGCCACGGGTGAAATTTCAAAACTTAACTCGCTACTGTGAGCTACCGCAAATCGAGTTCAAAGCGTAAAGGCCTACAGCGCGCTACCACATATGTGTTTTCAAAACTTAACTCGCTACAGCGAGCGCCAAAATATTTGTCTTTTCAAGGGAATTAATTGCAGCTTGAGCATGACCCCCAGCCAGCAGCTTATCTCCCAGCTGACATATCCTCTGCTAGTGAAATTCTGTAAGAGAAAAGAAAGGATTGAAATGATTACAAGAATTAAAAATGAAAAAGATGAAATCATTTAATGCATGAAGACATGTTTCAAGTGGAATATGCATTCATTACATAAATTAGGGTGGAGAAAAGAGCATAATTTGAAACGAGGAAGACTCCTCTATAAATGCAACCTCTCTTGACAAAAAAAGGGTTCCTATTTTTAAAAATCTTATATTTTAGGGCTGCATTAGAAGAAGAAAGAGACCTCTCCAAGGAAAGTTGAAGAGTTCATTGCTAAAAGAGAAAGAAGGAAAGGCTGCACTAGGGAGCTATAAGGAAATAAGAAAGAAAGAACAAGGAAGATCTAGATAATCCCAATAAGAGCTGTTCCTAGTACATCCCTAATCTTTCTTTTGATTTCATTTTAGTGGATCATGAAAGAGTCCTCATATTTATATGTTTTTTTTTGTATCTCAGCTGTAATAGAAGGCTAGACCTGTAATAATCCAGATATTGTTACCCATCAATTAGTGATCCAATTGACTCTAAACCTTTTTAATTACTCTTATAATAGAGTTAGGAGTTTCCACCTCAATTTTAGTGTGATTTGGAGACCGTTTGATAATTTCCAATATTTACTGATTTTCTGATAATTCTGAAAATATATAATTTATTTTGACTTTAGAATAAAAAACGGAGTTCGCCATTAGACTCACCACACCCAAATTAGCTAGGAGTGGTATTTTGGAAGTGTTTGAGAGTCGTCAAATTTTTTGCAAATATTCTAATAATATTTAAATACCCATAAAATTATGTAAATTAAATGCACCTCCGATCAAAAATTTGATTGCATTTTTGAGTTCCTCACCCCTCAAATAGCAAAGAGTGATATTATGGAATTTTTTTCAAAGTACGCTTGAGTACTTAAAATTGATTTAAATAGATTGATTTATTATTAAATTAAATATTCATTTGATTAAATTAATATGTACATATATAATTATATTATATATGTTATAAACTAATTATCCAACTGTCAAAATAAGGAAAGACGGAAATCCGCCACAAAGTTCAGAACACCAAATGGCGAATCGTATGCATCTTAGCCGTTGTGCATTAATAGAGCTAATCGAACGATCTAAAATGGCTTAGCATAATCCAACCGTCAAATCTACATCTTCATCCGATGACCACGATCATCTCATTGTTCTCCTTCTCCACTTTTCGCACAATCCTAAGAATGGGCAGAAGAGTGGAGGTACGACCTCTACAACAGATGGCCATTCTTTTTCTTTCCTTTTACTTTGCATATACTCAATCCCTTAGGGCTTCTTTTTACGCACGAACTATCTTCCTGAGGCGGTGGAGAAGCAGCGGACTCATTAATCACCAAGTGGTATCAGGAGGAGGAATCGTGCATCGCAAGCGGGAGGACTCATTAGGGCTTGCCTTATCTCCATCCCTTCTCGAGATTTTGGGGCGGCTAGTACCGAAGGGGCTCTCGCGAATCCGAGAGGTGGTCGGCGTGCCCTTACAAAAATGAAAGCAAACACTTCTTCCCCAACCTAGATCGACGTAAAGGAGAACTTGTAGGCTTCAAGCTACCTCTTAATTTCTTCCTTTGTCAAACTTCGATTATGAAAATATATACAAACTAATTTGTATGAGGCTTAAGAGTTCTGTTTCGAATTGATTTGATTAGATTTATTCGAGTACAATCAAGAGTATTATACTTTTTGGTCAGATTTGATCTGACTATTCGAGTTTATAAAATTTATAAAGAAAATCGACTGATTTCTTTAATTGTTCTTCTTGACCCTCATCCATCTTACGATCCCTTAGAAAAGAAGTTATACAAGTAAATTGCAAAAGTTCAAACGATTTGTTTAGGATGAATGAATGTGAAATAAATATTTTAAGGCTTCATTTCAGTACCATTTCTCATCTCATTTCCTTGTTATGCAGTAAATTGATAACTAGCATAATGTTCTTGCATACAGGATTAGTCACTATCATGAAGTCATTTAAGCTTATACAAATTTGTTAAGGAGAATTTGTTTATCGAGTATATCATCTACCTAAAATCCCTTCCTAGTTCTAAATTTATTTTACATGCTTCTTTCGAATATTTGCAATTATGGAATAAGTTGTTTGAACCAAAAGATATGGAGATAAAATTAAGATGATGCTCAAGTATCAATGTTTTACATTTTTTTTTATATAATCCTATAAGTGATTAATTGATTGTATGTCAATTAGATTTTTTTTTTGAGGACTGAAGACAATATTTCCAAACAATCTAATTATCATGCTTATGCCCAATTCTTGGAATGTGTATAAGGTTGGAGTATTCATTCAAAATGACAGCAATAATAAATTCTTTCTTGAACATTTGAAAGGCCAATACAATGATAAAAATAATGGAAACATTTTAGCTAGCTTTTAAAATAAGGTAACTATTTCTAGAAATCTTCCTTTAAAAGTTGCTGCTGAACCTTTGTAATGGTAAAGTTTTCAAAACTAACATAAAGGGTACTACAGATAAATCTATGAGTTATCATATGATCGTTGAATCTGTTGTCAATTCATCTAGATGAATTTTATTGAGTGTTGAATTTAAATGAAAATGCTATCTTATAAAAAGGCACTTGAAATTATTTGTCTTTGCAATCTTGTTTAACTTAAATGAAAGTTCTTTCTAACAATCACTAGCCTTGATATATATTGCTTCTCTTTTGGCTTTAATTGGGAATGCTATCTTGTCTATAGTTGAAGTTAAGTTTCTTATAATAGTTATAGTAATCTTTTATTGGGATACTAAATAATGTTCATTATTATTGTAAGGGTTGTAACCTACTGAAATCAAATGTGTTAACATTTCATAATGTTGAATGAGTGTCATTATACTTTACATGCTTGTTATATGTTGTGGTATGTTACCAAAATAAATCACAAATACTGTCATTCATTTTTAAGGTAAATCAAGTGCTGCCAGTTAGTTTATAAGATTCAATGCTGCCATTAGTTTATAAGATTCAATGCTGCCATTAGTTTATAAGATTCAAATGCTGCCATTTATCATATAAGATCCAATGCTACATGTATTATTTGAGATCCAATGCTGCCATGTATTCTTTGAGATCCAAATGCTGTCATTTATTCTAATGTGTAGAATTGTTGCCATCAATTATTTAAGAAAATATATGCTACTATCAATTATGAGTAAGATCATATGTTGCCATTATATGAATGTGAGATTAATGTAATATGTAAATCAAATGCTATTAGTTAGATCCATGTGATCAAATAATATTAGTTCATTAATGTGATTAAATGCTATTAGTTCATTTAATGTGATCAAATGTTATCAATTCATTAATGTGATCAAATGCTATTAGTTCATTCAATGTATCAAATGCTGTTAGTTAAATCTATATAATCACATGTTGCCTTTTATTTCTAAAGTAAGATCAATAAGATCAAATGAAACTAAATGCTGTCACTTCTTTTATTAAAACTGTATGTGGCCAATTATATAAATGAAAGAATCAATGGATCATGTGGGATCTAATACTATCCTTTACATTACTCGTGTTAAATTAACTTCTATAATTAAATGCATTGAAAGAACCAAATGTTGTGTTAAAATTCAGTTTAAATGATTATTGTTTCTTTTATATATAAATGTCAAACTAAATACTGTTATTCTTTGCAGGTTAAGTTATAAACCAATGGCAATTGAAATGCTGAATTAAATGCCATTGCCTTATGCATATTAAGTCAAATGATGCTGCCCCTTAAATTTCTAATTTAATTACTGCACCTTTTATTATTTTTCATAAATATATGATTTAAAAGGTGTGATTCTTAGGTTAGCAAATTGCTTCATTTGATTTTTTCACATAAAATTATTAGAACTAGAAATAGCCAATCCCATGTAACGGATTGACTTTATTTTAGAACTGGAAATAAGCAATCCCATGTAATAGATTGACTTTACTTTAGAATTGGAAATGAGCAATTCTATGTAATGGATTGACTCTATACTAGAACTGGAACTAAATAATCCTATGAAATGAATTACTTACATATTAGTTTTAGGTTATTTTTCTTTCAATTATAACTTCCATTAGAATGGAAGTCTTGTATGTCTACCTTGCAGATATTTCTTTAGCCATTTACAGCAGAAATTCTGCCAAAATTTTTAAGAATTTAATAACTTAAAAATTTTATGGAAAATTGTAGACTTATGTTTCACATATTAAATACTTATTAAATATCTAGAATTTCATATCTAGGATTGTAAGTATTCACTTCAATTGTTTTTAAATTACATTCTCATATATAAATTGTATGTAAGGTTAAATTAGAACCTTTCAATTTCCTTTGTAACTTATCAAGTTTAACATATCAATCTTCTGAGTTAAGATCACTACTTAAAAGAACTTATGTTCTAATTAGTATTTAAATAATTACCTAGATGACTAGTGTGCGACTTAATAGTCCTTAACTTTAATTCTCAATCAATTAGATTGAGTGTAATAACTTTTTTTCATGCTTCATATAAGCTTTTAGATTTCTACTTCCCTATAATCTTAAAATGAATTGCTTCATGTAGGGTATAATATATCTCTTTACTTAATTTTAAATATTCAATATCAATTAATCTTAGATAACTTTATGATTGAATTGAGTTGGTACTTTTTTATTTATAAGTTAAATAGGTGAAGCTAATAGAATATCATTTAGCTTATACTTTTATTAACTTACTAATCTATAAACATTATTCTTCCTTACTAGTTTCCTAAAACTTTAATCATAAATATATTTGATTTGATTAGTTTATGACTAGTATAGGATGCACTTTAATTACATAAAAATACTATTTTCCAAATTTATCTTCCTTCTATAAGTCAATTTGGAGCTAAAATAGCTCCAATCATTAAGTAGATTATTAAAGTTTAGATAACAAAAGGATATCACATAGTTTACAATTATTGAAATTTATTGAATGCTTGCTTAACTTTGAGCATTTTCCTTGAACATTCATTCAAGATCATTGTGCATAAACAAAAAGTTTCATAAAACTTTATGTGGAATTCCTTATGGCAACTTTGAACAAGAAAGATACAAGTAGGACTTCACATTTTAGAGAGGGTAAATGTGAATGTTTGACCTCCCCACTGTATCTAGTTAGGCTGATGTGCTTAACTTCTCGTCCCATTCTGTTGAGTACTCCCGCAGAATGAGATAGCTTCTAAATATAACTTCAACTAATAATATAAGAGTTCCTTTACAATCTTATTGATTATAAGATTTCCTTATAACTATTTAGTTATGCTTACTTTTTATTGTCCTAGGCTATGTTTGTCTTAGATTAAGAGTCTAAGATAATTCTTTATTTTCTATGCTTTACACTCTCTATTTCTAGTATTATGTTTTGCTCACTTATAGCCCATTTAAAAATACAGTGTATGTTGCTTAATTTTAAATAATGTTTCACTGTATTTCATTTTCTTACTTAGCATAAATTTTATTGAACATGTATTACTTTTATTTCGTCTACTTTAATGCACATAGTAGTTTCTAACCTTTTAGGATGCTTTCCCTTACCAATTTTGGTTGCAGGCTAGAACTTTTATATAAGTGAGTATTTTTACTCAACTCATTTCATATTGTCTCCTTTACAGTTATGCTTAATTCCTTTTTCCATACTTGATAGCTTGTATAGCTCTGCTGCTTAGTTTAAATTATAAATTATATTTGTGATATCTTATTAATTTAAAAATAGTCAATCTTAAAATGTGCTTAGATTGTTTAGTCTTACTATACTTTTTCTTTTTTTTTTCTTTGCTCTATCATATTTAAATACCAAAATATGATAGATCAAGAGCCCTTTGATTCAGGTAATGCAGGTCCAAGTGCTTGAAGGGCTTATAAAGAATTTTGCTTCTGCTTTATTTTAAATTATTTACTTGTATTTTTTTATAAGTGAGAGAGAGATATACTTACTTTTTACTCTTATTTTTAACGGGTTTGTAATAATTAAATTATAAATTTCTTGAGTTTATTTAAGTTGCTTTAACTCTTAAATAGTCTGTATTGTGTTTACTATTTTGTAACTGCTTGGGATGAATGAGTGGATTATTCTAATTGCTTGTATTATAAATACTCGCAATGCTGTATTTTCATATATCTTGTTAACATGTATCTTTGATTGCATTCATTTGCAAACTTTACTTTAACTTAACAACTACTCATAAAGTGACTTGGCCACTTAGCATCAATACTTGATTTGTTTTCTTCTAATTAAGTATTGGGTGATAAGGTAATATTCTAATATTTGGATTAATCTCCTATCCAATTATTGGAGCTATTACAAGACCCTCCTTGGGGAGGGTTGGGCTGAATTCATGTGAAATATAAGGGATAAAAATAATGTTGGAGAACTTCCTCAAGTAATGAATCAAAATGTATTTTCAAATGACTTTATAAACTTACATGTGAATATGCTATGAACTGAATGGAAAATCTACTAAGAATATATAAGTATAAAAAATGAATGTTAAATAAATGTCTTATGCCCGATAGCTCACAATTTGGTTTAGAGCTGGACATGTGTGCATCAGTGCTTAGAACTATGTGAGAAGTTCTTGAGCCTAACTGCACCATGCTCTACGCTCAATCAAGTAGTCAACGTGTGTGAGATAAGATCCACTGAGTGAGCTCTGTTGCTCAGCATACATGAAAGGAGGAAGAAGATTCATCGAAAGCTCATGGATAATGTGACATAGTCCATGAAGCTCGATGAAGTCACTTCCTTATCTAAACTGTGCGTGATGCGCATGATGCTCATTAGTGGAATCAATGCTCATGAGATCACTTAATTAAAATGAATGTCTTGAAAACCTAGACATAGGAAAACTAGGATGCTCTAACTGCGGCCTCATGAGAATCTTTGTGTTAAGATAGAACCCTAGTTTGTTCATCTCATGCACAAGATTTGAACTTACAAGAATTAGAGGGCCAATATAAGGAATACAATGTGCTCTTGATTATTTAGCATGATAATGAAAGAATGAACAATTGCTTGAGAAGTAATTCAATTTGAGTCCCTATCAATTCACATGGAGAAAACCCAACTCTCCTCTCTAAATCAAATAGTTTATTAACTCATAATTTGCTTTATTAACGAAACTAATTTAAAAATTGAATCATATAGTTTAAGCATTATTAAACATATATATACCTTAGTATCAAAACACACAGTTCCCTGAGGACGATAAATCTCAAAACTTACCTTCCAATTATTACTTCAGGTCACATACACTTGTGTGCAAGCGCAGACGTGAAATTACCATCTGTCAGCCACCACAGGCTAGTAAACAAAGGTTGTATGGAATTCTTAGTAACTATGCTGGGTGATAGTAAAGAAGATATTCCACTTTATGATATTAAAGTTGTTAAGGAATTTGTTGATGTATTCCCTGAAGACTTGCCTGGCTTGCCTCCACCAAAGGATGTAGAATTTACAATTAATCTAGTTCCTGATACACAACTAATTTCTAAAGCACATTATAGAATGGCTCCTTAAGAACTGCAAGAACTTATTGATCAATTATAGAATCTCTTAAATAAAGGCTTTATTAAACCAAGCATATCTCCTTGGGGAGCACCAACTTTATTTATTAAAAAGAATGATGGGTCTATGCAAATGTGTATAGACTATATAGAATTGAACAAAGTCACCATTAATAACATATATCCACTTCCTAAAATCGATGATTTATTCGACCAATTATCTGGTGCGGTTGTATTCTCGAAGATTGATTTAAGATTAGGATATCACCAACTACAGGTTGAAAGATTCAAATGTTGAGAAAACAGTGTTTCGCACATGGTATGGATATTATGAATTTCTTGTGATGTCTTTTGGACTTACTAATGCACCTTTAATTTTTATGAACTTAATACAGCAAATCCTAAAACCATATTTGAATAAATTTGTTTTTATATTTATTTACGATATCCTTATCTACTCTAAAACCCTAGATGATCATGAAAATCACTTAATAGTAGCCTTGGAAACCTTGTGTAATCATAAATTCTCTAATTGCACAACCAACGTTCTCTAATTGCAAATTTTTGCTAAGTTATGTAGCCTTCTTGGGCCATGTAGTGGATGCTCAAGGAATTCATGTAATTCAATAGAAAATTTGTGCTATCCAAGATTGAGCACAACCAAAGTAAATAATTAATATAAGAAGCTTTTTGGATTTTGTAGGCTACTACAAAAAATTTGTTAAAGGCTTCTCTCAAATTGCTTCTCCATTAACAAAATTGACTTAGAAAGCTGTTCTATATTTTTGGACTTCATAATGTGAAAATGCATTTCAAACCTTAAAGGATGCACTTTCCTCAACCCTAGTACTAGTTTTACCAAAGGATGGCTTAAATTATCAGGTTTATACTGATGCCTCTAGAACTATACTAGGATGTGTTCTAAAGCAAGAGGGAAAGGTTATTACATATGCTTCTCATTAATTAAAACCGCACGAGAGAAATTATCCAGTGCATGTTCTGGAGCTTGCTGTAGTAATTTTTGCATTAAAAATTTGGCATCACTATTTATATGGAGTTTAATGTTCTATTTTTACTAATCATTAAAGTTTAAAGTACATCTTCACCCAATGTGAATTGAATTATCATCAGAGAAGATGGCTGGAACTGATTAGTGATTATGATTTGGACATTCAGTGCCACTCTAGTTAAACAAATATTGTAGCATATGCCCTCAGTCGTTGTGCTACACTGTCAACTATGATTGCTACAAGTTTGCTAAAGGAAGAGTTTCAAAAGTTGGAAATTGTTCCAGTGTGTGGTGACATGTTAAGCTCTATATTAACTAATATCAATGTAGAGTCCACCTTTCATAGAGATGTTTCTATCTCTCAGAGTAAGGACGATGAATATTTAAAGTTTAAAATGGATATTGAAGGTGGCTGCCGTCAAGATTTGCAAATGCATGGGACAATAATTTATCAAGATAATTGTTTATGGATTCCTAAATCCATGCATCAAGAAATCCTTATAGAAAGCCATAATTATAGATATCAAGTTCACCCTAGGAGCCCTAAAATATATCAAGACTTGAAGAAATCATTTTGGAGGCTTGGTATGAAAAAGAATGTAGCAGAATTTGTGGCGAATTGTCATGCTTGCAACCTTATCAAGGCAGAACATCAAAGGCCTAGAGGACTTCTTAATCATTTAGCTATTCATGAACGGAAATGGTTTGATATTTCTATGGATTTTATTATAGGATTGCCCAAAATAAGATCTAGTGCTGATTCTATTTGGGCCATAGTCGTTTGACTGACCAAATTAGCCTATTTTATTCTAATGAGACATACCAATTCAGTGGAGAAATTAGCAAAGCTATACATTAGAGAAATTGTCAGATTCCATGGTATTCCGAGGTCAACTATTTCAGATTATGATAGTAGATTCACCTCCAAGTTTTAGCTAGCAGTGCATCAAGACTTGGGTACTACCTTGGCCATGAGCACTGTATTTCATCCACAAACCGATGGGAAAACAAAATAGGTTAATTAAATTATTGAAGATCTTTTGCGTCTATTCATTCTAGATTTTGGTAGTTTCTGGGAAAACCACATTCCTCTTGTAGAGTTTGCCTATAATAATAGCTATCAAGCAAGCATTGGCATGACACTTTATGAAGCACTATATGGCAAAAAATGTAGCACTCCACTTGCTTGGTCTGAGACTGGTAGTGTTCAGCTTTACGGATCTGATTTAGTTGCTGAAACAAACAAAAAGGTGCAATTAATCCAGCAGAATATTAAAGCAGCACAAGATCATCAAAGCAAATATCACAATGCTCACCATCATTGTTTAAATTCAATGCTAAAGATTTCACTTATCTTAAGGTCAGTTCTATGAAAGGAGTGTTCCGATTTAGTGTAGCTGGGAAACTTAGTCCTCGCTACATCGGTCCATTTGAAGTCGTAGAAAGGATAGGTTTTGCTGCCTATAAATTAAAGCTTCCTGAAGACTTTTCTGCAGTTCATAATATTTTCCATATCTCATCATTGTGAAAATGCCTTCAAAATCCTTCGCATCTCATTCAGCTTCCAGCCGTGTTTATCCACCAGATCTCTCTTATGTCGAAGAGCCAATCAAAATCTTTGCTCGTGACCAAAGGCAATTAAGAAATCATTCTATCCCAATGGTTAAGATTCAATGGAAGAACCATTTGCATGAAGAGTCTACTTGGGAAAAAGAATCAAATATGTGCAACAAATATCCTAAGCTCTTTGAAAATCCAGATATTTCCTTAATCTCCCTACTCTTTTAATTTGTTGTCTTTTGTTTTTATGCATTATTCTTCCTACTTGAGTGATGTCGAGGACGACCTCATTCTTAAGTAGGAGAGTTTGTAACAACCAAAGCTGTTACTTAAGTCAATTATGCCTAAACTAAGTGTTGATTTTGATTATAGTACTCTAATTAAGTCATTAGGAGTTCACCTCGAAGACTTAGTCCAAATCAGGAGTCAAGTGGATCAAATCCTGATTTTGGAAATTTCAATAAACTCTACAATTTTGATCTATTTAAATTGACCTCTAATCAAAAATATGACTTCGTCATTGCACTCATCACCCCCAAATTAGATAGGGGTGATGTTTTGGGAGCAATTGGAAGTCGTTATATTTTTAACGAATATTTTAATATTATTTAAATACTCTGGAAAATGAGAAAATTAAATACTCGTCGGAACCAAAATTCAACTTCGCTGTTGCGTTCCTCACCTCTCGATTAGCTATGGGTGATTTATCAAAAAAATTTGGAATGCATTTAAATGTTTTATTTTAATTAATAAAATTCATTTAAAATAATTTAAATAATAATATTATTTTAAACATTTAATGACAGCCGTTAGTTGAATAGGTAATGTCAACAAATCCGATAATTACCGTCTGATCTTATGGATCTTGTGATCCGTCCGATCGAGAGATTGGACGATTCTAGCACCGCCTTCCTCGTCGCATCGCAAAGCACACAATGCGTGCATACAGCCCTGCACGCGGCACGCTAGACTGGCTCCGCACCTCTTCCGCCTCTCTTCGACCACTAAACCCTTCCATTAAGATCTATTGAGAGCTTGAAATCTTGGTTTACACGATAGAATCAAAGCTTTTGGTTAAGGAGGTCCGTGCTGTCGTCCCGCTCAATCCAAAAATTTTGAATCGTCAATCTAAGGTACCTTTAATCTTTTCAATTTTTAATCAATTCACATAAAATCAATTTTGTTTATCTATTTCATATTGTCAATTGGTTATCTATCGGGTTCGGTCGGCTCGATCGAACCCAACTGCACCGGATTAGCCAAGTCAGCTACCGTGCTGAACAGTGGCTGGGGTTCTTGCTAAACCCTAAAGGCTAGGGCTGCCTCTTGGCAGAAGCTCATACCACCTCAGCCTTTATCTCGCATGTCAAAGAATAGCCCTTCTCTTGTGCTTTTCAATGCTACGCCGGTTGAGTCTAACCGCCTCCGGGATCACCACTCCTTCTCATGCCCTAAGCGTGTCGGCTCGGCTGCTCGGGAGACGAAGAGACCTTCGGGTTGGGCCGGGTCGACCCGCGCCCGACCCGCATAAGGTCTACTGCATGGTACCTGCACTGCGGGGCCCACATCATACTCACATCCTTCCTCCTTTTGCCGTATGGATTTCGGGATCCGCGCGTTAGTGCCATCTTTCAGATAGGTCCGATCTTGAAGGATTCCGTGGGTCCCACCGGTCATTTAATTTAGGAAATTGATTTTTTTAAATCTGAGTGTTATTTTTTTTAATTTTAATTTAATGCTTTAATCATAGAACTTTAACCATGCATAATTAATAATCCACTCATCCAAACATAAGTAATATGGGTCTCATTTTAATTAGGAGATCCTCAGGAATATTCTAGTAGTATTAATTTTTTTGTTTGAAGTATAATTAGCTTAATCATTTTTATGACATAATCTTAATATTTCATGCCTCATAAATTTACAGACACTTATCCAAACATAGGCAATATGGGTCTTAATGCAATCAAGAGAATCTCTAAATTACTTTGATAGTGTCAATTTCTCTGTTTGGGTTATATCTTGCCTAATCACTTTTATGACCTAATCATAATTAGCCCTAAAATTGTTTTAGCTATAACTTAGCCATTTGATATTAGAATTTAATAATTTTAAGTTCTATGGAATCCTAAAATAGTAACCAATAATAAACTAACTAAATGTTTTCAACTTTATGTGAAATTACCAAATTTTCTTTATGAGTCAATTTCCTTAAATTGAGCTCATTAGGCTTAAACCATATCCAAATTAAGCATACTTATTATCAATCTTCATATTAGACTATAAGTATTCATTTTCCATTAATAAATTTTAATTTAGAGCCTTAATTCATAAAGTTGATTTTAGACTCTTAAGTAGGGGTAAAATAGTTATTTTGCCCAAATTTAAGTTTAAGTATCCTTAAACCCTAAAATCATAATATAATCTCTAAAATTAGTATTATGATTGATTTGGGATCAATTTAGGATGTTTAAGCTTATTAAAATATCATTTCAAGAAAAATCCTAAAATTCACTTAAGATCTCTTAAGTCTTAATTTAAGCTTCGTAAGGTGAATTTAGTTCACCTTATGCGTTTATTAAAGTATTTTATCAGAATAATAATTAAATAAGATTAAGATTAAAGTTAAAATCTTCTCTTATTCCTAAATCCATTTATTAGGATTTTCCTCTAATCTTTAAGATCTTATTCCTTTGGAATTAGTTTAGAAATTTATGTTATAACTCATTCACTAAGTAAAAGGGTTACTTAATGGATGAAACCTTGGTTTTATGGCTTACTAGAATTTCATCATTTATTCATGATTATTTTGTATTTTAACTTTAGTTTAAGTTTAGAGATCTATTTTATTAAGCTTTACTTTCCTTAATAAGATAACCTTAATTATAATTCGTGAGAGTTAGGTTTAATCTCATACTATTAGTTTTAGAACCTATTGGATTAAGAAGCTTAAACTTCAATACTTGAAGTTTAACATCTTAATCTCCTAATTTTGATTTGTATTAATCAAGATTTGTTTGGGATTTATTTAAAATTATCAATTAGGATGTTTGATTTATTATTTAATCATAATAAGAGTCATTGATTGAAACATATTAAAACTTTATTAGTTCTAATTGCTTTTAACTTTATAAGACCAATATTCTGGATTTATACTTGATAGCTAGATATTAGAGATCCTAAGCTTGTATAAGTTCAGATTAGTTAGAACAATTTAATTAGTAAACAAGTGATATCACAAAATTTTGTTTAGTGCTATTTACACATTGTATGTGTGTGCTTTGCTTCCTTATTTTGGACCTCTATACTTTTGACATTGTAGATGGAACATTAGGTATTTGATAAATATTCTATGTTAAATTTGAAATATTCATAAAGCATATTCATAAGTAAAAGAGGCAATTAAATTAATGAATTTTATTAAAATTTTATGGAATATGTCTTACTTAGTTTACCTTATTGTGTGATGGCATATTTTGAGATGATATTTTACTTAGGGTATTTCTCCTAAAAGGTAATATTTATCTGGGATATTTCTCCTAGATGATATTATTTTTATGGATCGGTTAATTTGGGATATTTCTCCTAAATAATCATAAAGATTTAAGTAGTATTTAATGTTTGGCAGAATTAAGTAAGAATATGCCCACATTAGATAGTACTTTTGGTTCATACTTTTAGTTTTATTTTTTATACAACACTTTTACTTATTTATAGTATTTTAGTATTCATAGTATTTCCTGTAAATTTGTACGTATTTAGTAGTTTTGCTTACATATGAAAGCATGTTATGATGTTAGTCTTTTTATTGCAATACTGTATTTTCATTTTGTATTACAAACCATCATATGTAGAATTGATCATACTACTTAGGATATTACTTGTACTTAGTAGATTTTAATTATTATGTTGCTTAACCTTTTCTGCAGCCTAAGTTGAGGTATGTGTTTACCTCATTTTTTGTTTAAGTTATAATTAGTTAATTATAACTTCTATCACTTTCTTTATTGCTTTACTGCTCCTAAAATTTGCTTAGATTATTTGTGATATCATTTAATACATAAAATGTTTAACGTGAAATATACTTAGACATTTTGTCTAATCAGATTTTTTTTTTTTGGCCGGGGCCTTGTCATTATGATATCAACAATGGCAAACTCCTAGTTATTTGAGATAGGACCTTCTAAAAAGCTTGTTTAGGAGGAGGAGCTTGCTGGTGCGAATCTGTAACAACCCAAGGTTGTTACCTAGCTTAATTTTAGCATAATCATAGCATAATTATCATTCCATTAAGTTCATCGAGTCATTAGAACCAAACTATGGAGGTTTGGAGCAATTCGGAGTTCAATCCAAAATTTTGGATTATTTTAATATGTAATTATTTAGAAAATTGAGGTATTTATTTTGACTTCAAAATCGAAATCTGACTTCACCGTTGCAATCGACACCCCCAAATTAGCTAGGGGTGATGTTTCATACGCGTTTGGAGGTCATCGAATTTTCATTAATATTTTAATATAATTAAATGCGCCAAAAATAGAATAATTAAATAATCATCGAAATCAAATTCTGACTTCGCCGTTGAATTCCTCACCCCCAAATTAGCTAGGGGTGAATTTTTGGGATTTTTCAGAGCACGTTTCAAAAATCGAATTTTTTAAATAATTAAGAAAAATAAATAAGCAATCTTTGGATCCCCAAGTTGCAATTTCCCCATTTATTTCCAAATCTTTTTCGGCTGGCCATCTCCTTCTTACGGCTGAACCATGCTTCCCTCTTCTCTCTCCCACACTTGATGGGAGAGAGCTTACCTCTCCCCTCACCTAGGCTCTCTAGCTTATGATGGCTCCCTACCCTCCCTCTCCTCCTTTAAAAGGAGAGTTCAGCCCCTCCTTCCCCTCTTTGCTGAAAATGCTAAGGCTTTCTCCCTTCCTCCATTGATCCCTTGTGTTGAAAAGAAAGAAGAAGTTCAGCTCACCCCCCCTAAGGCTTTGGAAAAAAGGCAGAGGATCCATCTTCCTCCTTCTCTCACAAGGCTAAAAGTACCCTTTTGCTCCTCTCCTTATAAACAATATTTGAATATGAGAATCTTAAGACCTTGATTAAGTAAATGATACTTAATCTAAATCTGAAATTACCATCAATAATACACTAATAATACATTAATTTGTCATTGATCTATAAATCAACCATTGGTCTTAATTTTAATAAAGCTAAGAGTTAAATCTGAACTTATCTTGATTAAGATCTAAACCTTAATCACCTTAATCAAGTAACTTTAATTGAAAGATAATTCAGCTTGCATAATTCCAATATATATCTAATTTGACATTGAACTTAAATACATTATATTAGAAGTGTTATGATTATTAAAAGAATTTATGCGATTAACTATCTGGACTTAAGCTTGAGATCTCTGATTTTCTCCTATATAAGATCCTTAGCATGAGAATAATTATAAAATTATAATAATTTACAACATAATTTAGTTCTAATAATATTCTTGATTTTATCCCATAATTGTAGTATAGGATGTGTTTAGATGGGTCTAACCATCTGATCTGATCAAACCAATTCAGACTTAATAAATGCAACTTATAATCTTAGTGCAAATTATTATGTTAAATTTTATGTGTAAGATCTTGATGATCTTACAATATAATTTTTATGTAATTGAAAGTCTTAACAAAATGTTAACACATTGAGGTAGAATGAACTTATTATTATATATTGTAACAACCCAAGGTTATTACCCAGCTTAATTTAAGCCTAATCATGTCTTAATTGTCATTCCACTAAGTTCATCTAGTCATTAGAACCAAACCTTAAATATTTGGAGCAGTTCTGAGCTCAATAAATTATTTTGGAATATTTTAATATTTAATTAATTAAAAAATTGAGGTATTTATTTTGATCTCAAAATCAAAATCTGACTTCGCCATTCCGATCGTCACCCCTAAATTAGCTAAAGGTGATGTTTTGGACATATTTGAAAGTTGTTGGATTTTCGCAAATATTTTAATATAATTAAATGCACCGGAAAATAGGATAAATAAATAATCGTTGGAATTGAAATCTGACTTCACCGTTGAATTCCTCACCCTCGAATTAGTTAGGGGTGAATTTTTGGGAATTTTCGGAGTGCGTTTCAAAAAATCTGAATTTTTAAATAATCAAAGAAAATAAATAAGGGATTATCTAGTCATAAATTTGCAATTTCCCCCTAATTTTCTAATGCATCATGTCAGCTCCTCTTACATTTTCGGATGGCCATCCCATCCCCCTCCCCTAGCCATGGCCTCTCTCCCTAGGCTCATGATGGCCTAGCCCCTACTCCCTTCCTTCTCCTCTCCTTCTTTAAGAAGAACCACATCCCTCTCCTCCTTCTTTTGCTATCAAGATAATCTCAAAAGCTCTCTCCTTTTCCCTCTATTGCTGCACCTTAAAGGAGAAGGCTCATCCCCAAGGTCTTGAAGAAATCAAAGGTCCTCTTCTTCCTCCTCTTGCAAGGACTAAGGTACCCCTTTTACTCCTCTCTTTTGTCTTTTTCATATAGCTACAATACTTGAATATATCCTTAGAAGCCCATAAGCATGTATGGAGGACATTAAGACTCTTAACAGCATCATAGAAAACTGCTATGTTTTTCTCATATTCTACATACCCTTGTACTCATTAGCATTTTTCGTATAATTAGGATGCTTCGTTGGTGCCGATTTTAGTGTCTATGGAAAGGTATCGGAAAGACCTTTCCATCGATATATGGCACCGCTCATGAAATGCTTTAGATTGAGACTATTTGAGCTCGGAAGTAAGCCTTCCATGTTTCATCCTGGCGAAATCGCCATCTAGCGCTGCAGCGCCCGATTTTGCAAAATAGGCCGCTGCAGCGCGCCACAGCACTCTGCAGCGGGCTGCAGCGGCATTTCAAAAAAATTAAATAAATCCGTTAATTAATTAATTAAACAGTAAAATTCGCAAAATGGACTGCTACAGCGCGCCATAGCGCACTGCAGCGGGTTACAGCGGAAATATTTTTTTGGAAACTTTAGGAAATGTCAAAATAAATTAATGGAATAGTAGTTTTGCAAAATGAACCGCTACAGCACGCCATAGTACGCCGCAGTAGGCCGCAGCGCGCCCCAGCGTGAAAAACGCTACAGCGAGCTGCCGCGCGAGAAGCGCACCCGCGCGGCCGTGCGAAAAGCGCTCCCGCACGCTGTCGCACGAAAAACGCTCCAACGCGCTGCCGCGCGAAAAGAGCTCCAGCGCGGTGCAGCGTCTGAACTTGCAAAATTCCCAGAATTTTCTTAAATACGTGCTTGACTCCTCAGCTGTTTCTGGACGTGTCCACATAAATAAAGTAAAATAACTAAAAGATTCTGCATTTGTATTTACTGCCTCCTCAGTTTTGCTGCTAGATTCTGTCTGCCCTATCCCAGAAAGGTTATGGGAATTTCTATCTGCCCAAGCCCAGAAAGGCTTTGGGGATTTTACCGGCCTGATGGCTATCTTTCTGATATGGCAGTCTTTACATACCTGATTCAGTTTTACCTTACTGTGTACTATATTTTGAGGCATATTTCAGTCAGTTATGTTTCTTTACTTAGCTGCTCACTTGTACATATTTATAGGATGCTAGACTTTACTGCTTATTGTAAGTACCATGTTCAGAATTCTGTCATTTAATTTGCATATGTCATATGATCATCAGCATGTTTAGGGTTAGACTTTACTTTCAGTACTTTTATTTACTATTTTATATATGTATATGCCCACTCTTTGCTTAGTTGTTGAGGTGTGCTTTTGCCTCATTTGTTGTTTAATTATAAATGTTATATTTATAATTGTCCCTATTTCTTATTACACTCACTACTCCTACTACTTAGTTACTTTTTATTGTGTTTAAGTATAAAAATAGTAATATTAATAACACATGTAAAATATTCAGCCTAAAATGTACTTAGTAATTGTCTAATCATATTTTTCTTTTATTGGCTGGGGCACTGGCATTATGAAACTGATAATGTGTAACAACCCTAATTGTTACCCTAGATAAAGTTAGATTAATTAGGCAAATCTAAGCTTTGATTTTGATTCCATTAGACTCAATGAGTCATTTAAACCTAACCCTAGAAGTTTGGAATCAATCAGAGCTAAAATGGGAAATTTGATATTTTTGGCTATTTTTAAGCCCTAGAAAATACCTAAATTAAATTGATCTCTAAATCTAAAATTGATTTCATTTTTGGATTCCCCACCCCCAAATTAGCTAAGGGTGAATTTTTGGGAATTTTTGGAGCTCATTTAGCCCTAAATTGGATTTAAAACAATTAGGATTTAATTATATAATAATTAATTGAATTTATTTTTTTAATTATTTAATTAAATTATGGCGGGATTTGCTGTCGGGACCGCGGCAGATCTGCTGCAGGGTCCCGATAGTGGCTTAGCATTAGTAGCCAATGGATGGGTACGCACGAATCATGGCACAAAACAAATGGCGCTGGATCGGACCGCCAGGATTTCACGCCACCCGTCGGATCAGATAAATGATCCGACGATTAGCAGCGCGCCCGCTGTCCGTTAGTTAAGATCGCTATCGAGCCGTCCACACCCAACGGCTTCGCAGATCAGACGGCTGAGGAAGGATCCCAGCTGTTCAACTTCGTCCCCGCTCGCCCCCAGCCCCGACCGAGGAGATTCACAGATATTCGCCACGCCAGGGTTGTCTGCCACTCATCCATCCATTTTCTGCAGACCGTTAGCATCTTCCCATTAATGACTGAACCTGGGGAGCAGGGTAGGGTGGTCGGGCCAGTCCAAATGAAGGTGATTGAGTGAACTCCTTGGCCCGAGCCTAATGCTCGAGCCTCAGCCATTGTTCCACCTCCCCTAAAATCCCTCGGCCTATAAATAGTCGTTCCCCAGTACAGTGAGCTCGTTTGCTCACTGAAATCCTCTTGAACTCTCCCCTTCCTCTCAGTTGGTCTCCATTAAAGTTGCTGTCATTCCAGAAGACTCCCAGGGCTGCAAATTTGCTGATAATGGGTGCGGTTTGGTGATCAAACCCCCAGGAACCTGCTTGGAGCTCAGCTACCCCCGCATCTTCCATCGTGCTAGACTCGCCATTTCCTCAGGTACGGCCTCTGTCCATTTTCAGTCAAGCTGGTTTCAGCTCGTCTCACCCTCAATTAAGTTTAGATGATGTGTTAGGATCCCTCCCTAGTTCTCTAGCGACCACTTGAACCTCATGGCAAGGCCTGGCAGTGGGCCAGGCGGCGATATTGCCATCTGAGTGCGCACTACCAGTGGGTCTTTGGTTCACCCTTTGTGCGTCTCATAGACGCAACTAGCCACTCCTTAAACATTAGAAGCCTTCGATCATAATTGTCGAACCATATCGAAGGCTGGGTTCGACTAGATTGAGCGATCCGACAGACTCGATCGATCCTGTCGCGCCTCTCGCTAGCAAAATACACCGAGTAGCACCCCATTGATCCAGACCATCCCAGAACTCCCCGACTCGCCCTATTGCTTCCTCTTAGGACCCTGAACGTGTAGGGATCAATACGGCCGCAATCCGAGGCCTCTGTGAGGAAAATTCTCTCTTCACGGGTGCGCCTTCAGAGACGCCTCGGCTGAGTAGTCCCCCGGCGATCCGACGCCTCCCAATTGGGGCTTCTTGGTTTAATCGACTCGTCTGGAGTCAGGGATGGACTAGCCGTCGAGATCGGGGAGTGGCGTAGCCGGAGCGTGGAGAATTGCGCGTCGAGAGCTAACCCTAGGGCGCCGGGCTTCGGGTGCCAGCCAAGGGTAGAAGATGAAGTCACAGGTCGAGCCGACCGGTGACCCCCGCATTTTGGAATCAGGCTGACAGAATAATAAACGGAATTTTGGATTTAAAATCCTTAAGGAAATTAAATTATAAATAAATTCCTATAGTTTGTATTTAAATAAAAATACAGAATAAATAATTAAAATAACTTTAATGATACTGATCCAAATGGTATGCTCCAATATACCATTTCAATTAGAAAATTTCAAAGAATCTAAATATAAAATAAAATCACAGATCCAATGGTTGGGTTTAAAATAATTGATTAAACTTTTTCTATTTTTAATTAAATCCTAATAAATTCAATTAATAACCAAATTAATGGATTAAGGGCTCTGATTGCTTAGTAAACCCTAAAGAATAATTGTAGACCCTTAAAATTATGTTTGAATATTAAATTTTCTTAATCACTCCTTAATCACCCTAATTAAGGATTAGTGAATGAAACCCTAGATTAGCCTCTAATTTTGGGTAGGTTAGTTCCTAATGTCAGTTAAGTCAATTAGAACCTAAGTGTAAGGTTGGATTGCCCTAGAGTGCCCTAATTTCATCAATCACTCTAATTGGCCTAAAAATATGATTAGTGTTAATTAGCTTAATTAGGTTATCAAAACCTAAGATAAGGGTATTTCCCACTTCATTAATCTAAATGAAACCCATTAAAATAGATTAGATTTAATTTAGATAACTAAACCCTAAAATCTCAATTTTAGCCTTATGAGGGGTATTTTGGTCATTGTGACCAAGATGTGCTTAAATATCCTTAAAACTTGGGAAATTTAGTAAATTAACCCTAATTTAGATTATTATTATTCTCTGAATTCTTAATCTAATAATGTTAATAATATTCATACTAATCTAAAGAATCTTCATTTAGTCTTAATTAAAATACTTAGATCTTGAATGATCTTAAAGGGGTCATGTGCCTTAATAATTGAACCCAATAATTGTATATGTTAAATCTCATATTAATAAGTTCAATTGAGTTAACTTATGAGCTAAATTTAAAAGAAATGTAATTGGTAAAGTTTAAGTTACAAACTTAGCCTAAGTCTAAAGTGATTAAACAATCAGATCTTAGGTTTTAGACTTTAGATCTTCTACTTAAATCAAACTATCTCCAATTGAAATTTCCTAAATGATTCATTGTTTAATCCTTTGGAACCTTTCATGTGGGTATAGGATGATTTAATCTATAAGATAATAAAATTATCTTAAAGATTGAATATAGATCTTAGATTCTCAAGTTCTTAATTGATTATTTTATCTTATGATCAGTAGATTAACCTTTCATTAAGTTCTTAGTTCTTGGATCTTTCAGCTTATAGGATTCTTTACCTTTAATTTGGGTATTAATTGAGAACCCTAGATCCTTAATAGGATTTTTACCTTAGATTTAGGATTGGGACACCAAAGTGGAGTTTAAGTCCTAAATCCTTAAATCTTGAATTACTTAATCAAGATTTGGGTAAGAAAGTAAAATATTAATAAATTAGGTCATTGATTTACTTACTTAAACCATATAGTCGTCACATGATTTTGGATTAGAACTTGTTAAGTTCTAATGTTAACTATAAGGACGTAAATCTGAGATTCTACTCGATAGCTGGATATTGGAGATCCTAAACTTGTACCTTCTCAGAGTAGTTAGATTTGGTAACTATATAACAATAGATATCATACCAGTTTAGATTGAGTCTCTTGCTTATTTTGACTAGATTGCTTTGCATACCTTAGATATTGAGCCTTATTCCTTGAGCATAATAGGAGAACTTAGGATATGGATGATACATCCTAAGTTAGTATTTGAATTGCATATCATTCAGTTCTTGCCTTACTTACAGTTGGTAGAATATGTCCTAGCTTAGTTTGCCTCTTCAGTAGTAGTATTGTATAGACTGGACTTAGACCTAGCATATTTGGATGGCTAGGCTGGGGATTGATTGATTGATATTGGAGGCCCTGTATGGCCTATTGGCTGGTATGGCAGTACTATGTCTTAAGCTTATTGCTACTTTTGCTGGGTTATTCAGTATTGTTTTCTGTTTTGCTTTGCCACATGCTTCAATGGTCTTATTTTCAGTACTTGCTCGCTTTGCCACATGTCTCAGTGGCTTTACATTTCATAGATTGCTTTGCTCTTGCCACATATCTTAGTGGCCTATCTTTTCCTTTTCTTAATTAGCATGTTGTATGTACACTCACATGTTTACTTATATATATTGGCATGTTTAGGATGCTAGAATTGCATATTCTCAGTACTTGTGTTTCTTTTATATACCCAGCATATGTTAATATGATCATAAGCATGTTAGGTTTAGAATTGTATTGTAGTTGCTGTTTCTTTTAGCTTTTAGCCTCACCTTGTTTATTTTGTGTGGTATGTCATTCTTCATACTAGTTGCTGGCTATAAATGAATAGTTTATAATTACCATTTTCCTTCATAACTTGTGCACCCTTTACTGCTTGCATGTTTAGCTAATTTAACTTGTGATATCTTTAAAATATTCAGTTTATTAAAATATCCTAAAATGTACTCAGACAATTCTCTAACTATAACTTTTTATTTTTTTTGGCTGGGGCCCTGGCATTTGTGACACTGACAAATGTCAGATTCAGACTTGTTCTTGGATAGTGTCGCAGAAGAGGAGCAGGTTCAGGAGGAGGATCGTGCAGCTAGGGTTTATATAGACTTTGCATTTTATTTCAGTGAGATTGAGAGACATTTTTCATTCTCTTTAAACTTCAGTTTGTAATAATTAATTCTGGATGTATTTTATTTCTGCATTGTAATGAGTTACTATATTGCTTTCCCTTTTCCTACTATGTATGCCTGTGGATATTACCTTACTGTTGTTTCTTCTGCCACTTTGATACTTGTATATTGATGAATGTTATAGTACTTGGTGACAAGTCCTTGGCTTAAGGCAAGTTGGGTTTATCTAACTCTACTTAAGTTAGGAATTTGCCACAGTTGGAGCACTGTACTTTCTTATTATCAGTACGGGGGCCCCACATGATGTCAGATTCAGATAGGTTTGAGGAGCTAGGTGTTGAAGCAGAGGTTCCTTACTTAGAGAGGGAGCTTCATCCAGAAGAGCTGCATATTGCTTGGTTCCTTTTAGCCGCTTGTGAGAATGAGTGATTTATCTTTCAGTCTTTTAAACTACTTAAATGTTGTAATAATATAGGTATTATGACTGTAATTTACTTTATACACTTTATTATTTTCTGAGCTATCTTATTACTATTTTTTATGTGATGCATGATGAATGAATGTACTATTTACTTTATTTAGCTTCCGCATTCTGTTTATATGTCAAATTTAGTGACTAATCCTCTTAAAAGTTCTGTGCACATCCTCCCCTTATTAGTGGATTGTGGATTTTACCTAATCTAATGATAAAAGAAGGATTTGCACAAGTGACCTTCGCTCCTTATCCTACTGATTGTGGGCTTAGGGAGTGGGTGCCACACATATTGAGGTAAGAACTTAGATGATCCTTGTTAGCCTTAGAAGATTAATCTTAAGCCCTTGTGGTAGGATCACCCAAAGTCCTTAGAATGAGATTCCTTCCATGTAGTAGTAACCTATATTGAGTGACCTCTTGGTCATACTCTTGGAACCTTGTGTAGGATTCACCCAATTAGAGTCAGTATTCATAGTTTTGGTAAATCCTTGGTTGCTAAATAGAATAGCTAGAACCCAAATTATTAGTTGGATATGATTATGTATATCCATGGTGCTGAGTCACTTCAGCAATATTCAACACTCCAATGTGGACTTATGATCAGGTGATATCCCGAGAGATTAGACAAATCTAATCCCGTTATAGTAAATCTTCCAAGACTAAAAGTGTTACAATTAGTGAACTAGATCTTTAGTTCGAGATATAAACTATGACTAGGTTCTACCTCTTATCGTAGTACGCTTTGATAAGTACAATTTAAAGCAAACTAAGTATCTCAAGTCACCTTGTGTAGAATATTAAGTATGCTTGTAATTAGGTTATTTAGCAGCTTAGCTTGAGATATAAACTGCGACCGGGTTCTGCTTCCTATATCGAAGTGCACTTTGATAAGTGTAGTTTTAAACAAGCTAAGTGTTAAATACACCTCTCTTGGAAATATACAACCATGTGTATACAACCTTTCCAACTAATAATTTTAAGTAAAATCCTAAGCAAAGCTAGTTATTGAAAATTAGAATTATGAGTCAGAATTCATTTGGATGGATTCTGCATAATGGATACACTTGATTTATTATCTAATTTTAAATTATTTTCTGGATTTCTGAATTTTAAGTCATGTAGTGCAGAGACATGAGCATGAGCATAAGCATGATGTATGAGGATCAGTGATAATTTATGAGTTATAAAATATTGTATACATCAATAGGGGAAACTCAGGATGTCTAGACATCATAATAAACTATGTTTCCTAATAGGATATATGTAGATATTGAACTGTACAGCTCATAGCAGTTCAATAATAATTCAGTTACATATTAGTAGCATTCAGTATTGTGGCATATTCATATACATAATTTCAATGGCATACCACAGTCTTACATGTTATTTACTCAGTTTTGGAACACTCACTATTTTATTTGCTTTCGGTATTCAGTATACAGTCAGCTTTACTTTACTCAATTTTATATAGTTTTAGTTATTTAGTTATTTTTATAATCTTTCTGTAACTTTATTTTCTTTATTGCTAAATATACATAATTAGAACTGTTTAGATTAGCTTTGATGTGTTAAACTTATTATCTAACACGTGGTACTTTTGGGATCCAACAATTTGCTTGATCCAGAGCAATTAGTGGAGCCAGATCAGGTGGATACTTAGGAGATCCATGAGGATTTTAAGGAGCACTAGTGGACTCTCCTCTAGTTTTACTATTTTACTTAGTTACTATTTCAATTCAGTACTTAGACTCATTTCCTGTATTTCAGTAAATTGTTTATAGTAATTCTGGATGTGTTTTTCTTTTCTTTTCTGAGGTGAATGTTTCATTCAGCTTCTGTGATAAATGTTCTTAGATGATTGCTTTAGCTTCTGCACTTTGTTTATATAGTACTTATACTTACTACTATAATGTGATCAGCATACTAGAAATGCTGATACCGTATACATATATTAGATTCTTCATGTGTGTTTTAAATCTAATGTATGTATTGGTAAAATACTTAGGATAAGGATGCTACTCTTATATTAAGTATTAGCTCTCAACCCTTCTTGAGGTTGAGTCAGTAGCCCCTCAATAGTCCAGTGTGAGCTATTCAGGGAGATTGGGGAAGATTCCCCCCCGATTGGCGCACCGCTCCATTGCCGAATTGATTACGACTATTTCTTTTGCACGCGGCGATGGGGCGGGGTGCTATACAAGACTTCTAATTAAGGCAGGTTGGGTTTATACCTGACTCGACTATAGTTGGGAGATTTGCCACAGTTGGAGACCGTATTCACCGTAATTATGTTAATGTCAGTATTAGTATGACCACGGAGGGTACGGGACTCCACAGGGGGTAACCATAGGCATTAGAAATTTCATTATAAAGTCTAAGTTGGGCAATTAAAGGCACCCATACGCTAGGTCCTATGCTCCAATTGCGCCTCTTAAGATCAAGTCTTTGAAAAATTCTCACATTAAGGCCTTGTCGCCTAAATTCAAACAACTAGTATGCAACATATGAATTTACTAAGCAATATATTAAACCCAAAATATTTATTTTAAGTCATGTTTTAATGTTAAAGTTATAAAAATGCACTATACTTAAATAGTTGCTCATCTTTGAACAATGTTTGGTTTAGACTACAATTCATACTCACAAAAATATACTAAGAGGGTGGTGTTAATATATTCTTATGTCGATTAAAGATATTAATTAAGTAACATATAAGGATATAGTCTACCCATAGCCTGATACATTATTAATTATGATAGGATATTAAACACTAATCAAGTGATAACATTAAATTAGGTTTATCAATTTAATTATTATTTTTATGTCTAAGCTAAATAAGAATATTATTTTTAAGCAATTAAAAGCAAAGATTATTATGTTATCTAACAAATGATAATTCTCATTTCCTTTTTCATAGAGTAAACTTATTTTTAACTCGATGCACTAATTTGCATGGGAGGCAAACTCTTAAAAAACATTTATAATTAACAATATGAAATTTTGATGAATGTCTAGTCTATTCTGTTATTATTAATGTATCATAATGTTTAAGTGTCTCTATCTTTCAAGTATCAAAATGCAACCATGTGATTTAAAAAACCATGGTAACATAAAGTTGTTCATTATAAAAGGACTTGAAAAAAGGGGAGATAGTTTGAATCTAATTACGGTGCTTTAAATAAGAAAGATGATTTTTATTATCCTTCTAATTTTAAATCATTTAATCAAATTTCACTAAAAGTAAATTTCAACTAATCAACTATGGCTATGCATTATTTTTCTCCGTGAGATACTTAATGTGGAATGGTCAGTATAAACTACAGTTCTAGATAAAATCATGTAGGAAATAATAATACATTTAGGCTATTAAATACAAAAAAAAAAGCTATAAGCTCCTTTTCTATCATGGCACAATTCATTTAGGCTAGTTAAAGAGTCACCTTTTATAGTAAATTGCATGGAGAACATTTCCCTACCCTTAACCTAAAATGACTTCTACTGCATAGTCACTAATATGGCACATTAATTCAAATGGTTGGTCTCAATGTGGTGAAACAATAATAGAGGCTAAATTTAAGTGAGTTGAAAGTTTCTAGACATTCATTATTGAAATTAAATTCAACTTTTGTTACGATTCGAGGATTATGGTAAAAACTTTCTAAGTAATAATTCACATTAAACATTTATAATTAACAATATGAAACAAACTTAATTAGCATGATATTATCAATCAAATAACCATTCAACAACTACTATATTACATTAATTATTTATTTAATATATCAAAAGCTAAATAAAAGTAAACATATATCTATCTTACTTCTTAAAAGCAATAATCAAAATAGTGATCATATAAAGCTTGTCATAATTAACTTGTGTGATAGTAATATTCTATTTTTTAGCCTAGGACCCCTCAATCTTTACTGGGAAACTGATATATTACTTTAAATTTAATGAAGCTAATAACTACCAATCAACAATCAATATTTGAAATATGGTGAGTCTTTCATATGGATCTTTTGCAACTTTCAAAAAGGTTAGATCCTTTCACCCAGCAAACTCTACTTGTACATATTCATTATTTTATTTCACCTTTCAAAGTGCTCATCATAAGTATCTATCACAAATTTTATGAAATATTTTGCAATTAAATTAAATGACAATTTGCTTACATGCCATAAATAAGATTGCAAATGAAAATAGGGTCAAACATATGTGTTATAAGTAAGTCCTTCAAATAAATCTATGTACTTTATAGCTTAAAATTTATAATGTTATCCTTACTTTAATCTGCTAAAAATTAATGTTCATTCATTAATTTAATATTTAATATCATTTATAATTTCTATTTTGCAAAATACAAGATATGACATTCATACAATAATTTTAAGAAAATTTAAAATTTGGCCAAGGATTTTAAGTTTTAATAAAACTTTTAATATAAAAATGAAGGTCGTAAAGACATTATTAGTTTATGTTGCCTAAAATGACAATATTTCTAATACATAGATTTATCAACTGGTTTATAAATAGAATAAAAGTTATACTAGTACAAATATGTGATGAAAATTACAAATTTGCAAAAAATATTCAAGAAAAATTGTGATTTTTTTGAAACTTTGAGTAATTAGATGAAAGCATTAATAATATTTTTAGCTTTTGTAATTTGTTGATAATTGATCCTAATATTTATGAGAATGTACATTTATATTCTTAGTAGCTAAGTATGCATCGATTAAAATATATATATATACAAAGTTAGAAGAAAATCTACAAAAAACACTGAAATTATTAAGTAAAAAATTAAAATTTTTTGACACTTTAATAAATATGAAAGCCTAAATGATGTTTTTGGATCATGTGATCAATAACAAAATTGATCACGATATATACATATATAATTATGCATGCCAAATTTTAGTCGTTAATCATGGATAGAACAAAAGCTATGCTAAGACAGATATGAGAGAAAATTTCCAGAAATCTAAGATTTTGGTTATAAAATAGTAATTCTTTGTTGAACTTTAAATGTACAAATGAAGGCTTTAAAGTTCATATTGTATTGTGAGATCTCAGATAAGTTGTTCCTATATGTAGGATAACTTGCATGTTAAATTGTACTAGTTAATTATGAGCAAAACAAAATTATGGTGATGCAAAATGATGAGAAAAATTCATGAAACTGCTCAAAATTTGGCTAAGTAAAATATATGATTTCCTTAAGGCTTTACAAAAATATTTGGAGATTTTAGAGGCATTCTAGTCATTTGTTAACAACATCTATGAAATTATATTTGAGAAGATTTCAAGGGCTAAACATGATTTTCAAAGGAAATAAATTAAAAGTTGAGAAAAAACTCTTATTTTGAAGGATTCTTTTTTTATGTAAATAATATCTTAATCTCTACTCAAATATAAAAACTTACCTTCATCATGATATTATAAAAACCAATCTAGCACATACAAGGGCGAAAATTATAGTTTGAACATATACAAGCAATTATTCCTCTTCATAAGCATGAATACAAGATCTTCAGAAACTCAAGATTTCTTGAAATAATAAATGACTTTGCAAATCTCACAAGGAATCATATTGATTTAGAATTGCTAAGAAGAAAGACTTGGATCAAGTTTAAGTAATCACACATGAATTAAATTTGAGGCTTACTCACATGCAAAGGAGGTAAGAAATGAGGAGTACCATAGTTCCAAAGGATCTTGAGGAGGCTTAATGGAGCTATCAACACCTTGAAGTCTTCTTCATTGGCTGATTTGGTTCTTTAATTGTGCTCCTAATCTCTTAGAAAGAGTTTGGATGAGAGGCTCCAAGGTTGGAGAATATGCAAAGAAAAAGAAGAGGAGAGCATCTAATAGTTAGATAAGACTCTTACTTGGCTTACCAAAAGAAATATGAAAGGCTCTAGCAAAATTTTTGGATGAGGTTAAGTTCTTACATGAGCATTAGGGTAGATCCAAATGTTATGATTTGATCATGGGTGTTTGGATGTCTAAAGTTGAAATGAGCTAAAATTGTCCTCAAATGGGGAAAAACTCTATGAGAATACAAAGAGACTTTTCTTAAATATGAAATTAAGAGCAATTTTTCAAAAATTTCAGTTTAATTTAGCTAAAATGTGTTAAGAATAAAATTTAGATTAAAATTAATTGCCTAAAGACTGCTAAAATACAAATTAAGAGGTCCTGGTGATAGGCCTTAGTAAGAGGAACTTATATACACCAAAATCAGCAATTTGGTTAAGTGGTTGGCTCTAATTTGGCTTCCAAATGAACACCTACTCGGATCTTGTCGATTCTAAATTGGTTCGATTTGCATCCGGGCCAGTTCAGCAAATTAATCGAAGTGACTACCGTCACTTTCAGGGCAGAAGGTGTCAGATTGACTGTGTGATTTGCGTTGTTTACTTAAGCGACAATATTTTCAGCCTTCTGATTACCTTGATATCATTAGTGGCCATTAGGGATCTAACGCTGCTCTACCAATAAAAATTTAAACAACATATCAAATTCTCATCGTCAGATCGAATCTGTATTTCCATGGAACAATCGAGATCTCGTGGATCCGATGTTTCATATTTGGCTTGGAACAAGAGATTTACGTCATCCGATAAATAAATATTTAAATTTCAAAATTTTGTTTATTAATTTAATTAAATTCAAATAATTTAATTCCAATTTAATTTTAAGCATATTTCATCAATTTTAGCTCCAAAAATTATAAACATTTTTGTTGTAAGCTAATTTGGATGTGTCAATCCAAAAACATCAAAATACTTTCATTTTGAAAATTAAATAATTTTATATTATTTTCTTAATTTTAATTCTTTATAAATTAACCAAGAAAAATCCATAAGAATTTCCAAAATTTCCAAAAAAGTTTTTAAATTTCTATTTAACATTCTAGTATATTTATCTTAAAGGAATAATTAAGAATTGTATTATTAAAATATCCTCCATTATTCAATTAATAACCCCTTTTAATTTAAGGGTTCTTACAGCTTCTTTCATAAAAAAATAATAAAGGGGCAAGCTAATATTTAAAAAAATCCTAATAACTCATCCATAAAATTCAGCATGCTAAAAGCTAAGAAATATTTTCACTAAGATTGGAGGGAGAAGATTTTTAATAACCTTGATCTTAGCTTTATCAACTTAAATGCCATCTTTTGAAATTTAATATCCTAAGATAATACTTTCCTCCATTATAAATAGCATTTCTCTCAATTCAAAATTATATTTGTTTACTCTCAACATTGCAACACTCTGCATAAGTTCTTCAAATAAATTTTAAATGATGTTCTGAATTACAAAAATATCATTTATGAATTCAAAAATCAAAATTTATTAAAATGGCCATCACACATTGTTGAAATATGGCTGGAGCATTATAAAGTCCAAAAGTCATTCTTTTAAAAGCAAATGTTCTATAAGGGCAAGTAAATGTCATCTTTTCTTAGTTGCCTTATTTAGCTTTCTATAGTCAATATATATTCCCCAACTTATGATTATTTTCAAAAGGATTAACTCATTGTTGTTATTGTCTTTTATAGTGATACATCCCTTTTTTGGCACTACTTACATTGGGTTGACCTAACTACTATTCAAAATGGGAAAAGCTATTCTATAATTTAACGACTTCAAAACCTATTTCTTACAACATCTTTTATATTATAGTTCAACCTCCTTTGATGTTCTATGGACATATTGAAATTATCTGCTATTATAATCTTATGCATATATATGGCTAGGCTAATCTCCCTAATGTCAGTGATAGTCCATCCAATGACAGTTTTGTACTTGCTTAACACCTCGCATAATTGTCGCTCCTTATTTGTATCTTAATGAAAATAAATAATGACATGTAGAGTGGAAACATTGCCTAAGAAAGCATACTTAAAATTGATATTCCCCATATCTTCTTTACATCTTTGCATGAATGAAACAATTTATGAGCCTGATTTCTCTTCATTTAGTAATGTCACATTTAAGTAAACATCAAATTAATCTTCCAAACTCTCTAAATCAAAATTAAATGGAAACTTATCTTGTACCTTCTATGTGCACTTGTCCATGATATCCATTTACCAACAACTTTATTTTTCTTTCATGGAAAATTTTATAATATTAAACACACTAAAAGTAACTTCTCTTACTTGCACTTTCAAAATTAATTCTTCTTTGAATGCTATTCCAGTTGCTAAGAATGGTCCTCCTAAAATCAGCAAAACTTATTGTGCTAACATAATAAACTCAACTAAGAAAATAAATTTTATAAACTTCACTAACATATCTTCCATAATACCAACTGGCCACTTAATTGATTTATCAGTAAACTACAAGGATATTATTGTAAGCTTTAGTTCTTTATAACTAGCTTCTTATATAAGTAAAGTGACAGTATATTTACAGACGATCCTAAATCACACAATGCCTTAGCAGAGTCTACTTTGCCAACAATGCACAGGATAGTGAAACTACATGTATCTTTTTTTTTCACCTGTAACTTTCTTTGTACAATGGCACTACACTCCTTAGTGAGTGCTAGATTCAGCTAAGAAATAATGATATGGAGGGCGTAATGGCTAATTGAGATGTTGCTAGAAAATATTTACTTTATTGCTAGTACGCTCTGCCATATTTTACTTAAGGTTATGTATGATTAAAGAAATATTGTGTATGGAGAAACAATTATGTACCTTATTTTGTGATTATGAGTTAATATGAATGGATAAATGCTATTTGTTTCTTTTTATGACTCTAAAATGCATACTATACTATCTTATATGAACACCTAATAGGTTACTGTAGCTCCAAGAAACTAATACTTGTTTAGTTCACGCTAACTGGCATAAGATCCTAACAGGGTTGTAGTCCATTCGGCCAACCCCAAAGTTCAAATTTATACCAAAACTCCCTCACACCATTGTCTTCAACCTACTAGAATACTTATAATGTTGTTTTTCTTGTAACTCTATACCTCTAGCATAATAGTTATTTATCTAGAGCTACAACTAGCCATCATCCCATTTCAGTGGACATTTTAAACTAGGGAATTAACCTCAAGCTCTAAAACTTGAGTTGGAGCTTCACCATCATCCTAATCAAATCATATGAAAATTATAAAGTTTGAATCCACTTATGTACTTTTATGGAATCCTAAACTTATTAACCTACTCAGTAAAGTCTACATTTATACACATGCATTATAAGTGATCTCTAACCCCACTTAGTTAATTCAAAGAATTAAATTTGAACTAAAGTTTTTCCTCTCTATGTATATTAGCTTTCATTAGGAATTAAATTCATAAGGTTTCCTTTGGCTTGTAGAAACCTTAGGGTTGAGTGGTATTCTCCTGGACACCAGCTAACTTCCTTCCTCTTCCCCTCACTTTAGAAGCATTTAGGCTCACTTGAGTGAGTCCAATCCAACCTTAAGCTCTCTCCAATATTGGTAGATCCATTTAATCAACTTTTTCTAAATTATAACCACCTTAACCTCTCTTTTTTCTTTCAACAGCAACTAAATGTATTCTTAAGAAAGAAAAACAAATGATAGTATGGGTTAGTCAATCTATATTAAGCTAACCTAACCTGCTTAAAACCTAAGGCAAGATGAATAAACCACCATAACATGATTATTTAAGACATTATTAACTTGCCTTGGAGAGGATTTATGTGATCAAGTGATTTAATGAACCATAAAGGCTCCCTTTCCAGGATCACCTTAACTACTTATGTTAGCCATATTCTTAGGCTAACCCAAGTAAAATCTAATGAAAGAGTAGAATCAAAGTGGCCCCAAAAGAAATACATAATAATAAAAATGTAAACTTAGCTAAGATTATCAATGGAACTAACCTATTCAACCAAAATCAAAGGGGACCTCATATATAATCATAAGAGTGCCTTGACTCTACCCTTGGACATCTTAGAATGGATTGGAAAAGGCTAAACCTATATAAAACTCCTATAAGATATGTTGGTTCTAATAAGTTAACCCTTAGAAAGGGTAAACCTAATATACTCAATGTCAAGCTAAGAGTGATCTTCTCTCTATGAATAAAGAAAATTCTTTCTCATTTAGCTTAGTTTCAACTTGAGAAGAAGAGCCATGGAGGATCATAAAAGGAGTTTGTTCTCCTAAAATACCTTATAACTAGAGCAAGAGCACCTAAGGAAGAGACCCAAAGCCTAAGCCTTACAAGATTGATCATGCTTAGAATGAGGTTTAATTTGGGTTAAGCCTAAGAAAATAATATCCACATATAAACCTACCCAAAACCCTTGGTTGCTAAGTAAACTCATATAAACCCCTTGAGGATAATGAGGCCAACTTTGCTACCCTAGAGATTTGGTTAGCTCAAGATCTTAGCCAAGCCATCCACTAGTAAAGCATAATCAAAATGTAAATTAAGGAATAAAATAACAATAATGTCTCATCATGGGATCTATGAACCACACATTTAGGTTATGTCAAAAGATAAGTAAGTGTAGTTGTAACGGTCGCCTCTTGACCGTCGTTGAATAACACTAACTCAACTATGATCAAGTGGTGGTTGTCACTAATACCATAGATAATATACAACATATATGCATGATATTAATCAACATGTGAGCAAGACCTTAGCAGAAACATAAGTAAAGCAGTGCAGAAAATAAAAAGAAGGCATTCAACATTATCCACATATATCCATTCACATATAATATAGAAAATGCATGATAATAATAAGGCAATTCATTTATTACATTTAAATTTACATAAGGGCAACAGAAATATTACTATCATCCATTTCTTCTTCTTTGCAGAACACTAATCTCACCTAGCCTTCTATCATAAGCACACCCCCAAGCACAAGGTCTGAGCTAAAACCTGATGCTATCATATGTACATTTATGACAGGGCCAAGCCAACAAAGGAAAAATAATATTAAACTTATAAAGTCTAAGTACAATAAAGTTGGAAAATAGCATATACTTGCATTTAAGAGATGTTATTCAATATAATGGTAATACAGACACCAAGCTGCAGAAATATTGTAAAATAACTGAAAATATAAAGCTGTACAAAATTACAACAAAGTAAAGTAAAATTGCAGAAAAACTGTAAAGGCACTAAATAATTGAAACTATATGAAATTTATAGTAAAGTAAAGTAATGTTGAAATGTAAAGCTGAATACTGAAAATGGAAAAGATAGTAAATGATTTGAAATTGAATAAGGTATATGTGAAGGTATGTTGTATGCCACTGAATAAATGTATCTATATATGCCACTAAACTGAATGTCATGATATGTAACCAATATATCACTGAACTGTTATGAATCGTATGATCCAATACTTATATATATCCAATTGGGAATCTAGTACTAATCATTCTACAAATTCCACAATTGATATATATACAATATTTCATAATCCATAAATCTTCACTGATACTCATACATCTTGCTTATGATCCTGCTTATGCTTCTATGTCTACATGACTTAAAACTCAAAATCCAAAAAAATGATATAAATCAAACAATGAATCAAGAGTCTCCATTGTGTAGAATTCATCTAAATGAATTATGGCTCCTAAATCTAATTTTAATAATTGGTTTTAATTAGGACTTTACTTAACCTCATCAACTAGGAAGGTTGTATACATATAGCTGTATGTTTCCAAGAAAGGTAAATTTAACACTTAGTTTGCTTGTAACTGCACTTATCGCCATACACAATGATAGGAGGCAGAACCCTGTCACACTTACTTCTTCAAACTGAGCTGTTAAATATCTAAATTACAAATATACTTACTATTTTAAAGAGGGTGATTTGAAATATTTAGTTTGTTTATAACCACACTTATCGCCACGCACAATGATAGGAAGCAGAAGCCTGTCACATTTATTCCTTCAAACTAAAGATTCCATTTCCCTAGTGTCTTAAGAAGATTAACTTTAGATACTTAGTTTGCTCATAACTACACTTATTATCATGCACAACAATAGGAGGCAGAATCCTGTCACAGTTATTTTCTTAAACTAAGGATCTAGTTCACTGATTATAACATTCTTAAGATTAATTAATTTACTCTAAGTAGACTATATCTACCTAAACCTGTAGGATAGCACAAGATAAGTCTTACTTAGAGTAACTCACCAATACTGAATATTACTGGAGTGACCCAGCCCTATGGATCTACAACACTAGACTCAGCCAATAATCTGGGTTACATCAATGCTATTTAATCAACATGGATTACCAAAACTATGAATCTAAAATTCAATGAGGATACATCCTACACAAGGTTTCAAGGATGTGACCAAGGGGTCACCTAATATAGGATACTATTATATGGAATAAATCTCATTCTAAGTAATTTAAGTGATTCTACCAAACAAAATATTCAATCTTGATGTCATTGATACTAAATCATGTATTAACATTTCTATAGAAGCATTAAAAATACTTAAATGGTGATGATGATTTGACAGTAAGGAAGGCTGGTTGGGATTGACAAGTCGGAAGCTGGCCACAGGATGGAGGTGGACATCAGCAACTGCTCTTGGCCAAGCCAAGAGGGAAGGAGATGGCGAAAACCTCTCGGCCTCCTGCCGAGGGGAATGGAGACTCTCGGCTTCTAGCCGAGAGGGGGAGAGGAGCAGCCTCTCGGCCTCCTTCCAAGAGTAGAGAGGAACAGCAGTTGTCGACTCCTTGCGCTCGCATGAGAGAGGGAGGGAAGCCTCGGCTCACCCTTACGATTCGGCGAAGGAGAAGGGGGGTCGAACGGCTTAAGGAAAGATAGGGGGGTTTCGGCTTAAAGAAAAGAATAAGGTGTCGGCTGAGAGAAGCATAACTAGGTTAGAAAATTAGGGATGAGAGGTTAAATATAAGCTTAAACGAATTGATGAAAGCCACTCGATCAAGATCCAGTGGCTAAGAATCACCGAAAATTCTAAGGTTTGATTGAATGGCCAAATGAACTTTAAAAACTATGAACTTAGTATCGCAACGAGCGTCTCGATGAGACAAATGCAAGCATCTAAAAATTATTGAATTTGAACGAGCATTTTATTTTATATTAATTTTTAAGTGAAAATTTTAAAAAATTCGATACGATTAATCCGGAGCTCAAAAAATTACGAAACTTAAAACATACTGTCCTCTTATAATGCTTAACTTAAATATACAAAAAATTTTAAATTATGACTTATAATTTATCTATTATCAACTTCGAAAGTTTAAACTTCTCAAATTTATTTAGGACGATCCGGGATCCCGATTGTGCTCAAATTTTTACAGGAGGATCCCCCCAATATGCTTTATTTGAAAATATTTTTATTTAATTTTTATTTGACTAATATTGAAATTCTAATTTTAACTTAATCCTCCTAAATTTTGAATTAATTACTCTAGTAACAATATCAGGTTATTACAGTACCACCCTCATAATCTCATCCATTAATATTTGGGTAAATTGAGCTAACCTAATAGTAGACAAAGTCCACCTAAAGCTTACTAAACAAGGAATGTGTGGCCAAAGAAGCGTCTTGAACCCATTCTACCATTTAGGAAAGGCTTAATTTAACTAATAAGAGAGGTGGCAAAGCTTTTGTAACAACCCTAAGATTGTTACTTTGTTAAATCTAAACTTCATTAAGCCTTAATCTAGTTGACACTAGATTCATAATTACTATTAGGACCAAACCATATAAATTTGAGATCATGTCCCCCTTTATCCTCTGAGCTTCAAATGGCATTGAAGGCTTGAAGTTCTGGGTTTGACTCCATCAAGTAAAACCAAATCGAAAAATTCTCGAGCCAGCCATGGATGGCTAGCCTAAGCTCCTCGGTAGGCTCTCAGCTATAAATAGCCTTATGATTTCTATAGTGATATCTTTTCTCTATGAGAAATACTTATTGAATTTTCTAATGCTCCTAGCTAGCCCAAATTTCTAGTATTACCTTCTATTGTCCAATCAACATTCAACAGCTTCCCTTTCACCTTCCTGACATTATAGTGGGAGTGACTTGGTGTTCAAGTCCCCAAGAAGTAGCTGCGAGCTCCAAAAAATTGTTGAGCCCAGTAGTAGCCTCTGAATATACTGTAGCGAGTTGTAATTTAGTAGTTCCCTCAGCAACCTCATTGTTCAAGTACCTCCATATGAAGCTCCGACCCCATTGTGTCCATATTAACACTAATATTAACATGATTATGGTAGAACCGTCTTCACGGGATAGATTCCCAATTATAGTTAGATTAAGTTTTCTCTCTAATTCACCGATAACTGCAAAATTTATCACATGTATTTGTAATTCATTCATTAAATATGCATACTTAAAGAATAGAGTTCGAAAGCAAAGTATACAACATCCATATCCATAGTGCATAAGTAAGAGAACATAACTCAACTCAGTATAAAAGTGCAAAAAAAGTAAATATATTCAGAGTCTGAGTTATTATAATTCTGAATTAAATTTTAAATGAAAGGAAACACTTGTCCATTCAAATAAAAATTAAAAGCTATCTAAGACTCATCAGCAACAGGAAGGTCCTCCTCCTGACTAAGCTCCTCACCTGAAGCTATCTCCATGAATAACTTTGAATTTGACATATTATTTTTTATATGCCATGACCCCAGCAAGAAAAAAAAATCTTGCATTAGATAATTGTCTAAATACATTTTAAGCAAATTTAATGAAATTCAACATTTTTAAGATATCATAATTTAACTGAACATTAAGCAACTATTAAGGGTACAACAAGCCACAAAAGAAAAGGAAAGCTATAATAATATATTTATAACTTGTCAACAAGAAGTATGTAAGAAAGCATACCTCAAATCAGAAGTTACAACAAGGTTAGGTAATATATATATATAAGATTATAAAGTAATTGTAACTATTGAAAGAAAATGCTAATATATATATATAATCATTTTAAAGTGTGCTAATCAAACAGAAAGTAAATCTAATCTAATATATAATAGTAAACCAAGGCAAAAGAGTACTAACATCCTATAAATATAAGTAGCAGTTAAAGACTGTACGGGAACTGAAATATAAGTAAATGCATGTACAAATAGAAAATAATATGTAAAATGCTACAACAAAAAATTGACTAATAAGCCACTGAAACTATAATGGAAATGCAATTGAACTAAATGCTATTGTAATTAGACGTATACCTAGATTAGACATGACATAGCATAAATGGGCTAAACATTGCTACTGAACAGGAAGTCCCACATGTATTACCTTGACCACTAATAGCTAGATCTGAGTCAGACTATAGAATCAGACATGTATCATCCAAACTCTCTCATGGTTGGATTCGAGTTGATTCCATTTCAACAAATTGAATTGTAAAGACAGACTAACTATGATACATTCTACTGAACTATTATCAGATATACTGAAGTTACTTATTATAAAATGACAATGTGTTATGCAAATTAAAATTAATATATAACATTTATCAAATATTTTATGTTCAACTAAATATGTCAAAAAATATAAGTCTCAAGTAACAAGGAGTGTAGAGAATCAAAATCAAGTACGTAAGACTCTACTAAAACACATGTGATATATTTTGAAGAAATACAAGTTCAGGATCTCCAATATCCTACTATCGAGAAAGATCTCAAACTCATGATTTTATAAGTTTAAATATTAGAACTTTACCAGTTCTAATTCAAAATAAAAAAAGATTGCATGCTAAAATTAAATAATTAATCATATGACTTATTTGATGTATTTTAATAATCTATAACCAATCTTAATCAAAGAAATTAAAATTTAAGGATTTAAAGTTAAGCTCTAAAAATTAGGATTTAAGCTCTAAATCCAAGATACTAATATCTACAGATCTAGGATCACAACTCTCTCTTAAAAATGGAGAATTCAAAGGAATGAAGATTTCATAAAGATAAAGTTGGTAAACTTAGAAAGATTGCAAATATGTAAAATTATAAAATAAAATAATTAGACTTAACTTTTAAATCTTAACTAGAATTTAATCTATTAAAAAATTTCAATACTCAATAGAGTTGAATTACTAAAACTAGGAATGATGATCTAAGTATTTTAATGTAATTTTAACTTAATTTTTTGAATCCCTGTTATGTGGAGTGTCTATAAGAAGGCAGCATGGTCCACATATATTGACGTGGCAAAAGTTGATTCGTATGCACACGCAGCTCTCGTTCGTTTTGCTCTGGCTTCTTGCTCATATAAGCGAGGCGTCTCTCGAACTCTGCAATCCGTGATCATCATTCATCAACCTTTTTTCATATAGCCCAAAGATTGCAACGGAAGATAGAGAAGAAACTGTACCTCTCCGAAGAAATGCGGGCGGCTCCCGTCGTTTTCCTTCTGTTGCTTGCTTCTTTCGGCTCCCCCACCGGAGCCCTCTACTCGGCCTCCTCCCCCGTCCTCCAGTTGAATCCCTCCAACTTCAAATCTAAGGTCCTCTGTCCAACTATCCACATATATTGATTAGTTATTATATGGGATCAACGCACCGCTGATCTACTGAATACCGTTCATAAAATATAACAGGTGCTGAACTCAAATGGCGTTGTCTTGGTGGAGTTTTTTGCGCCGTGGTGCGGTCACTGCAAAGCCTTGACACCCGTCTGGGAAAAGGCGGCTGCAGTACTAAAAGGCGTGGCCACTGTGTCTGCCCTAGATGCGGATGCCCACACATCTCTAGCCAAGGTTCTCTAAAAGATTTGTTCGCTTTATTTCTTCCATACGGAAAACACTGACGTTACGTTTGATTTCAAGTACTGATGTTTCTGTTAAAAATTTTGGGTAGATTTTGTTGTTAAATCTTAGATGAAGGAAGCCCTTAAATTTTTATTTGTTACACCAAATTTATAGTTATCATAACTTTTCCTAATGAGATTCCCGGTCTTGTCAAAATTTATAACCCTTAAGTTTTTGCTTTCCATCAAGAAATGCATGGATTTTTAATGATTGGTCCTAATCTCGATTTTACTTGTTTTGGAATTAGTATTGTAAGTCATACTGAAAACCAGTCACCTTTGATTTAGCTACTTTTATGGCTTATCAATATAGTAGCACTTAGCTACTCTTTGATATTTTTACCTTGTGTCTAATGGAATTCTCATGAAAATAATATTTGAAGGTTTCCTGACTATTATTTGGCTGTGCTTACGAAATGCAAGGCTTCCTAGATGACCTTAATACACCACCACTGTCACCACCACCACCACCACCACCAAACCTTAGTCCCGCTAAGTGGGGTTGGCAGCATGAATGATTTGTGTCCATAAACAACTTTTCCATAAGTTTCTTCTAAATAGTTTCTTGACATAGTTTTTTGGTCATCCTCTTCTACTTTTAATATGTGTGCCAATTTGATAAACTTAGTTTTCTTAATTGGGCCATTTAATGTTCTACGCATAATGCGCCCAAACCATCTAAATATGACCTTTTAAACCTTGTCTTCAACTGAAGTCACTCTATTTATTCTGTGAATAAACTCATTTCTCATCATAACCTTTTGTGTATACTCACGCATTTACAATAGAATCATCATTTCGACAATACCTATTTTAGCAATTTTCTTTTGAATTGTTTTCCAACATTTTTCCCCATAAACATATTTGGTCTTCTATTTATTCTATAAAAAATTTCTTTCTATTTAACTGTATTTTCTTAAGTGCATAATACCTTAGAAGAGCTTCTCCATTACACCCAACTAGCATCTTGTTAATCACATCACGTTCTATTTGCCATTATTTTGTAAGATTAAACCAAGATATTTGAACCTCTTACTCTTTCTAATAATATGATCTTCAAATATAATATCATTATTATCATATCTTTATTATGATTAAACTTACATTCTATATGTTTTATTTTCAATCTATTAAGATAGAATCATTTAGATTTTGCAGTAACTCTTTATAGCTTCATTTCTATTTTAATACCATCTTCAATTTTATCAATAAGACTAATATCATTAGCAAATTATATGCACCAAGGCACCTCTTGAATGTGCTTAGTAAGAACGCTCATGACTATGCATTAACTATAAAATAAGGTAGAATCTTGATGCAATCCAATTGAAACAAAGAAATCATTATACAAATCCACTTGCATTCTAACACAAGTAACAACTTGAGTATGCATGTTTTTAATAACTTCATTATAAGGCACACAAATCCATTTTCTTTAATGAGCTTCTCTTGAAGCTTTATCATATGCAAAAACACCAAGCTTCAATCCTACTAGGCAGGGTCGGCTTCATGAATCCTTGTTTTCATTATGCACGATTAGATAGAAGACCCTCCCTAAGTTTTAAATACAAGATCCCTTATAATGGTTTCTTCCCATATGTTTTTTGGAACTTTTTCATATGCTTTTTCTAAATTGATAAATATTAAATGAAGTTTTATCTTGTTAAATTTATCCATCAAAGCTCCAACTGAATATCTCTATATTAATCTTCATGGTATTAAACCAACTATATTTTGTGAAGTATTAGTATCTAGGCATAACATGTGTTCAAACACTTCCAAATTTTCAAAATGACAATTATTTATAATTTGCGCACTCATGCACAACACTTTCATTCTTGTTAATAGTTACTTTAATACTCTTTCTCCATTCATTTGACAATTTTTTGTTTTCAAAATTGTATTAAGTAACTTGATGAGCTAATTGATACCTTTCTCAGCCAAATATTTTCACATATTAATAGGGATACCATCCAATCTTTCAGTTTTACACCTTTTCATTTACTTGAAAGTATTCCAAACTTCAATCTTATTAATTTTGAATAAAGAGTGATAGATATTGCCTTTAGAGTTTCAAAATTCATTCATGCTTATTACAAATTTTATTAAAAAGCTCTCCCAAAGTTTTAAAGTATGGCTTACTTAATTTATATATAATTTGCACATCTTTTTCATTCTTCTAAATATATACTCCAATACAATTTCTCCATTCATTTGATAACTTTTTTATTTTCAAAATTGTATTAGATTACTTGATGAGCAAGTGATGCATTTCTCAGCCTACTGTTTACACATATCAATAGAGATGCCATCTGATTCTACAATTTTTAATTTTACATTTTCTTGATAACATTTCAAACATCAATTTTATTAACTTTGAATAAAGAGCGATTGATATTGCCTTTTTTAGGTACAGAATTCACCCATGCTGATTATATAATTACAAATATCATTAAAAACTTACCAAAATAATTCTTTTACTTGTGTTGAATGTTCTCATTCTTCAAAATTTGTTTGATCAATCATTTTAATACACTTTATTGTAATCTTATCTATTGTTTCTTAGTTTGGCCAACTTATAAATGTATGTTTTCCTCAATGATATTTAATTTCTTATTTAAACCTTTAAAATTCATGGTCTTAAGATCATTGAATTTCATTTTCTTTTTGATTCATGATAAGTTAATTTATATTTCTCCCAATTCATATGATTCTTACATTTAAAAAATTTTATATCACATAATTTCTTGTTTTTAATTTTTTATTTCCACCATAAACATTTTATTTTTAAGGTCTACTCAGCTTGATTTTCTAAGCCCAACTTTAGCCACTTGCATATATACAATAATTTGTTGTTACATCAAGTTAGCTTTTTTAATGCCCTATTATCAAAACTTTTAAACCTTGCCTTTAAGTAAATCTCTATTTTCATCTTTTTGATTTCATCATTTAGTCTTCAAACATAGTTTAGAGACTATTTCTTTTTGAACTAATTATTTTCAAATCTAGTACTAATAATTGAATTTGGGTTGTTAAGCTTTCTTCAAAAATAAACTTACTATTTTTGCAAACAAATTTATCTTTCTTCGACAAGTAAGCAATCATTTTGAGTTCTAAAAGCTTTTCTTATAAATGACATTTCTTAGTGAATAAATTATTGGCAATCTCAAAATCTTAAGAAAAAAGGTAAATTTCACAATCATTTTCTTCTTTATTAGCTTTTCTAAAACTAAAATCATCATGAATATTATTAAAATTTTCATTTATAATTTCATTATGCACATTTGAATCTCATCTAAATATAATATTTCTCTTTGAGGAATTCCTTAAATCAACTCTAAATCATGCCAAAATATTTTCCTAATACTTATTTAATTTTATTTGAGAGTATAAATGCTTGTAAATTTAATAATCACTAATAATTACAACTTTTGAAGCCATAATTCACTTACCATTTTTCTTAACTTTCATTAGATCATCTATTAAATTTTAATCCAAAATAATACTCATATCATTTCAATATTAATTCTTTATCTGAGTACCATTGCTTAAAGACTTAACTATCAATTTTTAATTTCTCACTAACCAATTTTATTTCTTGAAGACTTAATATTTATCTTCATATTAGTTATAATCTCTATTAACTCCATAAGCTTGTTTGTTAAGGTTCTTATGTTTTAATTCCCTATTCTTAATCTTGTGTAACGGACTAGCTTCTTTACTCACATTCATGTATAAAGTGGGAATTCTCGCTAATATAGCGCTATTCTGACGGCGATGTAGCAGTCTTTACACACTTTTCATTGTATTTAGACAATATTGCATATCACCTTCAGGTGTCACTCTAGGTTTAGCAAAATTTTATAAGTGATTCATCTCATGTTTATTATGTAAAATTTTATTTGTTGATTCTATAAATTTTTATGTAGCTGCCAACTAGCTAACACAATCCTTCATTTTCCTCCTAATGAGAAATAAAACATGAGGTGGAATATATATATAATATCAGTCAGAGGTGGAATATATTTAATATCAAGTCATTCGATATATCCTATTTGGAGCCAACTGGCCTTTATTTTACACAGAATATATGCAGTGTTTCAATGAATTGTAGATGCTATTTAAGCATGCATAGCTATACAAACATGTAGAAGAAACAGGGTCGATAAAGGCTGTATATGTTGTCGCTTGATTTAAGAGTTGATCTAAACGGTGTAAAAGAAGTTTAAATAGCTATCTAATTATTGGGAAAGGAATTGTTTGTGTAAACATGGTACTCTTTTGTCCCCATACATTAGGATAGGGTAGTACCAGATGCATATTCTTTCTAAATCAAATTTCTTACAAAGTTCTATAGTGACGCTATTCCTTGGTTTTACTTTATTAATTATTTCATGGTAGGATATCTCATGTCTATGCAATTTTCTGATATTAACTGCCAGTATTGTTGTGCCATGAATACTTTTTTAGTGATAATGCTTTTATTCTTTGTATTAGGAATATGGAATTAGTGGATTTCCTACAATAAAGGTATTTGTATCTGGTAAACCTCCAGTAGATTATCAAGGAGCTAGGGATGTCAAGCCTATTGCAGAATTCGCTCTCCAACAGGTTTGTTAATTTTCTTAAATTAAGTTTGATAGTAATGCTTCTCACATATATAGCTGTTTTCCACTAGCATGACAAATATTCTTTTTCCATTTGTTTGGAAACTCATGTTTCCAGAATTAAATTGCTAATTGTTATTTTTTTCCAAGCTACATTTTTGAGCAAACATTTTTAGTTTTTATTTTTATTTTTTTTTGATTTAGGATTGAATAATTGTGTTGTTATACCAATGGAACGGGAAGTAAATACAATAAAATGGAATTTTTGGTTTGACATTTTATATTCGGTCATGGGTGTTAAAAGATGGGAATATGCTCAACTCCTTCAATTTACTTTGGAGTTTGAGTTACGGGAAATTAAATGATTCAATGAGCGTGCAGTTTTTTTTTTTTTTTGTCCAAATAGTGCATTATTTAGAGTAAATTACAAAACCTTTTCAATGGTAAACATTGACTTGTTCAGTTTTTAGTTTATTAAAAAAACCATCAAACATGAACATCATTGGAAATTGCATTAAATGGAGAATCCGCCCTATAAACTGAACCACATGTTTGATAGATGCATAGATTGGATTCAGGCAATCACCGTACTTTTCATGTATATTGGAACAAATATGCTGAGCCTAACAAATTTCCATGTCTACCTTTTCATTTAGAACAAATGCGATTGCTAACGATGCAAAACTATGTGTAAATCATGCTTTATATACTGGCATGAGTTTTGAATTTAAGCTGCATTTCTATGAATTATGGATAAAAGATTAGATATGTGTGTGTTTGCCATATTTTTGCAGCAATTTGTTTACACTGACTACTCATATGCTTGTCTATAATCTTGTACATGAACATAAACATCTTTTACTGTTATTATTATGCTATAATAGAAGTTTAAATGGTGTTTTATATCACAGATTAAGTCTCTCCTTAAGGAACGGTTAGATGCCAAGCCAGCTAGTGGTTCAAGTGAAAAATCTGAACCAAGTGCTTCAATTGAACTTTCATCTCAAAACTTTGATATTGAAGTTATTAAAAGCAAGGACCTGTGGATTATAGAATTCTTTGCACCTTGGTAAGTGGCTCTGCAAGTGAACATTATTTGGATACATGAATATAAATATTCTTTTATTGAATTTATAGTAATTCATTTGACATTATTTTGAAAATATCATATAAAGACTAACTTGTTTATGCTTGTACTGGTTGTTTTAGGTCAAGCATGTTCTTTTTTATTTTATGGTATCATGACTTCACTATGTAGTAGACTTCTTATGGGAGTGTTTTGTTTGCTGTCATTTGGGATTGCTTGTTCTAGTTCTGTAGTTTTATTCATGGCAATGTTTAGCTGATGCAGGATGTATTGTCATTGATAAAAGTACTTAGCTAAAGCAAAATTAAAGATTATTTTCCTTCATTATGTTTTCCAAAACCAAAATTACCATGGGTACCATTCAATTTTTTTGATGTTCTTATAAATGCTCATTTGAATCTCCTATAGATATAATTTCTTGAGGCCTTTTTTAAATCATCTGTTTAAATCATGTCAAAATTTTCTCTTATACTTATATTTAATTCTATTTAAGGGGACACTAGTATTTACGATATTAATAATTATACTTTCAATGCAATTTATTAAGCATAATTCAGTCCTCATTCTCTTGACTTACACTACATATTTAAATTTTTTTTACTACTTTTGAATTTTTTTTTTAGCCCCTGCTCCTTAAGTGTATAAATTAAATTTTGTTCATATTAAGAAGGCATAGGAAGTAATTATTAGAAAGGCTCCTTTTATTTGTAACGTATGAGGGGCTTCTATTTGATAATGCACAATGTAAACAAAAGGATTCATATAGCTGATCTTGCTTTGTGGGATTAAGGCTGGGTGGGGATTAAGGCTTGGTGTTGATGTTGTTGCTGTTGGAGTCCTCTCTCTTTGTTTTTTGCACAGACAATATATTTCAACTTTCTTTATTATAATTTAGCAAATCTCTATTTGAACGAATTACACACAATTTTTAAATGAATTGTTTCTAATTTAGACACTAAATATAGGATCTTTCTACTCCAAATGTATATTCTCCTGGTTTTACTTTCTCATCTACTTTATCACTTCAAATCATACGATTAATATTGTATTGAAATATAAATCATTTTCATATACTTTCAAGTCAACTTCTCTTAATATTTCTATCAGATGATACTCTTTGCATATACTTGAATTAGCATTCAATGTGACATGGTCATCTATTATAAGAAAGTTTACTATTTGGCTAATTAGATTTTTTATTGAATTTCAAATTAGTAGGTTTCTAAATTTTAATTTTCATTTAATTTCTTAATTAACATTTTAATTAATTGTTTTGCAAATTTTCTCGAACTTGCTTGTTTGTTGATTTGCTAAGTACGCACATAATATCAATATTGAGTCCTACGTGTTGACATTGTGATACATATTGAGTTCTACACCATATTTGGCAACGAACAGATAATATCATTAGACACAAGCCACTAATCTAAAAGCTAAATAGAATCTCTGATGAAAGTGGTAATATGATAAAAATTCTTCTTTTTAGTTGACTTGTATTGTTGATATTAATAATGTTAAAGTTATATGCATAAAGCTAAATATAAAATTCAAATATTAAGCATAAGAAAACCTTGGTGAGACTCAATCGCATTTTTACAAATAAAAAACTATAATCTGAAGGGAAGAAATATCAAATAACAAGTCATTGAATTGCAAGCTTCTTTCTTAACTAAGCATTGTATGCCGATGCTTGATCACTGTTGTTGAGGGCCAGAATTTGACCAGTGTGCCTTTGGGATCGTGGTCTGTGAAGTCTCCTTTTTCCTACAGTAGCACCCATGACGATTCAACTCAAGAATGCCACTTACAAAGATATAACCATTGGAATATTCCTCATCATGTGTTGCCTGTCAGCTCAGCACTCATAAACTCTGTCAAGTTGACCTCAATGTGTGAACAGGTTTGCAATGAGTATCACACTTCCAACTGTCTTTATGACCTTTGAGCTCGTTGTTGTTCACCATAGCTTACTCCATGTGCTACTCACATTATCAAAATAGAAGTTTTTTTGTATTTTGGTTTTTAATTAAAAAAAATCAAAATTTTGGATAATTATGAAAATTATGTACAAGTTCTTAAAAATTATGAAAAATCTTGAAAGCGATCATAGCAAATTTGTTCATTAGCGCACTGCTCACATTTGTTTGATGTCTCCTAGTTGACAGTGGGTTTCTTCGGACGTCATTTTCTTTCTCCTCCAAGACCAGATATTGTCGTGAGTGATCAATGCGTTTTCTGGTATTTCTCCTTGCACTGAAGAAAACTTCTGCGAAAGCCTCGTGCCCATTTATAAGTTTACAAGGGCACAATTGATTTGATCTATCACGTTGAATTTTTTGAGAATATCATATCCTTTTCTTAGGGTTCCCAATGACATTAAGCGTAATCTCTTCAGCACAACCCTTCACAAGTCTATGTAATTAGCCAAAAAGCCTTTCCAAAACAATATAACTTCTTCGGCTATCTTACATGCGATTTTATTAAGATCTTAATCCTAGTTTTTTTTCAAACAGGGAGGGATTGAGACCCTTCTCAACCGCTAGTCAGTTCACAAAATCCTCTCAAATTGTGCTCTAGGATGACAAGCTACTCGCTCGCCACAACTTTATTCATGGCCTACGACCCAATAAGTTTTGAAGGAGTTGCCTAGCTGATTGATCGTGTACATCCACGTTGAAGAATTAGTGGGGATGATTGAATAACCAAGCACTTCCAACTGCTGTCCCATGCCATGTTGACCATTGTGATCTTTTTGACTTGAAAATGGTGGTGTACTTCACAAAAAAGATGTGGTGATGTGCTAGGGATGATGCAAATGTGCATGTAGTGCTGATAGCATACATTAACATGGGTTTTTTTCAATTGTAATGGAAATGTATGCTCCTACATTTGAAGTTGGGATGATATTTAGCATTAAAAAAAGTTGAAGGAAGCTATTCAAATGTAGATATATACATCTTATTGAGCGGAACAGAGCTATTAAATTTTTTGAACCGATAACTATGCGAATTGAATCCCAACATAAATTGGAATCATTCTACAAAAGAGTAACTGCAAGACGATGCACTAAAGGAATATTGACAACCATAAAAGGTGGAATCTAACTAAAAAGCTATAGAACATGATTTAGCAAGCCGAAATTGTCCTTGGGCAAGTAATTGTTGAAGAAACAAAAGATTAGGGTCATCTATGGTATGGAAATATGGTATCTTTGTAATTATGAAAAATATATTTTAATTGAAGGGTTCATCGATATTACAGGCTTCTGAATTTGTCAAATTTGTTTCATTTACCTTTAGTTTTAGGATTTGTTTGTCTTACGATTTAAGCTCTCTTTTATGTAGATGGTGTTAGGGTGTTTTGGTTGTTGACCTAAAAAGTTTTAATACTCATTTAAGAACCTTCATTTCAAATAAACAAACAATGATGGCTGTGATGATTGTAGGCTAAAGCAAACAATATCAAATGAAGGTTGGATAGATCTTCATTGAATGTAGAACTTCTATGTAGAACCTTGGCATTCACGAGACTGCCTTGGATCTTGAGGAAGCCAGGGTTCTCAATGGACACTTGATACCAAGTTTAGAGTAAATGTTGAAGCTTGCTAAATAGCACATCTAACTGTGAATGAATCCTGCATTAATTATTAAATCAAACACAGAATGAACCCTGCATTTATTAAGACTTTTGGCATATCTACTTGATCGGCTTAGATTTGGGTTTTTTTGTACTTCTTAACATTGCATTTTTTCAATGAATCAAAAGTACACAGATGCAAAATTAGTCAAGAAATATTCAGAATGTTCATAATGCAATTTTTGCATTTCCAAATGGGGGTAAAATAATTTTCGCCTGGTTTTTATGTGGTTTATTGAAATAGCTAGACTGAATGATTGCAATGACATTTCACTTAGCCAAAAAAATTGTATAGCTTATGATAAAACAGTGATACCTATGATGGTTCAGATAACTGTGTGGTTTTTGTAGATAATGATTGTGTTGGAAGCGTTATTAGATGTGAATGTTGATCCATCCGTTCAGTTTGCAGGTTGTGAGGCTCAATTATGCAAAAATTCCTAGGTAACAGAAAAAATGTGGCTGCTTCACACAAAAAAGGGGGGATATGTAATGTGTGTACTCAGGGATGCTGCAACTATGATGACATGATACCGATTTTAGGCTACATTAAAATGGGTATGTTTCAACTTTGCACTAGAAACGTTGCATCAACTTTTGATGTTAGGATGACATTTAACATTAATGAGTAGTTCAAGAAAGTTATTCAATAAGAATTAATATATATGCTAAATTTGTAAATTATGGTGTATGGTGCAAAACTGTTTGTAGAAGATTCAAGTGTGCTTATGTCACATTTCAAAGCATTGTCTTAATTAGTAGCAAATTAGAGTTGCGTATGAGCATGCTTGTTGATGAACCTATCACAGTAATATGGTGAAAACATCTATTGTTCTTTCTCTTGGTTAAACAAAAGCCAAAATGAATTAAAGATCAAATATTTTGTTTTTAGAAAAAAAATTATAAATGAACTATAGTTTCATGTTACCAATATACTTGTATGATGGATGTAAATAAATTTTCAAATAGTGTTTCTAGAAGATGATTATCAATTACTTAAGGCTTGTGATTATTCTTTGAATATAGCAAGTTCACTCTAGGGGTTCAATATCTCCATTAAGACATTTAGTGATCCATAACTGGGGATTGAAACACTATTTTGGGATTTGACATACGTCCAAATAGAGCTTCTATTTTGAAGTTGCTGTTGCAATTTTATAGCAATGTAATTATATTTCAAGTAATGAGAGCAATCAGATATCATATATTGCTAAGTTCTTGTGTAATTTTTTTGTGAGTTTTATATGTACTGCTTATCACTTCCAATTTACCATGCTACTTGTAATTTTTTTCTTCCTATTGGTTGTCTTTTATTGCCATTTGAAATAAGCTCCGAGTAGAAGATGATGATTATTCTTAATCCATAAATTTAAGCAAAAAATTGAAACTATAAATAATTATTATGATCTTTGCATTAATTATATTTGTTTATATATATCTTTCACCGTAAAAATATTAAATGACACAAAATCAACTTATGGTTAATGAGTTATTAAAACATTTACCAAAACTATTTTATTTTGAGAATTTACAATGATAATTTTTTGGTCTTTAAGCCTTAAAAATGGCAAATTTCATCCTGCAAAAAAATGAAGTTACTAAGAGGGACAAGATCAATTTCTTAAGAATGCAGATGTAAAACCTAAATGATGAATCATTTTCTTTGATTCTAAACTATTTAATTAGCTAGGAAAACAATGGTAATCTCTTAAATAATAATAAAGGACAATTTTTTTTTACATATACTCCATTCATTCTTAACGGATTATTTAAGGCTAGGTTTAAATTTAAATAAAAAGCACTGACATCAAATTTGATAATTTTAGAAGTAAGCCATAAACAAAATACTTTGTTCTAAGTATTTGCTTACAACTAAATTGAAAGATGCAAAAATCAAATTTGCAAAAGTTCATAATGCAAACAGGTCATTGACACAAACAATTTATGTTTTGGACAACTGTAAGCATTGCAACTTGGTATACCATGTTTTCTTTAAAATCGTTTGAGGTAGAAGAACTTGTGATGGTTGGCTTTCTTGTATGTCATATATGTTCATCTCTTAAGGGTTTTTTGTTCTGTTCCCCATCTTTGCTTCAATATTTTCTTTTTTCTTTGTGTTTCTTTCCCATTCAATGACCTGTTAATAGTTTTTGGCTCATTCTGCATTATTAATCTTCAAATCACATACAAAGAAACTTGGTTGTTAGATGAACTTTAGTGGTTTCTATCTCTTGTTTTACTGACATTTATTTGTGGTATAAAAGATTTTCACACAACCCACTAGGAACTTTCATGATGATGAAAATGATGTTATCCAATTAACACCACATGTTGCATTTGCATTATTTTTCAAATACTGAGCCAAGATGTTACAATCAAGCAACGCATACATCTATATTTATAAGAGAAATATATCTTTGCAATTTGAGTTACTTTTGTTGTCATTGTTGATGCTACTGCATTTAATTACAATATTTTAAATGCACTGCATTTGATTTTTGCAAGTTTTTTTCTTTAGTCATTGCTATTCCTGATGTTTCCAAACTGAGATGTTTTATTATTTTATTGGCTCAGGTGTGGACATTGCAAAAAACTTGCACCGGAATGGAAGAAAGCAGCAAATAACTTAAAGGGGAAGGTGAAATTGGGGCATGTTGATTGTGATGCTGAGAAGGTAGCCTCATTTCTTAAAGGATTACCATTTGGGCACTTTTTTAACGAACCTTATATAGATTTAGTGTGCTAAAATGAGAATGCAGATTTAGTTGTTCTTTAGTAGTGGTAAGATGTTCCAATCACTAGAATGACAGGTTCTTGTTTGCATTGGATTGTACTAATTATTGTGATCATATTTTCTGCACCTCTTAGGCATATGATTTAAAACATACTCTTGGCTTTCTTACTTTGTGTGTGTGTGTGTGTTGTGTGTGTGTGTATATATTATGGAATGATGAACCCTTCAAATTGACAAAATATGCGATTGGTTAGTTTTGAACTTCTATTATTTGGTATGTTGTTTACAGCACAATCAAGTTGGTTTTTAAAATTAGTTTGATTAGATGTTATGGTTATCCCAAAACAGCTAACTGACTTGGGATGAAACTAGTTTTTTATGTTTGGCCAGCTTTCATACATTATAGAATTATCCAATGATGCTAGCTAACTAGCATCTAGTCATTACATATCAAGTGACTAGGATTGTTCAAAAAATTCTAATTTTGTGGTTACTACTATGAAATAGTAGTAGCCCATAAAATTTTGTGCTTGTGATTGTCAATATTTATCTGATTCATGAGTTAGAACTTTTTTTTTCTTATGATGACAACATAATTTTAAAATTTTATAAAACTTACAGAATTTTCTTGAATTTCTTAAAATATTAACCACCCCTTTATTGAGTCTTATAAGAGAATTTTCACTTGCCTTAAAAGATTATAACACTAACACCGCAGTTGTGGGGCCGATGTGTATTTAGAAAGGTGGAGGTTGCATTGAGTAGTTGACAATCTGTATAAAACTTTGTATAATCAACATGACAAATTCTTTGAGAGAATATATAAGTGTTAAGGTCTCATGGAAGTCAGGTGATATATTGTGTAAATATATTGAAAGAGTGCAAAAGCTGCTTCATCGACACTTGGGTATAAGTTAGAGTTTTTTGCATTATGAACGATTGCGAGTATAGAAGCTTGTTCAACATTCTAGGTAGAGATTATGTAGTCAGATATTGCTATTCAGTTAAGTTTATGTTATTAGTAGATAACATGATTACTAGGAAGACAACTGCTCAAGGCCATCAAGAAACAAAGTTGGTAGGTGAGATAGCAAAAAATATTTTTTCAGGCTTTAAGTTTAATACTTAGATTATAATTGACACAAAAATAAAATGGTATCAATTTGGATCATAGTTTAAAATATAATTTGGTAGAAGCTAAGAGAGATCTATGGCTTTGAATATTGTAATTGGTGGAGTAATTATTAATGTTGTAATCATTTATACATTTTAAATAGAATTAGATGTGTATTAAAGAAAAATTTTGGCATGCTTTGGAAGAGTTGGTTTGAGGAATTTTCAAGAGAAATTTTTATTGATTGAGATTTCAAAGATGTGCTAGAAAATTTGTTCAAGATCTTAATGGTATTTGCAATGATTTTATTTTTTATGAGATAATGAAGGAAAAAAATATTTTTGGAGTTTGCTTTAGCTTATGGTTTATGTAGACAATATTTTGACAAAAAAAAAGAAAACTCATACACTTGTAAAAATGAAATTTCTAAAAAAGTGGTTGTTTAAGTTATAATTATTTTGCAAGGATTGTTAGTTATTCAATGAGAAATTTGACAATCCAACATCGATATCGCTTTTGATTATAAAATTACTGATTTAGAAAAGGGATGATAAATTTAAGTTATTCGTAAACTAAATTATGGAGCTTAAAGAAAATGGCGACACTCAAGAGCAGTGTTTTACATAGAATATCATGACATTGAGGGAGAAGCTAATTTAACATATACAAACAATTGCTAGTTGCATTCATAAGGTTATCAAAGATATATTTGGAGAGTTAAGAGAGAGTGCCTTTAATGATGCATATACTCGATGGTTAAAACAAATGATCAATAAAAATTAAATTTAATGGGCTTTGTTATAAAGAGTGATTTAAGATTAAGAATGATAAGAGGTGTATGATATATAAATAATTTTTATTTGATTGTTTATATGAGAAATTCGGTAGTGCTGAGTGGGAGATACATATATAGTGGATAAATTAAGAGATAATAAAATTTAAAATTTGATTGAAATGGGTTAAGGATATTAAAAGAAAATGCTTTTGATGGATAGTGATATTCAACATGGATGAATTATTTTGATAATTCTTCAATGAATGCTATAAAAATGGATTGACATTAGTGAGTTTCGTAACTCTAAAGATAATCTCAATTACTCTCTTATTATAGTAAAGTAATAAGGTTTAATATGTTTTGAAAAATTGACGAGGAAAAGCAATAGGATCGAATGATATCTCTATTGATGTGTGAAAATATGTTGGGTGAGGAAAGAGTATCTTTGCTCATCAAATTTTGATGCAGTGGAGTACCATTGCATTTATCTACACGAATAAAGATGATATGCAAAATTCTTCAATTTATAGATGAGTCAAGTAATGCCTTATTTTAAAACATTGGGAGAGATTGAACATATAAGATATTAGTATTTTACATTATCAATTTAATATATCAAAGTTTTCTGAGTAAATAAAGTTAGCAGAGGCTTTTTGAACCATCAATTTATAGATATTAGTATTTTACATAATGACAGCTATTTTAGTCCACAATGAAATATGCATATCCTCTTGCTTTAATGATATACTGAAAGAAAGTGTTTGGATATTTAATTGTGCATTGGAGATATCACTCAATTTCGTATATATAGCTTATTGGGTTTTGTAAATCTGTATTCATTTTGGAGTCTCATTCGGAAGTTCACGGATTGTAGAAATTTTCTTATCTTCATCTTTAAAAGCTTGGATCAAAATCTGTTGAGCATTGGTGGTTGGGTTTATGATGCACTTTTGGATTTCTATCGCACTTGTAAAAATGAATTAAATTGTACAAATAAGTTTAATGTGGTTTAGGCGCAACATGATCCCACATCTATACTTTGGAGCTGTTTGATATCTTTTCTTCACAAAATGCAGGTGAAGAGGTCTCTCTTACAGCCAGCTTCACTTTGAAGTGGAAAACTTGATTCGCCTAGAATAACCCACTAGGTAAGCTTGGATCAGTTGAAGAACAATCTGTAGTCATATTGTCTTTTGGCGGGTCTCTCCAAGCTCACATAAGAAAAATTCTATGAAGGATCAAAACTTATCTTTATTTAAGGAAATTTTCTGAAATTTTTGAGGCACAGCAGCGTTCATCAATATAGCCTATATATTAGCTGGCGATATTGATTTTCCTTGGCTTGTCCAACCTGTTATTGTGGTTACCTTAACACCCAAGTTTACTTGGATCTCTCAATGCCAGGCCAACTTCTATTTGTAACAGAATTGTCCAACGGCTAGTTGATCAAGATGTAGCCATTGCATCTCAGCTCAGCTGACTAAGATCACTCAAGGTTATAATTGTCAGTCTGTTATTTAATGAAGGAACATTTTTTAATATCACTCAATGGGTTTTGGTTTTTGGTTTTTGTTCAGTGCTTTTTAAAATTTTAATTTTCAGTCTCATACACAAAACAATAATTTTGCATAAAATAAATGAAATTAAACCTGGTGAACGATTTCTCATCATCATTTTATTCTTCCAGCTTGAGTCCATGTGATTCTCAAGCATATGAATTAGGCTCATTTCCAAGTTTAGCTTGCATAACTAATCACTAGAAAGGGATATTAGTAGTTACAAAATTAACTATTCATTATATGAATCTTGTTGTCAGTGGCTGGCTGAGGCTAAATATTTGTTATCTCATGTTATAGATTCAATTTTTACATGAAACATATTTGCTTAGCATTTGAAGCTCATTTTCTTCTTCTTTCTTCTTCTTCAAAAAAAAGAATATTCATTGTCATTCGAATTAATATGGCTTATGGTGCTAAAAGAAATTTCTCAACTGTTTTCATGCCATCATAATAATCATTGCACTCTTTTTGAAGTTCATATGCTAACATTGAATGTAACAGTCCTTGATGAGTAGGTTTAACGTCCAAGGGTTCCCTACAATTTTGGTGTTTGGCTCCGACAAAAACAGCCCATTGTCCTATGACGGCGCAAGAGTTGCATCGGCGATTGAATCATTTGCGTTAGATCAGTTGGAGACGAACGTCCCCCTGCCGGAAGTGTTGGAGCTGTCCAGCCCTGTAAGAAGATTTGTCTCATATGTAGCATCTATTTCTTTTTTGAAACATTTCTTAAAAGAGCATCCTTAGTTGATGGAATGGCTTGTTATTTATTCATGCAGCATGTGATGGAAGAAACATGTGCAACAGCTTCTATATGCTTTGTGGCTTTCTTGCCTGACATTTTGGATTCCAGGGCGGAGGGAAGAAACAAGTACCTCGACCTCCTCTTATCAGTTTCCACCAAATTTAAGCGGAGTCCATACAGGTAAAATCTTACCCGGAAATCACTCCAGTGTCATTCACAATCAACCTTAAGGCAGCCTGGAAAGTAACAAGTTTTTTTTTGCGCAGCTTTGTTTGGGTAGCTGCTGGAAAACAGCCTGATCTCGAGCAGCTGGTTGGTGTGGGCGGATACGGCTACCCAGCTTTGGTTGCTCTAAATGCGAAAAAACTGGCGTACGCCCCTCTTCGCAGCGCTTTCGAATCCAAACAGATCGAGTAAGTTTTTTTCTCTATCTCTATTAGTTCTATTATATGATATGATGATATTAGAATAGAACATTTAGTATTCTAGATACGACATTGAATATAAAGTTCATGAGAGAGATACAGAAGAGGATACAAAGTATCGAGATTAGAGACTTTTTGGTAGGTAGATTGTAGAAGGTTTACGCACGAAGTTGATTCTCCTTTGAGGCTACCGGTAGGTAGTATTGAAAAGACTCCAAAGGATAAGGCTGCTTCTGTGAGACGATACAATAGTTGAAAATAGGCAAAGTGATTCTATTGTAAGGCGTAAGGTAGGTAAAATATTTGGCGAAGGATCTGTAAGTAGTCATACGCTAGTCGAATGTACGAAGTAATTGAAATATCGCGTGTGAAGTAAAATATCAGAGAGAAGTCACCACTGTCTGTTTCATTAGTGAAAGAAAGAATAGAAAAAATACATATTTCAATAGAAGAAGTTCTCTATAAGATACCGGGTTACATTCATCTTTTTTTGAAGCTGATGACATTAATGAAGTAATTATGATTTGCAGAGTGTTTGTCAAGGAAGCAGGGCTGGGTGGAAAGGGGAACCTTCCGCTGGATAGAGCCCCCTCCATAGTCCAGGTTGAGCCATGGGATGGAAAGGATGGAGAGGCCTTCGAGGAGGACGAGTTCTCCCTCGAAGATCTGATGGACGATGATGCAACTGTTTCGAAAGTTGAATTGTGACTCCAAAGAGTGGAGTTTGTTTAGCAGTTCAGGGCTCTTATTAATTGAGTGCTGCTAGAGAATGGGGATTTCCTAATATTTACTTATATAAAAGAATGCTGCATTTTTACTAAATAATACACAACATGGGAGCCTGATTCTTGTGGGCATTGGAAGATCTTTCTTGAATTGAAAGTGAAAGTAGTCGTAGGATGCTCAAAATCAAAATGATTTGACTGTAATTGATGCATTTTTCTTTTTAATGTCAACTTGTCATTCTGTGCTCGGATTTTCTTGCAAGCAGAGCGTGCTTAATTTAATTAGCATCGTTGTTTGCATTTATGTTTTTGTGATAGTTGCTAACATAATATCTGAAAGTTGCTACAGCGCATTTGATGAAAAGTTAGGGGCAATATTCTAATTTTAGTCAAATAGAAGTTTATTTTAAGTTTTTGAGCTGAATGGGTTGACGAACCCAATTTAATTCAAGTTCGAGTTGGATTTGGCTTGATTTGAATTGAGTTTCAGTCACCTGAAGTATTATATAAAATAAATATAATATAGATATACAGTATTGGTATAAAAGCAAAAATTATAAGCAGCAATTAAATGTAAATGACTAGTTTATAAAAGCAAATTTTTTCTTAAAAATTGGCCATCCCAGTAACTGTGGAGTCATTTTGACTTGATTTGAACTCCATTTGAGTTCGAGTCGGATTTAATTTGAAAATTTTGAGTTTGTTTGGCCTGACTCAATTGAATTTGAATCAATCAAGCTCTAAATATATATATAAAATGACTGAAAAATATTTAAAATAATTGTTTTATTTGTGTGCATAGTGAACTTTGATTTAGATCATTTCATATGTATTAATATTTGATCACTAATTAAAATATTAAGCTGTATTGACTATCTTTAATAATTCGCATACACATAAATTCAAAATAGCTTATTAGTATTTTTAATGGATCCAAATATCTATTATAAAGATTACAAAGTTCATCTTAGGTTTTATTGAGTTTAATTGACTGTAGGCACATTATCTTTCGATGGGTTATGTATGGTGTCAACGACTTCTACCAGTTAGTGGCTTTTGACACTTGCTATAAGATTCAGCTTACCATATGAGAGCATGAAATGCGCATCTCCTTTTAGGCACACCTCATTTGACATAATTGGCTTCATTTCTATTGTCCTCTCCTTGTTGGCACATCACTTGAATATCATAATCATTGCCAATTTTGTTGAGCTCATAAGCCATAATCAACAAAGTTTATACAAATAGCTAAGAATTGACGTTTATTTGTGATTTTCATAATTCTATTTGGGAAGTGGATTGTTATTTTTAATGTGCATTGCATTATTAATTGAATAATGCCGTCCTTTGAAGATAAAAATGATTCAGTGTTCTCAATGTTGGCAAAAAAACCTCAAAGAAATTCCACAATGTTGCTTATCATAGGAAGAACGAACAAGAGCAATTGCTTAACAGTACAAATTTAATTTTATACCATTCATCGTAACAAGTACACACTAACAGGATCATTCAAAAGAATCTGCAAGGGATCTCAAAAAAGCATGCCACTTGCAATTTCTCTAACAATCTCTACCAATCAAATTCACCCCTTGTTCTACCATCGCTTCCCAGAAACCCCACTCCCCGAAAAAAATATAAAGGGAAAAGATTCTTTCAAACATGATTGATACAAGTAAGTTCACCTTCAAATCAGGCAACAGCCGAACTCTTCTTCAAGCGGCCAAATGGAGGTGACAGATGCTTTAGGCTTGTGATGTCAAATAGCTCCATAAATCTCTGATCAGAAACCCTTGCTTTTGCTGCCGCAAACCTCTGATACTCGTCAAATACTGAAGTCAAGCACCACTTCTGCAGTTTCCTCAAACATCCTACAACGCATCCCGTCCGATGCTGAAAAAGAATTGTCTTGAGATACCTTTAAGTAGCATAAGCATAATCACCAGGGAATCACACAAAGAATACCTTCCCCCTTTTGCAATGAATGAGCAAAGGATGGTTCCTGGAATCTGTGCGGAGGTCAAGTTAGTGCAAGAGTGTCAAACTAAATGATCTCCTAGAAACAATTTTTAAGAAGACAATTGCAGGTGTCTAAATACCAAGAACAATCTTCAGAGCCTCCCGAATCATTTCATCTGGGATGCTGACAAACGGTTCCTGCAGGGAAGCTTTGTATTTAGGTCTCATTTTGACAACACGGTTGTCTACAATGGACAGAATACACGGAGTATCTATATCTGGTTATGTTCTCACAGAACATGACAAGTTATGCAGTACAAAAACTGCTTGAATTGCAGTGTATAATTATTGAATTATTTGAGGTTTAACTTATTCCAAAAAAAATTATTATAAATAATGTTGTAGACTAATGATTAAGACTCTGAATTTGTTGTCCTATATCATGGGTTCAATCATCACCGATCACATATTTATCACATATTTACTTTTTATTTGAAACTATCTTCATTCAAAAATAATTTAGTGAATAATGTTATGGCTTAATAGTTGAACTCTTAGATTTTAACTCTTGGTAAGTTGAGTGTTCAAATCCAACTAATCACATATTTTCCTTTTAAAACTCAACTTATTCAAAAAAAAAAAATAATAATAAAAAAAAAAAAAAAAAAATATATATATATATATATATATATATATATACATGTGGATGGCATTGTAACCAATGATTGAGACTCAGGATTTATTATTCCAAGTTATGGGTTCAAATCCAACCGGTCACGTATAAGGAAAAAATAAATAAATAAATATATATATATATATATATATATATATATATTATATATTGGAAAGCAGGCATTAAATCTTCGGGCAATAATATTTCTCAAACTTAAACGGTACTATGATTAACATCGTCATAAACCTTAAATCAATTAATTACTTGCAGGTGCATTTATGAATCTACAGTTTTCATTCATGCCTATTGAGTCGGGCAAGAGTTGTATAGCCTGGAATATATAAATTAATTTGGGTAGCTTCTAATCCGTGTTGTTTATCTTTGGTCTTCCCTTCACCTTTATAAATATTTGAAATCAATTTTATCAATTCTTAAGGTTAAATTGGAACATCTTTTACACCATCTAATTTCCAACGCTTCAGCATTTTTACTTCAACAAATACAACTCCCAATGCCTCTATTATCAATTTATAATGTTTTAACAAATGACCCTTGTAAATGTCGTTATTTCTGTAACTTGACCATCAAAATGTTTCCTTTATTAAACAACACTAAGATTCATAAAATTTAGGCCAGCCTAGCCTCAATTTTTTTAAGTCTCCATAATAATCCACTATCACATTATACCTATGGAAATTTTCAGTTTAATGTACAAATCTTAGTTCTAGAAGGTATATCCTCCCTCAATCGCATGGCATACATGTAAAATAACAACGAAAAAGAAGAATTATTACACAATTAAATAAATTATCAAACGATTGTATGATTTGCATTAAATTATTTTGAATATTCAGCAGAGCAGTATGCAATCTAGTGTGAAAGAAAAAATGCCTAAGCATGAGAAAAGGGACAAATTACTAAAATATTACATTTGACACACTTAAACTAACAAAGTAATCATATAGATTTACCATAATAACTTAAAACATTTTTATAATTAAAAAAATAATAAATTTGAGCCATGAAATGATATTATGCAACAATCGAATGTTAATCCAGTCAAACAATCATAAGAAATACAACTATCTAAAGATAAAAATTGAAGGTAAATAAATAAAAGTTTGTGAACACTAAACTGCATAACATTCCTGCAAAAATACATAGCATATACATGCATACCCCTAAAAAATACAAAAAATGATAAGGAGAAATTTTTTTATTTTAATCCTGATTACATTTAAATAGATTTGTGCTTCAATTTGAAATAATATAGTAAATCTTCCAAAGGTACAGAAAGTTAAGGCACCGTAGGTGGATCCACCAAGAAGAGGGCATTTCAAGCAACAGTGACAGCTAAGTTTTCTACTTTCTCGCTTAACTTCTTCATGAAAGGACATCTAAAGCGTGTAAGAACCCATAAAAGATCAACTGGCGTGTAAAAACTGCACTCTCTCATCTATTTTGATAATAACCGACATGCGTCAGCCTTATATCTCACCAAAACATCAAAAATGAATAATTAAAAAATGTTTAGGGCTAATTTCATTCATACACCGAAGTCCTTTCTAATTACACATCCAACACCCAAAAATTCCAATTAAAATATAAACTATCCAAATCCCATTATTTCCATAAATATATAACGTCTCACATGTCAATTTGATTTATTACAAGTGAATGCCAATTCATATACAAGTAAGATTGAATAATATTTATAGATAATAAAGTTTGGTGTTAGAAACATAACAGATCAAAGTTGTTTTATGTCAATAAATCTCCTAAAAATTTATATATGTTTACTATTACTTATGATATGGGCCAGCAGAGATACCAAATAAGAATATAAACTATTAATGCAAGCATGTAAATATAAGAAGCGAATTTAATTCTTACAAAAAAACTAAATTGGTATAATATACTTAATATAAACTTCTATATTTTAGGAAAATTGCAGCCTACTAGCTACTGTTAAGTTCAATAATTATTTTTTATTCCTTAGATACATTTCTACTAAAAACTTAGTATTTTGAGTTATATATAATTTCAAATTTTAACATATTTTTGATACCAATTATCCCTACCTTTTTCTTATTAGAAGCCAAAGTTACAACTTTGCAGAAGTAAATACATGTTTAATAAGTTTGTTAAAATAGAGATTAGAGTTGACACAATAACTACAATTAACACTGGCTACAATAAATTAAAAAAAAATACATTTTCATCTTTCAACGTTATATATGATTAAAATGAAATTGTATCGAATACATAGAGGGTTAAAAAAAATAGAGCAAAAAAGGGTTTGGAAATGAAAATTATCATGTGCCACAGTAAGAACTATGATCTTTCATTGATGACAACACATCCTGCTCAAAAGGGTTAGCCCTCGCAAATACTAGTGTTTATTAACAAGCAAAAAGAACAAGTAATAATTTGATCATCTCAGAAATAATGTTTGATGCAAGATTTAAGTCAGATTAGACAAGTATTTGGCAAAAATCTTGCCAAGAAATTCAAGTAATATTTTGGGGAAACTAAATTACACACTTCTTGTATTCTCATTTTCTCTATCTCTGTAACTAAATAAGAGATTTAGAAAACTTGGAAACTTTAGTTTATAAATAAAATTAAAATATAATAATTCCCAAATAATTGCAAAATGATTTAGTAAATTAATCTCAACTCAAAATATATTATGCAAAACAGTTTATAATAATTAAAAGCACAAGGATTTATGAATAATAGAATCAAGTACTTCTTGTAATCGAACAACACAATTTTAATGCAGTATACCCATAGCTCAAGATTTTTATACGCTATATTTACATGCTAAGTTGGTAGAGAGATGCTTTTCTTTCAACACTAACAAGTAAAATAAAGAAAAGGATAGTTTACACTCAAAAAGGGAAGCTTAAGTCGTTACATTTTGGTAAGCTGTCCTATAAATGATGGAAAATGCATGCTAGCACTTGGGAATTCGTTGTTCTCCTAAGATCTAAAAGAGTTATTGGGCTTCTCATGCCAACCAAACTGCATATTATATGCAAACTATCAATCGTGTGGAGCTTGCTTTGTAATCCATCATTCTTGATGGAGTGGTGGAAGGAAAATGATTTAAACTTCTCTAATTCTTGCAATAGTTTGGCGTCAGTTTATTGGAAAATATTATTTGCCATTTATCCAATTATTGAACCTTATTTAAGTCAGGGCAGCAGCTTAAACCTCACCAATTCTCGGGTAACTAGGAAGTCACTTTCTTTTCATGTAGCCAGTAATTGGTGTCACGATATTCAAGATGCATGGTGGGCAAAATACTTGTGGTTTAAAGGTTTCAAATTGAAACAATCTTGTCTAATTTGGAAAGCGCTTAGAGATGGCTTTAAAACAACGGTTATTCTTTGCAAAAGTAATTTTTCTTGTGACTTAAAAGTGCTGCTTATGTAATGAGGGACATGATTCACATGCTATTTCGTTTTTCAACTGTCCCATTGCTTTTAATTTACTGAAACTTGTGCTTCTAAATGCTCTCTTCTTTTTTATGTCACCATCATTGCACCAAGTTCTCCAATATAGTGATCTCATCAAAAGTGCTTAGCTTAGGAAAGCATTCCTGATGGCAGTGTGTCTCTTGATTCACCAGATTTGGCAGGAAAGAAACTTTGGAAAATTTGAGAACAAACCTAGATCTGTGTTACTGACTGCGTGCAGCTAAAACAAGACTTAATTACTATTGTTGACAACTAAAAATGTTCAGCAATGGCAAATGATTTATAACTACTAATACGGTTCTTTAGCAGGTTTCTACTGCTGCTGCTGCTTAAATTTTGGAATTTTTATGATATTGGAGACAATTTTATGGGCAATTTGTCTTTTTTATGCCTTTCTTCTGGATGTGACGGAATCGAGTGTTATCATGGCCAATGAGGAACTCCAGCCGCCTCAATTTGCATGCTTGGGTGGTTTTGTTTAACAGATACTATAGGAATACTATATTTTTAACAGTCGCCTGCAAATTTCATATTTAAGAAGTTGTTGAGCCCATTATGCTTTTAATTTCATTTTTAAAAGTTATCATTTATCCAATTATTGAACCTTTCCAGCAGTTAGTTTAGTCTTTAATTCGGGCTTTTGTTTATACTGTCAGTTTCCTCATTTGTAACTTGGTTTTATTTGATAATCATTTTAAGTTAAGCCCTTATATAATGCAAAACCGTTTATAATAATTAAAAGCACAAGGATTTATGAAATATAGAATCAAATCCTACTTTTAGTCAAACAACGCAGATTTAAGGCAAAATACCCATGGCCCGCACTTTTCATACGTATATCTACATTCTAAATTGGCAGAGAGAATGCATTTCTATCAACACTAACCAGAAAAAATGAAGAAATGGATAGTATACGCTCAAAAAGGAAAGCTTAAATCCTTTTCTTGCAGGTTATTTAATTAACGACAGAGGAATCGCTGGTGGTTATACCCGAGTCAGATCACATAGAGCTTGGCTGGTTCTTCAACAGGTTTGGATTAATTTTCTCTTTCTTATCTGTTGTACAAGAACACAATTGATATTAGTGTTCTTGTGTCTTTAATTTGTAATTTTTTTTTCTTCTGTTTTTACTCACTGCAGTCTACGTCTAGCACTGTAATTATGTATATGTTTTTTTGGAGTGGAAACTTGGCGCAATACCCTAAATACGATTACAAAACAATGGAAGATACTGATAATAATAAAACCTTGCACAGAGCGAAAACTAAATCCAAGCATATCCCAAGAAGAAAAAAATAATAATCTAGTTTTCACAATTTTTAGGCATAGAACCGACAACTGCAACAAAAGACCAAGTTCATCATGATTTCCAAATTCAGGCATCATTTTCTTCCAGAAAATTTGTCACTACACACTACTAATTTCAGCCTAGAAAAATCCAGCATAGAGCAAATAAAACAAGTAATTCACCAAAAAATTTAAAGAGCGAGACCCAATTACCTTGCGGCCCTCAATTCCAAACTGGAAAAGCCTGATTCGATTTGACTCCAAGAACTCCAGGTTGGTTTCCGGATAGGGCTCCGGGCACAAATAACTGAAATCGGTACTTCAATCCATCATCTAAGCAGGAGACAAATTTGGGAAAAGAGAGAACACTCACACGACGGAGCGAAGACGGAGACCTCGGAGGAAACTAAAATTTTCGGCCTCGGGAAATCCTGACCGGAAAACACCATTTTCCACAACAGCAAAGTTGAGAGGCGGAACCACCGCATCCACTTCGCCGTCGGCGCAGACTACGCCGGGCAGCACATCTGGGATTCTGCTGTTCATCGGCTGCCTTCCCTTCTGCCCTTATGAGGCTGCTTATAAGAGAAAGAAGAAGCGGGCAAAAGCATGATTCAGATCAGTCACTCAAATGAACTCGACTTAACAATTTGATTGCACTCGACCTAAATTGACTTTGATTTTAATTGGGTTCGATATATATAGTAAAAACCATCTTATTGGCCACTATCAAATAAAATAATATTAACATAACTACTATATAAGTTTGTATAGTATTTTTATATTTTGAGACCCAAACTCAACTCAACTTAACTTGAAGAATATAAATATTTGTGTAGAAGAGTATTGCTACATTTGCACATTAATATATATATATATATAGATGATGTGTAAATCTAATGCGTTAGTTGATTATTTATTAAATATATTTTTTTGTGGGCCTATATGCAAAATTAAAAAAAAAATTATACTGGTTCTGAATACTTTTTGATGTATATTCTTATGTAAGCATAATATTTATAATAAGAACCTCTAATTTATATTATTATTTATTTCTAATGTAAAAATTCGAGACATTTTGACTCGAACTCGACTCAAAATATTTTGTCAAATTCAAGTCATACGTCTTGACTTGAACCCTATTTAAAATGACTCGAATGACTCAAACTCGACACAAACTCAGTTCAAACTTGAACTCGAACAAGTTCGAGTCGAGTTCCGAATATGAGCTGACTCGAGTCGAACTCGACTCGAAGCCAGCCCTACCAATAATCAAGCCCATGCACGCTTTGATGCGCCCATGCGTCATAAATGACCCATACAACCTGAACAACCACAAAATTGTTGCTAATTTTAAGATGGTGTGTTAAACTAGTAGATGAAGTGCCTTTGCACGGGTGGCACTTACTATATTAGTACATGTTATGTTTCGATGGGGTGTGGATCTGTATAACCTTAAGTCATTAATAGACTAACTTTACTTAGTTGACTCATAATCTAATCCTAATTAATCAAATGAAATCTTTCATCCATGGCTTGAGTAGTATCAAAATTAATATATGATAAATCAAAGTGATTTCCTAAAGTTATGATATAAATTTCCTAAAATTTCAAATTAGAAAGAATAATATATGAATTAAATAAATCATAAATTTCAAAAATAATTTTAAAGAAAGTATTTCACAAAATTAAAAAATATTTGTATATTTTAATTCAACATATTAAGATACACACAATATGTCAAAATATCATAATTTTCAGAATTAAAATGAGCTAAATATACAAAAAAATTAATTTGTATTAAGTTTCATAATATTTAAATTAAATTATAATAATTAAAATCTAAATTTTTATTTAAAACAACAAATTAGATCACAATCATGTGGAACCATGTGTGAAGCCAAGGCCGTCATATTCTAATAGTGAAGATCCAAAAAACCGTAGAGCTAGAATAACCACTAAAATAATCTCCACCGTCATTTTCTTGTATTAATATAATAGGATCCAATAGAGGATTTTAAATTTCTTAACTATTGCGATAGTTAAGGCTCGACCCAACCCATGGACCAAGTTGCAGGGTCATCTTCTCCACCATGCCAGGCCCCGACAACCTAAATTAGGAGAATTAGGGTTTTCCAAACTTGCGTTCAATTAAAAAAATTATAGTTTTGTTTTGAACAGCATATTTCATTAGAATGAATTGGAGTATTAATTAAACTAATTGAGCTTTTAACAGAGCCTTCTCTCCATAAAATGCTTGACTTCGACAAGCCAATCGCAATATGGTTAACCATACCCTTTACCCTAATATCGCACCTTCATTTGAGACCAACCCCAAATTTGAGCTCGGGTGTGGTCCCAGGATGTTTCTACCTAGCCACTTCCAGAGGGAATATCCGACCAACCTCAAATTTGAGCTCGGGTGTGGTCCCAAGTTGTTTGTACCTAGCCACTTCCAGCGGGAATATCCAATTCGATTATTGTAAAAACCCACTTATGTAGTAATAAGTGAAATTTTTAAATATCGAGGCACATTTTCAGATAATGCTTGAGTTCCAGATAAAAACTTCAAAGTTAAGCGTGCTCATATGAGAGCACTCACGGGATGAGTGACATACTGAGAATCTATCTTCTAAAGGCAAAACTATGAGATCTTTTAAGCCAATATGAATAATACCTTGGTGCTTAAGAGTTTAGATTATTACAAATAATATCAGGGCAGACCATAGAATGTCAGATAGGAGCTAAGTATCATACGGGATAATATACCACTTCATGTGAGCATCCTCTTGAACCTATGATGATTAAGGTGTTACATGGTTATGGGTACCACTTGAGCATGTAGGGGCTACCTCTAGTCTTATATACTTAATGGATGATTCTTGGATATTGATGTAAGATTTTAATAAAAGATCCTATCCTTATATTAGAGATATAATTCTCTAACTTTTTAACTAAACTGTTACTCTAGTAGATGATAAAAATCATACCTTATATATTATAAGTTTCACTACTGCACACCTTACATTATAAGATTCTTATGGCTTAGATTACTTAAAGTCCTAGCTTAAAAGGCTCTCTAAATTTCCAAACATAATATTCACTAATCTTAAGCTTTAACAATACAATCCTTAACCTATGCTTACTAATCTCTAACAATTTATCTCTAGCTCCATGATGGTTTAACCTTAACTTATTAGCCTTGTCTAACTATTGGACTAACTTGGTGAGACTTAAGAGATGATCCTATTAAGGCTAAGATTATCTAAATCAACTCTTAATAGGTCACTAGTCTAAGTAAATATGATTTTTCTCTTATATTCTAAGGTTCCAAATAATAATACTACTAACATTAAATCACAGCCTTAACTTTTACTATCCTAATGATCAATTACTACAATCCTAATTCAGTTGACTAAGTTAAGGTATATATTTCTCACCTTAACTTCTCTCAAAGGTTAAGGTTCAACTATAAGTTTGCTAGTACTAGGTCAAGTCTAGATCAATCTAGTTATTTTCCTATCCAAATCATCCTCTAATGTTTATATATGTCATAATCTAAGTTACCATATAACGTCTAAAGGCTTAAGAAGCTTTAATGGGAAAAACCCTAATTTTAAAATAAAATAATAATTTATTTAAGTGCCAAAAACTCATATTTTCTATTTGATGTTCAAATAATATAAAATTAGTGGCTATAGCTCCCCCATAGCATAATAAGTATAATGATTGTAAGTATGATCAATTTAGACTTTAAATGGTTAATCTAAGCCTAAATGACATTCAATCTCAATTAAAATGTGATTAGTAAAATTAACAGCCCAAATTAAAATTAAATTTCATATTATTATTCTACATATTTTTTTGATTATTTTAGTATATAATTTCAATATATTTGAACTTATAATTAAAAATTTATTATACTAATTTAAATGTAATTAAATTTAATTAAATATTAATCTCACCTTATTTCCATTAACGGATGCGGCACCCACAGTCGCTCAATTTGTGGCTACTACACCATGCGACTTGGCTGCGTGCGTAGGCCCGATGATAGTGCTGCGCTTGTTGGGGCCGACTCGCCCGACACTGTTCATTGCCTATGTTAGGAGGCCGAAGGAGTCGACCTAAGGTTAGCCCTAGCTTCGTGCACAGTGTGTTTTAAACGACATGCTTTATGTCAAAATGTAAATCTCGGCAAGATGTACACAACCAACCCGAAATACCCCTGGGAGGCGGACCCTAGCTTGCAATGGCGTCGATAGAGGCTTAACCTCCTAAGGCTTACTATGGAGGGAGAATTCAATTTATATAGTGGGACAGCAAGTTAAAATTAGGGCTCGATGTGTTTCTTGGGTCAAAGCCAACTCAAAGAACTCCTCAATGGCAGGGACAGCTCGGCTCATCAAGGAAGGTATGTTGGGACTCGGGCTACTGTGCAATATTGTAGAAGCCTGAGTTCCCTACGGTTAAAGAGACCTGATCAAGCCAAATTGGCTCGATCCAGCAATTGCTAGTGATCCTAGATTATGAAATAAAACACAAATATATAGAATTGCTTACATGATTGGAGGAGAATGATGTACCTAGCTTCCATGACAGGGTATCTCCATCGAGCTCCTGAGGGTTGCAGAGAGGCTCCCATCTCTAGCTGAAGGTCTCAAACGCATCAATAAGGGGAAAAGAATCGAATGGGGGGATTTTAAAAGGCCAAGGAGCAGTGTCTAGGCAATTGTAGCACAGCCCCCTATGGCCCATTGCGACTGCATGCATTGATGGCCTGCATAGCTAAACACGACATATCACAGCGCTCTATCGTGTTCGGGCCGTAGGATCACGGCCCAATCCAATGGATGGATCATGACCTAACTAGGGTTTAACCTAAGTTAATTAAGATTCAGAAAGCAATTAGCAAAAATAATTATCAAAATATAAATTAAATATCACCATAATATTCTACACATTTTTTTGAGCACTTTAAAATATAACATTGCTATATTTAGATAACTGATTGCAAAATTATGAAAGAAATAAAATTATGAATATATTAATTTAATTAATCCTACTGTTTAAATCGCATGCACACCATTTCCCCCAACCGTGAGCAGTACACGCAAGTACGCATTATGCCCATGTACGTACGACCCGAAATAGTGCTGTGCGGGTCGGGTGACCCGCCCAACACTGTTTACTATCCCGACGAATGTCGAACCTTAACACCTAGGGAATCACGTATCTCAGCGACCAGCAAGCTCCAGATGGCTAGCAGCATGTCAAAATGATGGACTCGTCGAGATCTAGCCACCGGACCTAAGAACCCTATCGGAGGCTAGCTAGATTGCAAACCATAGCCTTCAATTTCTCAACTAGGGTTTTAATATGGATCACTGTTCATCATCACTAAACATTGGCTTAACCTAATCCGATCGAACCCTAAGAAACCAACAATCTGACAATACATCGATCATAATGCATAAAAAAAGGAGATACAATAATTAGTAGTGTATTAAATGAAAATTAGGGAGAGTACCACGTTCGTGCTCCGTCAAGTTCACTGGCTCGACTCGTCTGTTCTGTTGGTCCTAGGCCTCGACACAAAATTGACGCTCGCAACTCAGTCAAACGAATTTGAGCAGGTATCTCACTCGAGTGTTGTTGTGGTGAAATGGTGGTTTCAATGATGGTTCGATGCACCGCTTGGGATATCGAGGGATCGGTCTCTATGAAGACTACTAGGGCCGGTCCCAGCCATATGTTCGATCAGATGGTCTCTATGAACGACATATCGCCCACCGTTTATTCCGACGACTCTCTAAGGATTAAATAATTATAATTAAATATTTAATTAATAATGTTAATTTAATAATTTCAAATACCATCCAAATGATTTTCAAAAATTTCTAAAATTTCACCCATAATTAATTTTAGTGTGAGAAACTCAAAAATAAAGTCAAATTTTCTATTTGAGGTCTAAATAATCATCTTAATTTTCCAATGAATTAAATTGATCAAATTATTGATTTCACTCAAACGACTTTCAATTTCTATCAAAATTTCAAAGATTGAACTTAAGGCTATTTTAAGACTAATTTTGAGATTCTTAAGATAATTTATTGATTAAAAATTCAAGTAACAATCATGGATTGTTACATTAATGTTGATGATTTTAACCTAATTTGAATGTCTAAAATTAAGTAACAATAATGGGGATGTTACAGGCTAGGATGAGATTATAAATACCCCCTGAAGTTCCATTAGCCATTCCCGCACTCCCTCCACCTCTTAACTCCTTCTAGATGCCACTTTTCCCCTCTCTGAGTCTCCCCTATCAACCATTACCCATCCGCCGGCCAGCCACCTCCGGCCCTCCCCTGACTTCAAATTATTAGAATTGTAAATAAGCAATCCCATATAATGAATTGACTTTACTTTAGAATTAAAAATAAGTAATCCCATATAACAAATTAATTTTATATTAGAATTATAAATAAGCAAATCCCATGTAACGGATTGTCTTTATATTAGAACTGGAACTAAACAATATTATGTAATGTATTGATTTCATGTTAGTCTTAGATTGCTTTCTTTCAATTTAATCTTCTATTGAAATGAAAAACTTGTATGCTTAAATTTACAGGTGTACCCTTAGCCAAATATAATATCTAATTTATTGACTTAGAATAATAGTGCATGTTGTACACTCATAAAACATATGTTAAATATTTATAATCTTACATCTAAATTAGTAAGTATTTATATCACATATTTTAAATTCACATTCTCTTATGTATTCATGTCATATTTTCATAAAAATCCATTCCATCTTAACTTAAGATCATCTTCCCTTGGCCAAACACAATATCTAATGATTTGGATTAGTTTCCTTCTAATTTAGTATTAGATATTATGCTGATGTATAAATATTGAGTTTAGTGATTCTCAATATTGGGGTCATCACAGCTGCAACGCACCTTGGTGATCCCTCACCTAAGACAGAGACGCTATCACGCGCCTCAGCGGTTAGCAGACAGAGAAGCGGGTGCCTTAGCGCACTGCAGTGGAAATTGGCGATCTAGCAAAAATTGGCGCTGTAGCGCGTCACATCGGATCCATCCTAAGATGCAGGCTATTCAAAAAGCGTGCTACCGCGTGCCGCAGCGGGTTCCATCCCAAAAGGCGAGTGCTACCACGCGCCACAACAGGTTCCACCCCGAGACACATGCGCTACCGCACGCTGTAGCAGGTTCCATCCTGAGGCACGAGCGCTACCGCACGCCTCAGCGGCAGGCCATTCAAAATACGGACGATACGGCACGCCGTAGTGCATAGCGGAGTTCTGCTCCGGTTTAGGTTACGCCTTAAGTAAATTAGAGGGAATTTTGGAACTTTTAGGGTCTGAAATTGAGCTGGGTACTTAAGCAAACAATTTTGGAGGATTTTACAATGTTGGCATTTCAGTTGGAGTCTTTATTCTTGCTGTGAGGAGATTCCAAGGTGAAACCCTAAGGAAGCTGCAGTGTAAGAAACCTCTTGCATGTTGGAGAAAATACTCTTGGTGGAGGCTGCTACCTCTCATCTTGATCTTAGAGTAAGAGCTTGTGTATTTCCTGTCAAAGGTAAAGCTCTTTATAACTCTGTAATTTTCAAGTCTCATAGTGAAATTTATGTGGTGTGGCTCTGTGGTTTTTCCTGTTCTTAAGTTTTTCATGTAAATTTCTGTGTTTGGATGTTTGTATGCTTGTACTTATCTTGCATGCATGTGTTGTGTACTTTTTACTTGTGATTTTAGATTTGCTTGGTAACCATCAATGCAACCCCGGTCATCAAATTTAGTACTCTTGTGAAAATTGCTTCCGCTGCGGAGAGTGTGCTCGGTGGTGTTGAGATTCCACACCAACAAAAAGCATAACTAGCTTTGATGCCACCTTATGGAGAGTAATTTTGGCTAGTAATGCATTTCTTGAAAGTTCTTAAATCTAAAGGTTGAGTGATCATTCCTTAGAAAACCTTGAACCCATCAAACCTGGCTTAAACCAGCCTAACCCAAATCAAGTCAAACTTAAGCTTTTCACACCCATTTTAGATTGTATTTTTCATTATGAAACTGTTATATATAGTAAATAATAAATAAAAAATAGAAACTTATTATAGAGATTGATTATTCAGCACCAATAACTCTTCATTTATTGCTAAAGGTTATGAATATCTTCTTTACTTTTGTTTTCAATTGCTTTTAAGCTCAGCTTCTCACAACTTTGATAAAACTGTTATTTTAGAGGTCACATAAGATGATATATGAATGAGTTTGGATAACTGTAAGCACAAAAGATTCACTACTTAAACTATTTCTTATTATTAGTTTGATCAGACACTGTTTAGGATGAGACTGTCTAATATTGGGAGCCATAAGGAGCCTATATTGATAAACCTTTGAGGGAGCAAGTAGGGAAATATGGAAATTAAATGTAACACAAACTCCCTGATTTCTCGATTTTGTACTTGCCCAACAAAATCAACAGACCACACTAGATATCGAATAATAAAATATGCATTTATTTTTGTGACAACATCCCTATCGTTGGGTTTGGCACTGTTAAAATAACTTTTACAGGAATAAGCTGTTTAGCTTTTTATTGCGTGTTAAATTATTTTGTTTATTGTCTAACAATTGTAAAGTTGATATCTATCAGTATTTAATTTTACAACTAACAGATATTTGAACATCTGCACTTTTGGAGCTCATTATGGAGGGAAGACTCTAACACAACTATTTTTACTATTTCTTTATTAGCAAGTATTGTATTAAAGTTTGTAATATAAGTTCCCAATTATCAATACTCTGTAATATGATGTTTTCAATTCATAATTAATGAGTTGTGTTTAATATGGATGTATTATTTCTCTTAAGTACTCAATATGATCATACGGTAGGGGATTACTCCTAATGTTGGATTAGCTCTTATTAATATGACATCGGGTCCCCACTATTGCTCAATGGAAGTGCAGTTGCGAATGTGGAGATCAAGAAAGTTAGAAATTGAATTGTTTGATGCATTTCTCAACAGGTACTTGACATTATACAAAATATATGTTGTACATGTACTGTATAAGTCTGTAACTATAAATTGTTTAGATCTTGTGGCTGCGAGGAGATCATTAGAAATGGATGGCTAAGATATAATGAGGTTGTTGTGAGCTCATTCTAGAAGACCTTGTGTATAGTATTGCTAATAACCAGTACTTAAGTCATTTGACTTTATAACACAAGTGAGAACATGAACAATAACTCAGATCCCATATCATAATTCAATTATTAGTCTAAATACAAGCAATGCAAACATTTACTAATCTGAACGTGTGTATATGATTGATGATGTGTCTCATTTGTCTGATTAATATTAATAATGGATTAGACCGAATATATTATAGATTGGACTTCTGCAGGAGCCTTTTGGTTTTTGCTGGAAGAATAAAATTGAAGTCTTGACTGTTTCGGCCGTTCGGAGCATTTCTTTCTTAAGCGGTTGGCGATGCAATCGATACTGTGCAGAGGCGGTATTCCAAAGTCCTAATTCATATAGGGTGGCTCTCTCTCAATGGATCAGAATCCGGTGAAGGAGGCGGTCGACCAGAAGACGGTCCAGGAGTTGGCTAAGGCCGGCGCTGAGCCGCCATCTCGGTTCGTTCAGAATCGTTCGATTGATGCTTCATCGCTGGCTCAAGGGATTCCGCTCATCGATCTCAGCCGTCTATTCGAACCGGGATTGGGTGAAGAAGAGATTTTCCAGCTCAAGTCGGTCGTCCAAACCTGGGGCATGTTCCTGGTAATGCGTCGCTCCTTGTTTTTTTTTTTTGCTTTTTTTAGTAAAAACATTGTGGTTTTCATACGGAAGAATTTACTTTTGAGTGGCACGCATGCAATTTTCATAATTTTTGTTAAAGTAGTTCAGCTTTAATGAGAAAATATATTTAATTGGTAGGATTTGAATTTTTGAAATGTAAATAATTTAGATGTTAGAGCTCTATTCATTAAACTATAATCTCATTCATGTAATTTTCATATTCATAGCTTCAAATTTTGGCTAAATCCTTATCGCAATATCATAGTTTCAAACTTGACTCACCTCTGTGTTCATGCCAGTTTTCAAGAGGGGATATTTTGATTCTCTACCACTTTACCCTTTTCACCGGTGCCTCGTTGTTGGAGCCAAACTCGTCACATATAGTGACCAAATTTTGCTCTCTTGTGCAGCTACCGATGCATCCTTGGTCACCTTCCAAGATTATTACGTGAACTTGATCATAAATCTAGTATGTGCTAGTTGACCGGCAAAAATCATGTTCCTCTTTAGGCTCAGAACATGCTGAAGATGCTGGATATCCTTGAGGTGGCATGTTTCTTTGCTTGCAGTTTAACACCTGCTTCTTCTTGCCCCATGATGCTGCATACCGTGTAATTTCCCATGCTCAAGCATCCCAACACACCCGCAATGAAATTTATGAACACCACCTAACTAAGCGTTGCATGGCATGACGCTCCTGAATCCACCACCCAAGATGTCGCCTCGCCTAGGGACAGGGGCAACACATCTTTGAGATTCACTGATTCTACACTGGCTGCGCCACCTCTCTCCTATTTTTTGCCTCTAGCTTTTCTCTGTTGCTCACAATTCCTTATGAGATCGACTTCGTTTGCATAATTCCAAGATTTGGCTCGATTCAGTGACTTCTCCCTTCTTGAGCTGCTCCGGCTCAACCTCGAGCCTTGCTTCCATCTCCTTTTTCTTAACATTCAAGGTTGTAAATGTAGATGCCTTGCCACCATATCTTCTCCTTTCCTCTTTTTTCATGATAAGCTTGACCACATCATCGAACTTTAAAGTTTCGGCTCCTATTGAGTTGCTCACTACCATTACTAAGCCGCCCCAGCTTTACGACAATGAAAATAACAATAAAAATGCTTGAACTTTATAGTTGAACTGAACATTTACCAAGCTTAGCTGACTCGTGACAATGTTGCAGCAACTTATATGCTACATCGAGCCATAGCTGCCATATTCAGGTTAAACAACCTCTTTATCAGGAATGCTTTGTTTGATACTGAGGCTTTCATACATCCTAGTTAACTCATCTGATCTAGAGTGACTTTCTCATTCACAATATTAAAAGCCACAAATGAAGTCAGGGACAACCAAATCCATCCCAGGCTATTCTATTCAGGATCTACCATTCTTCGTCACTCATTCGTTATGATTGCTTTTGATTCCTTCCAACAAAAGATACAACTTTCTCTGGTACATCCAAATCTTCCATCTGCTTTTCTTAGAATGCAAGTTCATTCCATTGAACTTTTCTTTACATATCCTTATCTCCTCCATCATTGCTCCCACTTGTACAAAGCTCGATTCGCTCTGACACCAATTATTAGGGATTTAGGCATTAACCTTGTCGGCATAGCAGTAAGGAACTTACGGCAAAAACATTGAGCGAACCCTGACTTTGTTTCCTTTGGAGAAAAATGACATACACAAGATGCATTGAAAATATAGAAAAAATAAGCACATAAATCATTCAACGCAGATACAAGGATCATTACGTAGAGAATTTCTAAATCGAGAAAAAATAACAGAGTTACACCACAAAGAACGTCATTATGAAATTAACAAATGATACAAGAGAGTTTTCACTCTTTTATACCTTGGAGCTCTTGTAGCTTTCTCTTTCTTTTGAGGTCCTCATAGCCCTCACATAGCAGCTCTTAGCTTTTCACAGCCACTACATCGACCATAATACTAAAATTTTTCATAAAATCTAAACATATAAGGGTATTTATAGCCACACACTTACCCCTAGTAAGCCCCAAAATCATATTTTTATCTTTAGTTAATGCTTGGATATGTTCTTGGAGCATTTTATGCTCGGCCTAGTGCATGGGCTCACTCAAGCACCAGTCCCTCTATTCTGACAGCTAAAATGGGTGCTTGGGCGTGCCCAGGCGCCTTGCCCTCTATCCGAATGACTCTAACGGGCGCCTGGGCATGCCTAGCCAAGGCGCCTTACCCTCAGTTTCTAACATTGAGCTGGGTGCTTGGGTGTGTCCACCCAAAATCAACTCAATTTCTGGAACCCGTTCTAGTTCCGTTTCATGTCTATTTCGCCTCTTATTGATCCATGACTTAAAGCCACTCCAAAGCTCCAATTGATCTGCGACTACATGAGTTTTTCCTCATGTGAAGTAGTTAAAAAATGAGTGCCTTAATGATCTACTTATATGTAATATGGTTGTTTGGGTCAAGCTTATCTATTTTATTAAGGTATGCATATCTTAAGCTGATATAAGTTAGGAAATCATTTAATTTGTAAATTTATGTTGCAAAATAATTAAATGTCTTTTTTATAATAATTAATTAATAGTAACTTAATAAATGGTTATAATTATAGATAAATTAAATAATAATAATACTCATTATTATTATATATATTAATTAATTAATTAATAATAAATAGTTATAATTATTAATTATCATATTATTTGGATTAAGCTATGAATCACATAACCAAACCCTCATAGCTCTTTGGTGGTGCAAAGTTGAAGTGAAATGATTTTGAGTGTTCAAATGACTGTTCAACTTTAGGAAAGTGTCTGTTGGGTCATATGAAGTCACAATTGGATGAAATTTTAGGAGAATGTTATAGTAGACTTCAGAAATCTGTAGGATTTTATTTTATAAGATTTTGTGGTTGTTTGAGAGGCTTTATAAGCAACGAAGTGAAAGGGTGTCAAATTTTGCGTAAGTTTCATTGGATGGGTGTTTGGTGGCCGAAATAGAATCTAATTTCGATGAAATAAAATGGAGATGAAAGATAACAGAGAATACAATGTGATCAAACAAAAAATAATGCAAAAATGGAAAGCTAAATACCAGGATTGTTCATACCATGGTCCTTCAGATTTGTACTCACCTGAAGATCGTCGATTATACACATTGACAAATTGTTTCGATTTTTCATACCAAACCTTAAGAGTAAACAACCTTCTTTTCTAGAATCAAACTTCATTAATGTTTCAAAAGTTGTTACAATACCTACATATAAAAGTAGGCATCGAAAAGGTATCCTTTCAGATCCCGACAACAGACACGCATAAATATAACAAAATACAAAATGATAATGAAATACAAAGCGACTCTAATGCATGGGTCCTAATAACATATCCTGCAAAAGTATAAAATATCAAACAATATACTACACTACCAACATGGACCAAAAATAACATCTAAAATATGATTTAAAACACCACACAACTCCATAGAAAAATATGAATGCAGATTTTGCTTAGTTTCCAACAAAACATCGTGCAAATGCACGATTCATAGGCCTCTTTATGTGTGTTTCCTGCCCTGCATCATACTCTCCACCAACACAAAAAGTCTGTTCTACAGAGTGTAGTCAATGTAATCATGAAGTAGGTTGGGGTTGAGCCTCTATATCTTCTCATGATGGCGGTCTATCATTTCATCCTACCAAAAACCTGTGCTAACTCTGCTCTCCTGTGATAACCTCATCATAAGTAATAGTATTAATCTCAAAAAAGGATGGTTGGAGATTTTCAGTAAGTGGTTTACTATTCTGCTTTTTAGAGAGGTATTTGCATTTTCTTGTAAAAGCTCATTAAAATATGGAATCGAATCATCAATATTGAATACAGAACTTATAAATATTTTAGAAGGAAAACCAATCAAGTAAGCATTCGACCTAATTTTTGTAAGGACTTTAAAAGGACCTGCAGCTTTAGTATGAAGTTTCTTATATTTTGTCATGGAATGCTTGTCCGGGCGAATGCAAATGAGCATATAATTACCTTCATTAAAACTTGTACTTGCTCTTATTATGTTATCTTTTGATGCATAATTTTTATTAGATTTCACACTTTAATTTTTAAAATCATAATGTTATGAAAATCCCGAGTAAAAGAGAAGGCAACATCAGAGTATGCATGGCTAAGTAAATTAATTCTAAGATTATACCCATAAATGATTTTAAAAGATGTCTTTTTGGTAGTCTTAAACATGATATGCTATTTTTGTAGTAGAAAGGTGTAAATCTCATGTTTCTAGCTTTTCTCAAACTAGAGTTGTTAATAAATTTCTTAAGGATCTATTTACCACTTCAGTTAGACCATTAGTCGATGCATGGAAAGCTAAAGAAAACCTTAGTGCGTGCCTAACAACCGCCATAAGATTTTCCCAAAGCACGACATGAACTTTACATCCTTATCTGAATCTATGGTGCTCAGTAATCCGTGAATCTTAACTACCTCCCAAACAAAGAGGTTGTTATATGAAACACATCGTTTGTTTTTGAACAGGGTATAAAGTGAGTCATCTTGGAGAATCTATTGACCGCCACGTAAATGCTATTATGATGTCGTGTGGTTTTGGGAAGTTCTAATACAAAATTCATTGATAAATCTTCTTAAAGTCGGTACGACATAAGCAAAGCGATATATTTCCATGACCTTTACTTCTCAGCTTTGGCCTTCTTGCAAATTAAACAATCAGAGACAAAGTTGCTCACTTCTCTCCTTAAAGAGGGATAATAAAATTTGGTCTCTATAAGATGGATAGTTATATTCCGCTTTAGGTGACATGCGATACCACACGGATGTTACTCTTGAATCAGAAAATTTCTAAAAGAGGCGCGGGGAGTACGAAGCCGTGGCCCGTAGAAAAGATATCCATTTACAATGTGATATGCAAAGAGGGATGGAAACACACTCTCTTTAAACTTTGTGTAAATAATGTGAAAGTAAGGTCAGCTAACATATTCATCTCTTATGCGATCGAAGCTATGAATATAACTCGTGAACGATGTAACTATCTAGTTACTCTAGATAATGCATCAACAGGTTTGTTCTCAGTCCAAACTTGTGTTTGAGAAAAACTCTACCAATTTAGCATGCTTATGATTTAATTTCTTTTGTATACTTATAAACATAAGTACATGGTGGTCCGTATAGAGGATGAATTCTCGATGTAATAAGTAGCGCCTCCAATGCTTAAGTGATTGGACAATCACATAAAACTCACGACCGTAATTGGAATAGTGTTGTTTTGCTTCATTCAGCTTCTCACAAAAATAGGTAATAGGATGATTATCTTGGGAAAAAATTTCCCAAATCCCAATATTTTAAGCATCAAATGTCACTTCAAACACCTTAAAGAGGTCAGGTAATCTTAGCACATGAGTGGTGGTCGTCACCTTCTAAATTTGATTAAAGGCCCTTTTAGCACTAAGAGACCACTCAAACTTATCTTTCTTGAGAACATTCGTGATAGGGGCCATTAGTGAAATAAAGTTTCTAAGAAACCTTATGTAAAATGTGGCCAGGCCGTGGAAGATTTTCATGTAATGAAAGTTCTTTGGGATTGCCAGTCAATAATGGCCTGAATTTTGAATGGATTTGGCTTAACCTCCATAGCAGACACAATCAATCTCAAATGAACATGCAATTTTTTTCATTAGCAAAAAACTTTTTCTCTCTCAGCTTTTCTAACACTAACTGCTGGTGACTTAAATGATGTCTCTCATTTGAGCTAAAGATCAGAATATTGTCAAAGTACACAATGAGAAACTTTCCCAAGAATGGACGTAACATGGTATTCATTAAGTGCGTAAATGTGTTTGATGTGTTAGATAAGCCAAATAGTATCATCAATCACTCATACAATCCCTCAAATGCCTTAAAGGCTAATTTTCATATATCTTTCAGTCGCATTTTGATCTGGTGATAACCACTTATAAAATTAATCTTTGAAAATAAATGAGAGTTGGCTACAAGATCTAGCATATCATCTAGCCTAGGGATGAGAAAATGATACTTTATGGTGATCTTATTAATAGTACGATTAAAATCACACATCCGCCATGTACTATTCTTTAAGGAGTTAAAAGCACATGTACGACACAGACTCAAACTTTTTAGTAAGAAACCTTTCTAGAGTAAGGCTTCTACTTGTCGTTGGAACTTAGCTTGCTCCACATGATTAAGGCGATATTGTGGCAAGTTGGAAAGTTGATAAATTGGTACTAAATCAGTAGTGTGTTGAATCTCTCATAAGGGTGGCAATTCATCTGGGAGTTCCTCAAGGGAAGTCTTTGAAAAATTCCTAAGGAGATCTACGACTAATAGAGAAATTTTGGCTTTCTCATTGTATGGGGTAACTTCTTTAACATGTAATAATTGAACTCTTTCAAAATTCTCAAACTCTCTTCACAAGGTATGAAATCCTACAAAGTCTATAATTAATGCATGGATGGGTGTAACGACCCAATATTGTTACTTTGCAAATTAGGTCAAAATCTCGATTCTAACATCAGGATCCCGGGGAACTTCAAATTAGGGCAAATAAAAATACCTTTAGATGAAAATAATTTTTAGATCAAAGTGCCCTGGTTTGGGAGAAATTCGGATAACGGAAACTCCCGCTATAGTTTTCTGAACTTTTTAAATTCAATAAATTGAGAACATTAATTACGTGTCCGAATTCATCGATTTTCGTGAATATATTATTTAAAATCTGCTCGAGAAGTTTTCTCGATTTTGGAGCGCTAGTTCGACCTCAATTAATTTTCGAAGTTTAAAACTTCATAAATTAATTTAAAATAAAAGATTACTTCGAATTGAAAATTTTCGACGCATCGGTGTCAAGTTTCGTTATTTTTGGACACCAAACGACGGAAAAATATAAAAAATTTAACTTTAAGTAATTTTTTAAAAATTTCCTTAAGAAATTCCTTCTTCCCTTCTCCCCCCGGCGGAAGAACCTTCTGCACCAGAGTCGCCAAACAGCGCCCATCCTGCGCCTTTTGGCGCAGGCTGTCGGCTCCGACCCCCTCCCCTCCTCTACGCCTACTTATACCCCCTCAGCCACCCCCTCTTCCATAGAAGCCCTCACCCCTCTCAGCCCCCTTCTTGCCAACCATCCCCTCCCTGCCAGCCAGCGCTCCCCTGCCAGCCGGCTACTTAGCATCCAGCTGCCGCAGCCGGCCAATAGCCAGCGAGCAGCCGTCCGGCCACCCATTCCGGCCACCCCCTTCTCTCAACTTTCTGGCAATATTATCTTAGGTAAAAGACGAGAGGGAAAAGGAGGAAGAAAATGAGAGAAAATTTTGCTTGTTTTCTTTATTTTTTGTTCTTTTTATTTTATTTTGATTACACATATACTTAATAATCATAATTAGTCATTCACATTATTATTATTCTCATTAATTAAATAATGAAAGCAGTACAAATGTTATAAGATGACTATTATTTTTTTTTTGTCAAATTCAATTCAATCATTTCCATTCTGTCTTTTTCTTTCGTACATTGTTATTATCATTATAATGATAATAATAACACTATAATAAATATTACTGTTATTGCTATAACTTAAAAAAATCGAACTTCAATCAAAATAAAAAAGCGAAAGAAAAACAGAATAGAAATAAAGATAATAAATTACTCCTAAAATATTAACTAAAAGTTAATTTAAAATATTCAAATCTAAATGCAGATTCAATCGAACAGTCGCACATTTAAACTTTTAAGAAAAAGGTAACTAGTATATGATATGTATTACTTTTTGCACTTTAATACTGCTTAGTTTTGTTTTGAGCCAAATTTGTATTGAAGCTTGGTTAGTTGTTCGGAACCAACATATAATGTGGTTGTTATTGGAAAAATGACATCAATAATATTCTTGGGTTGCTAGAAAAATAATATCAGCAATATTCGTGGGTTACTGGAAAAATAACATCAGCAACATTCGTGGGTTGCTGAAAAAATGACATCAGCAATATTCGTGGGTTACTGAAAAACAATATCAGTAACATTTGTGGGTTGCTGAAAAAATGATATTAGCAGCATTCGTGAGTTATTGAAAAAATGACATCAGTAACATTCGTGGTGGGTTACTAGAAAAATGACATCAATGATAATACTTTTCGCAGGAAATTGATTATTCTTTTTTGCGCTGTTGCTTTATTTTTCCTGCATGTTTATTACACCCATATTTTCGCTAATCGCATATCTGTTTTTATAAAAATATAATATTTTATTGTTTACTGCGGTATTTAGAGTATTCTCTAATTACTGGGAATTCAAACCTCAGTATTGTTTTCTTTATAATACCAGGTCATGTGCTTTTGTGAGAATTCAAACAAGAATTCTAATTCATATATTTTCAAATTTGCTGATGAATTTATGATGCCACTTTACTTTTACTTTTATTTATATTTTCCTTATGTTTCAGTTCATCTTTGATGAACTTTGTAAGAAGAACATTTGAAATTTTTGTAATCAGGAATTTTAATGAATGAGAATTATTTTTTTGGCTTTTATATGTGTGTTCCTTTTCTTTCAAAATTGCTCGATATGATCCTGCGGTATGTGAGTACCTGAATGTTGGGACAATTCTTGCTGAACCGGCATCGAGACATCACAGTTGGTATCAGAGCAGGATTGAGCACATTTGAGAGGAAATAATATATGTACAAAAAAAAATAAAGATATGTTTATTCTAAAGAGACTAAATCAACTTAGAATAATAGTACCATGTTAAATCGAAAAGTGATAACTCTCTTTGCAATTAGATTGTGAAAGTACTAAAACAACATGTTTGTATTAATCACTTTGCTTTTTATAAATGGATCCCCGTGGTAAGATGATAGAGTATTTTGAGGGCGAGGAGAGTGATGGTGACTCATCGTACTCGGGAGTAGCTGATCTAAACTCAAATATGGACGCCTCCGCTGCAGAAGCAGAAAAAGATGCAATTGCTTTGTTGAAAAGTGTCGATAAACCATTCATAGCAATCATAAACAGGTAAGAGGAAAGAAGACAACCTTGCCTGATACCATTAGTAGAGGAGAAATAACCATACTTCTCACCATATAGGATAATAGAGAATTTCGTATTATTGATACAAGTCTCTATGCAATTAACAAGTGCAAGAGGAAAACCTTGACTTTTGAGTGTTTCAAGAATGAATGATCTGTTTATTGTGTCAAAAGTTATTTTGATATTAAGTTTAGCACAAAAATACTTTTCATGGCCTTTTTGAAAGTGTAGAGGATCTTCGTTGCAAGAAGACTGACTTGGTGATTGACAAACTTTTTAAAATGCATCTGTGCTCACACGTAAGTGCACGTGGTTTGAAGTAATAAGGGATTGAAAGTTCCGAGATTTATCGTCCACTGAGAACGAAGTGTTTCATTACTAAAGTATATTTGTTTTAACTGATGTTTGAACAATGATTTAATTTGTGATGTTGGTTCCAACTTAACAATCAGAATTTTGTTGATTAGAAACTACTAGTTAAGAAAGTAGGGAGAATTGACTTTAACATGCAATTTATTTAAGGATTTTATGTAAGTACTCTTCTTTGTCAATTTTAAATGTCAAATTACTTGGGTATTTTAATTGTAATCAAGCAACATAATCTTCTCTAGGGTGTCCCATAAATCAGACTAAGTTATGCCTAATGCTTAGAAAATAACACACTGAGGTTCAATCTCGGCACATAGACCCTCACGTGATCGATATGAGTTAAATCTGATACTTACGTCTAAGTTCTCAAATATATTATTTTAGTTGTGCAATCACATATTCCATCAAATAGCATCACATGCGTTAGTTCTGAGTTTAGCTAAGGAGGAGAGTTATTCGGCTAAGTGGGTTATGTCACATTACCCACAAGCACTCAATGCTTTGTCGTCCTCGCATAAACTTAGAACAAGCTATGGAGCGCACTTGGTGGCTCTTGGCTCACACGCATCAACTTCTCAGCTTAGTTAAAGGAACAATGCAACAATGCTCAAGAGCTTGTCACTGGGCTCTCGGCAATTGTGCACATGTTCCTAGCTTAAGCTAATGGTGATCAGTGGAGCTCTAAGATCATTTGATTTTCCCATCGCTCTGCTCATCTTTTCAAACCTAAAGACTTGCATTGATCATCCTCGCATAGCGAATATTGTCACAGATATTCGCGGCGAAGATGTTTTACATGCATATCCTTAGAGTTCTAAAAGCTAAACTAGCTTGATAGTTTTCTTAGTTTAAAAGCCTTAACATAACTAAAATACATTTATAACACATCATTCACCCAAGCATTTTTTATATCAATAATCAACCAAATGATTAAAGAATTATTCATTGATAATTTTGAGTACAAATACTTTTAAATTCCTAAAATCATTACATGCTTATGCCCAACCCTCCCCAAGGAGGGTTTAGGCTGCCATCACAAAGGACAAGGAAAGCAAATCAGGACTTTGAACCTTTGCATGGTTCTTGCAGAAAATAAATTAAGGCAGAGATCGAGATACAATACTAGGAACTGTTGTCGCATTCACCGGATCTTCCCTCAAGCACAGACCTCTTTGCCTTCTTTGTGTTCTGAGCTTGATTCCTCTTCTCTTTTGGCAGAGCCTATTCCTTCCTTGGGCAGGGTTTCTCCCTTTTCTTCAGCTACTGCAGCTTTGAATTCTTTAAACTTTGAATATCAAAATGGGGAACATTTCTTAGTTTTTCTTCTCAGCTTTTATAGATCATGAATAATTTTCTTAGCATTAGTGCAGCCACCCACCCTTTCATCTCCTCAGAATTAAACGACTCTAATTGAATATTCTTTTGTTCTCTTGAGGAGGTGGAGAATTAAATGCCTTTTGGTTTAATGGTTGTTGTGGAAAGATAAAGAATTTTGAGATTTTTGGCTGCCCTTAATGCTCTATCTTGGCTGAAACTGCGATGGGTGCTACGACGCGCCGTAGCGTCAGAGTCTTTGTCTTGAGACCGCTACGACGCGTGGCGGCGGTATGCTTTCGAATTTTATTTGCTAAGTCTGGGCCACAATTGCTTCCACTGTGGCTCGCGGTAGCGCCCAGGTCTCTGTTAGGTTCTGCTATGGCGCGCGGTAGCGCCAGTCTCTGTCTTGAGACCGTTACGACACGCGATAGTGTGGAGCTCTCTGTCTTGGTTCGCTGTAGCGTGAAGCTCTTTGCCTTGAGAGAGCTGCAGTGTGCGGTAGCGCGGAACTCTCTGTCTTGATTTGCTGCAGTGCGCTTGGACGCACCGCAGCAGTTTTCTTCCAGAATTTCAGAATTCAGCCCAAGTTTCAATTCTGCTCATCTTTTGTCCTGAACACAGCAAAAGCATATCAAAGTATATATTTTTTATAAAAAAGTGTTTGTTTTTATTAACCTAATTTACTATATATCCCAGATTTATCAGTGATAACACACCCTTGAATGAAAACAACTTGGGTTAAGTCAATAATGTACTACAAGTGAGGTTTGAGTCTAGCCGTCAAAAGCTTGGCAATAAGTTTGTAAATAGTATTACAAAGCAAAATAAACCTCAAAGTTTGAATGTTATTGAGATGATGAGTTTTAGGGATGAGAGCAATAGCTGTGTGCATGATAGCTGTTAGCAATTTGCTTTAGAGATGAAGAGGACTGCACGACAAAATTGGTTCCTAAGCAAGCCCCGATTTCTAATATAAAAGTCAGAAGAGAAGCCATCCGGACCTGACGACGAATTAATATTAATAGATTTTAATGTGCTAAAAATCTGTTCTTCAGAGATAGGAGCAGTGAAATCTGCAAAAAAAAAAAAAATTCAAAGACAGAGTAGTGGAGATGGGACTTGTAAAACCATTCAGATATTTATTCTTATTGTAAAGGTTTTTTATATGCGAATTGAGCAGATCAGCTCTGTTGTCTTGATCCAGAGCACCTTCCATAAGGTTAATATTGGCTTGATTTTTTTTGCAGCTGTTAATATGCTTATAAAGGAAATCAATGTCATCTTCACCTCTTAAAATCCATTTAATTTTAGCCCTCTGCTTGATCCACTCAAGTTCTTTAGAAAGCTATTTTTTTATTTAGGAGCACCTCCTCATTGGAGTCAGAGCTATTGAAAATGGAAATTTTGTTTTGAGTAGAAATCAAGAAAGTGGGGTGGGTGTGGATGAGGTGGAGAGCACTCTTGATATTTTTTTGTTTTGTTTATGAGAACCGAGAGAGTCACTTCTAACATAGTGTTTCCAAATAGAGCTATTAATCTCAGAATAATTTTTATGATGCCTCCAATGATTTGAATAAGAGAAATGACATTTACTCTTAATTTGATTATGCAGGGATAAGAGAAGGGGCACATGATCTGAAATACCCAGGCTATCAATTTTGTAACAATAAAAAAAAGGATTCTTGAGAAAAATAGTTATACTAGTTGGGGTTAACTAAAATTGTCCAATTTTGGCAAAATTTGGGTTATTACATTATTAGTTATACCAAGTAAATTTTGAACTAGTGGAAGCCAAATCTTCAAGGGGAGAATTGAAAATAAAGGAACTAAGTTCCTCAGTTTGAGCGTCATAAAGAGATGCTCCACCTTTCCTATATAAGTAATGACGAACACAATTAAAATTCCAGCGATAGCCCAAGGCTCATCAAAATTATGGGATAAAGAGATCAGAGAATTCTAAAGCTCCACCCTTTGGGAATTGAGATTGTAAGTATAAACACAAGATAGTAAGATGGTAGGCAAATTTTTAATATGAATTCGACCATGAGTGTATTGAGCATGAATTACAATAGGGTTTAAATAAATTTTTGTAGTATCCCATTTGATGAGGATTCGACCCGGATGGGCCATATTAAAGTTGTGGCAGCACCCCTCATTGTCAAAGAATTGTCATTTGAATCAGATAAAGGGATTGGAGAAGTTGATGTTGTTAATTCTGATTTCTAAACAATCAATCAAAGTAGGCATAACTTTTTGGATAAGGTTTTTGCAAGCATTAATATGGGTATCAGAGTTCAACCCATGGAAATTCCAACATAAAATGGGAAAATCGGACATAAGAAAAAATTATAAATATAACAACAAAGCAAAGAGAAAGGGAATAAGAGGATTTATGGCCTTAAGTTAATTTAAGAGACAAACGAAAAGATAAGGCTAATCAAGAGCCAAATTGCGGCAGCCACGATGAATAATAACCTACCACGACGCAAAGCACACGATGTTAGAATTTCAAGTTGGTGATTGTGCTTATCTAAAGGTTAACCCTATGAAATGAGTACATCATTTTGGAGTTACTGGTAAGCTGAGCCCCAGATATGTTGGACCCTTCGAAGTAACTGAAAAAATTGGAAGCTCGGCTTACAGACTTAAACTTTATGAAAAATTTTCTGCCGTGCACAACGTCTTCCACATTTCAGCACTTCACAAATGCCTCCTCAAATTATTGAGAAATTCAGCCTGATTTAACTTATGTCGAAAAGCCTCTTCAAATCATTGAGAAAGATCGCAGCAAATTAAGAAGCTGAACGATCCCGATGGTTAAAGTTAAATGGCATACCCAATATCGTTACTTTGCAAAGGAAGCCACGTGGGAAAAGAAAGATGATATGCGAAGAAAGTATCCAGAGTTATTTCTTAATTAAGATACCCCAAAACTCCCTTTAAGACTTTGTTTTGTTCTTATGATGTCGAGAACGACATCGTTTTTAAGTAGGGGAGTTTGTAACGGCCCAATATTGTTACTTTGTAAATTAGGTCAAAATTCTGATTCTAACGTCAGGATCCTAGGGAACTTCAAATTATGGCAAATAAAAATATTTTTAGATGAGAACAATTTTTAGATCAAAGTGCCTTAATTTGAGAGAAATAAGAATAACGGAAACTCCCGCTATATTTTTCTGAACCTTTTAAATTCAATAAATTGAGAACATTAAATACGTGTTCAAATTCATCGATTTTCATGAGTATATTATTTAAAGGCTGTTCGAGAAGTTTCATCAATTTTGGAGCGCCGGTTCGATCTCAATTAATTTTTGAAGTTTAAAATTTCAGATATTAATTTAAAATAAAATATTACTCTGAATCAAAAAATTTCGGTGCGAGGGTGTTCGTTATATTGTAACAAACCTCGGTGTCAAGTTTCATTATTTTTGAACGCCAAATGACGGGAAAATGCAAAAAATTTCCTTAAGATATTCCTTCTTCCCTTCTCCCCCACGGGCGGAAGAACCTTCCGCGCCAGAGCCTGTAGAGCCGCCAGACAGCGCCCATCCTACGTCGTTTTTGGCGCAGGCTGTCGTCCCCGACCCCCTCCCCTCCTCTACGCCTACTTATACCCCCTCAGCCACCCCCTCTTTCACAGCAGTCCTCCCCTCCCTGCCAGCCAGCCCTCCCTTGTCAGCCAGCCCTCCTGCAGCTGCAGCCGGCCACCTAGCAGTTAGCCGCAGCCTCCCCTCAGCCGGCCAACAGCCAGCGAGCAACCGTCTGGCCACCCCATTCCGGCCAACCCCTTCAGCTGTCTGACCTCCCTCAGCTTTCTGACAAATTTGTATGTTTTTATATTTTTCATTCCTTTTATTTTATTTTGATTACATATACTTAATAATCATAATTAGTCATTTACATTATTATTGTTCTTATTAATTAAATAATGAAAACAGTACAAATATTATAAGATTATTATTTTTATTTTTGTCAAATTCAATTCAATCATATTTTCATTCAGTCTTTTTCTTTCATACATTAGTATATCATTATAATGATAATAATAATGCTATAATAAATATTACTACTATTGCAGTAACTTAAAAAAATCGAACTTCAATCAAAATAAGTAAGCGAAAGAAGAACATAATAGAAATGAAGATAATAAATTACTCTTAAAAATATTGGCTAAAAGCTAATTTAAAATATTCAAATCTAAATGCAGATTAAATAGAACAGTGGCACATTTGAACTTAAAGAAAAATGTACCCAGTAAATGATATGTATTACTTTTTGCACTTTATTGCTGCTTAGTTTCGCTTTGAGCCAAATTCGTATTGAAGCTTAGTTGATTGTTCGGAACCAACATATAACGTGGTTGTTACTAGAAAAATGACATCAATAACATTCGTAGGTTGCTAGAAAAATGACATCAGCAACATTCGTGAGTTACTGGAAAATGACATCAGCAATATTTGTGCGTTACTGGAAAATGGCATCAGCAATATTCGTGGGTTACTAGAAAATAACATCAGTAATATTCGTGAGTTACTTGAAAATGATATCAGTAACATTCGTGTGTTGCTGGAAAAATGACATCAGCAACATTCATGGGTTACTGAAAAAATGATATCAGTAACATTCGTGGTGGGTTATTGGAAAAATGCTATCAAACCTATATTTTGTGATAATACTTTTCGCAGAAAATTGATTATTCCTTTTTGCGCTATTGCCTTATTTTTCCTGCATATTTATTACACCTTTATTCTCGCTAATCACATCTCTGCTTTTATAAAAATATAATATTTTATTGTTTACTGCGGTACTTTGAGTATTCTCTAATTACTGAGAATTCCAATCTCAGTATTATTTTTCTTACAATACCAGATCAGGTGCTTCTGGGAGAATTTAAACAAGAACCCTAATTCGTACATTTTCAAACTTGCTGATGAATCTATGATGCTACTTTACTTTTACTTTTATTTATAGTTTCCTTTTGTTTCAGTTCATCTTTGATAAACTTTGTAAGAGGAATATTAGAGATTTTTGTAATTAGGAATTTTAATGAATGAGAATTATCTTTTTGGCTTTTATATGTGTATTCATTTTCTTTCAAAATTACTCGATATGATCTTGCGGTATGTGAGCACCTGAATGCCGGAAAAATTTTCACTGAACTAGCATTGGGACATCACAACGGGTCTCTTAGGCTCTCTTAGTAGGATAAGTCTATGTGGTGCATCGGAAGTCAAAGGTGTGGTCACATTGGTAATCGGTTGAAGTTTAGCTTTCTTCTTTAGCTTTGATGGATAGATGTTGCATTTGTATGACTCTTTTGTAATGAAGTGGAAGGAGCCAACACGGGTGAAGGAAATAATTTGGGTATAGTACTATAGATTATATGGAGGTGCCTTAGGATATGGCTTGGCGGGAAAGAGTTTAATGGTCTTATTATTATATTTGAACGTGTATGTGTTTACACGCTAAATATATTTCTATCTCTCCAGTCCTCTTCAGCGAAAGATGTACCCAAACAACGCACCTCTCATATACGAGTCTAATCATTATTAGAATCAAAAACCTGAACATCCTCTTTACCTTGAATTTTTTAATCCTCTCTTGGTTCCTCTTCCTTTTCATCAACAACAACTACTAAATAACTTTGCATTCGAGCTTTATGTGCCCCTTTGCTTGCATCTATAGCATACATCTCTTTTAGGTTTGCTCATCTAAGTACTGGTGTCCTAACTATTGTACTAGGAGATGGGTTGGATTTAGGAACACTCTTAATACCCCTAGTGGAGGGTTTGGACTTAGAGGATGATGCCTTAGATTGAGTTTCTATATGCAAGACATCATGTACAATATCCTCTATGGCTTGCGGATCATTCCTCTCTACTTGACGATGAATATCCACCCTCAAATGTAACACAAACTTATTTACTAGTTGCCAATATGAGTTTTGACAGTTCGTGCATCCAACTGTATCCTCAAATTGTTTCGATAGTTCGTGACAAATATGAAGCCTTATTTTAAAGTGATAAATTATATATACAATTTTTTATGATGATATAGGGGAAAGTACTTGTCACATTGAATCTCTTGCATTTATATCTATGTGATTCTCCTGCTGCGACCACTTCTCAACTTTGTTTGAAGATAATTATTCCAAAAAAATTTTGTGTGGCTAGTTAGTTTCATGTGAGCCAAAGTAACTCACCGGTAGTCATCAAGATCGTGCCAATCTAAGAATTCCTCGGGTCTTCTTGTCTAAAAACTTATCAACACATTATGGGTGTCATCATAAGTAGGAACTTCTACTTTGATTTTACTCAATAGATCTCTCTCATTGTATTCTCTCTCGTGTGTGTCTACTCTTGTAGGTGGATCAATTCTCATCCTATCAAGACCTCAATATCCCCTCCTCAGATACATATTCAAAATCATCTTCTCTAAGAATTCTACTTTTATAGTTTGGATTGTACCTAATCTCATAAGTATGTTCATCTCTATCTTGAGGTGATATGTTATGTCGTATCCTAGGTCAATCTTGATGTTCGGGGTGATTAGGTTGTGGATTATTCCTCAAATTCATTCCTTCTATGATTTGCCTTGGTTGAGTTTGCACCATAATTATAGAAGCTTCTAAACTTTCAACTCATTAATTCATTTCATTTCCATTTGGTTCTTGACTAGCTTACTGCCTTTAAATTTGCTAAAATTTTAACAAACATATAATATGAGATCTGTAAACCAAATATTTTGAAAAATAATGAAACAAAGCAACAAGTGACTAACACAAGTTAAGTGATTAGTAATTATTTTAAATTCAGATTAAATGTTGCTCAAACACTCTGAGAAAGTTGTTTTAGTGGCATACAAGCTCATAAGAGATCGTTCAAAAGTTTAGATGAGTTTGGGGTCAAATTGATGGCTTAATTAAGGTGGAGCTTTCTATAATTGGGCAAGAACACAAAATTTGCACAAAATTTGCAATTGATATGCAAATACCTTGAACTCAATAGCACCAATAAATTCTACACTATAAGAAGCTTCAAATGCAAGAAAATAGCAAAACTTACTTCACGTGAGGGCGAACGGATTGCCACTCATATGTCAAAACTTTTGGCATTCTTCATTCTTAATCGAATGGTGATCCCTTCAAAATTGTTACTGAAACTTAGGTGCCACTTTCAGGATTCCAACTGTGCAAACAACACGTTAATCGGAGTTTGGACAACGGAGAATGAAGCGCCGAAAATTGGCGATGACGGTGGCGAATGCGTGCGCATGCACCGGAAGAACCGCGTGCGTGCGCTGGCATGCGAGCGACAAGTTTGGTGCCGGGTAGTTTAGGTCCGGTCGAGCCGGGGCGGTCTTAGTTCAGTCTGCAGGCTGAGAACTGTGGAGTGGTTTTGACTGTTGTTTTTGGTGACAGTTTTTGATGGGGCATTTTCGGTGGCAGTTGCAGGCGGCGGCCAATTTTAAAAAATTCAGCACAATTAAAAACAAAATCAGGGCAGAAAAATCTTGATGTGTAGATTAACTTTTCATACGGCACCACGATGTGAAAACCCTCTCTGATACCTGCCTTTTTTTTCAAGCCTATTAAGCATTGAACCCTTGCAAATAATACTTGCCATTCTTTTGTGAACTCTTGTTAGTCACTTATCAGACACTCATATTTTTAAGCTTGTGGTAAATAGGCTTAAACCCGCCTTTTGAGCAGGTTTAGCTTGTCTTTCTTAAGTAAGAATATTAGGGATTTTGAGTAGCCCTTTTTCTAATATCAAGACACTAAGACGGGAGTTAATTTGAGAGCTAAATACCAAATTTATTCAAACTCTTTAATCTCTTCAAAACAATTGTGCTCTATCAAAATAAACGCACTACAAGCGGACACTGAAGTATGCCATGATGTTGCAGAGTACGATGGTAGAATAAAGATTGAAGGATTAAGCTCAATGCTGTATGCGTTCAGCTTTGTTAATAGTGGAATTTGTAACCGCAACAATCACCAACATAAACTTGAATTCAAAGAGAAATAAACGTTTTGCAAGAACTAAAACAGAGAGACTATGCAAACTAATTTCTTAAACAGTTGTTTGTTAGTCACTTAAATCAATATTCCTTTAATTGCCTTCTATTGGGAAATCTGAAATATTCCTCCTTTAACAATGTTGCAGATTTTTGTGCAATTCCAACTCTCAGTTGGAACAGTAGAACTGTTCTCTCTTTCTTCTTAGGAATTGGTGAAATTACAACTTAATACTTTACATTGGAATCATTTTACGCCCTCCCTATGATATTATTAGTACATGGCTTTGTTAGCCTTAAAAAATTGTCTCAAGCTTTGCGGCTAGCAAAGAATTCACTTTATCATATGAGAACAAGTTTAGTCTTCCTTTTTTTCACGTTATAATATTAGGTTTGGAATCTCTTGTAAATAAATGAGGTTAAGCAATAGTTTCATACGTATAGGTTGTTTTAATGATTACAAAATATAGTCTTACTTGAGCTCTTCTAGTTGGAAATAAATGTTACATAGGACGAGATGGCACATCCTAGATATGAAAATGGGATTTGGTGAAATGCATTTTTGTTTGTGGCTTTGAGTATCTCTCTCCAAACTATTGTCTAATTTTGAGTTTTATTTGACAAGAAGGAAATTTAGGTGAAAACTATAATGGCTATATCTGAGTCAGCTCATATGTAAACGTAGATGGATCATTGAGCAAATATTTTAAAATTTGCTAATTGAACCATTTAAATTAGCCGTTAAATATAATTATAATGGATAGTTGACCGCTCTATTATGGATTCACCCAAAGAGCAGTCTAAATTGTTTGTTTAGTTGCTCTTTCTCCAAAATAATCGAAAATGGGCTAAATAGCTCAACAAGTTAACAATCTACAACAGCGCTTGCGTTCAGAGCAATATACATAGCAGTCAACTAAATGTTGTATGTGGTAATAAAAATACAATAATGCAAACCAATGCATACTTTTCAGTATAGCTATATAAGAATCATATACTAGGTCTTAATCATATGTGAAACTAAAAATATGTTTATTTTTGTACTATCCAATAATAATAGAACCCCCAAATAATTGAAAATGCTGAAAAATATTATATTCTTCAAGTTAGGTTAGACCCTTTAATTCTAAGATCTAGGCAAGTTAGCAAAACCGATGTGGCTTAAAAGGGAAAAATATGGATCTCTCAATATGTAAAACAAAATATGAAATCATCAACACACGAAACACTAATTGGATGATTTAAGCTTTACAGCACTCAGAGAATCATCGTTGGATGATATCATCTTGCAAAAAATACTTTAAGAATTAGCACCCAACAACATCCTTTAGACAACTAGGTAAAAAAAAAGAGAACTTTAAGACACTATTCAATGTTTAATTTGTATGTGAGCCTCAAGGGTTCTATTTTATAGCCCTATGAAAACCCAAATTAAGTAATTCCTTGAAATCTTCTTAGATTTATCTTAGTACTACAAGTAGCTTTAATTTCCACTTAAGAGCTTCCATATAGAATTTTAGCCAAAAAAGTAATTTCATTTTAAAATTTTTGTAAATTGCTATGTTCATATGCATGACTAGCAAAATTTCAGACAAGGAAAGGTGTCAGTATTGAAATAATGCTGCAATATCATTCTTAAATGTATCTGTTTGATGAGGTTTATATGCATATTTATTTGACACAATTTGATTTTCATTTTCATATTCATGCTCTACAGAGCTTTCGATGTTGTTCAATTCCCATCCATGGTCAAAATTTCTTTTACCTGCTCATATTCATGCTTTTAAATATTGTAATTTCTTAGGTGTACTTTTATATTGTCATCATCCTTTTATGTTTTCATTAAAGCTCTTTTTTGCGTATTTTTTCAACAATTATTAATCACAATGAGAAATGTGGCTTTTTGTTGTATCCTCCAATATGTTCATATAGCTCAACTAATGTTTTATTTTAAAAGAGAAAGCTGGTTTTGAATTCTGCAGGCTGTAAGTGACGAGATGCCTTCTTCATTCCTTGATGAGGTGCGAAACGAGGCAAAAATATTCTTTAATCTTCCTAAAGAGGAGAAACATAAATATAGAAATGTGACTATTGATGGGGAATTTAAGTTTGAAGGATATGGAAATGACATTATTCTATCTAAAGATCAAATACTTGACTGGAATGATCGCCTCTATCTGCAAGTGCAGCCAGAAAATAAAAGAAGTCTAGAACATTGGCCTGATAATCCAAGCTCTTTTCGGTATCAATCCATTTTTTCCATAATCTAACATTTTCATTTATCACTCTCTGTTTATTCCTAAATGATGATTAAAGAATTTCATCACATCAATTTTCTTTGATCAATTTTTAATTGAACTGCAAGTAATCCATCATGCATGCTTATTTATTAGGAAAATATTTTTTTCTTAAAGTGTTTTTTTATTGTTTGTGTACATTTTCATTTTTTTAATATTTAATTTACTTAAATACATTTGTTAAATTATAAAGTTCAAAAGATCTATTCTAATTTTTATCTTTTTATATTATATCAAAGAGATAAATTTTTATTATTTATTTATTTTTATCAATGTAGATTATATATTTATTTCAAATATAAATATATAATAATCTCTTAATTAGTTTTATGAAGATTTAAGCTAGAATTACTATCCACAACTAAGCATATCTTATCTTTTTCATTTAAGATTTTTATGTTATTTTTTTGTTAAATCAAAATTTTTTTATAGTATTTATTTTTCTTGAAATTGGAGATTAAATTTAATAAGCAAAGTATTCATAAATTTCTCCTAATTATTTTCTTTATGTTAATATTTTTTTAATTGATAGAATAGCTTTGTATCATTTCATAAATGAAGCTCTTCAAAAATGCATATATCTACATAGAAGTAACTTTAGTTTTATTTTGGATAAGAGTAAAGTATGATAACACTAAGAGTTAAGAGAATTGTTTTGAGAATATTGCAACATCCCAACCAATCTTAAGTCCCTTGAATTGTTCTTAGAATATTGCATTGAACTAAAATTTATGGGTTAACAACATAAAGTGTTCTGGAAAATAAAAATATAAAATGCATACTGGCAAAGCTTAAAATGATGGTTTACAAAATGGCTTGGAGAATAGTTGGAGTTGCATATATTAAAATACATTATTGAAATTGGAAAATATTTGATGATTTGGTCATCTATTGCAATTAGACTAGTACATAAAATTATTTTCATAAGATTAGCAATAAAAAGTATCCAACTTGAGATGCCATATATAGTTCTTCAAATTGACAATATTCACTCAATAGGATTGATTGAAAATCTAGATCAATTGAAAAAAACACTGTATGCAGATGCATACAGTGTTTTTTTTCGCCTATTATTGACCTAATTACATGTAAGTTGTACCTACTTTAACACAATTATGAACTTGATCTCTATGTAGATTGAAACTTGGATAACAATAACTGTAAATGTTTATTCTTTTTTTTCTGGCTTCAAGTTAAAAAAGAAAGTAGTGAAAAAAAGAGCATCTATATCATGCCATACCTCCATGAGCATTTGCAAAAAATGATTTTAGCATTTTACGTCAATGAGCAGCACTACGGAGTAAAACAACTAATCGGTTTTTATCATTGCAGGAGCGTACTGAGCGAATTCACCATTAAATCAAGGAAGATTGTCGATGATATTCTAAGGGTGATAGCATCAAGGCTGCTGGGCCTGGAAGAAGGCTATTTCATTGATCAACTTGGAGAAGATGCAGAGGTGTTTGCAAGGTTTAATTTCTACCCAAATTGTTCCATGTCTGATATAGTAATGGGTATGAAGCCTCATTCTGATGGTTCTCTTCTTACACTTGTGTTGCCTGACAAAGATGTGAAAGGGCTGCAAATTTTCAAAGATGGTGAATGGTTTTTTGTCCCCAATATTCCCCATGCTTTCATTATCAATATTGGAGACCAGGCTGAGGTAATCAACTTTATTTAGGATTTTATGATTTGGGATAAAATATTCAATTTTGATAAAGATGCTCTTGAGGTAATGCCACATCACTTGCACATCATGATTGCAGTTCATGAGCATAAAATTTCTCTATTATAATTCATGCAAATATCATTTTTTTATATTTTTTTGTTTCTTGTAAATTATAATCTTATATGGTGTGGCATTAATTAAGAACTCTATTGAACTAAAATTGATTTGTGTGCAATGATTTAATCTCTTTGTGCTTATAATGATTAACAAATTGTTAATACAACTGTATGGTATACTAATAGTTTTGAAGCATATCATAAATAAGGATAATTTGAGGTTTCAAGTATCGCTAATAATTTTGAACTCATTAAAAACTCGCTCGAATATTGGCTCATCTCAAAATTGAATCGAGAATTTCAAGTCGAGCCACAAGTCAAGTCTTTGATAATAAATATACATTGCAGGCTTCCTTAATTAAGCTATGTGCCAACTTGCTTTGGCTCGCGCCATAATATTTGTGAAGGAGAGGTCATGGGTTGAAGTCCCAATCCATTAAATTTATATTTAAATCCTTTTTTGGGTTGGCTTGAAAACAAATGATTTCGTCGAGTCTAGTTAAACTCGAAAATTTTGAATTCCAGTTTAACTTGGCTCGATTATAGCCTAACCTAAGTGCAAGTAAATCTGCCTTATTTAAAACTAGAACAACTCAGAAGCTGGTCTCTCATCTAATGCAACAAGTGATTTCTTGCAGATTATCAGTAATGGGATTCTTAAAAGCCCTATGCATAGAGTGGTAGCAAGCACCCAGGAGAGGATCTCTGTGGTCATGTTTTATTCGGTTGATTCTGAAAAATATATAGAGCCAGCAATCAAGCTGGTGGACGAGAGAAGGCCGAGGCAGTACAGGAAGGTTTTGGTTAAAGACTATTTGAAGGAACTATATGAAACATTTGCAGTAGGAAAGCGAGCCATTGAGTGGGGAAAGCTCTGAACAACTAAATAAAACCTGCTTCATATCCTTTTTCTATTCATCCTAAATACAAAAAGGCATTATTATTATTATTTGTTATAATAATAGGATATGTTGGAATAATTCACAAGCTTTAAATATTTTTTATTGCCTTTTAAGAGTTTGGGTTTATGCAGATCGAGATTTCTATTTTATTTCAGTACTCTTCAAGAAAAAAAAGCATTATTATTATTATTACTACTTATAATTACTTATAATTAAATTATTTTAGTAATCTTCAAGAAATTACTTATAATTAAATTTTAAAGAAAAGGCTTAATACTGTTATAATACTTAGAAGTAACGATCATCATTTATTCTTTTTAATTACAATAACTTTTTTTGTTTATTTCAAATTTTATAAATTATTTTACCCAAATAATTTTAGGGTTTGGATACACAGCTCGAAGTGCGCTAAATATTTTTTTATCTCACAAAAAATAAGCTTTAAATTCATTTTTGCATGTGAGGCTCACTAACTATCATAGCAATTACATACTCAAAAATGTGATCAACAGAATAATATAAGCATTAATATTAATAAGCAGCACACCACAAAACCAAAACTTAGATAGTGCAACTCTACTAAATCAGACATGCTTAACAAACAAGCAACTATTTTTAACACTAAATTTTTTGCTTAAATTTTAACATATAGACAACCAATCCCAACATATAAATCATCCCAAATTTGACATAATGTGGTTCTCTAGAAAAACAAGGTTCAATGTTTCACCTGTTGAGAACTACCAAGATCACCGCAGCGGAAGTGATTTGCGCTTGAAGACCGGGGTTGTGTTAACAGTTACCAAGCAAATAATGAAATCACAAGCACATCAAAATAGAAATCACAGCACATACACATGCACTCAAATATGGGAAAAATCACAGAGCCACACCACACAGAAATTTCACTATAAATCAAAAGAATTACATAGTTACAAAGAGCTTCAGCTTCACAATAGCAAGAAAGAACAGTCGCTTACGCAGCCTCCCGATCAAATTCTTCTCTGGTAGGGAATACCAGCTCTTACTCTAAGATGAAGGAGAGCAGCAACCAGCACCCCATTGGGGTTTTCTCCAACATGCAAAAGCCTTTGCACAATTGTTAGCTTACTTAGAAAATATATCCAAGATGTTTGCTTATATATTCCAGCTACATTTGGACCCCAGATTGTCTAAAATACCCCCTGAAAGCTTAAGGCGACACCTGAACCAGAGTAATTTTACGCATGGTGTCATGACGCACCATAGCACCCTAGTCTCCGGTAGGCAAGCATCAGGGCGCATTACAATGCCCTAGTCTCAATTAGATAGGCGCCATGGCACGCCACGGTGCCCCAGTCTCAGGCAGACTGGCTCCGAGGCGCACTACAGCACCTTGGTCTCGGGTGCTGGTCTCCATGGTGTGCTACGATGCACTGTGGCACCTGTTGCAGTTGAACTTTCACAACTTTATTTTGTATCGCCTCGGAATCTCCCGAAGCTCATTGGAGCTCCATTAGTACCTTCACGATTATTTAAATGATCTTTACATCTGTAACAACCATAGGTTGTTTTACTTAGCCAAATTTTTAGCATAATCACATCATAATTATCATTCAATTAAGTTTATCTAGTCATTAGTACCAAATCATGAAATTTTTGAATGATTCGGAGTTCAATCCAATATTTGAAATATTTTAATATTTAAATTAATTAGAAAATTGAAATATTTAATTTGACCTCGAAATTGAAATTCGACTTCGCCATTGTGCTCGCCACCCTTAAATTAGCTAGATGTGATCTTTTGGAAGTATTTGAAAGTAGTCGAATTTTTCACGAATATTTTAATATATTTAAATACCCGAAATATAAAATAATTAAATAATCATCAAAATTCAAATTTGACTTTGTCATTGTGCTTGTCACTCCCAAATTAGCTACGAGTGATGTTTTGGAAGTAATTGGAAGTCGTCAGATTTTCTCAAATATTTTAATGTATTTTAAATACCTCAAAAATTAGAATAATTAAATTGATCTTTAAATTATAATCTGACTTCGCCATTGAATTCCTCACCCCCAAATTAGTCAGGGGTAAATTTTTGAGATTTTTCGAAGCTCGTCCATTAATCTAATTTTTAGAGCATTAATTAAATAAATAAAATTATATTAAAATCCATTTTTTTTATTTTCCTCCATTTCTTTCCTCTAGTTGGACCCCACCTCCCGGCTGCGTTCGATGCCTCTCCCTCCATTCTGGCGCACGCAAGAAGCCCCTCTCCTCTCCATTTCTCTGCCAAGACTTCTTCCCATGCTTGTTGTGGGATGACTCAAGCTCATCCCATCCAAGAGCCATGCTTCCATCCCCTTTAAAAGAACCCCTTCAGCCCTCATTCTCCATTTTTGCTCAAGCTGCAGAAGGAACTCTCAAGCTCAAGCTCCCAAGGATTCTTAGAAAAATCTACCATTTGCAAGTCTAAGGTACCTCCCTTTTCCCACATTGGTTGATCCAATAGCTACTTAATTTTGTTCTTATGCTTATTTCATATCCTTAAGAATATGTGATTGGGATATGGAATCCATTAGTGCCCATTAAAATAGTAAATTTAGGGAAGAAAGTCAATTCTGCCAAAGTGATTTCTATATACCTGGACCTTTAGCTTCATCGTTTCCATTGTTAAATAATCAATTCCTGTTGATTTTGGTATCAATGGAAAGGCCTTGAAAAGACCTTTCCATCGGTATATGGTACCGCACATGAGGTGCCATAAATCAAGAGTATTTGGGTGCCAAAGGAGACATATTTCATTTTTCGCACAGGCAAAATCACTGTTCAACGCTACAGCGCACTGTAGAGCCTGACTCTCGGGCAGGAGGAGCTACAACATACCCAAAATTATATCAGGATATCATCGATGAAGACGATGATAAATTTATCTAAATATACTTTCAATACGCACTGCATTAAATTCATAAAAATGGACAAGACATTTGTTAAGTCGAAAAACATTACCAAAAATTCATAGTATCGATAATGGGTTCTAAACACGATTTTCTCAACATCGGAATCTTTAACTCACAGCTGGTGGTAACCTGATCGCAAGTCAATTTTCAAGAAAGCTTTAGCTCTAGATAGTTGGTCAAACAGATCATCGATATGCGGCAAATGATACTTATTCTTGATGGTTACTTTATTCAGTTCTTTATAATTGATGCACATCCGCATTGATCCATCTTCTTTTTCACGAACAAAACTGGCGCTCCATAAGGAGATAAACTTGGCCGGATAAGACTTTTCTCGAGCAACTTTGAAGATGTTTGTTCAATTCTTGAAGCTCATTAGGCGCCATACAATATGGAACCTTCGACAGTGGTTGGGTTCTAGGGTTAACTCGATTGCGAACTCTACCTCTATAACTGGTGGAAGACCAGGTAGGTCTCTGGGAAAGACGTTGGGGAATTCATGAACTATTTGATTCTCTGAGATAGAAATGACCTCTTTCTTTTCTCCTAACATCGTTATGAGATACGCATCGCAGCCTTTCTTGACTAATCATTCTGCTTTCATTGCATTAATCAACGATACTTGATTACTGAATCTACCAATAAAGGATTGCAACTGACTACTACTGCCAAAAGTGATTTTCTTCTTTTGACAATTTATGGACATGCCATTCTCGCTTAGCCAGTCTATACCCAAAATTATATCGAAATTTGCAATTTGCAGCAAGATTAATTTGGCCCCATACTTCTGTTCTCCGATGGGAATATCAACATTATAAAACTGTTGGGATTGCATGCGGGCTCTGAAAGGTAACCCGATGCTCAATGAGGATGCTAATCGATAGGTTGACAGCTTAAGAATTTTAACCCAACCTTTCGATATGAAGGAATAACTTGCTCCCGTATAGAAAAGAATATTGCAAGTTTTATCATTTATCATTAAGGTGCCTAGATTACAACGGTTTTGATAAGGATTTGCTATTCAAACATTCAAAATACTGGAGTAGAGAAAAACTGAATATAGGAATAGCTGAATAAAATTAATTTAAAGTGTACCTAAGATGACATCATTATCTTCAAGGGCAGAGGCAGGGGTTAACATATATACCCATGCAGGTGCTGAAGGTCATTTGTTCTGAGGTCGTTGACCCTGATGATTATAGGTCATCTTCTGCGTAGGCACAATTGCTTTAGCGTTCGAGGTAGGGGTTGCCATTACAATAGGAGCAGTCTCTCTACTTTTTCTCGGTTGTGCATGGAATGCCTGTTTATGACAGGAGCGGTCGATGAGCACTTCGTCGATTGTTGTTTTAGCATCGCAATCGAAATAGCAGTGGCCACTTCGACCACATGTAAAATATACGCCACCAGAGTGGTAGCATTTCCCATATGAATGGAATCATCTGTATTTGAAATTCTGACGCTGGGATTGTTCAGCTTCAATGTTAAAGACTTTTGCCATCTTATGATGACCAAAATGCTCCTTCCTTGGTTGCATGACTATTGCCTTTCACTTTTAGTCCAGTTGACTATGAAATCCTTCCTGCAGACGAGCAACTTCAATCAATTCTACCAAATTCTTGATCTGGCAGGATACTAGATGAGCTTTAATGGAGTCTCTCAAACCCTTCAGGAAGCGATGACAGCTAGACGCTTCAGTTCTAATTAGGTTCGAAAAAAACTGAGACAGCCTCAAGAATTCTTGTTCATAGTCGAACACCAAATTGTTGCCTTGAGTGAGGTGGAGGAGCTCATCCTCCAGTATTTCTTGAGATGATGTGGGTATGAACACTTCACAGAATGCTTCCAAAAACATATCCCACGGGATATCCTCTATTTCATAATCGACACATTTGTTGTTTCGCTCGTTCTCCTACTAATATTCAGCTTCTTCTTAGAATAAGTGAGTAACTAAGTGAATGGATTCTGAGTTAGGGCACTTTATACTAGCCAGGTTCTTTTCAGCTATTTTGAGCTAGTTCACGATATCCATTGGATTTAGTACTCCATTAAACGTTGGCATTCTGAGGTGAAGGAAACTGTGCAGAATTCCATCACCGAAAAGTGTGAGGATAATGAAAATCCTGATGGGGGTACAGATTGTTATCAAACATATAAAATCAAGGCACACGTTTCTTGCGCCCATTGCGCATTGCTTTCTATTAAGGCCTTCATCATGTTCGCCATTGGGTTTGATTCTTTGAGTCCGCCAGATGACGAAACTGCATTCTTGATCGGAGTAGGAGTAGAAGGAGAACTGGGATTCATGACTGTAAACACAAGAATGAATTCAGCAAAATCAAACTTCACTATCATTTCATTTATTTCTTTCTCAAAAGAGAAGATACATGGATTCACAAAATGCATAACTGAGATGCAAGAAATGGAATAATAAGATTTATAAAACCCTAGTTACAATACTTTATCCAAAAGGTAGCACAGAAGTCATCACAGGTGATTATGTAGCTCCTCCGAGATAACCTCCTATAAAACCAAAACCACCAACCACTCGCTAATCCCCTCAGTAGGATCTCTACGATCTAAAGATGATACTCCTCGGGACAGGCTGTCTCTCAAAGTGTGGTGGTTGCACGATCCAACCACTCTCTGGCGAGTGCTGAAAGACTGGTACCCCCAAAGGATGAATGGACAAGGATCTTGTCCAGCGCTTCAACTATGCGAGATGACGCCCCGTCGACGATCCTACCATAGATCTGATCGTTTCGAAGATCATCCAACCAGTAGTCTTCATACCTCTTAAGGTAGAACCAAAATGCCGACTGCGTGTATCCCATTCCTAAAAGTAACTCAACTTATAAGTACTTATTCATATATTATTACCTTCTTTAAAGTTTGTTCATATCCTAAGATGTCCAATTTACATTTAACAGTTCACTGTTTCAATGATGTTATTATGTGTGTTCAATTCCTAGGATGTCCTCATTCTAAACATAATCAAAATTTCATTTCTGAGATGACTTGATGAACTTTTGGATGTTGCTTTTCCTACACTTAGTAGCTTGTGATCATGACCTGATAAAGAGAACAGATCATAAAGTCCATAAGAACAAGCTCCTTATCTAAGAGTTTATAATACTTCTCTGATACCAACTGTAGCACCCCGCCCCGTCTCCACGAGCAAAATAAACTAAATCGAATCAGATTCAACGGCGGAGCGGTGCACTACTTGGGAAGGCATAACCCGTCTCCCCAAATAGGCTAAATAAAGAAACTAGCCACACTGAAGGCTATTGACTCAACCCAAGAGAAGGGTCGAGAGTCAAAACTTAACATAAGAGTAAGATACTTATCCTAAGTATTAAACTAGTACATACATTGGATTATAAAGGCAAGTAAGGAATCCAATATATGTTCACAAATATCAGCATTTCCAATATGTTGATCACATCACAATACTAAATATAGTAATAAAATAACAGAGTGCGGAAGCTAAAGTAAAACATTTAGAATACATTCATCATAAAGCAGTAGTAAGCATTCATCTCAGAAAAGAAAAGTAAAATGTATCCAGAATTATTACAAATTGATTACTGAATAATATAGAAATAAAGTTCAACTAAAGTACTGAAATAAAAATAGAGAAGTGACAAGGCAGAAGGAGGGTCCACTAAGGCTCTGCAAACTCCTCCTGGTTCTCCTGCGAGTCCTACAGTCCTGGCTCAATAGCAAATTGCTGGATCCCAAAAGTACCCCGTGTTAGACAAAAACTTTAACACATCAAAATTATACTAAATAGATCTAAAATATTTACAATGTAATGGTAAAGTAAATAAAATTGCAGAAAACCCAAAAAGGTAACTGAATAACTAAGATTATGTAAAACTGAATAAAGTAAAACTGAACTGTAAAGTGAATGCTGAAAACAATGAGAAACAATGAATGATCTGAAACTGATGTAGACATACCCAACACTGTGCTATATGCCATTGGAAACATGCATCAAAATATGCCACAATACTGTATACCACTAATATACAGCTAAACTATCACTGAACTGCTATGAGTAGTATGATCCAATGTACACATACATCCAGTTGGGAATACAATTTATTGTGATGCCGATGCATCCTAAAATTCCTCGGTCAATATATGCAATATTCTGTAACCCATAAATTATTACTGATACTCATATGTCATCACTAATACTCATGCATCATGTTTATGCTCATGCTCATGCTTCAAAGCAATATGAGTTAAATCAAGAAATCCATAAATCCATAAATGCTTTGAAATTCGATAATGAATTCAAGGTCTCCGTTGTACAGAATCCTATTAAAAGGATTCTAGCTCCTAGATTCTAATTTTGATAATTGGTTAAAGTTGAGATTCTTACTTAAAAATCATTAGGCTGGAAAGTTGAATACACATATTTAGCATGTTTTCAAGAAGGGTGGTTTTTAAAACTTAGTTTGATAAGCCACACCTAACAAAATGATCTTCGATAGGAGGAATCACCCGATGGCAATTTGTATATCAAGCTAAGCCATTAAAATACCCAAATCACAAGCACACTTTGTGTTTTAAAGAGGGTGACTTGAATCACATAGTTTGCTAGAAGCACACCTATGGAAGCAATCTTTGATAGGAGGCATAACCCGATGGTGATTTTTATTCAAACAAACTAATGGTCTAAGTCTCTAATCATTACACTCTTAAGATTGGATGATTTATTCTAAGTGGGACTATATCTGACTAAATTTGTAGGATAAAACACAAACATAATCCTACATTAAGATGAATCAACCAATCGTGAATACTACTGAAATAGTCCAGCACTATGGGTATACCCTATTATACCTAACCAATAATCTGGGTTCAGGCGATTATATTTAATCAACAAGGATTTATCAAAGCTATTAATCCTTAATCTAAATAGGAGAGTCCTATATAAGGCTCCAAGGATGTGATCAAAAGATCACTCAATATAAATTTCTACCACAAGGGAGAAGTTCCATTCTAAGTACTTTAGGTGATTCCTACCATGAGGTGTTATGATAAACTTCTAAGGTTATGAAGGATCATCTAAGATTCTACCTCAATAAGTTACAAAAGTTCTTCTGATCTTAATGTGTCCATATTTAAGGTCTTTTAAACATTTCAAAGATGATTCTATAGCAAGATCCTTGAGATATCACTCTTATAATACTCAAGCTAACATTCTAGGTTTACTCATTAACTTGGATTAAAGTGATCAAATAAAATGATTAAATCCATCTGATCCCATTCTATTCTTCAATCAGGATGAAATCAAGGATATTTTTAGAGTTACATTATTTTATAAATCATTATAATTTTATTATCCATCTTGTACTAATAGTCTTATTTAAGAGAAAATCAAAGATCTAAAGCTTAGATTCAGATGATTCAATCACACATATTCAATATTAACCTTAGTATTTCTAATTCAATGATTTAGGATCAGTACTAAATCAGATGCATTATTGGAATAATGCAAATTGGATTATCTTACAATCAAGTTATTTGATTAAGTGATTAAGGATTTAGATCTTAATCAAATAGGTTAGGGTTTAACCCATATTCATATCTAATTAAGACTAATTATTATTTATAAATCAAAAGTCAAATCAATATATTATTAATGTATTATTGGTGCCAATCTTAGTTTGGAATCAAGTGTTAATAACTTGATCAAGATCTTAAGGTTTCTTAAGGTTAATTAAGATTTTCAATTGCTTAATTCTAAATTGTTAAGAATATCAATTATGTATTAGGATAAATGAGTTAAGTTTATTAACCTTACTATTATAAGGCATATTAATAAAAAATTCAAAGAAATGGAAGGTAATTAATGCTAATCAAACCTTAATCCAAAATAAAAGGATTAGCACCCAATTATAAATCTAACTATTGGAATTTTATATACCCTAACAAAAATAATCCATACAATCATGTGAACAATCAAAGACTAAGTTCTTAAAATTTGGATAATCAGAAATCCTAATTTTTACTAATCATGCAATTATAAGATTAGGGCATAATTAAGAATACATAAATTAGAAAATAAAACCACCTAGTATATGCATTTATAAGGCATAAGGAACATAATGGCACACATATTATGCAATTTGGCTAAGTATACATGCTAATCAACCCTAATTAAGTTCTGTAATAATTAGGCTAATCTAAAAAATCCAACCATTAAAAGCTCCATATTATTTTATATTTAGATTCCTAATAATTTTCTAATCATTTTAGTTTATAAGATCATAGGGTTTGGACCAGTGGATCAAAAGTTATCACATTAATTTAATTTACATTTTTCCAATTAAATTCCCCTATGATTTGATTAATTGGATTATTTTCTTTAAGGAAAATAAATATAATTAATCGGATTTAAATAAAATGGGCACGACCCATTAACAAAAGGTGTGGGTCGGTCGGGGCCCGAGAGACCCGGGACTGTCGCACCACGCAGGTCACGGGTCAGCCCGACCCGCACAGTGGCTTCATCCCCGACCCCTCGTCCCGACATAATACCCGATTAGGGAAACATATTCAGCCAATTCCCATGCATCTAGGCCATGGCACGACCAACTGATGGTCGATACACGTTCACCGTAGTCAGACGCATCAACGGAGACTCAAAGCCCTCCGTGAGGTGGTCTGGATCACCCAGACCTTACACACCCGAGAGCTCTTGCAAGGGAGCTACTGTGGGGAGACAATTCTCCCCACAGAGGCCATGATTCACCCAAGGATTGATCCGTACACCCTCATAGAGGTGAAGCGGATTGAATCCCCCTGGCCTGAGGGTCTGAGGTGGGCTAGATTGCTGGGTCTTTACTCGGACCTAGCCTCTCTTACGGATTTAGCCCGATCGGTCAAAATTGATGGATCGGAGCTAGCTTAAGGCACATGTATGATCGCAATAGGTTTGATTCAACAATATACATTCAAATGAATCAAAAGGAGAGGTGTCCGAGCCTTATTAGATTAGACTGAGCAAATTAGGGTACCTGGTTCGACGGGTAAGCTTGCAGATGATGCAGAGGGAGATGGGGGCACCAGCTAGCTTCCACTGATAAGCTAAGGGTTCCTAAACACCAGGATACACCTTCTATTAGTGGTACACACTCTTGTATACATGGGAAGCTTGGACAGACAAAAATGGAATATCAGGAACGGTGGAAGAAAGCTCGACTCCAATTGATCAACAAAGGATCATAAGGAGCAGGCCTGAGGCTATTTATAGCCTCAGTGAGGGAATGGGATGGTTTGAGAGACTATAACTTAGGCTGGAGAGGCTCAAGAGGTCGGGCCATGGCCGAGCTCTCAAATTTCCAATTTGAGCTCGGCCGGGTCACGAGGCCCGATCAGGGCTCCATACCAATATGGGAAAGGTCCTAACAACCTGCTGAGGTGGATGCGGAGTGGGAGATAGACTTGGTAGCTGGCAATTTGGGATGGATTCCCTGTCGGGCATGAGCAAGAGGAAGATGAAGGTCCACAGTAGCGGGACCTTCAGATGCTAGGATCGCTCGAATCCTAACTGCTGATTGCAGGATCAATCCTGGCCGTAGGATCTCAGGATTCATCTAACGGTGGATTCGCGATCCCACAAAAATTAAATCTGGATCGTGGGATCATACGACTCGACGGTGGGAACAGCGGAACTCCACTGTCGCGTGACCTGGGCTCCACAGCCGATCGGCCGCAGTCCACATAGTGGATCCCGGCCGTTTAATCGGGTATAAGGGTACATTTGCTAAATGGAATTATTGAAAGCCCTAAGATGCAATTAGAACAATTTAATTTAAATTGAATTATGGCCTAAATAATCTCCAAATATTACCAAACTTTCACGCCTAGTTAATTTGGGGGTGAAGAATTTAAAAATGCAATTAAAGAAGTTCGATTGACTTCCAACTTTCAAGACTGATAAAAAATGCTAACTAGACTTAGAGAAATTTAATTGACTTCAAAATTTCAAGATTAGCTTAACTTGATATTCTAAATCAATGGGATTAAGACTAATGCCTGATTAAGCTGAGATTAAAATCAGAGTAATAATTTAGGGTTGTTACAACAACTATTTAACTATAACAATATTCAACACAACCCTGATTATTGTTGACAGATCTCAAATACGTGTCTGCACTTGCACGCAAGTGTACGAGGTCCGAAGTAATAATTGAATGGTGAGTTCCAGATTTTATCATCCTCAGGGAACGGTGGTTTTGTTACTAAGTTATATTTACTTTCAATAATATCTAGATAATATGTATTTTGGTTTTGTTGGTTCCTAATTAAACAATGCAAAGAACTCAAATTAAAATACTATTTGATTAAGAAGGGAAAGTTAGGTTTTTATCATGTTATTTATTAGGGACAGGTGTTGTATTTGACTCATACAATTTTAGGTACTTATTATCATGCCAATTAATCAAATAAACATAATGTTCCTTAGATTGGTCCTCTAATTCTGACAAGTTCAAATCTATTGCACAAGGTGAACATACTAGGGTTCTGCCTCAGCACATAGATTCTTATGAGATCACATTTATTTACTTAGAACTCCTATGTCTAGGTTATCAAAAATAATCTTTTAGTTAGATGATCTCATAAGTATTGATTTCCACCAATAAGCTTCATGCGCATCATACGCTGTTTAACTAAGGAAGCAAATCCACCGGACCACATGGATTATGTCACATCATCCATGAGTACTCAATGCCCTCTTCCTCCTTCAATGTTTGCTAAGCCGCAGAGCTTGGTTGGTGGCTCTTAGCTCACAAGTGTCAACCTTTAGGTTGAACTCAAGGAGAGGTGCAAATAGGCTCATAGTTTGTCACATATCTCTATGCTTTAATTGCACACATACCTATGCTCTAGACCAATTGGTGAGCTTTGGAGCTCAAGATGTTCATTGTACTAAGTCGTTCCTTCCAAATCAAACCTGAGGTATTTTTCAATGATAATCTTCGCTCAGCGACTTTACGTCACGGTGAGGACCTTTATGTGCATTACCTTTAGATTTGAACTGTTTAGATTGACTTAGCATTTATTCATTTAATACTTTTTTTTATTTCATTACAAATCTATAATCATTCCAAGCATTCATCACAAGCACAAACTATAAATGGACAATTAAACATAATTTCATTCATTGCAAAAATTTACATACAACACCTTTTATATCCCAAATTCATCACATTCTTACAGCCCAACCCTCCCCAAGGATGGTTTAGCTCTCCATTACAATAGAAATATAGGAAAATACATGCAAGTAACTGAACTTTTTCATGGTTCAAACTAAAAGACAATCAGAAGATAAGTTCAAGGGGAATACTAGGAGCTGCCATTGGCGTTCGCTGGATTTTTCTCTTTGCCTTCTCTCTTCTTCTCCTCTAATTCCTTGGTGTGGCCTCCTTTCTTTCCCTTGAATGGATCTCTTCTCCTTCCCGGGTGAGGTATCCTTCTTCTCTCACAGTAGCTCAGCTTTTTAGATCTATGAATATCAAATTTGAGAGCCTTGCCTTAGGCTCAAATGGAAGTTTATATAGTGAATTGCTTAGCCCGTTGGCATCAATTTTGTCATCTTTTCCCTTCCTTGAATTAATGGCAAGCCATTAAATTATATTCCTTTATTCCCTTGGGATACAGCTTAAAAGTGATTTTAGTTTCCAAACAGTTGGGGAAGGCCATAGGTTTGATTTTCTGGCCTTCCCTATGCTATCATAAATGCTCTGGAATGAGGAATTCTACGTCTGGTGCTGCGGCAGCGCGCCTGAGCGCGCTGCAGTAGTTTTGCTACAAAATAGATTTTACATGGACACCCACTGGAGTACGTGGCAGTGCCGAGCTCTAGGTTTGGTTCCACCACAGCGCGCTGTAGCACTAGTGTCTTGGGTTGGAGATCGCTGTGGCGTATTATAGCAAGGGCTTCTGGGCGCGCGCAGCGCCGGGCTCTTGGGTTTGACCCGCTACGGCGCACGGCAGTGCTGAGCTCTCGAGTTTGGTATAACAACCCAAGTTGTTACTTAGGTCAATTAAGACTAGTCCAACTTCTAATTATGGTTCTAGTACATTAATTAAGTCATTAAGAACTCACCACTAAGACCTAGTTCAAATTAAAAATCAAATAGATCAAATCTTGATTTTTGGAAATTTCCAAAAACCTTAGAAATTGACCTATTTATTTTGGACTCAAATCAAAAATCTGACTTTGCCATTGTGTTTATCACCCCAAAATTAGCTAGGGGTGATGTTTTGAAGGCATTTGGTAGTCGTTGAAATTTTGGCGAATATTTTAATAATATTTAAATACCCCGAAAATTCAAGTAATTAAATACTTGTCGAAATCAAAATTTGACTTTACCATTGTGTTCCTCACCCTTCAATTAGCTAAGGGTGAGTTATTGGGAAATTTTTGGGAGCCAAATTATTAGTTAAATTTTTAATTAAGAAATAAAGTTAGATAATTTACTAATATTATTAATTAAATTTAACTAGCACCTTCGTCAGCATAATACTCGCGCCGTATCCCTCCATCACCCCGTGCCGTCGAATATGACAGCTAAAGTTGACCATTCGATCAATTGATCGAACGGTCCGCGAACTTCGTCCCCAGGCGCTCTGCGCGGACGCGCGACAGGATCGTCCACAATCTGTCCTATCCGCCACTTCCAATCTCACCTTAAGAATCCTAAGAAACTCTAGGCTCCAATTTTCACGATTTAGAGCTAGATCAATCATTGCATCGTCTTCCTACAAACCTTCTTCGCTTCTCAACTATCGAATTTAGGTACCGTCTTTCTCCTCACAGGTTTAATACTTTTCATTAATTGTAATTCGAATGCTTATTTCATACTGTAGATTAACAACTGATCGGGACCGATCGAACTCTAATGAATTCGATCGATCCAATTAAGCAAATCATAAACAGTACTTACCGTTAAACTAGGTTATATGTGATATGGTAGCCTAGGGTTAAGGTTTGCACTCGATTTAGGTCATCGTAGATCTTGATATAACTACCTACGGGAAGGTCTCATCAGGATCTGTCCAACGCCTTCCGAGCTTGGTCAAACAATCATCGGGAAGGCCGTTAAATTTCGAGCCCTAAATTCTTGGGCTCGGACGTCTCTGTGAAGAAGAAGAAGAGATTTAAGGTCGGGCCGGGTCGACCCGGGCCCGACCCACGCGGTCTGATCCGCGTACGTAAGTGTGAGACCCACTCTGTGCTGACGTAAGTTTCTTCTGTGCGTTTAGTCGTGGGTCCCGCCCTATTCCCTCTGTCGCTCGTAGGGATGACAGGTGGTAGTGGGGCTCGCCGTTTCCGCCGCACTGTCTAAATCTGCATATAATAATTAATATTAAGATTATATATAATCAAAACAATTAACATTAATTTAATAATTATTTTCATAAATTAACAACCTCATAACTCCTAAATTACAAGTCCAAATTTATCAAATTAGAAAATTATAAGTAATTTATTAGCACTATCAAAATTTTATTTGGAGTTGTATTTCACATAGTGACATTTAGGATCCTCATATTTGCCCTAAATGTTCTAAAACTTCAAACCATCATAACTTTGCACACACACTTACCCAAACATACCCAATATGAGTATTAAATTAATCAGCAAACCCTCATGATTATTCTGGTATGGTTAATTTCTCTGTTTGGATAATATTTAGTCTAATCACTTTTTGACCCAAACCCTAACCTTCCATAGCTCACAACTTTTCACATAGTTATCCAAACATAGGTAATATGGGTCTTAAAGTAATCAGAAAAGCCTCTAGAATAACCTAGTAGTATTCACTTCTCTATTAGGACTAGGGTTTGCTTAATCACTTATAGGACCTAACCCTAATTACCCTAATTAACCCTAGAACTTCAATTGACCATAACTTAGTCAATTAAACTCTAAATTAGGTCTTTCTATATACTATTTTAATCAAGAAGACCTAATAAATAATAAACTATAAAAATATTTAAGATCCAATAGCTAGATCTCTTAATCATCCTTAATCATCCTAAAACTTGATTAATGAATATTATCAAATTTAGCAATCCAAATTGAGTGATTTTAGTTTATAATAACTCTTAGAGTAGAATAAAACCTAGTAGTATGGTTGGTTTAGTGATTCTATGATTAATTTCACTAATCACTAACTAATTACCTAAACCATAATTAAGCTATAAGATAACCAAATGAGGTCCAAATTGGGTCTACTCCTAGTTAAAGTACTCATTGGGTTATAGGGAAGCTATAGCCACTGAGTTTACTGAATTTGAACTTCAAATGGAAAAGTTAGGTTTTGACCCCCAATTATGAAACCCTAATTTCCATTTTTGAACCCTTAGCTTGTATTGACTATAACTTAGCCAATACATATCAGAAATTAGTAATTTTAGGTTCTATGGAACTCTTAGATAGTAAGCTTTAATAAACTAAAAGAAAATTTAGATTTTATTAGGACAAATTACCAAATTGCTCCTATGAGTTAAATTTCTTAATTTGATCTTATAAGGCTTAATAATTATCTAATTTTGATATACTTACTGTCTAACTTCATATTAGATAGTAATAAATCATTTGCCACTGAAAATTTCTAATTTAGAGTCTTAAATTAAAAAGTCAATTTTTAGACCCTTAAGGAGAGGCAAAATGGTCATTCTACCCAAATTTAGGGTTAAGTATTTTTAACCCTTAGTTTCATATTATAATCCTTAAAATCAGTGAATAAAGTAATTTAGAATATAATTCCTTTAATATAAGACATTAAATTTCTCCCTTAGGAAAATTTTAAGTAACTTATTAGATGTATGATGTGAGATTCATCTCACATCATACCTCTTTTATGGACCTTCTTAATCCATTCTCAATCTTACTTATAACATTAGTTAGGATTGGAGCTTGAGTGTTCATCTTAGTCCCTTAAGATCTTTCTTAGGAGTTAGGATTAGTACTTATGTTATATTTCATCTATTGAGTATATTGGGTTACTCAATAAGTGAAGCCTTGATTTTGATAGTTTATAGATTTTCATAGTTTATTAATGATTATTTGATCTTTTAATTTTAGAATTAAGAATAGAGATCCATCCTATTAAGTGTGACTTTACTTAATAAGATTTGCCTTAAATCTTAATCTATGAGGTTGGGTGGTAAGACTTAGTCCTTTAGGATCACCATTTAGATTAAGTTATTTAACCCAATATTTGGAGTTTAATTCTTAATCCTTTCATCTTGATTTGGTTAATCAAGATGGTTTGGGTTATTTAAACAAACAAACTAGGTTAATTGATTTAGTTAGACTTGTAGTCAACATTAATTTATTTATAATTAGGACCTAGCTAGTCTTAATTATTTTCAACTTATAAGGTTATGAATCTGAGTTACACTCGATAGTAGAAATTGAAGATCCTGAACTTGTGTAACTTGGAGTAGATATTTTGAATAAATTAGACAACAATGGATATCACCTATGTCCTAGTAGAGTCTCTTGCTCATTTTGATATTTGATGCTTTGCTTACTTTGTATTGAGCCTTATACCTTAGTTACATATATTGGACATATGATATTTGATGAGTATCTCATGTCAATTTTGAATTTGAATAAATATCATTCATATTTTAATGGTATTTTTAGTTTTTTGGTTTTCAGTCAGTAGGTTGTAACCTAACTAGTGTGGCTCTTTAGTTCCTTGGGTCTGGCATAGCACAGTGGCGGCTGGTGTTCGGTAAGTCTATCATGCCTGATTCAGCGTTGGCTGCCTAGGGTGGCGAGAAATAGACTTTGCGCTTGTATGACTTTATTAGTCAAGATCTAATATGATAGTACTAGTTGAAGATGCACTTCTACTCAGTGACATCCAGTTCAGTACTTCTGCCTTAGCTCATCAAGATAATTGATTTTAGTGATATTCAATTCAGTATTTCTATCTTAGCTCATAAGGCTAAGTGATTTTGTGCATATTTAGTTCAGTACCTCTGCCTTAACATATCGGGCTAAGTGAGATTGATATATTACTTTCAATTTGAATGGCTTATGAAGCCATGGTAGTTTTTAGTTTTATATTTAATATTTTCAATTTACTTTTCTGCATTTCAGCACTTTCTCATTTGCTGTCTTACTGCATTTACTAACTTTATTTTTTCATAGGATGCTAGTCTTGCTCACTTGATTATATATATATATATATATATATATATGATGTTAGTTTTGCTTTCAGTTAATTAAATGTTTTACATATTATTTTACTTTATGTTGATTAGCATAAACTTATTTTGATCATAAGCATGTTTAGGATGAGTTTTCCTTTCAGTTATTAGTATTTATTTATTACTTTATGGCTAACCTTATTGCAGCTATATTTGGAGGTATGTGCTTACTTCCCTCTCTTATTTATGTTATAAACTTATTGTTTATAACTACCTTTTCTTTTTATACGCATTCTGCTCCTATACTTGCTTGTATGTTGTGTTTTTAATGGTGATAGCTAAATTAACATAATAATATTTCAGTCTAAAATATACTTAGACATTTTGTCTAATTAGATTTTTCTTTTGTTGGCAGGGCCCTATCATTGTGAAACTGACAATGGTAGACTCTAAGCTATTTGAGGTTGAGGAGTATTCTGGTGATTTGCCTTTGGAAGAGGAGCGCGTGGTTGAAGACTCTTAGCTTTTATTTGCTTTCTTTCTGCATTGTGAGGATAAGTAATTTATTTATTTCCATTTTTTACTTAAACTGTTAAATCATATTGTAATAATACAAGTTTAAATTGTATTTTATTTTACTGCTATTATTCTGAGTTGTATGTTCTTACTACTGCATTGTGATGGAATTGATGTTACTATTTTTTCTTCCGCACTCTACTTTCATATAATGTTCATTTAGTGAAATGGTTCTTATAAATAGCAAACTCCTTAATTATAATGGGATAAGATGTGTGCTTAATCTATTCATAAGTGAGGATCTTGTCATTTGGTGACCCCTCCATGGTAATCATGTTAATTTAAGAGTTAACAGGACCATGATGGGGATGGGCCATCACATTTGGACCCACTGTGGCGTGCGGTAGCACCGAGCTCTTGGGTTTATGCCCGCTTGAGCACGCTATGGCGCGCCCAGGTGCGCTGTAGCAGTTTTTCTCCTAGGCTATGCAGAATTGATACCATGTTCCTCAGTTCTCCTTCTTTCATTATGGCACACAGCAGCGGTTTTAGTTCAGAATTTACATTCTGCTCCAAATTTACATTTTTGTCTTGTTTTCCTTGAAATTGTTAGAAATTATATCAAAGCATGCTGTTCTAATGAAAGATTTGTTTATTTTTCTTCTTTATTATGCAAATTTCACTTTTGATAGTTAATCTCACTAATGACTTTTTTAGTTATTATTAAAGGTAATTAGTGACCATTGAGCCTAGAGAGCTCCAATTTTAGCATATTATATATTCTTGAATTCCTTATGATATATAGAATTATGATTTACCATTATTACATTATTTTGTCACCAATTTTAAAATATTAATTTTAAATTTGTATTAAATAAGCTAAAGATAGGTATTGTTTTGATTTAGATTCCTTAAACCTCTTATTTAACAACCCAAGGTTGTTATCCTGGTTAATTAGGACTAAATCAAGCTTTAATTTTGATCATAACACCCTTGAATAGTTATTAGGACCACACCCTAAAGTTTTGGTCCAAATCAGTGGTCAAATGGATCAAACTTTGATTTTGGGAATTTCAGAAACCCTAGAAATTGACAAAATTATTTTGACCTCAAATCTAAAATCTGACTTCGCCATTACGTTTATTGCCCCAAAATTAGCTAAGGGTGAAGTTTTGGAGGCGATTGGAAGTCGTTAGATTTTTCTCAAATGTTTTAATATATTTAAATACTCTGAAAAATAAAAAAACTAAATACTCATTGAAATAGAAATCCAACTTTGCTGTTGTGTTCCTTACCCCTCAATTAACTATGGGTGAATATTTGAGAATTTTTATAAGTCATTTAGTTATTTAAAATTTATCAAGAAAATTGAATAAAATAAATAAATATTTATTATTACTATTAATTGCATTAACGGAGTCGTCCCCGCGTCGTTTCCCTACTTGACTTCCCATCAGCTCTTCCATCTGATCAGACTGAAGAATCAAGCCATTCGATCAGCTAATCGAATGGCTTCGAGCCGTCATCCTGATCAAGCTATGCGTGTAAGATGCATGTCCCCCTGCCGCAACCTGCGACCAACCGCCGTGTGCGGTGGCCTCGTAGCCTTCGCCATGCTCCTACACCCTCTCAATAGCTGGATAGGGCTCTTGATCGCAAGATGTGAGTCATCCAAGCATTCGGGATATTCCTTCTACTACATGCGCTCTCAGCTGTCTAAGCCAGGTACTTTGATCTCCTTTATCATTCAATCAATTCAATTGCATTCAATTCAAATCTTTATTACATGCTATCAATTGGTAATTGATAGGTTCGATCGAACCCGATTGAACCAATTTGGATCAGGCATCCACAGTAGAAATCATTACCTCTTCTTCATCGAACCCTAGGAACTAGGTCTAGCCTTAGCCATCGCCTCGAGCCACCCCAGATGATGTTCCGGCCACCGTTATGGAGCTCAGGATGAGCTCCGTCCATCGGTGTACGGGAATAAATCGATCATCGCCGGGAAGCCACCATCATTTTGTGCTCTAGCACTGTGGGTGCGGGCGTAGCGAGAGAGGAAGCTTTGGATCAGGTCGGGTCGGTCCAGGCCCAACCCGTTCACCTCGAGTGCGACGTGAGCAGAGTGCGACTGCGGATCCCACCTCATGCAGTCATGTGACCTATGTAACACTCTACTTTGCCGAGCGTCTCCTTTGCTGCCACGCGTGCGCGTGGGTCCCGCCACTGCCTCCTCCATCTAAGGCAGCTGTGGCCCACCTTGCCTGGCTGTCAAGCCAGGATTGTGCGCCGTTCTGATGTGGGTCCCACCGTTGTCCAATCATGTATAGCAAATTGTTAAATAAAATTTAATTAATAGCAGATAGATTAGTTAATTAAAAATTGCTTAATTAAATAATTTAAATCCAGAACTTTAGTGGCTCATATCTCTTAATCCATAAGTCCAAATATATTAAATATATATCTTATTTTAATGAGAAAAATGAGAGGAATATTTTGGCAGTATCAATTTTTCATTTGGATGAGTATTTAACTTAGTAGTATTTTAGGACCTCTCGCTTAGTTCAAAATACTAGAAAAATTCAAACCTCCATAGCTTTGCACTCATTGATCCATACATAGGAAATATGGTGGCGCCCTACCCCTTAACCACCAACAGTTAAGGCTAAGGAGTGGTGTGCCACTTTGGTAATTTCCTCGCTTATCATTAGATTAGGGTGCAATTTCTCAATCCACTAATAAGGGAAGGATGTGCCCTGGATAATATAACAGAATCATTCACTAAGTATATACATTCATTAGTGCAGAAGCAAAGATTAAAAAATATATTACATCCAATCCATCACAATACAAGTAAGAATTAAACATGTAGTTTATAATAAAATAGTATAGTAAAAGAATATACATACGTATATGAACTATTACATCAATTTTAAGATAAGTTTTAAATGAAATAAATCACTGATCCTCACAAATGGAATAAAATGATAGCTAATCTACTGATCTTCTGCCTCGACCTTATGCTCCTCTAAGAATGGCTCCTCTTCAAGCACAAGATCCTCAAATTGCTCATAACCTGCCATTGTCAATTTTACAATGACAGGGCCCAGCCAAATAAAAGAAAATTTGGTTAGACATATTGTCTAAATACCTTTTAGGCTGTTAAGTTCATGAGTTTTATGATATCACCATTTTACTTAGATTATAAAATAAGCAAAGTGTAATGGTGCAACAAGCATACAAAGGGATATGGAAAGTTATAAATATAGAATTTATAACTGAGCAATATATGAGGCTAAGGAACATACCTCAATACTAAGATGTGATAAGGTTAGGCATATATATATATATATATAAAGTAAGAAAAGTACTGAAAGAAAAGACTCATCTTAAATATGCTGATGATCATATGACATATGCAGGCTAAAAATAAATAATCTGACTGTGATATGGTATAATAACCTAAGTGGTTACTTTAGTTAATTAGGACTAATCTCAGTCCTAATCATTATCCTAAGTGTTAATCAAGTCATTAGGAGTCATCCACTAAGATCTAATCTAAATCAGGAGTCAAATGGATTAAAGCCTGATTTTTGTAAATACAAACCCTAGAATTTGACCTGTCTAAATTGACATCGAATCAAAAAACAAACTTCACCATTACGCTCATTGCCCCCAAATTAGCTAAGCATTATGTTTTCGTATCAATCAAAAGTCGTCAAAATTTTGACGAATATTTTAATATTATTTAAATACCCTAAAAATTGGGAAATTAAAATACTCGTCGGATCCAAAATCTGACCTCGCCGTTGCATTCCTCACCTCTTAATTAGCTAGGAAAGGATATTTGAAAATTTTGGAATTAAAAAAAAATAATTATTTAAACTTAACGGTGTCGTTAGTTAAATAGCCGTCGTCAGAATCCTTAACGGCGCCGTCTCATCAGACGGTGCCCATCTGTCCATTGGATCTGCTCGATCCAACAGCTGGGAGTCATCGTCTTCGACAACTCCACCAGCGCGACACGCGGATGTTGCGCAGCTCGGCTCGCCAATCGGGGGCTCCTCTGCCCTCGTCCGCTCTGTCTGGCCCCCCTTTAAGCCCCCATCAACACTTAGGTTTAGCGATTTGCGCAAACTGGACCTTGGGAGATCGCAACTGAAGCCAAACTCACAGTGACCGTCAAACCAGGTACACCTCGATCCTCCATCATCAGCCTGTTAAATTATTAGATCTAGGTTCGAGTGGCAATTGTAGGCGTCAGATCGCGGTCGATTAGCCTCGATCAGCTCCGATCAAGCCCGATCAGGCAATCTGATCACAACCCTAGTGTGTGCGGCTCTCGGGCGAGGAAGATGATTCGTCTCCTTAGAGTGGATCTGGGTCGTATAATGCGTCAAGCCCGATCTGATGGATTGAATCGCAGTTTGCCCGAACTGGGTCCTAGCCATGGTCGCGCGGGTTCATCGTGTCAGCTGACACGTAGCCTTGTGGGGCCCGCATGTGGCCACTCAAGCGGCACGTGTCGCACCTCAATTAGGCGTGGTTCTGCGTCGTCATCCTGCTGACATGTGGGACCCACACGTCAGATGTCGGTCGGCCGTGAGTCCTACACCGTGGTCCCGCGCCAGTAAAACTGCGTCACATGGCCCAGGTGGGGCCGCTATCATTATTATCCTATAGTATTAAATTATATATATATATATATATATATATATATATATATATGAATAGTATTATAGCCTAGTGGTTGATGCTCAGAATTTATTATCCCAAGTCATGGGTTCATAAACATACCCTCATAATTTTTAACCTAGTTATCCAAACATAGGTAATATGAGTCTTAAAATACTCAAAAGAATAGCCTGAATGCTATAGAAGTATTAGTTTCCCCATTTAGAGCTTAGTTTGAAAAGTAACATTTAGGACCCTACCCTAAAAATGATCAAAATGCCCATAGTATTCAATTGACCATAACTTGGTCAATTCAACTCCAAATTCAAAAATTCAAAGTGCTAACTAGTTTAAAATTTTAGTTTCATCAACAAAATAAAATAATATTTAGGATCTAAAATCTAAAAAAATTAGAAATGACCAAAATACCCCTAACCCTAGTTAGGCCATATCTTGACCATTTGAAGTCCGAAATGGGTTTACCTGTCAACACACTCAGTATATTATAAGAAATCTATAGAAACTGAGTTTGCTGAATTTGGACTTCAAATAGAAAAGTTCAGTTTTTGTACCGAATTTTTCTTAGAAATTGAAATAGTCATAACTTAGCCATTTGACCTCAGAATGCAATGTTCTTGGACTCTATGGAATCCTTAAATAATAACCAATAGTAAACTGCATAAAAAATTTAGATTCCAATATGAGTAAATTACTAAAATTCCCTTTAGGTAAAAAATCTTAGTTTGGCCCTATAGGATCCGTTTCTTGTCCAAAATGGATGTACTACTGTTTATCTACATGATGGATAGTAAAGAATCATTTGGCAATAAAAAATTCCAATTTGGAATCCTATTTCAAAAAGTAGTTTTTTTGGACCCTTAAGTAGGGGCAAAATGGTCATTTTGTTCAAAATTTAGGTTAAGCATATTTACACCATAGATTATCTTCTAAGCCAATAAAACTAATGTTTGAATGGTAATAGAATCATTCTAAGTATTAAAATCAACTGTTAGATCAAAATGATAAGTTCTTAAATTTTCTCTAAGTTTTTTCTTAGGACCTTATACCTCACAGTAGGACTATTCCTAAGACTAGGACAAGATCATATGTTAGATTTCATTCATTAAAATGGGGTTTTTTAATGAATGAACCCTTGGTTTTTTTAGTTTCTAGATTTTTATGAGTTATTTTTATTATTTTGTCTTTTAATCTTAGATACAGGATAGGAGATTTATCTTATTAAGTTTGATTTGCTTAATATGATTTGCCTTAATCAATAGATCACCTTTGGACTGAAACCTATATCTTATGTCTCATCCTTTTGGGTTATGTGATTAAGCCCAATCTCATGGTGTTTAATCCATAATCTATAGTTTAGTAGATCTTGATTAGATTTTAGATAGAATGTCTTAATTCATCTAATTAGGATGTTGTGATTTATTGGTTTAACTTGTAGTCATACTCAAATGAATTAGATTAGAACCTGATCAATTCTAATCCTTTTAATTTATAAGGTCGTGCTTCTAAGTTGCACTCGATAGTAGGAATTGGAGATCTTGAACTTGTGTAACTTAGAATAGTTAGAATGGTTAAATTAAATAATAAATGATATCACCATGCTTAGTAGAGTCCTTTGCTTACTATTTGTTATTGTGCCACCCATTCCTTATATTTTGTGCTCATTTTCTTTAGACATATCATATAAGAAAACATTGTTGCATGAAAATGAAAACTTAGAATATTAGAAAAACATTTGCATTTGGGTTCAGTTCATGGTGGATTATGGTGCACATTTACTCCAATGGATAGGGGTAAGGAGAGATCAGGATGCTTAACATCACTCATTGAGGAGTGCGTGTTAAGCTTGGGACCCATTTAGTCTTGCAGACGTGCTTGACTCCTCAGTTATTTCTAAAATTATCCACAGGACAAAAGTAAAATAACTAAAAGATATTTTCATAATATTATCTGCCTCTTCAGTCATACTGTACTATATTGTTATATTATGTCAGCCCTAGCCTAGAAAGGCTATGAGAATATACTAGGCTGGATTAGACAAATTCTTTTTGATATGACAGTTATACATTTCTTTTTAGTTCAACTTACTATTATCTATATTGTTGATGCATGTTATTTTAGTTAGCTATATTTTTTTCTATTTTACCTGCTTATTTGAGTAGATGTATATATAGGATGCTAGACTTTATCGCTTATTATGTACCATTTTTAGATTTATGCTTTAAATTAGCATATGTCATATGATCATCATCATATTTAGGTTTAGACTTTTCTTTCAGTATTTTTACTTACTGTATTATATATATATGCCCTACCTTATTTTGTTTACTTGAGGTGTGCTTTTACCTCAGTTCTTGCTTAGTTATAAATTTTATATTTATAACTTATCCTTGTTCCCTTGTATGCTCACTTGCTCCCATGTTAGATAGATATTTCAATTGGTTAGAGTAAAATGGTGATATTAACAAATGCTTAACAAATTACTTGCCTAAAATGTACATAGACATTTTGTCTAATATGATTTTTCTTTATTGAATGTGGCCCTGGCATTGTGAAACCGACAATGTCAGATATTGAGCAGTTTGAAGATCCTGTGCTTGAGGAGGAACCTTACTTAGAGGAGGTGCATCAGCTTGGTGCAGAAGATCTCTAGTTATTTTTCAGTTCATAGTGAGGATGAGAGTTATTTATTTTATTTCTTAAACTTTAATTAAAATGTTATAATAATACATGTACTCGTGACTGTGTTTACTTTCTACACCTTATTAATTGTTGAGCTATATTACTATTTTCTTACTTAATGTATGGTGTATGGATGTAATGTTTATTCTTTTTTGCTTTCGCACTCAGTATATATAATTGACTTAGTGACTGATCCTTATGTTCATCCTGTGCATATCCTTCCCTTACAAGTGGATTGTGGATCTTATCTAATCCAATGATAAGTGAGGGATCTGCTAGGAGTGACACACCACCCCTTGGGTCTAATCATGTGGGACCAAGGGCGGGGCACCACATATGTATAATAAGCAATAACAGAAACTAACATCTATAAGTAAGTAAGCACGTAAAGTAAAGTTGATTGAAGTAAAATGCCACAGTAAAATAGTAAATAGTAAATATTAAACAGTAAATAGTAAATAGTATACGGGTATGTAATGACTATCATATTAGAGGGAGGGCTAAAATAGCCTACTGCAACAAGTATATTCTTAGCATCTTTTGAGGCTAAGCTGGTAAATAATAAGGAATAAACTAAACCAAAGAGGCAATAAGTACAAATGCAGTAATGTTTTAGTTATTAACTTTACTTCTGTGGACATATCCAAAAGTAGCTGATGAGTCAAATACATCTGCAAGACTGTTTGGGTTCCAACTTAACACAACACTCCTCAATGAGTAATGTTAAGAAATCCTTATTTCTCCTTACCCTTGTCTAGTAGGGCAAAATGTGCACGACCAACAAATAACTGAACCCTATGCAAATGTTATTCTATTTATTCTAAGTTTTCATTTCATGCATCAATATTCTTATATGACATGTTCAAGGTAAGCACACAAAGTACAAGGAATACAAAATTAATAAGTAATTTAATAGTAAGCAAGGAACTCTACTATACATAGGTGATATCTATTATTATCTACTTAAACAATTCTAACTATTCTAAGTTACACAAGTTCAAAATCTCCAATTCCTACTATTAGGTGTAGCTTGAAAGCACAACCTTATGAGTTAAAAGCAATTAGAACTTATCAGGTTCTACCTTAATTCAATCAATATCGCCTACAAGTTAAATAAGTAAATAACACGTCCTATTTGATGAAATTAGATGCTCTAAGCTAAGATCTGATAAAGATCTACTAAAGCTATGGATTATGAATTAAACACCACGAATTGAGTTTAATCACATCATCCAAAGGGTAAAGCTTAAGGATTAAAATTTAAGTCTAAATGTGGACTAATGATTAAGGCAAATCATACTAAGTAAAATCAAAGCTTAATATGATGAATCTCCTAGTTTTAATCTAAAATTGAAAGATAAAATAATCATAATTAAAGTATAAAAATTTAGAAACTAATAAAACTAAAGTTTCATCCATTGAATAACCCATTTACTCAATAAATAAAATTTAACCTAATATCTATTCCTAATCTTAAGGAAAAGATCCTAAGGTGAAGTGTAGATCCTAAGAAACTCCTAATAAAAGACTTAGGGAATTTTAAGAATTGATGATAACTATTACATTTTATTCTTTAATTATTAGTCTGATTTATTTAAGGAAGTTACGATGTGAGGTTTAAATTAGGTTATAATCTCATAGATTTTACTTGGGAAATTTTCAAGACTTAAAATGAGAATTTTACCAAATTAATTAATTATGAGAATAAAAGTTATAAATTGATCTCAAATCAATTTTATTACTAATTTTAATGATTTTAATGATATTTTAGAGGTCATTGACACTTAACCTAAATTTTGGGTAAAATGACTGTTTTACCCCAATTATTGTTTAACATGAAGATAGATAATAAGTACATCAAGTTTTGACAAGTATTAAGTCATATGGGTCCAATTTAAGAATTTTAACCTATAAGGGCATTTTGGTAATTTCACTTAGTGAAATCTAAAAATTTAGCTAGTTTATTATTTTTTACTGTCTACGGATTCCTTAGAATCTAATAACACTAAATTATGATGTCTAATAATTAAGTTATGATCGTTTCAATATTAGGGTTTTGCTAAAGATCATTAATTGTTTAAGGGGTAGGTTTCACATTGAAAATCACATTCAAAATCACATAATACTTAATTTTACTAAATTCATGTTCAATTTTGATATATATTTTCCCCAATAGAGTCCTAGAGTTATTAAAATGCGAAAAATGATAAATCTAGGCAATTTCAGATATTTTTGGGCGCTACGACGTGCTGTAGCGCATATTGGCCTAAAGCCAGGCGCTACGGCGCGCTGTGGTGCGCTATGGCATAGCCAACCTGAGATGCGGGCACTAGAGCATGCTATAACGCTTTTAGGCGTTGTGGTGCACTGCCGTGGTTTTCAGCGTTGTGGCGCACTGCAGCGCTTTTAGGTGTTGCGGCGCGTTAAGGCTCCCAATTTCCCAAGAGCTAGATGCTACGATGCACTGTAGCATGCCTTGGCCAAGAGCTAGGTGCTATGGCATACTGTGGTGTGCTATGGTGGGTTCAACACAAGACTCGGGCGCTACGGCACGCTGTAGCCCCTGACTGTGATTTCACATGTTTGAAAACGTAACAAGTCTCCTTTGCACTCAAATACTCTCAATTTATAGCACCTCACATGCGATGCCATATACCGATGGAAAGATATTTCCAAGATCTTTCCATTGATACTAAAATAAATACAAAATGATCATTTTAATGATACAAACAAGGAGGTTAAATGTTCAAGTATGCAGAAAGAAGGAAAAACAGAGCTAGTTTTCTTCCCTAAAAGTTCTATCTCAAGGAGCTCTAATGTATTTCAAATCCCAATCACAGATTTCTAAGGATACAAAAATAAGTATGAGAATAAAAAATGGAGTAGCCATTAGATCAACCAATGAGAGAAAGGAGGTACCTTGGCTTTCAAATAAATGGAGGAAGAGAGCTCTATTTTCTGCATAAACTCGGGAGCTTGAGGGATTCTTCAGCAGCAAGCACACAATAGAGGGAAGAGGAGGAGAGCTTAGCTAGCCAAATAAAGGAAGGAGAGGGCTCATGGTCCATCTTATAGGAAGAGAGGAAGGAGGGAGATGGATGGCTCTAGCTGGGAAGGCATGGCCCTTGGATGGGATGAGTGTGAGTCATCCCAACACAAGTATGGGGAGAAGGAGATGGTTTGGGCATAAAATGGGGAGGAGAGGGCTGGCCTTGTGTGAGGGAGCAGAGGAAGGTGTCGACTTTAGCAGGAGGAGTGATCCAGCACTGAGAATAAAGAAAAAGAAAAGCAAAAATGATATATAATAAATTTTGATTTAAATTTAATTAATTAATTATTACTTTAAAATCAGATTTTATAAACGTGCTCCGAAAAATCCCAAAAATTCATCCATAGCTAATTTGGGGGTGAGGAACACAACGAAAAAGTTGGATTTCAATTCTGACGAGTATTTAATTTTCCTATTTTTTCGAGGTATTTAATTATATTAAAATATTTGCGAAATACGATGACTTTCAAATACGTCCAAAACATCACCCCTAGCTAATTTGGGGGGTGACGAGTGCAATGGCGTAGTTGGATTTTGATTTCGAGGATAAATTAAATATCTCAATTTTCTACTTAATTAAATATTATTAAAATAATCCCAATGTTAAATTGAGCTCTAAATCTCTCCAAATCTTCGGGATTGATTATAATGACTGATGAACTCAATTGAATGATAATTAGGATGCAATTAAGCTAAGTAATAGCTTAGGATTGTTATAATATGGGTTTTATTTTAATCAGGAAAATGTTAATAGTGTAGTGATAATATTAGTTTTACTGTTGAACTTGAGATTTGACTAATGACTTTTGGGTACCATCACTAATTACCCTATTTGACCTAGAAAATTAATTAGCCATAACTTAGTCAATTTAGCTCCAAATTAGGTCATCCAATATATTATTTTCATTAGGAGAACCTAATTAACAGTAAATTGTAAGAAAATTTAGATTTTTATAATTAGATTTCCTAATTTGCCTTAATTGCCCTAGAAATTGATTAGCTCATAACTTAATCAAATGAAGTTAAAATTGGGTTTACTTCCAATCATTGCACTCAATATATCATAGGAAAGCTATAACCACTGAATTTGATGAATTTGCGCATCATACGAGAAAGTTAGATTTTTGAACCTCTCTTAAAACCCTTAAATTACATATTTAAACCCTTTAAATGTTTTGGCTATAACTTGACCAATAGATCTCAAAATTTAGTATTCTTAGACTCTATGGAATCCTTAAATAGTAAATAATAATAAACAAACTAAATTTTCAGACTTTACTATGTAAATATACCAAAATTTTCTTATGAGCTAAGAACCTTAAATTGAGCTCACAAGGCTCAATTATTGTCCAATTTAAGTGTACTTATTATTTATCTTCATATTAGATAGTAACTAATCATTTGACATAATAAATTTCAATTTAGAACCCTAAATTAATAAGTAGTATTTTAGACTCTTTAAGTAGGGGTAAAATGGTCATTTTGCCCAAATTTAGGCTCAAGTGTCCTTAAGCTTTAGAATCATAGTCTAATCACTAAAATTAATAAAATAAAATGATTTAGATTCAATTTTACATCATTTAAGCTTATTAATTATATTTTTAAGTGGAATCCTAAGTTTCATCCTAAATGTTTCTAAGCCAGTAATAAGTTTCATAATATGAGATTCATCTTATATTATGTTAATTCTAAGTTCCCTAAATTAGTAATAAGATAAGTTAAGATTAATTAACATAAGTGCTTAAATCCACACCTTTTATCATAACTTAATTCTTTAGGAAATTCATTAACTTTTATGATCTCTTCCTTAGGAATTAGAGATATAAATTAGGTTAGAATTCATTTATTAGGTAAATGGTTTACTCAATCGATGAAATCTTAGTTTTATTAGTTTATAGATTTTATGCTTTATTATGATTATTTTGCATTCAAATATTTAGTCTAAATTTAAAGATCCATCTTATTAAGCTTGACTTTGCTTAATAAGATAGCCTAACTTGTAATATTGGGAAGGATTGGGATTTAAACTGTAGCCTTAGGCTCACCTTTGGGTTAAATGATTAAACCCTAATATTTGGAGTTTAATTCTTAATCCCTCAATCTTGGTTGATCTTAATCAAGATCGGTTTGGATCGTCTAAATTTATTAATTAGGACGTATTAATTTATTATTTAACTTATAAGCGTCATTGATTGAATTCTATTAGGACCTGATCAGTCCTAATTATTTTAAACTTATAATATCATAAATCTGAGTTTATACTTAATAGTACAATGTTGAGATCTTGAGCATGTATAAACTTAGAATAGCTAGAATATATAAATTAGATAATAATAGATATCACCTATGTTTAATATAGTCTCTTGCTAATTATTGAACTTTATGCTTGCATTCCTTGTATTTTGAGCCTTCTTACATTGAACATGTCATATAAGATAATGTGATGCATAAAATAAAAATATAGAATATTAGGATAACATTTGCATTGGGTTCATGTTTGGGATGGGAGACTGTGTATACACATTACTATCAATGGACAGGCAGCAAGGATAAATAAGGATACTTGACATATACTCATTGAGAAGAGTTATCTCTAGTTTGGAAACCCACCTCAATTTCGTAGATGTGCTTGACTCCTCTGCTACTTCTAGACGTGTGCACAATAATAAAGTAAAATAAGTAAGAACTAGTGCATATGTATTTTTTGTCTCTTCAGTTCATTATAGTTTTTAGCCTTATCTTTGAGAAGCTATGTGATATGATATGATACAGTTCAGTTCAGTTATAGTTCAGTGGCTTATTTAGCCAATTTTTTTGATATGGCAGCTTGTACATGATCCTTTTCTATTTTATATTACTTTTACTGCAGTTCAGCTTTAGTTTAGTACTTACTTGCTTACATATATGCTAGGATGCTAGATATTGATTTAGTTACTTATATATATCACACTTCAGTTTAGCTTTTATTAATTTGCATAATTCTATATGATCATCAGTATGTTAGGATAAGTTTTTCTTTTCAGTACTTACAGTTTATTTTACATATATATTGCCTAACCTTGATGCAGCTTTGGGTTAAGGTATATTTTTTTACCTTACTATTTGTTAAGTTATAAATGCATTATTTATAGCTTTTACGTGTTCTTTCTTAGCTTGCTGCACCCATTTATTTGCTTTAGTGATTTTAAGTAAATGGTGATATCAGTTAATACATAAAATTATTTAGCTTAAAATATACTTAGACAATATATATCTAATCATATTTTCTTTTCTTTTAAATGGGGCCCTATCATTGTAAAATTGACAATGGTAAATTCTAAGCTGTTTGAGGTATTTGAGCTAGGAGTGGAGCTAGATCAAGAGGAAGAGCGCCTTGCTGCTGAAGACCTTTAGTTTTTTATTTGCTTGTGAGGCTGAGAGTTATTTTCTTTTTAATTTTTAAACTTTTAAATACTGTAATAATACAGGTACCCTGTGTATTCCCTTTTCACTGCATTACTTTATTCTGAGCCGCATATTTTTTGAATTATGATATAATGGATGTAAGCTCATTCTTTACTTGCTTTCGCACTCTAAATGACATGTATGTATTTAGTGAATGATTTTGTTGTTCTTTGCCTAAAGGCATATCCCTCCCTTGTTAGTGAATTGGGGGTCATACCCTAATCTAGTGATAAGTGGGGTATTTGCCAAGTGACGATCACTTCTTGATCATACTGGGTTGAGGGGCAGGATGCCACACCTTAGATGGCTTAAGATTTAAGTTAACTCTTAATAAACCTATATTAAATCATTATGATAGGAAATTGGTGAAATTATACTCAGTCTTAAGTCTTAGAATTAAGTAAGCCTTAGATATATTGTGTGTGAGATTCATCACTCCTTAGATATTACATAGTAAGTAAATAGTAGTGGATATTTGTAACAACCCTAGGTTGTTACCATGCAAAATAAATGTTGATTGATTTAATTTTTAGCATTATTGCTTTTAGAATATCAAGACAAGCCTACCTAGAAAATTTGAAGTCCATTGGACCTCTCTAAGTCAAAATTGCAAATTGATCAGTCTAAATGCCCTAGTCTAGACCCAAAATATTTTGATCTCAGAATTAAAATCGGATTGCATTTTTGAATTCCTCACCCCCAAATTAGTTAAGGGTGAAATTTTGGTGCAATTTGGAATTCATTTGGACTATAATTCAATTTAAATTAAAATGGTTTAATTGCATAAAAGGGTTCCAAACAATTTAATTTTGCAAAAATATCCATTTAACTAAATTAACAGTCGGGATCCGCTGCGGAGCCCGGGGCACGCGACAGCGGGATCCTGCGCATCTGACCGTTCCGCCTTTTTATCTAACGGTCGGGATTTAAACCCGCAAGAGCGCTGATCTGCCGTTAGATCCACCCGAGCGATCCTATGGCGGGGATTTAATCTGAATCGGCCGTTAGGATCCTGTTGATCAGGGCCGTTGCGTCTTTCTGATCAATACATCAGATGGTCCACAGCGCATCCGCACTGTGGATCTTCATCTTCGCCACGCCCGCAGCCGACCGAAGGAATCCCGCGGATCCTCGCTAGTCTGGCCTGTCCCCCACTACCCAATCCACCTCAGCAGGCCGTTGGGAGCCTTTCCCCTATGGCATATCAGCCCCGGTCAGGCCTCGTGACCCGGCTGAACCAAATGAAGAAACAGAGAAGCCCGGCCATGGCTCGACCACTCCGGCCCTCCCCAGCCTAAGTGAAGCCTCTGGAAGCTTCATGGCACCTCCCTGAGGCTATAAATAGCCTCAGCTCCCATCCATTTGATCCTTGCTGATCAATTGGAGTCGGGCTTCCTTCACCGCCATTACCGATTGCCGGAGCTTCACCCAGGCACTCCCGAGCTCTCGTACCGCTGATAGGAGAGTCTCCTAGACTTCAGGAACTCTCAGGGAGATCTAAGGTAGCTCAGCAAGGCCGGAGGAGATCACTTCACCGTCTACAAACACCTGATCGAAACCAGGTATCCCAGTTGTAGGAATCGAGCCAATAAGGCTCGAATCCTATTCCATTTGATGCGCTTCTAGTCATATTGTCATTTTGAACTCAGCCGTATCGAAATCAGGGCCTAAGCTAGCCCCGATCGATCGATTCGATCGATCGGGCTAGTTTCCTTCTGGATGGCCTCGGTCGAGTAAGGACCCGGCGATCCAGGCCACCCCAGACCAGAGGGCTTCGATTCGCCTCACCTCCCTGATGGTGTAGGGATCGAGCCCAGGGTCTGGCATGGCCTCAGTGGGGAGAATTATCTCCCCACAGTAAAACAATCAACGGAATCCTCGGGTGAGTAAGGTCTGGATGATCCAGACCACCTCACAAAGGGCTTCGGATCCCAATAGACGCGTCTGGTCACGATGATGGAGTAGCTATCGAGTGCTGGCCGAGCCGTGGCCTGGACGCGCTAGAATTTTGGGAATTAGGGTTCCCTAACTCGGTCTATCCGTCGGGACGAAGGGATGGGGACGACGGCACTGTGCGGGCCGGGTCGACCCACGACTCGCGCGGTGCGACAGTGCTGGGTCTCCCGGGCCCCGGTCGACCCGCGCATTTTCGATTCCGGGCCGAGCCGTTTAATTAAATCGAATTAAGGAAAATAATTCGATTAATCAAATCATAGGAATTTGGTTTAATAAAAATACAGAATGTATTTTCTTAATAACTTTTAATCCACTGGTTAAAATATTATGATATTATATATGAAAATATTCAGAAAAATCTCAGGAACTTAAATATAAAATAAAATCACACATCTGATGGTTAGATCATTAATTATTGCCTAATTACAGTAAATGTTAATTAGGGTAGATTAGCAAATTTACTTATCCAAATTGCATGTTTAGGGTGCCATTAGGTCACTAATATTAATTAGATTGCATGTACCAAGTATAACATTTTTCTGAGTTCTGTAATTATAGTAATGCCCTAATCTTGTCAAATCATAAGTAGTGAATTTTAGGGTTTATACACATTGGATCATAGCAAACTCAGTCTCTGATTACTTGTATGATTAATTAGGACTTGTATGCCACATTTCATATAATTTGAATGGTTGGATTTTTATTTATGTGCTAATCTTTTTTGCTTAAAATTAGGGTTTGGTTAGCATTAAGTAAACACTGTTGTTAAACTTTAATCATTATTTTGGCTAATAACAGTAAACCAAATGAAATAAAATCACCTTTTATAAACTCATTAAGTATACTTGAATCAACTTAAATCTATAGAATCTTAAATATCTTAATTAACTTAAGAAATCCTAAGATTTTGGATCAAGCTTTTAAGACTTAATCTAGATCTAGGATTGCCACCAATAATATAAAATTAATCTACTTATTTGACATTGATCTTTAAATATACATTTGATTTGACTTAAGATTTGAGAAGGAGTCAAGCCCTAATCTACTTAAGGCAAATCTAAAACCATAACAACCCTAACTCAACTATATTGATTACAAGACTTGAATTCAACATTTTCCAATAATGCATTTGATTTACTATTGATTCGAAACATTTGAATTAGACAAAGTAAGGTTAATAATAATCCTTGTGATTTCATAATCTGAATCGTACCTTAAGATCCCTGATTTTCTCTTAAGTAACAAACCTGCATAATAAGACCTTTAATACTAGGTTGATTTTATCAAGTGATCAAATCCTTAACAAAATGTTTGATTTACACCCCATAATCTTAGTCTAAGTATGATCAGATGATTCCATCATCTAATCTAATCATTCTAAATCCAATAGTGAACCAGAACCTGATAATCTAATATTAACATCTAAAGAAGAGATCTTGATGCTCTCTTAAATTATCTAAAAGACCTAAATTTATATATATCATGAGGTAGGAGGCCTTGTATAACCCCTTGAGGTAGAAGTATAGAAGATCCCATCACCTTAGAGATTGATCTATTCTCCTTGTGGTAGTAATCACTTAAGACATTAGAAGAGATACATCTCCTTGTGGTAGAATCCATATTAAGTGATCCTTAACCATATTTGATTGGTGAAACCTTGTATAGGACTTTCCTGTTAGTCTAAGATTTGTAGTCTTGATAGATCCTTATTCTATTAAATAGATTTGATGGAACCACGATTGTTGGGTAAGTGTAGTATAGTATACCCATATTACTGGTCCCCAGTAATAATCTGGATTAGTTGAGTCACTCTAAGTAATATTTGTCTTTGTTGCTATCCTGTGGGCTTAGGCGGACATAACCTCGCTTAGAATAAATCAATCAACCCTAAGAGTGTATTAAATGGGTATCCATTTCTTAGTTTTATTGAAGGACAGCTGCCATCGGGCAATGCCTCCTGGCGAAGATCGCTTCAATAGGTATGGCTTAAGTGAAACTAAGAAAAATGGGAATTACCTTCCTTAAGACACTAAGTATGATTGCGAGGTTAGTGACTAAATGCTTAGTTTGAGCTACAAATCATCATCGGATGGTGCCTCCTAATGAAGATCGCTTTATTAGGGTGGCGTAATCAAACTAAATGTTGTGTCCTATCTTTGCAGCATATTTATTATGTGTATACAATCACCCTGCCCAGTGATCTTTGAAGTAAATAAGCAACTTTAACTAAATATCAATCTAGAGTTTTGGAGTTAGAATCCTTTTAGCAGGATTCTGCACAGTGGAGACTTAGGATTCACTTATGTTTCTTCTACATTCTTCATGGATTTGTTTCGATTTTCCATTCATATCATACAATGGCATAAACATGAAGCATAAGCATGAGTTGACCTTATTCCTTCTATTGTGACACATGGTTATCAGTGATACAGTATGAGATACGGGATGTTATATACACAGACTGGGGAATTTCAGGGTGCATCTGCGTCACCATACTGACTTCCTAACTGTTGTGATTACATTGGACCATACGACTCATAAACCTTCAGTGATAGTTCTGTGATATACCATGATATAACATATATGTGAGCATTATTTCAGTAGCATATAGTGCAGCTTATAGCATCCTTCTCAGCATCTGACATTTTTAGGTATTTTCAGTACTTGGTTTTGATGCAGTTTTTCTTTATTTAGTTCTTACAGTTCAGTTATTTGATGCTTTACAGTTTTTCTGCATTTTTACTTTATGTTCTGCATATTTATTATATTTAGATTAGCTCGTATAGCTAGCTTCGATGTGTTAGACTTCTTGTCTAACACATCGTACTTTTGGGATCCGACAATTTGCTAGATCCTGAGCAGTTGTTGGAGACAGGTCAGGAAGACGTCCCAGAGTCTCAGGAGAAGCACTTGGAGCTGTAGGGGATCGAGCACCTACTTTTACTTTCTAGTTCCTTCCAGTATTTTAGCTAGACTCTTTATATTCTGCATTATTATGGTTTATAATAAAACTCTGGATGCATTTTCACTTTTCTTTTCTGAGATAGATATATTTTCTATTGTTTGAGACGAATGTATTCTGGATGTTATGCTTTTAGCTTCCACACTCTGTTATATTACTATACATAGTATTGTGATGTGATCGGCGTACTGGAAACACTGATATATTTTGTAACGTATATGGGTCCTTCTCTCCTCCCTTATACCTTATGTACGTACTAAGTCTAATACTTAAGATAAGGGTTCCATTCTTATCTTAGGTATTGGCTCTCGAGCCTACTCTTAGGGCTCGAGTCAGCGGCCTTCAGTATGGCTTTGTCTTTTTAAGCCTATTCGGGACTATGGGTTTTACTTGCATGGCCCACTGCTCCCGAGTAGCGCACTGTTCCGCCGCCAACCTATGAATTATACTCGTGTTTTGCGCACAACGACGGGACGGGGCGCTACAATATTGGAGTTTAAGTTTAAATTAATGAATCCTATATGATAATAAAAATTAAGTTTTAGACTAGAACTTTAATTATAATCTAAGGTTAGCTTACTACCTTTAACATTAATTAAAATAGATATTTTAAAACTATAATATATATATATATATATATATATATATATATATATATATATACATATATATATTATTTATCAATTGATAAGAAAATTTGGTAAATATCTTAATTCAATTGGGGATTTGATTAGTCCCAACCATGAATATTAGATAAAAGTAAAATAATAAAGGATATCATATGATTTATAATTAATAATTGAAATTTCTTGTTGCTGTAATGCTTTGAGCATAAATTCTTTGAATAACACATTAAGATATTTGTACATAAATCTTATTTAAATAATGCAGATAAGAGGTTTCTGTCTAAGTGGATCAGTCTGTACAAATATTTGATCTATGACAGTTTATGGAGAGATCATGAGATTACACATATCATAGAGGAGTGTGTGTCTATGCAGGAGACCTCGCTACATATAGTTAGGAAGACGTGTCTAACTCCTCATTTGTTCTGTATGTCCCCACATAACATAATATAATAAGATAAATATAAACTAGTATTTACATCATCATTTACACAATTTCAATGAATATGTAAGATCCTTACATTTTTACTATTTAGATAATTGTACTTTACTATATATTCAGTCCTAAAGATTGAAAACACTTTACTTGCATTTATTTAGTACTTTATAGTTTAACTTATACATTTCAGCTTACCACAGTCATATTCATTTACATTATTTTACAGGACTTAGCATGATTTTAATTAAGCATATTTACTTTCTATACTTTTCTATATACGCACACTTGTACATACATGCTGCTTTTATATGACAGGCTTTTGGAGGATCTGAGCAATCATATCAATGCATACATTTATTCTTTTTAAAATTTCCATACCTTTTATCTTATTCTTATATTTCAAGTATAATTTCTTTAATTACATCTTTTTGAATTGCTTATAAATTAATTATAAATAATAAATTATTATATCCACTAATAATAAAATCTAAAATTTGAAATGTACTTAAGCTTTTAAGTCTAATCAAATTTCTACTTTTTAATAATGTTCTATTATAATAAAAATCAAATATAATAGATCAGGAGCTTGGAGAGATACAATGTGCAAGATATAGATAGCCCAAGAGGAGGAGCAAGAGCGGCCTTGAAAATATTTGGAGTTTTTTTTTTCTTATATTTTTATTAGTGAGGATGTGTGTCATTTGCTTAAAACTATTATTATAATATAAATATTAGATGTTTTTACTTTTTTTTGCAGTGTTAAATATTTTTTCTTTATTTCTTTAAATTAATGGAAAAGTAGGCTTATATGCTCTTATTCACTTTTTTATACATATATTCCCATCTCATTAGATTCTTAGCTTAAGTCATACTTAGTTTTGGGTTATTTCTTATAATCAGTAATAAATATTATAGTAACACTTAATATTGAGTTAAATTACCTAACTCAACATTTAGGTGTTACAGGGTCACCCTTAGGTGTTTTTTAGGGTCACTTGTAACAATCTAAATTGTTACCCTAATTATTAGGACTAATTTTAGTCCTAATCATGATCCTAAGTGTTCAATCTAGTCATTAGGAGTCAACCTCTAAGATCTAGTCCAAACTGGAGTCAAATGAATCAAAAAATTGATTTCTGGAAAATCCAAAAAAACCTAAAATGTGACCTATCTAAAATGACCTCAAATTGAAGAACGGACTTCACCAGTATGCTCATTGCCCCCAAATTAGCTAGGGGCGATGTTTTCGTGTCAATCGAAAGTCGTCAAAATTTCGATAAATATTTAAATATTTAAATACCCCAGAAATTAGAAAATAAAAAACTTGTCGGCTCGAACATCTGACCTCGCCGTTGCATTCCTCACCCCTCAATTAGCTAGGGGTAGATATTTGAGAATTTTTGGAAATCAATTAATTAATTAGAAATATTTAAATTAAATTAAGATTTAAAATAATTAATTAATCAATAATTATTTAAAATTTAAAAATGCACACCATTAACTGCCCTCATGCCATTTAATTCAAACAGCAAATTAGGACCGTTCGATCAACCGATGGAATGATCCTTGGTTGTCGTCCCCGAGGCCGATCTCGGGCTGGCGCGTACATGTCGCCGCGGCCTGTGTCCAACCAGTGCGCGCGATCACCTTAAAAGCTCCGCCGGTCTTCCTTAAGTCCTCCCAGCTGTGGTCGCACTCCTTCCTGAATGAGCTGAGGACCCGTGTGCAGCCCTAAGACCGCGGATTGACCCCTCCTTCCTACCTCCTGCCGCCGGATTTCAGGTACTCACTTCTTCTAAAACCTCCTTTCGATCAATTGCCCTTTTAATGCATGCACCTATCTTTGTTCTGGTGGTCTGGACATTCGGCTTATTGTTGATAGTATTGAATGCGAGAGTGAAGTTAGGGCGTTTGGTTCGCGTAGGGTAGACACTAGGGCTCAAAGTACCTCGTGACTTAGGTAACTCCGAGGCTTGTTCCACCTATGGTTAGGAAGGGCTCGTCGACTCTTCACACTGGTATGCAAGTCGAGGCCCTCCGTCACCGGGATGACCACCTAAAGTGAAGCCCTAGCCTCCCCTGTGTCTCGGGTGTGCGTCGAAGGTGAGGAAGCCGAGCCCCTGTGGTATGCCGACATGGATCGAAGGGGGGCCACTTCTCCAGCTGGCGCTGAGTGGCAACCTTTAGGCTCACCGCATGGCATGTGAGCTCGGGCAGTTAATTAATAAATTAAAACAGAAAAGAAATCAATTAACTGAATAAACATATATATATATATATATATATATTTATAATTAATAGACAAAAAAACTTATTAGTAATTAATTAACTAATATTGGGGGTTAATTAAATTATGTGACAGTAATTAATTTGAACCAATCAGTATGTATAATATATATATATATATATATATATATATCAAAACAAAAAAACTTTAGAATTTTAATTAATTAAAATCTATAAAGAAAATTAGTATTAATTAATGATTAGTTAATAGTAATTAGTTTGAATTAATTAATTAAAATTCAAATTAATTAAATGAGTAAGATTAAATAAATAATTAATAACTTAATTATATTCCTTAGTTAAAATTTAACAGTATGATAATTAATTAAACCCTAATTAAATAGTAATTTTAAATTAGAATATTTAAATTAATCAATTAAATAATAGAGTAATTATTAAATTAATTAATAATTAATGCTAATTAAATGCAGAATATGAATGATTAATTAATTAATTAATAATATAATAAATTCATTTTAAAATCATATATATTAATAGTAAATTAATATAAATTGAATAAATGAATAGTAATTTCATTTATTTAATTTATTTAATTCAAAATTTAAAAGTTTAATAATTTTTTATATGATAATCCAAACATAACAAATATAGATCTCATTTTACTCTGAAAAATAAAAAGAATCAAATGACATAATTTAAAAATTAGTTTCAGGGTACGTATAATGTAGTGACATTTTAGGACCTAAATAAACTCGCACAACTTTTAACCAAGTCATCCAAACATAGGCAATATGGGTTTTAAAATATTCAGGAGAACAGCCCCAACACTATAGAAGATTAGTTTCCCTATTTTGAGCTTAGTTTGAAAAGTAACATTTAGGACCATACTCGGAAAATGACCAAAATGCTCATAGAATTCAATCGACCATAACTTGGTCAATTCAACCCCAAATTCAGAAATTCAAAGTGCTAACTAGCTTAGAATTTCAATGCAATCAATAAATTGAAATAATATTTAGGATCTAAAACTTAGAAAATTAGAAATAACCAAAATACCAATAACCCTAGTTAGGTCATAACTTGACCATTTGATGTCCAAATTGTGTTTACTCCCTGTCAATCCACTCAGTATAATATAGGAAAGTTATAGAAACTGAGTTTGCTGAAATTAGACCTCAAACAGAAAAATTTGGTTTTTGTCCCGGGTTGACCGACAAAAAGTACCGTATTGCTCTTAAAAATTGAAATAGCTATAACGTAGCCATTTGACCTCAGAATACATTATTCTTAGAGTCTATGGAATCTTTGAATAGTAACCAACAGTAAACTTCATTAAAAAAAAATTATTAAGAATAAATTACTAAAATGCCCCTTAGGTCAAAAACCTTTGTCTGAACTTATAGGACCCGTTTCTTATCCAAATTGAGTGTACTTATTGTCTATCTTTATGTTAGATAGTAAGGAATCATTTGACAGTAAGAAATTCTAATTTGGAGCCCAAAATCAAAAAGTCACTTTTTGGACCCTAAGATAGGGGCAAAATGATCATTTTGCCCAAAATGTAGGTTAAGCGTCTTTAAACCCTAAATTACCTTCTAAGTTAGTAAAATCAACATTAAAACTGAAATAGAATCATTCTAAGTGTTTAAATCAATAGTTAGGTCAAAATGTTAAATTTCCTAAAATTTCTCTAAGTCTCTTCTTAGGATTTTACACCTTCTATTAGGAGTATTCCTAAGACTAGGACTTGCTCATATGTTAAATTTCATTTATTGGATAAGTGGGTTATTCAATGAGTGAATTCTTGGTTTTATTAGTTTCTAGAATTGTACACTTATTTTGATTATTTTATCTTTCAACCTTAGATTCAGTATAGGAGATTCATCTTATTAAGTTTCATTTGCTTATTAGATTTACTCTAATTAATATATCACTTTTAGAATGAAACCTAAACCTTATATCTTATCCTTTTTGATTATGTGATTAAGCCTAATCTCGTGGTGTTTAATCCATAATCTATAGTTTAGTAGATCTTGATCAGATCTTAGATAGAGTGTATAAATTCATCAAATTAGGATGTTATGATTTATAGATTTAAACCTGTAGTCATGTTTGATTAAATTAGATTAGAACCTGATCAGTTCTAATTCTTTTAACTTATGAGGACGTACTTCTAAGTTACACTCTATAGTAGGAATTAGAGATCCTAAACTTGTGTAACTTAGAATAGTTAGAATAGTTTAATTAGACAATAACAGTGTCACCATATATAAAAGAGTCCCTTGCTTACTTGATTTATTTTGTGCTATGTGTTCCTTATATTTTGTGCTTAATCTCTTAAACACATTATATTATAAAACTTTGTGCATGAAATAAAAATTTAGAATAATTAGGATAATAGTTGCCTTTGGGTTCAGTATATTTTAGCATATTCGAGTGCACATTTACCCTAATGGACAGGGGTAAGGAGTAATAAAGATGCTTAACATTACTCATTGAGGAGTGTGTGTTAAGCTTGGTACTTGTATATTCTTGTAGACGTGCTTGACTCCTCAGTTATTTCTGGACATGTCCACAGAAATAAAAGTAAAATAACTAAAAGATTCTGTATTTGTATTTATCACCTCCTCAGTTCTGCTGCTGGTTCTGTCTGCCATAGCCCAGAAAGGCTATGAGAATTTATGTCTGCCCAAGCCCAGAAAGGCTTTGGGGATTTCACTGGGCCCGATTGGCCAATTTTTTGATATAGCAGTCTTTACATGTTTCAGTTTTAGCTTATTGTGTACTGTATTATTGATGCATGTTTTAGTCAGCTGTGTTTCTTTACTTACTTGCTCACTTGTACATATTTATAGGATGCTAGACTTTACTGCTTACTATAAATACCATTTTTAGATTCATGTCTTTAATTAGCATATGCCATATGATCATCAGCATATTTAGGATTAGACTTTACTTTTGATACTTTTACATACTGCACTGCATATAAATGCCATTCCTTGCTTAGTTTGTTGAAGTGTGCTTTTGCCTCACTTTTTATTTAGCTATAAATGATGTATTTATAACTTACCCTGTTCTTTATACGCTTACTGCTCCTACTACTTTTAGCTTACTTTTTGTTGTACTTAAGCTAAAGTGGTGACATTAATAACTCATTTAAAATATTCAGCCTAAAATATATTTAGACAATTGTCTAACAATATTTTCTTTTATTGGCTGGGGCCCTAGCATTATGAAACCGATAATATCAGATTTAGATAGATTTGAGGAGCTGGGTGCTGAAGGAGACAAGCCTTATTTAGAGGAGGAGCACCAGCCAGGAGAGACAGATGTTGTCTAGTTCCTTTTTAGCCTTTTTGTGAGGATGAACGATTTTATTTAGTCTTTTAAACTATTCATTTAAATGTTGTAATAATATAGGTATTGTGACTATGATTACTTTTCTGCACTTTATTATTTATTGAGCTATGTTTTGTTTCTTACTTGATGAATGGTGAATGGATGTAATACTTATTTCATTTTGCTTCTGCACTCTATATGTATGTCTTATTTAGTGTCTTAAATTATTTTGTGCACGTCCTTCCCTTATTAGTGGATTGTGGATCTTACCTAATCCAATGATAAGTGAGGGATTTGCCAGAGTGACACTCCACTCCTTAGTCTAATGATTATGGACTTAAGGAGCGGGGCGCCACATTACTGAACCCAGCCTGGTCTCGGGCTTGCTTGAGCTAGCACAAGTCTAGCCAAAAGTTATTTTAGATGATTTGGTGTCATGAGGGCTTGCTATTGTGTTCTCATAACACCAATGACCTCATTGGGTCATATGTGAGGTTGGAGGGACCCCATTGACTAAGTCAACTTAGCCAGGACTCAGGCTAGCTTGAACTAACCTGGGTATAACCAAAACTCAAACTAGCCCAAATGAGGCCATTTGGGATGACCTTGGTTCCCCCACGCCCCATTGGATCACATTGGTCCATTGGTGGGGTCAGATCAGCCCCAAGTGGGCTAGCTTGACCTTAGCTTGAACTTGGGGCTTGGGCTAGCTTGAATTAGCCCGATTGGGTGAATTTGGCCCTTATACTATTTGAGGTGGAGTGGCTCACCTCAACAGGTTGTCTGACTAGTGGGGAGGTGTAACAACTCTAGATTGTTATCCTAGCTAAAACTAGATTAATTAAGCTAAACTAAGGATTCCATTAGATTCAATGGGTCATTTAAACCTAAACCTAGAAGTTTGAAATCAATTGGAGCTAAATTGGAGAATTTGGTATTTTTGGCTATTTTTAAGCCCTGAAAAATACCTAAATTATTTTGATCTCCAAATTGAAATTTGATTTCATTTTTGAATTCCTCATACCCAAATTAGCTAAGGATGAATTTTTGGGAATTTTTGGAGCTCATTTGATCCTAAATTGAATTTGGGAAATTTTATAACAATTAAGAATTAATTAAATAGTTTTAATTAATTAAAATTAAATTTTATTTAATTTTAATTATGTGGGATTTGCTGTCGGGACCGCGGCAGATCCGCTACGGGGTCCCGACAGCGGTGCACAGCTTCGAGCCAATGGGATCTTGAGCACGGATCTTAGCGCAGGATCCAAGGGCTCGCATTGCTCTATCCCACGATCGAATCTCAGCCGCGTGATTGGCATATTAAATCTAACGTTCGGGATTTAATCTGCATGGCCATTGCTTAAAATCTCTATTAGGCTGTCCAAACGCAACGGATTCGCAGATCAGACGGCCCTGAGACCCCGGTCACTGTGGATCTCGTCTCCAGAGGATTCCGTCCCGACAGAAGGAATTTCGCCGAATCAAGCCACGTCGGACCTGTCTGCCATCTTCTCGCCAGGTCAGCTAGACCGTTAGGATCCTTCCCGTAGTGGTCGAACCTAGGGAGCTGGGTAATGTGGCCGAGCTAGTCCAATTAAAGGAATCTGGGTGAACTCCTCAGCCCAAGCCTAATCCCTGAACCTCAGCTATGGTTTCCTTCCCCCAGAGCTCCCTGAGCCTATAAATACCTTCCAAGCTTCTCAGTGAGCTCCTTTGCTCACTGAATTTCCCTCTACTCCCCAGCTGAAGCCATTGAAGCTCTCGACGATCGTGACGATTGGTCCTGCCGCGTCTGCTGATAGAGGGCGTGGTCTGGCGTTCAGACCCCCTTACTGAGCTTCTGCAACCTTCTGGAACAATCTAGCCCAGCCGCATTGTCCTCAGTCCCTGCGTTTCTTCAAACCAAGGTACAACTCCTTCTTCCTCTCTGTCGAGCTGAATCCAGCTCGATTCGCCTCTCCTCAAGCCATAGATGTTGTGCTAGGACCCTTCCTTAGCTCCTAGCGGTCATCCTGGACCTCTAGTGAGCCTTGGCAGTGCGCCAGATGGCCTAAGCACCGTCTGAGAGCACACTGCAAGTCGGGCCAATCCGCGCGAATGCGGCGTGATCCTAAGCCATTTAGCCCTCTGATTAATATCGAAACCCTCAGAGCAATAATTATAAGCTGGTATCGAGGGTCAGGTTCGACCAGATCGATCAATTCGACTGAACTTGATCGATCCAGTCGCAGGTTGAAACGACGGAAAATGTCGAGTAGCACCCCGACAATCTAAACCACCTGAGGATCTCTCGTTGCGCCCTATCGCTCCCTCTTCGATCCCTGAACGTGTAGGGATCGAGATATCGGTGACTCGTGGACTATGTGAGGAGAATTATCTCCTCACAGGTGCGCCAGCTGAGGTGTTTTGGCCGAATAGGCATCCCGCGATCCGGACCTTCCCAGTTAGGGCTTCGTGGTTTAATCGATGCGTCTAAGGCCAAGGAACGTGTAGCCATCGAGATCAGGGCCAGGCGTGGCCTGTGCGCGGCGAAATTGGCGACGGAAGGTAACCCTAGGGTTCCGGCTGTGAGCATTCGCGGGAGGAAGAAGACGACGATTTTGGGCCAGGCCGAGCCCCGGCCTGCGCGGTTTGGAATTTGGGCCGCGGTTAATTAAATGATTATTGGAATGTATTTTTAATGGTTGTGATTTAATTTAATTAAAACCTAAAGTTCTGATTTAAATAAAAATACAGATTAAATTAATTAAATAACTTTAGTTATATAAATCTAAATGATATGATCCAATATACCCTTTGAATCAGAAAAATTCAGGGAATCTGAATATAAAATAAAATCTCAGATATAATGGTTGGATTTAAAAATATTTGCCAAACCTTCTCTGTTCTTAAATAAATCATATAAAATCATCTAATTATCCAATTTATGAGATTAAGAGCTATGATTACTCCTTATACCCTAAGGAACAATTCCAGACCCTTAAAATTAATTTTGGATAATTCATTTTCTTAATCACTCCTTAATCACCATAATCAAGGATTAGTAAATTAAATCCTAATTAAGCCTCTGATTTGGGTGGGAATGGTTCCTAATATCATATTATACCTCCTATAACCTAAGTATAAGGTTTGATTGTCCTAAAGTGCCCTAATTTTACTAATCACCCTAAGTGGCTTAATTAAGTGATTAGTGCTAATTAAGACCATTTAGGTCATCAAAACCTAAATTAAAGGTGTTTCCCACTTCATTAAGTAATATGAAACACATTAGAACAGTTTGGAATAAATTTGGATAATTAAACCATAAAATCTCAATTTTAGCCTTAAGAAGGGCATTTTAGTCATTTTGACCAAAGTATGATTTAATGTTCCTTAAGGATTGAAAATTTCAGTAAACCACTACAATGTAGGGTGGAAATATTTCTCTGAAATCCTAGAACAATAATAATCACTAATCCATGAAATCTTCATTTAGTCCTTAATAAAGATACTTAAATCTTAAGTTTTACTTATAAAGATCATATGGCATAAAACCTTAAAATCTAGTAATTGAAAAGGTCAATTATCTCACTAATAAGTTCAGTTAAGATAACTTAAGAATTAAGTGCTAAAAGAAAAGTAATTGGAAATGTCTAAGTAAAATCTTAGCTTAAGGTCTAAAGTGATCAAAACTCAGACCCTTAGATCTTGAGAAGGTCAAAATGGGTTTAATATTAATCTAATACTTAGAATTGTAAATTCTTAACCTTAATAAATTCCTTATAGTTAATTATGAAATTATATCTAAAGAAAATCATAAATGGAAACCCTTAAGTCAAAACTCTAATTAAAAGTCTAAAGTGATCAAACTTCAGATCTTTAGATTTTAGATCTTAGACTTAGATCTTCAATTTGAATCAAACCACCTCCAATTGAAATTCTTTAATGATTGATTATTTAATCTTTTGAAACCTTCCATATGGGTATATGATGATTCAATCAATAAGATAATGAAGTTATCTTAAGGATTGAATATAGATCTTAGATTCTCAAGTTCTTAATTGATTATTTTATCCTGTAATTAGTAGAATAGCCTTTCATTAAGATCTTAGTTCCTGAATCTTTCAACTTGTAGGATTCTTTACCTTTAAATTGGGATTAAGTGAGAAACCTAGATCCTATTTAGAATATCACCTTGGATTTGGAACTTGAACTTAACATAGGGTTTATATTCTGAATTCTTAAATCTTGATTTATTTGATCAAGATTTGGGTAAGAGAGTGAAAAATTCATAAAATTAGGTCATTGATTTGCTTGCTTAAACTATATATTCGTTGCATGATTTTGGATTAGAACATGTTAAGTTCTGATATTTAACTTTAAGGATGTAAATCTGAGATTCTACTCAATAGCTGGATGTTGGAGATCCTAAGCTTGTACCTTCTCAGAGTAGTTAGATTTGGTAATTAGACAACAACAGATATCACATAAGTCTAGATTGAGTCTCTTGCTTACTTTGACTAGATCACTTTGCCTACCTTGGATTTTGAGCTTTAGCCCGTGAGCATAATAGGAAAACTTAGGATGATTCATCCTAAGCTAGTATTGAAATTACATATCATTCAGTTTTGTTTTGTCAAAGTTAGTAAAATATGATCTTGTTTAGTCTGCCTCATTAGTAGTAGTATTGTATAGACTGGACTCAAACCTAGCATATTTGGATGGCTAGGCTAGGGATTGATTGATTGATATTGGAGGCCTTGTATGGCCTATTGGCTGGTATGGCAGTACTAGGACTTAGGCATATTACTACTTTAGCTGAATTGTTTTGTTTCTGATTTGCTTTGCCACATGCTTCAGTGGCTTTATTTTCAGTATTTACTCGCTTTACCACATGTCTCAGTGGTTTCATATTTCATACATTGCTTTGCTTTTGCCACATGTCTCAGTGGCCTTTCTTTTCATCTTAATTTGCATGTTGTATGTATACTTTTATGGCTTAGATATATGTATGAATGGCATGTTTAGGATGCTAGAATTTTATCGTATTCATTACTTGTATTCTTTTATACTCAGCATGTTTTACTTTGATCATAATCATGTTAGGATCATGTTTATTCAGCAGTTGCAGTTATTTTTCTTTTAGCCTTACCTTGCTTATTTAGTGTTTTGTATGTTGATGTTATAAATAGATAGTTTATAGTATTCCAGTTTTTTCATAGCTTGTTGCACCCTTTACTGCTTGTATGTGTAGTTAAATTAAATGTGATATCTTTTAATATTCAGTTCATTTAAATAGCCTAAAATGTACTTAGACAATTGTCTAACTGTAACCTTTTTATTTTGTTGGCTGGAGCCCTGGCATTTGTGATACCGACAAATGTTAGATTCAGACGTGTTCGTGGGCAGTGTCGCTGAGGAGGAGCCAGTTCAGGAGGAGGACCTTCCAGCTACTGTCTAGCTAGTTTTGTCTTGTTGATTTCAGTGAGGACGAGAGTCTTTGATTTTCAGTTATTCATTTCAGTTTGTAATAATTAACTTTCTGGATGTACTTTACTTTCTGCATTGTGATGAGTTACTATATTGCATTTTCTTTTCCTACTAGATATTGCTCTTTCATTTCAGTGAGATTGAGAGATATTTTCATTTTTCTTTAAACTTTAGTTTGTAATAATTAATTTTGGATATATTTTATTTCTGCATTGTGATGAGTTACTATATTGCATTCTCTTTTCCTGCTATGTATGCTTGTGGATGTTACTCTATTATTATTGCTTCCATCACTTTGATATTTATATTGATGAATGTTATAGCACTTGGTGACAAGTCCTTGCCTTAAGGCAAGTTGGGTTCGCCTAACTTTACTTAAGTTGGAGATTTGCCACAGTTGGAGCACCGTACTTCCTTATTGTCAGTACGGGGGCCCCACAGGAGGCTTCAGGCAACTGCGAGTGCTTCGGCAATCACTTGTGGCGTTTGGGGCAATGGACAAAGGGAGGAGGGAGGGCTCTCTGGTTGGAAGCTTGGGAGGAGGATCTTGTCATCGGGTTGGGACTCCAAGGGCTCTTCTGACTTCAGTTGGACGCAGGAGTTCTGCCAAGACCGGAGGGGGTGGCCTAAGCCGCGGAATGGCGACGGTTGGAGGCAGCATCATGAGAGGGAGAGGGAGGACTGGGAGAGAGCTCAGAAAGCGGTGGGATATGGATTGGAGGGTCTTGGGGTATTTATAACCTATCCACATCCAACTCGATGAAGGTCGACGGCTAGGGACAGTGATAGGTCCAGGCAATGAGTGCTTTGCCCTAGCGTGCCCATGCGCACTCAAGTGCCTTGGCTAGGTCTGTGGGGTTGTACGGATATGTTGCACCCTGTGAAGTCTTTTATGCGATGGCCAGATACCTGGCGTGGCGGGTGGAGGCCACCTACCACGCAACAGCAGCGGCACGGGGCTCGCATGTCTCTAGCGAGGGAGACATACAGGAAATAATCATGGTCGTCGGATCCAGCATTCAGATCCGATGGCCTGATCTGGCTCCGCGGGTTTGGAATAACACGAGTGTCATATTCTATTTAAAATGCATCAGACGGCTGTGGTCGCGCCGGCCCGCTGTCAAGGATTTCGCTCGTTGCACGGGATCCCTACCGCGGAATCTGTAGGGTTGTGGGCCGTTGGATGGGCCGATCCAACGGTTGCGGAAGCATCGAACGACGATTTGGAACCGAGCCTTTGCAACGGATCAAGCGCCGTAATTAATTTTAATTAAAATTTAATAGACACTTTAATTTGATTTGTTTCAATCAAATTTTGTGTATTTTTATTTTTTGTTTAGCATTCAAAATTTATAAATCTTCACCGTTGTCTAATTTGAGGGAGGAATTAAAAAAAAACCATTATGGTCGAACATGGATAAGAACTCACATGACATATCATAATCCAAGAATTAGTATAAATACTTGCTAATCTCTGCGTGCATACATTAATAATGATATTCGATTTGACCGACTATTAAATTATAGAGTGGATTTCGGGAATAGCTTTTACGATAGAGACAAAATAGCAGGAAGCTGTTTGTGCAATTACCATTTTTGGTTTTTAGCTGGAAGAAAGAAATTGGTTCTGCGCAATCGAAATTGTGCAGCGGCGGTATTCCAAAGTCTCGCCTCTCTCTCAACGAATCGGAATATGGTCGACCAGAAGACGGTACAGGAATTGGCTGAGGCCGGCCGTTGGAATTGGTCCAGGATCGGTGCTTCATGGCTGGCTCAAGGGATTCCGCGCGTCGATCTCCGCCATCAGGGTGAAGAAGAGATTTTCCGGCTCTAGTCGGCCGTCCAAACCTGGGGCGTGTTCCTGGTAATGCGTCCCTCCTTATTTTTTGCTGTTTTTAGTATAACTATTGTAATTTTCATGCGGAAGAACTTACTTTTTGAGTTGCAAGCATTCAATTTCCATAATTTTTTCTTAAGAAGTTCAACTTTAATGAGAAAAATATATGTAATTTGTGGGATTCCAAACTATTGACATATCAAAAATTTAACCATAACACTATTCATGTAATTTTCATATGCACAACTTCAAAATTTTTGCTAAATTTGACTTCCCTCTTTTTAAGTTGCCCCGGATTCAACATCCTCTGGTATAGCTAATCCTGCATCTAGATTTTTCAGAGTGCAAGTGCATTCCATTGAACTTTTCCTTGCTGAATTTTATCTCCTCCATTATTGTTTCCACTTGAGCAAAGCTTGATCCACTTTGATACCAATTATATGGGATTTAAGCACCCATTTAACTTCTTATCAGCACAACGGTAAGGAACTTGTGAACACACTGAGTGAACCCTGACTTTGTTACCTTTGGAGCAAATGACGGACATAAAATGCGTAGAAAATATAGAAAAAATAGATATAAATTGTACAATGCAAATATAAAAATCATTAGGCGGAAAACCCTAAACTTAGAAAAAACACAGAGCCGCACTATGAAGAATTTCACTATAAAATTAACAAAAGAAATAAGAGAGTTTTCAGTCTCTTTATACATTGGAGCTCTCGTAATTTTTTCCTTCTTTTGAGATCCTCACAGCCCCCGCATAGTAGCTCTCAGCTTTTCACAGCCGCTACATCGACCATAGCACTAAAATGCATCATAAAATCTAAATATACAAGAGTATTTATAGTCACACACACCCCATCCCCCAAATAAGCCCTAAAATCATATTTGATGATTTATTTAATGCTTGGGCATGTTTTGTAGCATTTTACGCTCAACCTGAAGCATGGGCGCACTCAATCATCAGTCCTTTTGTTATGGCTGCTGGAACAGGTGCTTGGGCGTGCCGGACGCCCTACCCTCTATCCAGATGACCCCAACGGGTGCCAGGGCATGAAATGGGTGCTTGGGTGAGTCCATCAAGAATCAGCTCAATTTTTGGAGCCCATTCTAGTCGTATATCATGCCCATTTTGCCTCAAATTGATCCATGGCTTACTTAAAGCACTCCAAAGCCTCCAAATGATTTGCAACTTAATGTGTCTTTCCTCAAGTAAAGTAGTTAAAAATGAGTGTTCCATAACGATCTGCTTATAAGATATTAAAGCTGTTTGGGTCAGGTTTAGCCTAACTTTAAGTCTATCAAATTCAGCTAAGCTTGCTAAACCTAGCTATTATAATAAAAGTTAGGAAATCATTTAATTTGTAAGTTTTAAAATTTATGTTGCAAAACAATAGCATGATGTTTTTCAATGTCCTTTAACTCGTGTAAACTATTCATTTTAGTTCTTTACTTGTATATATAAATAAGTGTCAATAACTAAAATAAATAAATTGAGAATTAATGGACCATTTTGATGATTATCTTGTATATAAATTTAATAATAATAATAATCATTATTATTATTATTATTATATTTCTTAATAAATTACTAATAAAGATTTAAAATTATTAATTATCATATTGTTGAATTGAGCTACGAATCCCGCCGCCAAACCCTCATAGCTCTTTGGGGCGCAAAGTTGACGTGAAACAGTTTTGGTTGTTCTAATGATTGTTTAATTTTGAGAAAGCGTTTGTTGGGTCAAATGAATAAAAATTTAGGAGAATGTTGTAGAAGATTTCAGAAATCTATAGGATTTTAGTTTACAAGATTTGGTGGTCATTTGAGAGATTTATGAGAAACTAAGTGAAAGAGTGACATATTTTGCATAAATTTTGTTGGATGGGTTTTTGATGGCTAAAATGGAATCAAATTTTGATGAAATACAATGAGGAATGTAACAAAGAATACAATGAGATCAACATAAAGGTTAAAAACAAGATTGTAGATGTAAAATACTAGAATTCCTTTTCAAAATTTATTTATTAATATTTAAATAATTTTGACTTCAGATTGAAGATTCGACTTTGCCATTACGTTCACAACCCCCAAATTAGCTAGGGGTGAAATTTTGAATGCATTTGGAAGTCGTTGAATTTTCGATGAATATTTTAATATTATTTTAAGTACCTGAAAAATCAAATAAATAAATACTCATCGGATCGAAAATCCGATTGCACCGTTGCGTTCCTTGCCACAATTAACTAGGGGTGATTTATTGAAAAATTTTAGAATAGGCTTAATAATCTAAATCTAATTAATAAATTAATTAGAATTAATTATATAATAATATATTTAAAATTATTTTAACGGCGCCGTCCTCTTTAACCTAACGCCGTAACCCAAATTTAGTTTTTGCCGTCTATCTTAACGAAGCACTTGCGCCGTCTGATCGCAGATCAGACGACTGTGGCTCGTCGTCCCCGCGTGGCTATGAGGGTTCGGCACGCGTCGAATACCTTGACACATGGCAGATTCCACCGCTGTGGAGCGTCATTAAGTCTCCATTTTAATTATCCCAGAGGGTTTTCATGTTTTTGATCGAGTAAGAACGGGTCAAGTGAGGATCTTTCGAACCCTAGAATCCTTCGGCAAAATTAAGGTACCATTCCTTCTCTACTCTAGATCCTTAGCTTGTTTTATTCATTTCATCGCAGACAATAATTTAGAGTATCGATTAGAATATCTTGAGACAATTAGTTTGATTTAAGGCTCCGATTTGTTTTGCAAACCCTAATTCACCGAAGATGCGTCGTGCGATGGAAGAGGAAGACGAAGCCCCCGGTTCGCTCCCTATTCACCCAAACCTAAGCCGCCGTTCCGTCTGGCTCGCCCGGTTCGTGCGATGACAAGTTGGAGGACACGCGGCGCGCATCCGTGAGTCGAGGCCCACCGATAGGATTTAGCAAATCGCGCCCCGACACGTGTCCGAAGGAGCTCCGTCAGCGCTGTCACCTGTCTGTCCGGGTGGGGCCCGCCAGTCAGGCTCCAGCCAATCCCGTTGCGATGCGTAGCCTCCGTGGGGCTCGTCAGCTGGCATGGGTCCCACCTACAGAATAAAGAAAATAAAAATAATAATAAAATAAAATTATAATAATACATAAAATAATTCTTATTAATACTTATATACATATAATCTACTTAATATATATATATATATATATATATATATATATATATATATATATATATATGTATATCTTCATAACAGAATAATTAAGTAAATGAATATAATAAAGTAATATTTAATATAGATAAATATAATTAATAGAAAATTAAATTTAAAAAGCATTATTAAATAAATTTAATTAAATACCCTAAACTTTAATCATGCATAACTCCTAAAATATTTATCCAAATCATACAATTAAATATATCATATTAATCAGAAAAATATAAGGAATTTAATGATGCCATTTATTTTATTGTATAACCAATATTTCACTTAGTGATATTTTAGGATACTTAAATAATTATAAAAATGCCACAAAACATCAAACCCTCATATATTTGTACACATTAATTTAAACACACTCAATATGGATCTCAAAATATTCAGAAAATTCTAAAGAATATTTTAGTAGTGTTAATTTTGTTGTTTGAATTAAGTTTAGACTAATCACAATTAGGACCTAACTCTAATTAAGCCCTTTAACCTAAAACTTTGATCTAATGGTTAGATCTCCTAATTAACCCTAATTACTCTAAATCTTGATTAGTGAATATTAATAAAACTAATGATCCAAATTGAGTAATTTCAGTTTCAGAGAACTCATAAAGAAGATTAGAACCTAGCTATGTAATTAGTTTAGTAATTTTGTGACTAATTTCACTAATCACTCACTAATCACATTAAACCCTAATTATTAACCCTAGATATTGTATTGACTATAACTTAGCTAATACATATCAAAATTTGATAATTTTAGGTTCTATGGAAATATTAGGACATAATCTACAATAAACTAACAAAAATTTTAAATTTCATTACGAGTAAAATTACTAATATGCCCTTATAAAGTCAAATTCCTAATTTGACCTTATAAGGCATAATAATTACTCAAAATTAGTAACTCAATAAATTAATTTGAATATTCATCTTAGAAATATAATATTACAAATCATATTAAAAAACATAAAATATTAAATTAATGAATTAAATTATTTTTGGCAGATCAAATAAATTAAATTGGTTGATTTTGTATCAAAACAGTTAGGCACGTAAATCTACTTATAAGTTTTATTTCAGTATTCTCATTTTGAGCCATTTTCATTTGAGTAATATTTAACTGCTTACCGCTTATAAACTTGCAAAAAGATAATATCAAATAAGCATGTAATAAAAATATGAAAAATGGTATATATTATTATGGTGTTTGTCTTTGGAGGATGGAAAGCAACACTGAGAATCTATACAGATTGGGCCTGCTGGCAGCCCCTGGGAGTCATATGGAGAGATTTAGCCCTTATTAGGAAGTGGGCAAATCCAGAGGAAAGACACACCATCAGTTCCTAATTTGAGATTAAGCTACCGATGGGTAGTGAGAAAAGCTTCCTAAATGTTATGCCTATGGGTTTACCCATTTTGGCTCAGGAGTCTATGGACTCGACTTATTGTTACAAATGCTTTTGATAAAATTTATTTATTTCATACTATATTGAATTTCACAGCTAACTTGCAGGGCAATATTGAAATTTGAAAAGTTGATTTTCTTTCATATGCAAATATTTCATTCAGTTTTATATTTGATTTATACCTATTATAGAATGCTAGAATTACTCTTATAAGAATGATTTGCGTACTCCTACCTGACTGGTAATTGAATTTTTCAGGTTTTGAAAATTAAAGTATTGAAGATCTGCCTAAATAATTAAAGAAGAGAAGAGATAGAGATGTGAGAAATTGAGAATGTTTAAATCTTATTTGTAAGTATTAAAACTGTTGTAAATTCATATATGAATGGCTCTGAATGTAAATATGGACATTCATGTATTTTATTTTCTTAAATGTATATTTTCAGTGTATGAATCATTCTTTTGAGACTCTCGAACTTCGATCCCCGATCTCCACACTAAATACCTTGGTTTTTCATATTTATACTCACCTGAAGATCGTCAAATATACACACTGATGAATTGTTTCGGTTATCCACACCAAACCTTAAGAGTAAATAACCTTCTTTCTAGAATCAAACTTTATTAATCTTTAAAATGATGATACAATGCCTATATATACAAGTAGGCACCCCAAAATGTATCCTTTCACATCCCAACAATAGACACATATAAATATAACAAAACATAAAGCAATACAATAAAATATAAAGTGACACTAATGCATGGGTACTAATAATATATCCTACAAATGTATAGCATATCAAACAAGATATGACACTACCAGCATGGGTAAAAACTAATGACCCAAAATATGATTCAAAATACAACACGACTCCATAGAAAAATATGAATGCATCTCCAGCTTAGCCAACTAAACATTGTACAATAGACCGAGTCATGGGCCTTCTCATGTATGTTCCTTGTCCTACATCAGACTCTTCCCCACAATAAGAACTCTTCTATATAGGGTTGAAGTCAATGAAGTCATGAATTAGCTCGGGGCTGAGCCTCGATAGCTTCTCATATGTTAACTAAGTATCCTCTAATGGCGGTCTATACTTCCATCTTACCAAAACTTGTGCTCACACTGATCTTCTATAGCAACATCATTATAAATAATAACATTGGTTTTAATATTGGAAGGTTGGAGAGATTTTGTAAATGCTTAACCATGCCAACCTTCTAGAGAAGTGCTTGCATTTTCTTGTAAATGATCATCTAAATATGGAATCAAATGATTGTGGTCATCCTATAACTGATCACTTAACAGAGAGTAGCATCTTATAACTGATGTCACCTTATTATCAGTAGGCTAGATTAGCCATATGACAATCATTACATACCTGTTTGCTATTTACTATTCACTATTTACTGTTTATTATTTACCATTTATTATTATACTTTATTTCAGTCATTTTTACTTTACCTACTTACTTACTTATAGGATGCTACTTTCTATTACTGCTTACAATACATATCACAGTCAAGTTGTTTATTTTTAACATGCATATGTTAAGTGATCATAAGCATATTTTGGAAAAATCTTTTCCTTCAGTATTTTCTTTACTTTACTTATACTTATATGCCTAACCTTATTATAGCTTTAGAGTTGAGATATATTATCTTACCTCACATATTGCTTAGTTATAAATGCCTTTATTTATAGCTTATTCCTTCCTTTGTATGCTTGTGGCACCCTTACGCTTTACTTGTTCTTATAGTCTAAGTAAAATGGTAATATCATAAAACTCATGAAATATTAACAGCCTAAAATGTACTTAGGCAATATGTCTAATTAAATTTTTTTTTTTTTTGGCTGGGGCCCTATCATTATGAAACCAATAATGGTAGATTCTGAGTTATTCGAGGTAGTCAAGCCTTCTGAAGGTCAGATTCAGGAGGAGGAGCGTGATGCTGTTGGAGACCCTTAGCTTAGCTTCTCTTTTATTTTTGTGAGGATGAGAGCTTTATCATTTTCATTAAAACTTATTTAATATTTGTAATAATTCAGATATTTATGTATGTTCTTTAATTGTACTATTTTATTATGAGCTGCATATTTACTTCTTACTTGTATTGTGGTGTATTGGATGTAGAATATTTTATTATCTTGCTTTCGCATTCTGATGAATGTATATATTTAGTAAATGGATTCTGCTGCATTATCCAGGGCACATCCTTCCCTTATTAGTGGATTAAGGATTACACATTAGAGTGGCATACCACTCCTTAGCCCTGACTGTTGGCAGTCAAGGGGCGGGGTGTCACAGTTCTGCTCCTATACTTGCTTGTATGTTGAGTTTTAATGATGATATCTTAAAATAAATTGAATAATATGTGAACTAAAATGTACTTAAACATTTTTGTCTAATAAGATTATTCTTTTGTTGGCTGGGGCCCTACCATTATGAAATCGATAATGATAGTTTTTGGGCTAATTGAAGTTGTGGAGCCTTCTGAAGACCGGATTCAGGAGGAGAATCGAGCTGCTGAAGATTCATAGTTTTTTTACTTCTGTTGTTTGTGAGGATGAGTGCTTATTTCATTTCAGCTTTTATCTTTAAATATGTTATAATAATACAAGTTTTCTTTATATTTTCTTTTACTACACTTATTCTGAGTTGTATATTTCTTTTTACCATATTGTGATGTAATGGATGCTATGTTTTACTTCTGTACTCTAATTTATTGTATTTATCATTTAGTGAAGTTCTCTTGTAAATGGTAATTTCTTTTATTATATTGATTAGAGTGAATGTATAATTTAATTATAAGTGAGGAACTTATCATTTGGTGACCACTTCACCATAATTATATTAAATTAAGAGTTAACAGGACCATAGTGGGGCTGGGGTACCACACAATGTAGGGTAGGCCGACCCCTTCCCGTGCAGCACTTTGTTGGTGTAAAATAGCTGAAAGCTTCCAGCACCACCGAGCACACTCTCCGCAGCAGAAGTGGTTTGATTGCACACTCGATTGAGGACCAGGGTTGCTTTTACGGTTATCAAGCAAATTATAAATCACAAAATCACAAGTAGAAAATCACACAACACATATATGCAAGATAAGCACAAGCACACAAACATCAAAATACAACTGATTACGTGGAAAAACCCAAGAACGGGAAAAACCACGAGCTGCACCACATAAAATATCAATATGAAAACTTGAAGATTATATAGTAACAAAGAACTTATTTTTGACTAGAAATACACAAGCTATGCCGCTGCGGCATGCGATAGCACCCGAGTTTCAGCATGGAAATCACTGTGACACGGGGTAGCGACCGCCTTTCAAATTGCTTGCGTCTTGAGATGAACCCGCTGCGGCGCGCTGCAGCGTCAAATTCCATTGCAGCACACTGTAGCGCCTGTGTTGTTGCTGAACTGCACTCCAAGTTCCAAATCGCCTTGGAACCTCCCGAAAGTTCATCGGAGCACCATTAGAATCTTCATGATGGACTAAATGGTCTTCACAACATAATACATTGTGCTGCAAATATTATGTAGCAATAGTCCCTTTTAAATAATTCAGAACTTATGAAAAATTTAATTCAAAATAATATAATGAAATAAAATGAGAAATATAAAACCAAATATATTAAAATTATATATCAAATTAATAAAATAAATGAGTAGAATAATATTATGACATTAATTTTACTTTTAATAAAAGATTTTGTTAATGAGTTTTCTAATTACCATTAAGGGTAATTAACATATATTTGAGCATAGAGAGCTCCAAATTTAACAAATTATGTGTCATTAGATTCCTTAAGCCATAAGAAATAATAATATATTATTAATGCATTGATTGATCATCTATTTTTAGATTTGCCCAAGTCAGAAACCAAGTGTATATGCATAATTTATCATTTATCATCTATTTTTAGATTGACCCGAGTCAGAAACCTTATAAGATTTTATATGTTATTTTACTTTATTTGATAGTTGTACTCTACATCTATTATTTGTGTGAATTTTAGATATGCTTATACGTTTATTTGTATTTTTTATGTACATATTATTCTTATTTATTATTGTTTTCTTAAACTTATAAAGTTTTATTCTAATCCTTAATAATGATATTTTAGTGGAGATGCATATTTATATTTATGTGTGTGTATATTTATATAGATATTTGTTTGTAAATAAATACTTTTATAAGTGTTTATGTGGCTTATATATACCTATCATAGAGGGAGTCTGTGTAGTTATTCAGGAAACCTGCAACTTATAGGTAGGCAGATATGCCTAACTAATTGTTTGTTCTGTATGTACCCACAAAATATATTAAAATAGGATAAATTAATTAACATTTATATTATAACATAGTCTCATTAATTATGTAAGACTCTTATACTTGCTCCATACAATATAGAAGACTGAACTCACCTTAAGTGCTTTCACTTCCATACTTTATAGTTTAGTTTTACATATAATTACTATTGTTACATTTCATTACATTATTTTATAGGTTCTTAGCATATTTTTAGATGAATATATTCTTTTTTGTACTCTTTTCCATATATATATATATATATATATATATATGAATATATATAGTTGGTGCCTTTCTTCTTAACATGCTTTTGCTATACTTCAGCTGCATGTACGTATAGTCGTCTTTTAATTTTCCATGCTTAAGTTATTTCTTTTATTTACAGCGTTCTACTTTAAATTGTATCTTTGCATCGCTTATAATTCATTACAAATAATAAATGTATTATATTGTAATAATAAAAATACATAATCTTAAAATGTATTTAAACTTAATAAGTTTAATCAGATTTTTCTTTTATTGACTGTGCCTTACCGTATTAAAAGCCAAATACATTAGATCAGGAGCCTGGAGATGATCTAGACTGTGAACTTATGGCGGAGCCAGAGCAGCAGCAGGAGAAAACTTAAAGTCTATAGTGTTTAGCATTCTCGTGAGGACGAGTATCATTACAATAAACAATTTTGTATAACTTAGTTAATTTGGTTATTTCTTACTTTCTTTTCTATAAACAATATTTTTCTTTTCTTTATCTCGATGGTTTGAATGGAATAATTATTATATAAATAAATAAATATATATATATATATATATATATATATATATATATATATATATTGGTTGCATTCTTATACATTTTCTTCCCACCTCTTAGATTCTTGGCCTAAGTAATGCTTAGTATTGGGTTACTATCTAGTAATTTAGCATTTAGTATTATAGTAACATCTAATATTGGATTAGATTACCTAATCCAGCATCAAGTTATTATAATTGGTATCAAAGCAAGTTTTGAGGAAGGAAAAGTAAGTCTATCAATGAATACCTTTCCAATCATGCTAGTAACACATAAAAGTAAAATAAAGGCACCAATAAGGACAACTTATGAAGTTAACACACTCTAATAGTACCGTAGAATAATAACTTAACTCAATAAATAAATCTAACTAATAATAATATTTGTTAAATAGATACCCTAGAATAATAAATTAACTCAATAAATAAATCTAATAAATAATGATATTTGTTAAATAGATGGCAAAGAATGAGTTTGAACTTGTCTAAATAGTATCGTAGAATAATAACTTAACTACAACTCCTATTGAGCAATTGAAATAATATAGAAGTAGACTATTCACTAATTTAGTCTTCATCCATTCATATCAACTCAATATTATAAGACAAAGTTTACAAATTATTACAACCATAAGATTAGGTAATCTAAATGTTATGCAATAAAGAAAAATGTAGGGAAAGATAAACATGTAAATACATTCCATTCCTGTAAAATAGTCCATTAGGTTGCATAAAAGATTCATATTTCAATCAACATTACTCCAAATGCATATCAAAACATGTTGCATAAATATTTCAAATAAAAGATGTCTTGTATTAGTAAGCATATTCATTTTTATTCTATTTATTTCATTCTACTAGGCAAATTCATAATCTTGGGGTTGACATCAATTTGGGTTCATAAAATACGTGTCATCTCTCCATATTATCCCTCTGTAAGCTACAATATAGCTTCCTTATCACTCCAAAAAGACTAGCTCACCCAATTCCATAGTTTCAAAACCGAATTCATGCATTCTCAATATATTTCAAATAAACATTTATATGGTGGCATTTTTTATAGCATAAAAATTAAATAACATAGCAATTTGAAATTTAATAAAAGCTCAAAAGCATTGCTATGTAGCAATAGAAAGCAATAAATGTAGCTAATGATACCAGACATCTTTTTTTAGATTGGCTAGTGATCGAGTCAAAAACCAAGAATATTAGCATAATTTATCATTACTTTATTTAGATTCAAAACCACAGTTAATATTATGTAGATAATTCCCTTATAAGGTTTTATATATATTTTAGTTGTTATTTTACTTTATTTGATAGTCTCTACATCTATTATTTGTGTGAATTTTAGATATGCTTATACATTTATTTGTATTTCTTATGTACATATTATTTTTATATATTATTGTTTTTTTTTAATCCTTGATAATGATAATTAAGTGGAGATGCATATTTATATAGATATAAATATTTTTATAAATGCTTATATGGCCTATATATACATATATTATGTATACACTTGCACAACATTCTTTTTATTAAAATATTTAATTACAGTTATCAAAATACTTTTATGAGTATACATCTATTAGTTTATAAAATAATATTAAATCTAATGATATATGAATATTTTCTAATTTATTTATGAAAATTTTAATTATCCAATTCACATATCTATTATGGGTTACACATTTTTCTACCATTAAGTTACTTGAAATTATTATCTTAATCTTCACCCAAAAATGAGTATTCATTCATTGTGACTTGCTGTAATTGTTGATTTTTCTTAGAGATATGTGTGCGTGTGTGTGTGTGTGTGTGTGTGTGTGTGTGTGTGTGTGTGTGTGTATGTGTGTGTGCATATGTGTGATATTATTGTGGGTGTGTATATGTATTTTTATTTGCAAGACTCTTAACTTACCAAAAAAAGTTTAAGTAGGACCCTAAAATATTTAACTCTCAATCAACTATTAAAATTCCAGACTTTAGTATATATCCTTAAGTTCTATCATTTATTTAAGATAATATTAATAAATTTCAACTAATGCTGTATTACATGATTTGCATTAATTCTCATGACCTCTTAAGTTTCACCTAGTGGTTATTAATGCTAAACATTAAAGAGATTTACATAATTTCCATGCCAAGTAACTTATCTCATAGTTATGCTAGGATCAACATGCTAAAAATTATTAAGGTTTGATTTAACTAATGATACACAATTAACTCATTTAAATATGCTTTTTTCTTCTCATATTCTTCATTTATTTATATATAATCATTTTATTTGAAAGACTTAAAATACCTTGATTACATTAATTTCATTACAAAGTTAAGCAATGTGTACAATTTAATAGGCATGTGTGTATGTGTATATTTCAATTAATTATATATGTGCACTAATATCTGTGCACATGCTTACATGTGCATTTACTCATCTCATGAGTGAATAGAACTATTACATTTTCTAAATTTAACTCAAGGGCTAATATATGTGGCTTTCCATTATTCATTTCACATTTAAGTAATTATGAATTTGTAATACTTTCATGACAAGCTTAGCACAGTGCACATTAGTATGTAATGGTAATTAAGTTAAGTTAGAGGTACACTCCCCAAGTACTTTGGATTCTTACACGAGGGTTACCAATCAGCTTACCACAGTTACGATAAGATTACCAAATATGCATATAGATAGGTGATAGCTTACATTACTTAATGTAAGTATGCCATTTATAAAGAGTAATTTCATGAAAGTAAACAATGCAAACTTTAACAAAACCAAACTAAAAGTATTAATGCTAAACAAGAAGGCATTTTGGAATCCTTACAAGCTAAGCTATATTAGCATGTGAGAGACTAAATTCCCGACATCAATAAGCCATGCATGCGATAGTGATATTAATTCATGCGCAAGATCACATGGAACATACATATTCACATGAGGTTGAGATCTTTTTAGATTAAACCTACTATTCGAAGTCTCTCTTAAGCATGCCATCATAGTTGTATGAATGAATGTAAACATAAAAGTTGTTTCATATAAAATTCATTCAATATTTACTCAAAAACAATTAATCAATTTTTATAATTAAAAAGAAAGATTAAGAGTTTAATAATCAACTACATAACTATTATATAAATATTGCTAGCACTGGCAGCACTCGCATGGACTCCAGCTGCCAAAAATCCCTTTGGCCCCCCATTCAAAGAATTAAAAGTATTGATGTGGAATTTGTGACCCACATAGGCATAAAAAGAACAAATGTCCCATCCATCTTTAGCAATGAATCACTGCCGTATTGTATTTGATCATATGTACGGCTGACATTTTTATGTGGTCACTATTCACTGCATTTTTTTAATCATGCTATAAGCCGAACTGAATTCCTTCATTAACGCTTAATCATTTTTAGTTTTAAATAATCATATGATAATGGGGTCTTTTACTTTTTAATGGAACACAATTTTCAAGATATGACGTCACAATATCCCTATGCTTTAGTGTGTTCAATTATTCGGCCAACTCATTTCAAAGCTGTTTTGATGCACTCTATATCGATGAAGTAATTGATTCAAAATACTATTGCAAACGCTATTAAAGGTTATAAGCTAAGCTATTAAGTAGCTTAGCCACTGACAGGTCTTATGCAAACGCTAAGCTTATGGTTGCTGAAAGCTTAGCTGATATTGAATGACACAAGCAAGTTTGTTTTAAAGGTTATAAGCTTAAATATGCTTCTTTCTCTTGGAAATGTATGTTGCATAGGCAATGAATCAATGAATCATCTTATTAACGACTTCCCATACTCTCTTACTCTTATTAAAGACATTGGTCTTAATGGTAACTTTATTTATCCTCCTACATTGCTACAATTGTTGTCTCATTACATTAAAAGAAGCTCGGAGAATTACATAAACTATATTCTCATTAGCATAGTTCCTATACTATATGGAAGGAACAAAATCTTTGAATTGCTTAAAATAAAATTCAATTGTTGTACCACCTTTATAAAGCTTACAATGAACCAATTTGATATCCTCAATGCACCTTGATCCCCTCGAGAATCTTCATTACACTTGGATGGTCTATGATGCTTCTCTAGCTATTCACATGGCTAGATGACAAGCCTCTCTTATTTGGCCACATTACAAATATTGCTCTTCTATGGATATTACGATCCTGCAATTGTCATGTGTCTAGCTTTGTTGAACCTAGGGCATCCATATAACTTGCATTCTGGGTTCTTGCAGCCGTTTTTGAAAGCATATGATTTAGTTACTTGACGGGGTGCACCTCAAAAGAAGCTTCTTTTCTACTGTAGAGCTTACGCCTTAGGTCTCCCTCCTTCAGTGGTTTCTAGAACTCAATTTTTATTTTTTGCTCTCATTTATCATTAATGTTTTAAATTGCAGTTTTCAATGGCCTTACTATTATCGAGGGTCTTCACTCTACATCATACTTTGATAAATGAGGTGCTTTGTCAAAGCACTCTTCTGCATTTAAGAAACTGAATGGGGCACTATATTTAAAGGCTTTCTCTCTAATGGCGAGGGGTTAGTAATTTTAGCTTTCCAAATTCACTTCCAATTTTGCAGATCTGATAGTTGAGTCATTCCTTCATCTTTCAAGTTGATTTCTTCAAGCAGGTAGATAATATTTGGTATCTTTACTTGATTCTTGCATAATTACTTTAATTTTCCCTTTTTGCAATGTTTTTTCTTTGCCTTGGGATCCTTTCTTATGCTCATTTACTTTAGATCTGAGATATTTTCCTAATTTGAACGTATGCATAGTCGTATTTTCTATTATCTTGTCTGGAATAAAATAGGACTAAGGATATGAGCATGCTCCAAAAAAATGTTAAAGATTAAATTTTTTTTTTATTCTATCTTTTTCTAGATAGCATAAAAAGAAATTTATAATTACATATAGTTTTATGAATGAGATAATTGATAAATGAGAGGGAGAGTTTTATGAAATAGATAATTGGTACATGAGAGGGAGAGCAATTAGGTTAAAGAATAATTTTGATAGATGATTAATGCTAAAATGAATAGAACTTTGACGTCGATGAACTTTAATAAGCATACACAACCTGTTCCTTAGCCCTCTTGAGACACTAGCTAAAGCTCACAATGTCCAAATACATCATAATGACTTCAATAATTAAAAAAAAATTAATTAAAATAACCAAAAAGATATTTTTAGACCTTTGGCTGTGTCTGGGCGTGTGCTAAATGTGTCAGGGCATTACACTACCGGTATTGGTCGAGACAGATCATTAATTGCAATCATATATGTTAGATCTGGGTGAGTGAACCTCGCGCCTAAGCCCGTTGTGCCTAAGCGTGTTGCGTCTAGGCATGAGTTAATGTGCATTTGGGCACATGAACCCTCATGCTTGAACATGCCAACCATGTGTTTGAGACCCATCAATTGCTTGATATATATAATTAAATCAAAAAGTTAAATTAATCATCAAAAATAGAGTAGGAAGAAGGATTATATGGTTACAATTAAAAATAAAGGTGTAGTTATTCAAAAACCTTGCTACTTACAATTAGGCAGACATGCCTAACTCTTTATTTGTTCTATATGTACCCACAAAATATAATAAAATAAGATAAATTAATTACCATTTCTATTATAACATAATCTCATTAATTGTGTAAGACTTTTATCTTTATTTCATACAATATAGAGGTCTTAGCTAGATAGTTTAGTTAGTCCTATAGACTGAACTCACCTTACGTACCTTCACTTCCATACTTTACGGTTTAGTTTTACATATAATTACTATTGTTACATTTAATTACACTACTTTATAGTTTCTTAGCATAGTTTTAGATGAATATATTCTTTTTTGTACTCTTCTCCATATGCATATTCATGCAACACACACACACATACATATATAGTTGGTGCCTTTCTTTTTAACCTGATTTTGCTGGACTTCAGCAGCCACTCTTGCATGTATGCTCATCTTTTGATTTTCCATGCTTTAAGTTATTTCTTTATTGGAATTTTCGGAGCTCGTTTAGTTACTTAATTTTAATTAAGTAAAATGTATTAGTTACCTATAATTATAATAAATTAATTACTATTATTTTCCTAAAACCCTAATCCCGAATCAATCTTCCATCGTTCGATCATTTGACCGAATAATCGTGAGGATCAGCCGACCGCAAGAGGGTTACTGTACGTCCCTGCCCGCCCGATCGTGCACGGACGGAGACGTAGAAGTCGTACCCCCTGTCGCTCCTTTAAGCCGTGTGAGGCCGTTTGCTCAGCCATTCTCCCTTGATCCAACGAATGCTGGCCCGGGGTATAGTCCGCAAAAGAGATCGAGCAGCCATGTGAAGAATTCGGTCAAGCCCTAACCCTAATCGATGATACCGTTGAGGTATATCCCAATTCCTTCTCTTTGAGCATGCAATTAACCTTCCATAAATTTGCTTACTCATTTTAATTGGCATAGAATCATTAGGTAGTGTTCAATTGAGCTCGATCAACCTAGATCGAGCTCAATCGAACGATCAACTACAGTGACAAATAGTGCCTTGCCATTTTCCCTGACTCCGCCTAATAAAACTATTCTTGGGTTTTCCTTCACCGGTGGTAGAGGTGACTTCCAATGACGTACTTAGTGTCAGTCGAAAGGTCTCTCTGAGACCTTTCAAACGACACGCGGGCCAGCCACCGGCGTCCGCTGGAGCTAGGGCGATTTTGATGCCCTAGATCTGGCTATGCAAGACTCGCCGATTCCAGGTCGACCTGACCCAACCCATGCGAGCGCCTGAGACCATCATGCTGCCTAATTCGAATGGCGTGCGCAAACCATACTGATAGAAGGAGTTTAGAGTTATAGTTTTTTGTTATCTTCATTTAGAATTATTTAATTCTAATTTTATTTATTTAATATCTTTAAATATACAAATCCAAATATACTAAAATTATATGCCATTTTACTCATAAAAATATGTAGAATAATAATTGACATTAGATTTCTAATTTGATGATTATTTTTATTAATCACTATTTTATGTAATTAATTAATTAATTAACCTAATTTTACAAGCAGCGTAGCTTAGCAAATTCAATGATCCAATAGTCCATTTAAATCACAAAAATGAGTAGGACAATAATATGATTTCAAATTTCTAATTTGACATCTAATTTTACTAATGACCTTTTAAGTGACATTAAGGGCTATTAAAACTCGATTAACCATTTAATGTCTGATTTGACCTTACTTAGTGTCATTTATTCGTTATGCTATAAGAAAGTTATATCCACTATGTTTACATGATTTGGATACCAAGTAGAAAATATGAGTTTTTGACCCATAATAAAATAATATTAAATTCTTAAATTTAAGTTTTTGCATGTTTAGGCCTCCTAAAGGCTCGAACACCTTAGAAAACAGCCCTTATGATATATTGCAACATTAGATGACAGCTTGATTATAGAAACAAGTAAGTTATCCTAGTCTAGGCTTAGCACTGATAAACCCAGTAAGGAGTCTTAACATAGGAATGAATTGATCTTCTATATTCCTAATGCCTGAGTTAATAATAAGGATTGTAGTAGTCCTAAACTTTAGGGTGGATTAGAGTAGTTAGCTCCTTATATTAGTAAGAGCCATTAGTGGACCTCCTAAATGAATATATTGAGCTAAACCTAGTACCTTGCCCTCCTTAAGTATAGACTTGACCCTAGCTACCCTATTAAGTAGCTTAGTACTATAGTAGTGAGCCTAATCACTTAACTAACCTTTGGGACTTTTAGTGCCTTGATATGAAACAAGAAGCCAATGGTTAGAGAATCTCCACTTAAAGTACCTTAATAATAGGATTGTATTAGATCTTTAGTTAATTAAATTATCTAGTTGTTGATTAGGATCTCCCAATCCTAAGGATCCTCGATAAACTTAAGGTTAGTAGAACTCCTATGCCAATCTTTTAGTAAGAACTCTAGTACTAATCTAGATCTAGTTGCTTGATGAAGTTAAGAAGATAAGTAATAAGTTATACCTTAAGTTTAACACTAGATCATTACCTCACACTTATTGTCATTTAAATAACATAGATTGAATCCTAACATGTTTGATAGTGAATTATAAATCATCTTAGATCATGCTAGATAATTAGAATAATATTAAGTAATATTTTGTGTAGCTCTTGTAACAAAATGAGAACTTAGGAGATAACTAAAATGGAGACTTCTTAGGAAGTCTAGTGCCTCTTCTTAGACTTAAAGGGTGACCTAAGAGACTAAGTGCAATATACTTAGGATTATATAAGTAGTATAAACATGCTAAGTATAAAACTTAGAGATTGCTATAAGTAGTTGAATACAACCTTCTTAGTGTGTTGAAGTTAGTAACCTTACTTTAAGTAAGACAGTTAGAGCTATTTGGAAAGACTGAATTAATAAGCTAAGACTAGGAGTGGTCTTAGATGTTGAAGAGGATCAGATTTTTAAGGTTTTAATCGGTTAAGTAAGAATTAAACTTAGAATCCATTAAGTATTAATAATCAATCTAAGTGAGCCTTTTTAAGTATTTAATCTCTAAATTACTATTAAAATAGAATGCTTAGAAGAGAGTATTAACTTAAGTATTTGGCTAGTATAAGTTAAACGAACCTTTTACCTCAAGGATAGAGAGCCATTATGACTAATAGCTATAGTCTTATAGCTAAATTATTAAGCAATCTAAGTTATAGGAAATCTAGTAGCTTAAGTAGTATAATAGTGAAACCTTTAGCATCTAAGCTAGAGTGTTCCTATAGAGTAGAAGAGTTGGTTGATATCTAGATCTTTGTAGTGTTAGAAATAGGATATGATGCTTAGTTTTATCAACTCAATTATATCTATAAATTATTTTGTCTCGTCAATAAGATCTTAATCAAATCAATACTTACAAAACTCATTTAATCATATGTATTACTATGTATCAATTGATGAAGACATTTGATGAATGTCTAAGTTAATTGAAGAGATTGATTAGCACTAATCATAGGGTGAAAAACTAAAGTAGATACCAATAAGTATCATATGATTTACAATTAGCTTTGAACATCCTTGAATGATGCATCACATTGAAACTAAATTCTTGAATATAATCATAAAATAATGTGCATAAATTTAACATATAACATTTACTTTGGGGTTTTGTTGAAGGATGTTGTATAGTTGTTAATAAGCCATGGTAGGCTATGGAGAGATCAGGAGACAACACAAATCTTATGAGGTAGAATGTGTGTTATGGGAGACCCCACTGACTTTGTTATGCATGTGTGTGCTTGACTCCTCACCTATTATGTAACTTTTTCCTGCAAAACAAAACACTTAAATCATAATAAATAATTTATATATTACAAACCTTTATGACTGTTCTTACTTTGCCCACCTTGTTTATGATTGTGAATACTTTATCATAGTCTTTTGATTATGTATATTCAATCCTTTATTATTGTTATTTTTATTCAATCCTTTATATTTGAGATTTACTTTACTTGCATATATTACAAGTTCATCTATATTTACAACTCCTTTTCTTACTTAATTGTAGTGTATGTTATTATCACTTATATTTATGTTCACACTACTTTCACTTATGTTACTTAGCATATGACAATTTGTACCTATTTCCTTACTATGTTTATTATACACTTATTAGTACAATTGTACCTACTTTCCTTACTTATATAGATGATGCAGGTTGTACCAGCTTTCCTGTTTTATTATTTTATAGTCTTTTTATTATTATTATTTCCAATCAGTTAATTTATTGTACTTTACTTCACTTTACTTAGTTTACTTCCTATTTTACTGCATTGAGCTCTGTCTAAATAACAATTGTAAATGCATAAATATCATATACACTTAACTTATAATAGATTAGTTGCCCTAAAATATACTTAGAATTTTTATGTCTAATCATTATTTTTTTTTTCTTGGTTGTATCTTACCATATTAAATACCAAATACAGTAGATTAAGAGCTTGGAGTGGATCTTGTACCTGAGGTAACTCAGATCTAGTAGTTGTAACCTCAAAGACTCATACTTTCTGCTATTTATTTTACTTTATGCAACCCATGAGAACGAGTGTTATTACGTCTAATGGTTTGTATAAATTTAATTTACTATGATATTTTACTTTACTATTCTATGATGTGTTTTTACTTTCTCTTTAAATGACTAGAATATCTTATATTAATTTAGAGAACCTTGCTCCCAGTAGTGCTTAAGAGTGGGTTAAGACTCACTTATCTAGTATTAAGTACTACACTAACACTTAATGTTAGATTAGATTCATGATCTAATATTGGGGTCATTACAGTTGCCTTGTGCATATTTATATGGGATATGGAGTATTTGATGAATATTCCATATTAGATTTATAAAATATGTTATTTTTGCATTGAATAATTTAAAACCCATTAAATTAGATAATAGTACAGTGGAGTGTGTCCTTTTTAGTATGTTTCCTCAAATTTTATTGTGCTAGAATTGACTTGGATCAAACCATGAGTGGTTTGAATGATACAAGTATAATTCTATAATATGATAATTTATGATATCTTAAACATCAGTAATAATTTATCAGCCTAAAATATACTTAGATAATTTTTTTAATGTAAGATATTTTTAGTTTTTTTGGTTGGGGCCCTGGCATGTAAAACTAGCATATCAAATTTAGAGTTATTTAAGGATTCTGTGCTAGGTGAGGAACTAGAGCAAGAAGATGGTCTTTCTGCGTCTCCTTGGTTATATTTGTTATTTTGTTTGGAAGAGAGTAATTTTTAGCTTTTCATTTTTTTTATTTTTGCTACACTTTGATTTGTAATAATTAAATTTAGCACTTACTTGTTTTTTAATTTCTGCACTTTATTATCCGAGATGTTTACTTTCTACTGTTCCTTTTCATACAACATGAATCTGATGAATGGATGCATCTATTTTCTTATTGCTTCCACACTCTATGATGAGTATTTGCTTATTATAATATTGTACTCTAAATTATCATCATTATTACAAAATAATTCGGGGCACATATACTCCCATTCTAGATATCTAAGTACTTAGCTACTTAGATATTATAGAGGGGTTAGTGCGGGCAACATAAGTGTCTCTCCGCAAATATTTATAGTGTTGGCACTAATCTAAGGTTTCTAGTTAGTGAAGACATAAGTGTCTTTGTGATGAATGGATGTATCTATTTTGTTTATGCAAGTGGTGGGGTGGGGCACCACAGTTGGTATTAGAGAGTACTATATGGTGTCTGATGGGGGCTATGCAAACTTCTTGAAACATCCATGACTTCACATCCATGTTATCTTTGAATAAAAAAACTAAAAAGAGAAATGTATGAGGAATGACACCCTAAAATTATAATAAACACTTAAATAATATTTTAATGACCTATGGTCCTAATAATAAACTTAGAGCAATATAAATTCAGTAAATAAAAAGAAAACTTATGGAACCTTACATATATGTAGAATGGTGTTCGACCTTTCAGCCTCTAAGTACTACCTTATAAGCTTCGATGTCAACTGGGAAGAAGATTTTCAGCATGGCCAATACCATGGTAAGATTGTGTAGGGTGTATCACCCAATGGAGTGCTGGTGTTGGACAAAATGTTAAGAAATCTAGTCTTCAGAGAGTTATACTTTTTGTTCTTAGCTTGAGAGTGGTTGCATCATATGACTTCAACTTTCAACGTCATTCAGTGTCCTGACAATGTCCGTCTTCAAATCTTGCCTGATCTTCTGCAAGATGGAGTGAGAGGTTGGTGGGATGATGCCAATTGGAAGATAGTGAAGAAGTGTTGAAGAGATTGTTGTACGATTACTTATAACGACTTCTGCTTCATTTTTGCTACCGTGTAATTTAGATGATTGTGCTGAGTACTTCCATAGCTATATATAGCATTTCCTTTCTAGTATTGTGTAATTTTCATTTACATGGTTATTATCTTTAGTGGTATTACTTTCGTTTGAGTTTTCTTCCATCTGATTGTACTCAAAGAAGTTTAAATGAGAAATATTTTTGTCCGAAATCCAAAATTATAAACACATGTTTTTCTTTTGAATGAATAATCTCTGTGATTCGACTGAATGAATCCCAGTTCTCCTTAGTTGATGACACCCATTAAAATGATAGTAGCATCTAACAACATTTTTAAGGAAGTCAGTGAATAGGTGGATATTGTTAAGACACTAGTCGATACTCATATCAAGCAAATTAAAAGAAAAAAAGGCTGATGGCGGCTCAAGGCAATCAAAATCCTTCACAAGTTCCCCTAAGTCCAACTCATTTCTACCCTCCTTAACCCTACCATTAGTCTACCAATGGAATTATGCATAGCTTATTGCGTCTTATGAATCTGACCTTTAGTGGCAATCTATCTGCCATGGACACCGCTAGTTGGCTGAAACTAGTGGAGAAGAACCATACCAGCATCAAGTGCCCAAATTTAAAAGCCATTCCTCTTACAACACATATATTTCAAGATGAAGCTAAGTTCTGGTGGGATAACGAGAGGAATTCCCACTTCTCTGATTATGATATTGAAGATATCCCCTTGGAATCTTTTGTTGAAGTGCTCAGAGCTGAGTTATTCTCCCTTCAGCTCAAAATATCTTGGAGGACACTCTACTATGCATGAAACAAGGTGACAGACCTGTGTCAGAGTACAAAATGGAATTAAATGGTTCACATGTTTTGCTCTAGATTTTGTTAGAATTGAGGTGGCTTGCTGCCATCATTTTCATAGCGACCTCTTTGATTCCATAAAAATCACATAGTTCCTTTGCAGCTCACTGACTTTACTCAACTCGTGGAGATAGCCAAGTTGGTTGAGCACCAACAATTTCAGAAAGAACATAAGAGAAAGTTTCATGGTGTCCCAAGCTGTAATGACACATTCAAAAAATTGAAACCCCTGATGGGTAAGGTTTATCAGATTGAGGTAGTAGCACCTTCCCAGGAGTAGATTAAAATTTGTACACGACCTCATCCATATGATAAGTGTTATCACAATGGTCTTTGTTATTATACTTGTGTCAAGCCTGGTCACTTATTTTACCTCTACAACTATGTGGAGAAGGTCGATGTTATGCGCATTGACCATTATCATCATAAGCAGACTTTCAATGCCACTCCTGCAAAGCATGGTCACTTGTTTTACCTCTACAACTATGTGGAGAAGGTCGATGTTATGCGCATTAACCATTATTATCATAAGCAGACTTTCAATGCCACTCCTGCAAAGCACCAATATCAAAGGTTGGAGCTTATGCCTCCTCCTCAAGAAAAAGCTCTGGTAAAGAATAAGGAATGTCTTAATGCACCTCATCCTTATAATGCCAATCCTCCCAGAAGCAGGCTTACCACAAAAAAACCTGCTGGACCTGCTCAAGTGTATAATTTAACTCTTGTTGAAGTAGCACAGGATAACAATATTGTTTCAGATACACATTCATGAACCTAACTTTTTTGATTTAGTCATTTTCATTTTTGCAATCTTTCTACTTCAACAAGTAGTTAACTTGTTCAATACTTTTAAAATAGGAACTTTGTGCATTAATAATAATCCCTACAAATTATTGCTTGATTTTATGGTAAGTAATTAATTTATCTTAGAAAATTTTTCTAAATCTGTAAATCTGACGTTCTATAAGTTAGTAAAGACTTTGAGCATTGAATTTCCATTTGGAGACCAATAAAGTGCTAGAAAATTTTGTGATCTAAAAATTCCTCTGAATAATTAAACCTTTAAAGCCAAGTTAGTTGTTTTGCCTATAACAAATTTTGATATAATATTAGGCATGAACTAGCTTAGTATGCATGATGTGACAATAAATTTTCAAATGGAGAAAGTCACTTTGCATTCCCTTGATACACCAAAAACCTTTGAAGAAAGTGATGAATATGAGATTTATAGCAAAACAAGTAAATAAAAATAAACACTTTTTATGTTAGAAATGTATACTTTGATGTGCTTTAGTTGAATTCAGGGAAAAAGAGCAGCTGAGTTAGATCTGGGCAGAAACATAAATTTTGGTAGAAAATTGCCGCAACGCGCGACAGCCCGCCGTAGCAGGCGCAAACAGAGAGCTCTGCTCTACCGCACAACGCAGCGGGCACAAACCTGAGAGCTCGGTGCTACTGTGCACCACGGTGGAAGATCACTTAGCATAATCCAAAAACGATTCACTACCACGCGCTGTAGCGGTCTTCAAACAGAGAGCTTAGCACTACCACACACCGCAATGGGCATAAACCTGAGAGCTTGGCGCTACCGTGTGCCGCAATGGAAGATGACTTAGCATAATCCAAAAATGATCTGCTCCTGCACGCTGCAGCGGTCATCAAATAGAGAGCATGGTGCTACCACGCACTGCAACTAACACAAACCCGAGAGCTCGACGCTACCGCGCGCCGCAGTGAGCATTTACTTAACAAACATTTTAAAGCAAACTGCAGCAGCATGCAGTAGCGCCCGTCAAAATTCCAGCTAGGAACAAGCATTCAATTTAGCATAGGGAAGACCAAAAATTCAAATCTTTAAACTTCCCATAGCTGCCTTAACTCCAATTGCATTTAATCTTTTCCTTTTTAAGAGGAATAACAGAAATATTAGCAAGCCATTAAGGAAAAAGGAGTTAAAAGGTTAGACAAAATTTATTTCAAAGGGCTGGAGGTTGTATCTATAAAAGCAAAGGAAAAAGACTTAGAAAGGTCGTCTCCCTCTTTAACATTCCTAATTCCCAAATTTAGAAGTTGTTACAAGAGAGAAAGGAGAACCCTACCCAAGGAAGGAGAAGGTGACCACCAAAGAGAAGCAGGAAAGAAAACTCGAGGATCGAAAAGGAAGGAGAGTTGGAGAGCAAACCAAAAAATTGGGAGAACACAAAATGATGTTCCTAGTATTTTTTCCTTAATCCCATGTTTATTCCTTGCTGTAAAAACCATGCAAAGGTTCATTTTCTTGTCTAATATTTTATTTATGATGGAAGGCTAAGCCCTCCTTGGGGAGAGTTGGGATAAGTCATGTAATAGATATGGGATAAAAAGGTGTTTGTACTAAATTTCTCAATGAATAAAGTCTTCATCATTTTCTTGGTTTATATATGAATCTTGTTAGTATGCATGCTGTGTGAATGAATATTTTTACTTAAATTAAATTATTATTAACGAGGAAAATGCCAAGCCAACTAACTATATTAAGTTTAGAGAAATGCACATAAAGGTTCTTGCCGCAAATATATATTCACTGTGCGAGGATTCTCGGTGTAAACACCTTAAGATTAATATGATGAGTTAAACTTGGTAACTTAAGTCTCTTAGAGCACCATAGTTCACCAATCGGCGTAAAGCTAGGAATTTGTGCATTAGTGGTTAGAGCCCAGTGATAAGCTCTTGAGCCTAATAACACTTTTCCTTGAGCTCCGTCGAGAGGTTGATGCATATGAGCCAAGCGCCACCAATTACGCTCTGTAGCTCATCATAAGTTAAAGTAGGAAGAGAAAGAATTGTGTGCTTGTGGATGAATGTGACATAATCCACTTAGCCCAGTAATTCATTTCATTAGCTAAACTGCGAGGGAAGCACGTGATGCTAATTGAGTGGAATTAAGTTTATGTGCTCGCTGTAATTAAAAATATGAATTCGATAACTTAGACATAAGAAATTGTATTTCACTAATATCAATCACATAAGGGTCTATGTGCCGAGATTGAACCTTCGTGAGTTCATCTTGAGCACTAGGCATGATATTGTCAAAATTAAAGGATACTCTAAGGAACACTATTGGTACTTGATTAAAATTTGCATGTGAACAGTCTCATTAAAAGTTGATAAATACAAGTACTTATACCAATCCCATAACAAATTACATGATAAAACCTAACTCTCCCTTCTTCTAAACAAATATATTCAAAATAAGAACTTTAAACTATTAATTAGGAGCCAACAATACCATAAAATATCATTAGTTTAAATATTATTAAAACTAAATATACCTTAGTAACAAAACACTCAGTTCCATGTGGACGATAAATCTCAGAACTTACATTCCATTATTAATTCATACCATGTGCACTTGCGTGAGAGCGCAGACGTGAACAAAAATTATGTCAAATTTTTGGCGTTGTTGTCGGGGAACGGTGATCTGCATTGTATTAAGGATAATATACAAGTCAATAGTGATTTAGAATTATCTTTGTTCTGCATATAATTTTCTTACTTCTGTAATTTTCTTTTCTATAGTTTTTATTTTCTTATACGGAGCACTCAAATATCTTAATCATGCACAATAATAATAAAAAATAGTGTAAGTCGTGCAAGGGAACACATTCAAGTTCTGATTGTAATAAAAATAACCCTTTTGCACCTTCAAGAACAAAACTGATTAATGACATTAAGTGTGATCACAACTTGCAATGTTATTACACTCACTCAGATATGAACATTAATAACACAAATTGGACGTGTAAGCAATCTTACCTAGAAGAATCAGTGGAAGATTTTAGTGGCAATATGAACAACAATTTGCATGAAACTGAACTAACCTTGATTAGGCATGAGTTTAATCTGGAAAATCAAGAGCGTCTATTCAAGTGAGGCTAAGTTAGAATTTATATTGTAACAATTAGCTAACCTTGTCCAAGAAATGCCGATTTGTAGGAAGGAAACTGTAACTCAAACTAAAAATGACAATGAGAAAGAGTTTGAGAATCAACTAAAAATATGCCATTTAGAATAGCAACAAGAAGTGCCAACATGTAGTGAAGAAGCTTTAATTCAAACAAATAATGAAAATGAGAAAGAGTTGGAGAATCAATTTAAATTAGATAAATTGAAAATGAAACAAGATTTTCAAACAGAAAAAGTTGATCAAATACAATCTGAAATTTATGTCTCCTATACTCCTCAAGTACATCTACCTCAATATTTAATAATAGGGCACACATTATTTGAGGACGAGTGAGGTAAGTTGATTCAAAATAATGATGGTGTCAAAATCATTTGCAGCATCTCAAACTTCAACAAACCCCTTAACAATTTGGATAATTATTGTGTGCAATTTGAATTTGTTGAGAAATGCTTTAATTGTATTCTTAAGAAAATTTAATTTATCGCCTTTTTTAAAAAATGAAAATGAAAATGATGAATTTGATGAGTTTTATGGCAAACATATGACAAGAAATTAGAAAAATGAAAAGAAGAATAAAAAGAGGAACTATTGTAAGTTAGAAGACACAAGATGAACCTCGAAGGAAAAAGATAGTGTTGCTGACATTCATAACGATTACAATATTAACAAGCTCGTACTCATCCTAAAACCTTTATGAAAATCTGGAATTTTTTTTTAAAAGGATAACTCTTTTTGGTCAGGCAGAGGATATTAAACTAAGCGCTGGTTGGGAGGCAACCCAACAAATACTCTTATGTTTTTATTCATTTCAGATTCTAAGTAGTACATGTGTGCGTCAATAAAAGAGCGAGAGGAATCTCGAGCATGATTGCAGTAACATCAAATCGTCATTTACATCAGGTTGTTTCATTTTTTGCTGCTAGTAAATTTTTTTTTTTTTTTGCCTTCATGTTTGTACTTTTCATTTTTGTTTTAAATAAATCTTAGTTAATTACTTCTCCCAACTTTTGCGCCAATAGAATACCATTATTTAAGCACTTTTCTTGAAAATTGTAAAGGGCTGAATTCAATTGTGATGGAACATGTGAATATTTTATATATTCTAAATTACTTAACAAGAGGTGATCAAGCAAAACAAACAGTTCTAAAATTTTTCATGCTAAATCATTTTACACTCATTTTACTATAAGTCTCGACAATCAAAAATGTATGATGCTTTAAATCTAAGTGTGGAGGTAGGGTTAAAGAACTAGATTTAGAAAAGTAAGAAACAGTGAAATAAAAAATATGCTAAGCTTCTGTAGGACTTACTGAATGCAATAAAAATAGATGAGGATAAAGAAAAATGTATCTCCCTTGAATTGAATGCTAAAATATAAATTCAAGGATATAGAAAACTATCTCTCCCAAAGTAAGAAAAATTGAGAAAATAAGTGAAGAAAATATCACTCATGAAAAACAATATTTATTACGTTTTATAAGAAGAAGCACAAATGGTGCAAAAATTCACACTAAATATCACTTAGCATCATCCAAAGACGATCTGCTACTGCGAGCTGTGGCAGTCATCAAATATATAGCTTGGCGCTACCGCGTGCTGCAGCAGACACAAACTCGAGAGGTCGGCACTACCGCGCGCCGCAGCGGTCATCAAATAGAGAGTTCGACACTATCGCACGCCGCAGCGGGCATTTACTTAGCAAAGATATTAAAGAAAATGCTGCACGCGCTGCAGCGCCCATCAAAATTTCAGCCATGAACAAGCATTCAATTCAGCATATGGAAGGCCAAAAATTTAATTCCATTATCTTCCCACAACTACCTTAACTCTAATTGTATTTAATATTTTCCTTTTCAATAGGAATAACAATAGTATTTATTAGCAAGCCATTAAAGAAAAAGGAGTTGAAAGGTTGGACATAATTTATTTCAAAGGGCTGGAGGTTGCATCTATAAAAGCAAAGGAAAATGACTTAGAAAGGTCGTCCCCCTCTTTAACATTCATAATTCCTAAATTCAGAAGTTGCTGCAAGAGAGAAATGAGAGCCCTAGCCAAGGAAGGAGAAGGTGACCACCAAAGAGACGCAGGAAAGAAAACTCGAGGTTCAAAAAGGAAGGAGAGTTGGAGAGCAAAGCAAAAAATCGGGAGAACGCAAAATGCTGTTCCTAGTGTTTTTTCCTTAATCCCATCTTTATTCCTTGCTGTAAAATCCATGCAAACATTCATTTCCTTATCTAATGTTTTCTACATTTCATTTGTGATGGAAGGCTAAACCCTCCTTAAGAGAGTTGGGATAAGTCATGTAATAGATTATGGGATAAAACGGTGTTTGTGCTAAATTACTCAATGAATAAAGCCTTCATTATTTTTTGGTTAGATATGAATCTTATTAGTATGCATGCTGTGTGAATGAATATTTTTACTTAAATTAAATGATTATTAACGAGGAAAATGCCAAACCAACTAACCATATTAAGTTTATGGAAATGCACATAAAGGTTATCGCCGTGAATATATATTCGCTGTGCTAGGATTCTCAATGCAAACACCTTAATATTGATATGATGAGTTGAACTTGGTAACTTAACTCTCTTAGACCTCCATAGTTCACCAATTGGCATAAAGTTAGGAATATGTGCATTCGTGATTAGAGCCCAGTGACAAGCTTTTGAGCCTAATAGCACTTTTCTTTGATCTCAGTTGAGAGGTTGATGCATGTGAGCCAAGAGCCACTAATTACACTCTGTAGCTCATCATAAGTTAAAGGAAGAAGATGAAGAATTGTGTGATTGTGGATGAATGTGACATAATCCACTTAGCCCAGTAATTTTGTTCCTTAGCTAAACTATGAGGGAAGCACGTGATGCTAATTGAGTGGAATTAAGTTTATGTGCTTGCTGTAATTAAAATTTTTAGTTTGATAACTTAGACATAAGAAATTAGATTTAGATAATATTGATTGCATAAGGGTCTATGTGCCGAGATTGAACCTTCTTAAGTTCATCTTGAGTACTAGGCGTGACATAGTCGGAATTAGAGAACACTATAAGGGATGTTTTTGGCACTTGATTAAAATTTGTATGTGAATAATCTCATTATAAGTTGATAAATATAATTACTTACACTAATCCAACAACAATTTATAAGATAAAACCCAGCTCTCCCTTCTTCTCAAACTAATATTTTTGAAACAAGAACTTTGAACTATTAATTATGAGCTAACAAAACAACAAAAATCATTCGTCTAAATATTATTAAAAGTAAATATACCTTAGTAACAAAACACTCAATTTTCTGTGGATGATAAATCTTGGAACTTACATTCTATTATTATTTCAGACCATGTACACTTGCGTGCAAGTGCAGATGTGAACAAAAAGTCTGTCAGGAAGGTTTAGTGTAACAATCCTAGTTGTTATTTTAGCTAAATTTAGAGTAGTTAAACTAAACCAAGCCTTAATTTTGATTCCATTAGACTCATTGGGTTATTTAAACCTAACTCTAGAAGTTTAAAATCAATCAGAGCTCATTTGAGCATTTTAGTATTTTTGCCTATTTTTGGATCTTAAAAATTAGCTAAATTTAATTGATCTCTAATTTAAAATATGAGTTCATTTTTGAGTTCCTCATACCCTAATTAGCTAATGGTGAATTTTTAGAAATTTTTGGAGCTCATTTGGTCATAAATTGGATTTAATAATTATAGGATTTATTGTTAATTAATTAAAAGAATTTAATATTAATTAAAATATATAAATTAATTATTTTAGCTTGATATTTGTTGTTGGGACCATGGTAGGTCTGCTGTGGGGTCTTGACAGCGGTGCAGCATGATCTACCTATAGATGCCTTCATGCTAATCTCAACGTATGATCAAACAATACTGATCATGAGTGCCTTGATCTACTAGCACTAGTGAGATCTAATAGCCAATCCAATGGATGAGGAGGCATCCGCGGTTCTATTAGCTAAATGAAGAATCAGGCCGTCCATCTTCAATGGTCTTGCAATCAGACGACTGTAGATGGATCAACCCTATTCACCTTCGTCCCCGTGCAATACCTAGCTAGATAGAGAAAATTTGCTTGTACAAGCCATGCCAGCATTGCCTGCCACTCTTCCTTGCCTTGTCCCTTAGGTTGTTTGGATCCTTCTGCTAATGGCCAAACCTAGTTCGGCCACCCGGAGAATTCAATCCTTCTATTTGGGGTAGGCTGAAGGTGCCCGTGGTCTAAGCTTAATTCCTCGGCTCCTCCATGGCTCCTACCCTAGCACCCCTCTGAGACCTATAAATGCCCCTCCCAATTCACAGTGAGCTCTTTTGCTCACTGTGAACCTTCAATTTCCTTCTCTCCCTGTTCTTCGTGCTTCACTGCTGCCCAGCGACTCTCGCTGTTGCATACCGTTGATAGTGGATGCGATTTTGCATTCAAACCCCCCATGAAATCTTTAAGGAGCTCAGGTGCCCTAGCTTTCCCTGGTGCTTATCTCATCATCTCCTTCTCAGTCGAGGTACAACCTCTGTCCTACTTCTGTCACGCTGATTTCAGCTTGGCTCTCGATTGTTTTGCATTAGGTGCTGTGCTAGGACCGTCTGTCCACCCCTCTGTGAGTAGCCAAGCTACCAGTGGAGACTGGGAGTGGACCAAACAGTGAACTCACTGTCTGAGTGCGCACTGTCAGCTCACCATTGATCCATTTCAAGTCACAGCAAATCCTCCGGCAGTTAAGTCCTAATTGGAATTCAATTTCCTCTATGGATGATTGTTGAATTATAACAATCATCAAGTTTGATGCGATCGATCATCCAGTCTTGTATCGATTAGATTAGGCTCGCCTCACGCCCGTGTGTAACCATAAGTAGCATCCCAGTTACCTGGACCCTCCCTGATCCTCATGTCTTAGTCGACTCCTAGCCTTGGATCCCTAATTGAGTTGGGATGTACCCCGACTAGTGGCATCCCCTCTGTGAAGAGAATTTTCTCTTCACAGTCCTTCCCTTAGGACCAAAAAGACCGAGTAGCACTCCAGCGATCGGGCGCATCTTAGACGGGGATTCTTAGTCCAATCGACGCGTCTTATGCTCCTGAAGGTGTAGCCGTCGAGATCCAGGCGCGACGTGGCCTATGGCATGGTGAAATTGGTGTCAGAGGTTAGCCCTAGGGATCCTAGTATTAGGGTATTCGGTGCGGAGACGACACACAGTAATAGGCCAGGTTGGACCCCAACCCGCGCGATTTCATTTTTGGACCGACAGATAATAAGCGATTTTCTGAATTAGTTTCTTAAAAGAAATTAATTCAAAAAATCCAATCATGTGGATTAATTAATTTAAAACATTCAAAATAAATTTATTAAATAACTTTGGTTATATTTGTTCAAATAGTATGATCCAATATACCATTTGAGTAAAAAAAATTCAAGAAATAATTATATGAAATAAAATCTAAGATCCAATAGTTTGATTTTATAAAATTACCTAATCTTTCTCTAAGCTTATTTAATTCATAATTAATTCATTTAATGTTAAAAAATTGTAATTAAGGTCTCTGATTGCTCATGAGACTATGGAGAATTAATTTTGCCATTAAAAATAATTTAGGAGTTCAAAATTGGCTAATCACCTCTTAATTACCCTAAGCCTTAATTAGTAAATTAAGCCTTAATTATTAAATTAAGCCTTAATTAATCCTCTAATTTTGGTGATTTAGGTCTCTATCCTTTTCTTAAGTATAATAGATCTTATATATATGCTTGAATCATCTAAGGAACCTTAAATTTGCTTAATCACTTAATTTAGCCATAATTTGTGATTAGTACTAATTAGGTTAATATTAAAGTCAAAGATTTGAATTGAGTGTTTCATTCATCCTATTAATCAATATCAAGACAATTAAAACTGATTTGAATCAATTTGAATGCTCAAACCCTAAAATCCCAAATTTAGCCTTAAGAAGGGTATTTTGGTAATATGGACCAAAATATTGTTTAAGCACCCTTAAACCCTAGAATTTTAGTAATGTACTTTTAATTAATTCATTAGCATCATTTTTGTAACTTATAAGTCTAATGGATTTCTTCTAAATGAATAAGTCTTAAATTTCCTTAACTAGATTTTCAGATCTTAAAGGTGATCTAAGACTCCTCATTTAAGAATAACTTAAATAATACTAGAACTCAAATTTTAATCTTAATTGCCTTATTAAGATCATTCAATATAGCCTTAAAGATTATATTCATGTAAATCCTAAGTCTAAATTTCAGTTTAAATCTTAGATCTTAGATCCTTTGATCATCTGATTAAATTTTATCATCTCATTTGGAGTTTCATACTTAATTAATTATCTAATACTTTTAAAACCTCTTTGTGGGTGTAGGATTGATTCAATCTATAAAAATATATGATTATTTTATGGATTGAATATAGATCTTAGATTCATATATTCTTGATTGATTATTTTATCTTATGACAATAGAATGACCTTTCATTAAGATCTTAATTCTATAGTCTTTCAACTCATAAGATTCTTTACCTTTAGACTAAGGTTGGGTGAGAACCTTAGATCCTTATTTTGGATAGCACTTTAGATTCAGGATTTGAACCCAAAGTTTGGAGTTTAAGTCTGAAACCTCTAATCTTGATTAGATAATAAAGATTTGAGTTGAGTGAGTAAAATAAAATAATTAAGTCATTGAATTATTTACTTTAATCCTTTATAGTCATCATTTGATTCTAGATTAAAAGTTGTTAAGTTCTAATGTTAATGTTAAGGTCGTGAATCTGGGATTATACTCGATTGCTGGTTATTGGAGATCCTAAACTTGTATCTTCTCAGAATAGTTAGAACAAATTAAAATAGACAACAACAGATATCACATCAGTCTAATTGAGTCTCTTGCCTACTTTGACTATTGTTGCTCTGTACACCTTGTATATTGATCCTTTTTCCTTGGACATGATAGGTGAACTCTGAATATTGATGATGTATCCTAAGTTAGCATTTGAACAGCATAAAGATTAATTAGTTCATCATGTACATTCAATTTGGTGGAGTGTGTCCTAGTTTAGTCTGCTTCTTCCGTTCAGTTCTTTGTTATAAAATAGACTTGGACCTAGCCCGGCACTTTGCTAGGATGGATATATGTCTTTATCTATAAGTTCAACTCAGACCTAGCTTTGATGATGCCTAGGATGGACACATATTAAACTTTTGCACAGAGGGCGTGTATGCCAATTTTTGTTATGGAAGTATTATGTTTAGGCATACTTTTACTTTTAGTTCTAGTGCTTTAGCTTGCTTTTCCACATGCTTCAGTGGCTTTGCTTTCACTTTCAGTTCAGTGTTTTTGCTTGCTTTGCCACATGCTTTAGTGGCCTTTATTTATTAGTTTATACATACATTTATGTTTACTTCAATTCAACATTTCAGTTCAGCAATTATTAAGTATTGGCATGTTCATAATGCTAGTTTTGTATACCCAGTTTAGTACACTTCAGTATGGCTTTTTTTATGTAATTAGCATATATTCATGTGATCATAATCATATTAGGATGAGTTTTATTTTCAGTACCTTGCAGTTATTTATATAATTTAACATTACCTTATTCAACTTTATGTTTAGTATGTTATTTTGCTTACTTTGTTATTTAGTTATAAATATATTATTTATAGCTATCCTGTTTATTATAGCTTGTTGCACCTTAATTTAATTGCAAAATAAAAGTAATAATGTGATATCTTTAAATGTCCAGTTCACTCAATCAATCTAAAATGTACTTAGATAATTTATCTAACTGTAATATTTTTCTTTAGTTGGCTGAGGCCCTGGTATTTGTGATACCAGCAAATGTTAAATTCGGAGTTGTTCATTGGTGGTTCTTCTGGAGAGGAGCTTAGACAGGAGGAGGATCTTCCTGTTGCTGCTTAGTTAGATTTCATTTTTTGCTATGAGGATGGGAGCTCTTTTTTTTTACATTTAAATATTTAGTCGGTAACAATTTCTTAATCTGGATGTATTTACTTTCTGCATTTGAGCTGAGTTACTATTGCATTTACCTTTTTATACTATGTTGCAATATGGATGTTATGTTCTACTATTTTCTGCTTTCGCTACTTTGATATGTTGGTGTATGTTCACAACTTCAAGTGATAAGTCTTCGGCTTAAGGAGGGTTGGGTCATACCTGACTCTACTTAAGTTGGGGACTTGCCACAGTTGGAAACCATATTGCTCATGATTATGTTAATATCAATATTAGTAAGGTCACGGAGGGTATGGGGCCCCCCAGTTAGTATCAGAGATAAACCATAAGGTATCAGAATGAGGTCTATGATTCTCTTCTACCTAATGGACCATTCTTCTAAATTACACACATCAACATCTAATATCCATAGCATTGTACCATCAATAACTCCATAAAAAATGTAGAACAAAAATACTTATATTAAAATGATTAAGTCACCTCTAGTTTAACTAAAAGAAATCTACAAATTTTTTTAATAGAGGAAAATGAATCCTGAGGAATCCAACTTGGCCTATTATCTTTGCACCTTTGAGTTGGGTTGGAGCTGTAGTTTCAAGTGGAGACAAGAAGATCCTTGTTAGATTAATGGAGTTTCAATATAAGGAGTTCAAGTTCTGGATAAACTTCTTCACCAATCAACATTCCGAGGGCTTGACTTCCCAATCTATGCAAAGGAGTGTTGAGACGAGTAGAATCAATTCAAAGGCACATAGGGCTTGACTTCCTAGCACTGACTATTAATGCTACTCCAGTTGTTCCTGTTTTGCAAAGCTCTTTCCCTTCCCATCATTATGTAGATGGTCTTCTCCATAGCTTCTTAAGGCTAAGGTCTTCCACATTCAGTGGGAACTTGTCCCCTATGGAAACGGCCGACTGGTTGAAAGCAGTCGAGAAGGACTTGATCAGTTTGAAAAAATCCCTAATTTTGAAGATGTCCGTCTCACGACGCATCTATTTCATACTGAAGTAGAGTACTTGTGAGACAATGTTTGGAATGATAGATTCATTGACTACGAACTCAAAGACATCCCTTGGGATGAATTTGTAAAAGCGTTCAAGGCCAAGTTTATTCCTCCGTTCGCGCAGAATACTATAACAGACATGATCTTAAGGTTGACGCAAGGAAGCCGCTCCATTTATGATTATGAGAGAGAGTTTTGTAGGTTAATTTGCTTTGCTCCAGATTTAATCTAATTTGAATCAGCAAAATGTCATTGTTTCCTCAGTAGACTACAAGATTTGTTAAAAGATCTTATTGGCACGCTCCGCTTATCCAATTTTTTGAGTTGGTGGAAACAGCAAAGGTGCGTGAGCACCATCATTCTGAGACAGATCATAAGTGCAAGATGCAGTCAGTTCCCCACCGTCACAAAGCATTCAAAAGGCATAGACCTCACTCTGCAAAGGTCTATTAGATCAAAGCTGCACCATCTTTTGAACCAAATCAAGGCTGGAACCTGCCTCACCCTTATGGTAAGTGTTATCACTTTGGCCATAAGTGCTACAAATGTATTCAGGCCATCTGTTCTGCCACTACACGTGCATAGAAACTGTGGATGGAGTCCAAATCAAGTAATCATAGAAACATCAAGTTCTTAGAGTGACACCGTTAAGCAAAAGAGAGACTGGTTTGGCAATAATGCCATCCCCTGCCTCTAAATATGCTAGGAAGCAACTATAAAGACCCACTTAAGTAGTAATAAGTGAAACTCTTAAATATCGAGGCGCCTTTTCAGATAACGGTGGAGTTCCTGATAAGAACCCCAAAATTAAGCATGCTCAGGTGGGAGCACTACCAGGATGGGTGACATACTGGGAAGTTATATTCTGAGGGAAAAATTGTGAGGCCTTTCTGGCCAAAGCGGACAATACCTTGGTGCTTAAGAGTTTGGGCTATTATTGCAACCTTCTGCTCCAAAGTTTCAGAATAATCCCAAGAAGTAGGTGAACAATTGTCCTACTGGTCCCGCTTGAGTCTACGCCTTAACACTGCTTAAGGCTGCGAAAGATAACAGCATGGTTTCAGGTACACATTTTTTAATCTCTTCTTTTACATTACATTTCTGCACTTTAATTATCACAAGTATTTATTGCAATTTGTGTGAACAATTTTAGGCATGCTATATTTTAATGACTAGCACTGCAATATGCTATTCGACACTGGTGCTAGTTATTCTCTTATCTCTGAATGTTTTGTCAATATCTTTAAGCTGCCCTCGTATAAATTAGTTAAGTTATTAAATATTGGACTTCCATCTGGAGCCCAACTTAGTGCTCATAAATTTTATGACTTTAAAATCCCATTAACAAGTCAAAAGTTTGACCCCAAGTTAATTGTTTAGCCATTAGCAAATTTTGTTATCATCCATGGAATGAATTAGCTCAGTCATAATAATGCTGTAATAAACTGCCTTAAGAAGAAGGCCACTCTTCATTCCCAAGGCAAGTCTGTAACTTTCATAGGAAAAATCAGTGCACAAATATCCTTAATTAATGCCATCAAAGCTGAGCAATTACTTAGTAAGGGCTGTGATGCTTTCCTTATCACTTTGATGGATGAACCAAAATAAAGCATTCCCCTCTCTGATTGTAAAGTAGTTAAAGAATTTGCCGACGTGTTCCCAGAAGATTTGCTTGGTGTACCTCCGTCTAGAGAAGTAAAATTCTCTATCGAGTTGATTACTGGTACCCAGCCCATATCTAAAGCTCTGTATAGAATGGCACCTAAGGAACTTCAAGAACTTAACAAATAGTTACAAGAGCAATTGATTACAGGCTTCATCAGGCCAAGCATGTCTCCTTGGGGAATGCCCATTTTGTTTGTAAAGAAAAAAGATGGATCTATGTAGATGTGCATAGATTATCGTGAATTAAATAAAGTCACCATAAAGAACAAGTACCCATTGCCAAGAATTGATGATTTATTTGATTAGTTATCTGGAGCCATTATATTCTCCAAAATTGACTTAAGGTCTCGATATCATCAATTGCGAGTAAAAGAAATAGATGTAGGAAAGACCGCTTTCTGTACTCGTTATGGTTATTTCAAATTTTTAGTGATGTCTTTTGGACACACTAATGCACCATCAATCTTCATGGATTTGATGCAGCGAGTCCTTAAACCTTTTTTGGACAAATTTGTAATCATCTTTATCGACGATATTCTTATCTATTCTCGAACCTCGAAGGATCTTGAGGATCATCTGAGGTTAGTATTATCAGTTTTGCATGATCATCAGCTATATGCTAAGTTTTCCATGTGTGAATTTTGTCCTAAATCCATTGCATTCTTGGAGCATGTAGTCGATGCACAGGGTATTCGCGTAGATCAGAATAATGTAAGCACTATTCAGGATTGGGCTTAGCCAAAGTTAGTTACCGACATCAGAGGATTTTTAGGATTAGCTAGATTTTACAGAAAGTTCATCAAGGGCTTTTCCCAGATTGCATCTCTTTTGACTAGACTAACTCAAAAAGTCATCCAATTTTCTTGGAGTCCTGAATGCGAGGAAGCATTTCAAACCCTGAAGGACACACTCTTTACCTCTCCAGTGCTTGTACTACCTAAGGAAGGTTCGAACTATCAAGTGTACACAGATGTCTCTGGAATATGTTTAGGATGCGTATTAATACAAGAGGGTAAGTTAATCGCTTACACCTCACGTTAGTTAAAGCCCCACAAGAAAAATAATCCAGTGCATGATCATGAACTTGCCGCTGTAATCTTCGCCTTGAAAATCTGGTGCCATTATTTATATGGTGTTCAATGTTCAATTTTCATTGATCATCAAAGCCTGAAGTATATCTTCACTCAGCGAGAGTTAAATTGCCATCTAAGAAGATGGTTAGAGCTCATTATTGATTATGATCTGAATATTCAGTATCATCCAAGTAAAGCGAACATGGTGGCCGATGCTCTTAGTCATCGTGTTACTTTATCTGCCATGATCGCTTCCAGTTCTTTAGAACAAGAATTACATAAGCTTGAAATTTCTCCAGTCAGCGGTGATATGCTAAGTTTGCTTCTAGTAAATATCAATGTGGAAACAGAGATGTCTCCATCTTGCAGACCAAGGATGAAGACTATCTAAAATTCAAAGTCAACATCGAAGGAGGTCATCGTCAAGATCTGCAGATGTGTAATGGCGTAATTTATCAAGGGAATCATCAATGGATTCCTAAATCTATGTACCATGAAGTTCTATTAGAAGGCCATAAAACAATCATTTTGGTGGCTCGGTATGAAAAAAAGTGTAGCCAATTTTTTGGCTAAATGTCATGCCTGCAACTTGGTAAAGGCTGAGCACCAAAGGCCCGATGATCTTCTGCATCCTCTAGAAATCCCAGAGTGGAAATTGTTTGATATATTAATGAATTTTGTCATGGGATTGCTTCGCGTAAAATCTGCTGCCAATACAATCTGGGTTATCGTAGACCGATTAACTAAATCAGCACACTTCATTCCCATCCATCAAATTGACTCTGTCGAGAAGCTCACAATGTTCTATATCAAAGAAATTGTTAGGTTGCATGGTATTCCTAAATCGATAGTATCTGATCTTGATAGCAGATTTACTTAAAAGTTTTGTTAAGCAGTGCATCAAGAACTAGAAACTACCCTAGATATGAGTACAACTTTTCATCCTCAAACAGATGGTCAAACAGAAAGAGTAACTCAGGTTCTTGAAGATATGCTTAGGCTCTGTATTCTCAATTTTGCCGGTTCCTGGGAAGATCATATTTCGTTAATGAAGTTTATATACAATAACTATTAACAAGTCAATATTAAAATGACTCCTTATGAGGCTTTGTATGGCAGAAAGTGTAGTACTCCGCTAGCTTGGTCAGAAACAGGAAGCATTTAGCTTTTTGGATCTGAGTTGGTCGAAGAAACTAACAAGAAGATTTACCTAATTCAGCAGAGAATTTGTTTTGCTCAAGATCGCCAGAGCAAGTATTATGATGCTCATCATCGTTTATTAGAGTTATGTGTCAGAGATTATGCTTATCTGAAAGTGAGCCCGATGAAGGGAGTCTATAGATTTGGTGTAGCAAGGAAACTTAGTCCTTGCTATATTGGACCATTTGAGATACTAGCCACAGTAGGATCATCAGCCTACAGGTTGAATCTTTCTGATGACTTTGCAGCTGTTCACAATGTGTTATATGTATCATCATTAAGAATGTGTTCATGTTCAGCAAAGCTCTGTTCCTTCCCATCATTCTGTAGATGGTCTTCTTCATAGCTTCTTAAGGCTAAGGCCTTCCACATTCAGTGGGAACTTATCCCCCATGGACATAGCTGACTAGTTGAAAATAGTCAAGAAGGACTTGATCAGTTTGAAAATCCCTAATTATGAATCTTTCCTTCTCATGACGTATCAGTTTCATGCTAAAGCAAAGTACTAGTGGGACAATGTTCGGAATGATAGATTTGTCGACTACAAACTTGAAGACATCCCTTGGGATAAATTTGTAAAAGCATTCAAGGCCAAGTTTATTCCTTCGTCTGCACAAATACTATAGCAGACACTAATATATTCGACATTTATAGCAAAATAAATGGGTAAAAACATTCAAAACATTAAACAAACCAGCATACTTTGAGTGGAATTTATGCATTTTTAGGAAAAATGAAGAATAGGGCAAGCCTGAGCTGAATTGAAGAATTTTGGATAAAAACTGCTGTGGTGCGTTGCAGCGTGCCACAACACGCCATGGCGGTCCACTAAATTCCCTCACCTGGAAGTGTACCTGAAGGCATAGAAGGAAGACTGCTACAGCACACCCCAGCATGCCACAGCGGGCCACAACGTCATTCTCTGAGAGCAATATTAAAACGTTATATGAAATATTTGAACAATGCCAATCCGCTTCCCCAAAAGATTAACCGCCACAGCGGGTAGCAGTGCCCTTAAGGTAATCTATTAAAATATACATCAAAATAGTATTTGAACTTTAGCTACTACAGTACGTCACGGCGGAACAGTGTTTGAATCGAGGCCGCTACAGCGCACCACAACGCCCGCTACAGAAAGCTCCAGAGTCTGCATTGAATACAGCATAGGGAAGGCCACAAATTCAGACCTTTGGCTTTCCCCTGCCTCTTGAAACCTAAGTTAAATAATAACTCTAATGAATCTGAAGAGACTAAGCAGAATAAAATAAATTACTTGCATTAAAGTAGAAGAAGATGAAGGGTCATTTGTTATTAATGCATGGGGTTGAAAATTCCCCTATTTAAGGGTCAATTTTAGACCAAATAAGGGTTCCAAATTTCAATATTCAAAAGACTAAAATATGAGGCTATACGAAGAAAAAGAGGAAAACTCTCTAAGGAGCAAGCAGTAGACCGTGAAGAGAGAAGAAGAAAGCAAAGGAAAGGAGGAGAAGTCAAGTAGAAGTGCAGGAGGAAGATCAAGAGAACATTAGAAAACCTCTAGGTGTTTCCTAGTACTTTTTCTAAACTCTATTTGATTATTTTCTACTATAAATTGATGTCAAGATTTACTTCTTTTTGCATGTATGCTTTTATTTATTCAGTAATCATGAGCTAAATCCCCTTGGAGAGGGGTTGGGATGTAGTTGTAGGAAAATGTAAGGCTGTATTGGTATTGTAATAGAGATGTTTAAATAAATAAAATTGATTTATATTTAACTATCTATAATTATTATTATGAAGGAATGCCTGGATGAAATTTTGTCAAAATACTTTGCTAAAAATAAAACTTAAATGAATTATCAATTAAAAAAAAGAACTTGAGTTCAAAGTTATCAATTGGACAAGAGAAAGGAAAGTAGTGCAAGTAGAGCTGAGAAATATGTCATAGCTCTCAAGCTCACTTGCACCTTTCCTTTAGAGCTCTACCAAGAAATTTGATGATTGTGAACCAAGTTCCTATCAATGTTGCTCTGCTACTCAGCAAAGTAGAAGGGATGAGTGGATGTTGGAAATCCAATGGATGATGTGACATAGTCCATTGACCCAATGCTTCCTCTCATCTAGCTAAACCGCATGTGTAAGCGTATGGTGCAATATTGATGGAAATCATGTTTGTGAGACCTAATAATTAAAAGAAAATATTTGGTAACCTAGATGTATGAAATCAAAGATAGATTTAAACCATGATCTCATAAAAGTTTTGGTGCTGAGGTAGAACCCCAAGGGGACTTCTCCATATTGCACTAAATCTGAACTTATTGTAAATGAGGTTAACTCCAATTATAACAGTGTTCACTTGATTTAAGTAGGCATAGAAAAATCAATTTATACATTTAAATAATGAAGTGACAATACCAGGTCCTTACAAGTACTACATTGAAATCGTAACTCTCTCCTTTTGAACAAATTGTATCTTACCCTAAGGTAATTTGTATTATTAATTTAGGAACCAACTCAAACCAAAACTTGATCTTCTAAACATTATTAAAAGAAGATATAACTTAGTATCAAAACCACCATTCCATGAGGACAATAAATCTTGGAACTAAACTTCCACTTATTACTTCAGACCATGTACACTTGCATGCAAGCGTAGACGTGTACTTTATGTCTGTCAAGTTCTTGGTGCCGTTGCCGGGGAATGGTTTTTGTTTTGTATTAAGTACAATCTTTAAGTAAATAGTGATTTAGATCTTACTTAACTTTGCATATAATCTTTAGTTGCTATAATTATATATGTGCTAACTTTAATGTAAATTTAGATTTGCTTTAGTTTTTATTTGTTGCTAGAAAAATTGAAAATTCTTAAGAACTATGTTGAACTATACTGCATCTTACTATTTGCTAAATTTTTATTTGTTGATCATTTTATGTGCTGAATTATATTGTTGAACCTGATTGTTGTGACTTGTTCTTACTAGCTGTAATCTTTAAACTGCATGAGTAGGTGAAACCTTTTTGAAATCTTTTTTAATCCTAAAATAGATAGAACATATCTTAGAGCAAAAAGAGAACAAGTAATCCTAAACCAACAACAAGCATAATTGGAAGATTTAGAGGTCAATATTGTAGTGCCAGTAGTAAACTCTAGGAGAAGACTCAGAAAATATGTGCTTCCAACTGTAGAAGGAGTCTGAAATGCTATAGTTAGACCTCCAATTCAAGCGATCAATTTTGAGATCTAGTCATTGACTATACATATGATCCAAAACAGCCATTTCAGTGGTCTAGCATCGGATGACCCTAATGCGCATATTTCAAGTTTTCTGGAAATATGCGACACTTTTTGATTCAATGGAGTATCCGATGATGCCCTTAGGTTAAAATTATTCCCGTTTTCGCTGAGAGATGGAGAGAAAGTTTGGCTCAGATCTCTACCTGGCGAGTCCATTAGGACTTGGGATGACTTGGCTAGGAAATTCCTAACTAAGTATTTTCCACCTGCTAAGACTGCTTGGCTGAGAAATGAGATTTCAAATTTCTCTCAGCAAAATGAAGAAAACTTGTATGACGATTGGGAACGCTTTAAGGACTACTTAAGGCGTTGCCTGCATCATGGGTTCCCCTTATGGATGCAAGTGCAAATTTTCTATGATGGATTGAATGCACCTACAAGAACACTTATTGATGCAGCCGCGGGTGGTTCTTTGAGTAGTAAGACCCAAGAGGAGGCCTTTGATCTCCTTGAGGAAACGACGAATAATGCATATCAATGGTCGACTAAGCGGCTTACTTCTAATAAAAAGGAGGTAAATAACCTAAGTGAGACAAATCAACTGGCCTCCCTACAAAGGGAAGTTGAATGATTAACAAATAAAATTGAGAGTTTGAATGTGAGGGTCGTTCATAAAATGAACTGTGAGTTGTGTGGAGGGAACCACAACAGTGGTTGCTGTAATTTGAACAACTCCTTTGCTCCTTCACAAACTGAACACGTAAGCTTCATGAGAAATAACAACAATAACAATAACCCCCACAATAACCCTTACTCAAATACATACAATCCCGGGTGGAGAAACCATTCAAACTTCTCTTAGAGTGAGGGAAATTCACAAAGAAATTATAACTCTCAACAACAAAACAGGCCAACCCAAAATTTCAAAAATTCCTATAAGTCCAGTCAAAATAGTAAGCGAGAACCCGGGCTAGAGAATCTTTTTGGGCTTTTAAAACTAAAACCATGTAATTTATGAAAAGGATTGAGATGATCATGAACCGACATGAAACCTCAATTCAACGAATTGAAGTGTCTCTTAGGAATATAGAAGTTTAATTGGGACAAATTTCCAAACAACTATCTATTCAGCAGCAATGACTGCTTCCAAGCTCGACTGAAATAAACCATAGAGAAATGGTGAGTGTGATCAACGTAGACACGGTAAAAATAAATTGCATGGAACATAACTTTGTGCTGAGAATATCAAGCGAGATAGAATAGAAATTAAGAAAATGAACCCTGGAAGAATGAACATCCCTTGTGTCATTAAGGGTGAAGTCCTTTTAGATCCCTTATGTGATCTGGGGGCTTCCGTCAATATTATGTCATTACACATATACACTCAACTAGGAGTAAGGGGAATGGAAGAAATTCCTATAATTATGGAATTTGCTAATCTTGATTCTCAAACTCCCCTTAGAATAATAAGGAATGTTAAAGTAGGAACATAAAGTTTTATGATTCCTATTGACTTTGTTATGTGTATGGAACTGATGGAATGAAAACTCCACTATAATTTTTGGGAGACCATTCTTAGCCAGCTCTAGAGTAATAATTGATGTCAAAAAAGGATTGTTGACTGTGAGAGTGAATGGCTTAGAAGAAATTATAGATCTGATGCCTTCTATGTTTAAAGAAAAAATTATAAAAGCTAATTGGAAAAGAGCTAATGAGAAGCTGGAAGGTAGGGGGTGATTATGAGAGAACCTAATTTTGCAAGTCACTTGGATGCCTCATCTGAAGGAAGTGACAAAAAGAAAAAGAAAATGAGGAGAAGGAAGAAAAAGAAAAAGGGAGCTTTCCCTCTAATTATTGAAAATGGGGTAGAAAGGAAGGACAAAGAGGAAATCATAAGTTTGAGTCCAACTTTGGTTGGTGCTCACTCAAATAAATCAAAAAATGGATGAAAAAACGACCCCTAAATTTAAATCATATTTGATCCTAGATGTGTCGCGCTGATGACGTTAAACCAAGTTTTCAGTTTTATTTCACTTTTTGCACTTGGGAGTAGTTTAAAACTAATAAACAACCCAAACCTTTAATGCTGAAATAATTTATGGATGAAATTTAATGCTAGAAAAGTATTTGCCAAGAAGTCCGCCGCAGCGCACCACAGCAGATTTACCCGCCGCTGCGCGCCACGCAGATTTTGCCGCTACCACGCGCTCTAGCAGACGTATCACAGCACAAAATATCCCAAGGTGCCACAGCGCACTGTGGAGCGCTGCAGTGCAAGGTGTCCAGCTGAAGCTGAAATTTACTGCCTTGGATTCCTAAGGCAATCCAAGACCCAACAGCATGCCTTAGGACCTCAAAACTGAAAATTAAGTGCTGGAAAAGCTGTATTTTTCCACCTTTTTGCCCAAAATTTGAATCACACTTATGGAATGAATTAAGACTAGCTTTGACCATGAATTCAAGTGCCATAAGTGTGATTAATTAATCTAAGCATCCAGAAATTTCTTTTCCTATTGCTATTCAAGGCTATGAAAGGGGAGTATGAGGCTGCACCTCCTTGAGAATTCAAGCACCTCAGCTCTCAATTCTTCCAACTACAAACAATTTATCATTTCTCTCATTCTCTCCTTCTTTCTAATCATTAAAAGAGAATGTCGTATGGGAAGGAGTCAACATCAAGCAAGGGAATCGCTGCCCCGATAGCTGGTGGGGATTTTAACAAGAAGAGATTCACTTCGGTTGAAGCAGAACAATGCTTTAACCAAGTGATACTCAAGCAGAAATTAATCTCAGAATAAGGATTTGGGCTCTCATACCCTGTGAACCCTGATCAAGTCATAAATAGGGGATGGGAGCACATGGTGAGTCCCATAGGCCCAACTTACCTCTCCATCGTGCATGAGGTTTATGCCAACTCTATCAACGCGGTTGGGCAACAAAGTTTTGTGAGGGGTAAGGGTGTGGAGTTTAGGAGCTAGGAAATTGAAAGTTTTTATTTGTTAAGAGAGGTAGATGATTGCTTCTCCTTCCAACTTATAAGCTCCCAATATGACCCAGCAGCAATTTCGAGTGAGTTCATCCACACTGATGCGAGATAGAGAGGAAACCAAGCAAATATTCCTCGAGCACTCCTAACGGAGTCGAGCAATGCTTGGCATGTATTCGTCTCCAACTTTGTCATGCCCTCCAAACATCTCAGGGAGGTGACCCGGTCACTAGCATTGCTACTTTGTGCTTTATAATGAGATGGGGAAATTCTCATCTCCAGCATTATAAAGGAGCAGGTCTGGAACACCCTGACCGGGCCTTGTGCGGCTTTTGCTTTTTGGTCACTCATTTCAGGTATATGTGAGGATCAAAGGGTTATGATCCTTTCTTCCGACGTCGCGATATTTCCCCGTGCTCCTCTAGAACTGACCAACTTGGGCTCTCGCACCCTAGAGGGGTTGCGAGCCAAGAAGAGGAGGGGGAGGAAGGTGAAGCTTTAAATTTTGTTAGTCAGACCACGACTGACAAAATGATTTTGTGTATGTATGCGCATCAGCAGGATTTGGGAATCTCCTTAGCACGTGACATGCGCTTTATCAATGGCAAAGTTGCTCGGCATCATGAATTCCAAACAGAATTCACGACGCTCTTGGAACAATATTCTAAGAGTTGAGCTTGCGTGGAGGACCGGACAGGTCTAAGTTGACACACCCACCTACTGAAGAACCCATCCCGGATGATGAATGGCCAGCAGACTATATTTATCAGAACATGGATGAGGAAGACGATAATAAGCAAAATGATTAATAAGGTTGTACTGTTTTGTTTTACAATTTTTTGTTTCAATTTTTCATTTTTATGCCTGCTCTTTTATTTTGTTTCCCAATTCAATAAATTAAATTTCAGATCTTTGGCACCCTCATCATTGCTGTGATGTGTTTAAGAGTTAAATTTTTTGAACATAATTATTTTTTGGATTCAATAATAAATTCAAATGTATAATATTAAAGACACTAGTATGCTTGAACTCAAGTTAATAAATAAACATTACAATCCTGCACCTCCTAATTAAGTGCAAGGCTCAGTGAGATTTAGTTTCTAACAAATTGAAATAAATATGTGCTTAGGTTTAAGTGTGGGGGTGAGGAAACTTAAGGAATTAAAACCAAGATGGCAAGGTGTGAGTGAACAAATGAGTGTGCTATGCCCTTGTAGGACTTAATGACCACAATGAACTAATTAAGGGATGAAGAAAAATGTTTCTCCTTTGAGCTGAATTTTCAAAAAGACAAAAGTAGGGATGATGAAAAATATCTCTCCACAAGGTGAAAAAAATTAAGAAATTAGGACAAAGAAAAATATCTCTCCTAAAAATATGAATATTTATTGTGAATCATGAGAAGGAGCACACATGGCACAACACTCTTATCATACTCAGGTTTGAATTCCTAAGGTGATTCCCCCCCACAATGAAAACATAAGCATAAACATTTGAGATTGGAGCTAGATTGTAACTAAGGGTTGGATCTTGGATTAGGAGGGTAGTAAAGGTTAGAAATTTGAAGTCATCTTAACTTAGAGCAGTACTCAGTGTCTAAATATTTCACATTAACATCCTACATTGAATCAAGTAATTAAAATTCAGAAAATCATTTATGAGCTTAATTAAGGATGAGCAAGATTTTAAGTATAGGGGTGTGATATATATGACATTTATAGCAAAATAAAAGGGTAAAAACATTCAAAACATTAAGCAAACTAGTATACTTTAAGTAAAATTTATGCATTTTCAGGATTAATGAAGAATATGGCAAGCCTGAGTTGAATTGAAGAATTCTATATGAAAACTGCTATGGAGCACCACATCGCACCATGGCAGTCCACTAAATTCCCTCACTTGAAAGCGTACCTAAAGGCCTAGAAGGAAGACCACTGCAGCGCGCCCCAGCACGCCACAGTGGGCTGCAATGTCATTCCACGGGATCAATATTAAAATATTATATGAAATAATTGAATAGTGCCAATCTGCTTCCCCTAAAAATTAACAGCTACAACGCACTCCAAGCACCCCACTATGCGCTATGCCGTATAAAGATTAATGCAAAACTAGGACAAAACTGCTGTAGCCTGCCACAGCGTGCCACGGCTGCATATCTGATTGATCATGAAATACCTTATGTGAACTAATTGAACAGTTACTATTCTGTGTTCACAACAGTCTAATCATCGTAGCACACCGCAGCTCGCCACAGCAGAATTTTTGATTATCCATGAAAACATTATTGAGTTAATTGAACAGTTACTATTCTGCTTTCTCGACAGTCTAACCACCGCAGCGCGCCTACCGTGCGCCACCGCGGGGTAGCAGTAGCCTTAAGGTAAATTATTAAAATATACAGCAGAATAGTATTTGGACTTTATTTGCTGCTGCGCCCCACAAAATAACAGTGTTTGAATCGAGGCCACTACAGCGCGCCACAGCGCCCGATACAGAAAGCTCCAAAAACTACATTGAATACAGCACAGGGAAGACTACAAATTCAAACCTTTGGCTTTCCCCTACCTCTTAAAACTTGAGTTAAAATAATAACTCTGATGAATCCAAAGAGACTAAGCAGAATAAAATAAATTGCTTGTATTAAAGTAGAAGAAGATGAAGGGCCATTTGTGATTAATGCATGGGGGCTGAAAACTCCCTTATTTAAGAGCTAATTTTAGACCAAAGAAAGGTTCCAAGTTTCAAAATTCAAATGACTAAAAGGAGATGCTGCAGGAAGAAAAAGAGGAGAACTATCCAAGGGGAAAGCAGTAGACTGTGAAGAGTGAAGAGAAGTAGACAATAAAGAAAAGGAGGAGAAGTCAAGTAGAAGTGCAGGAGGAAGATCAAGAGAACCCTAGAAAACCTCTGGGTGTTTCTTAATACTTTTCCTAAACTCTATTTGATTGTTTTCTACAGTAAATCAATGTCAAGGCTTACTTCATTTTGCATGTATACTTTTATTTATTAAGTAATGAAAAGCTAAATTCCCTTGGATAGGATTGGGATGTAGTTGTAGGAAAATGTAAGATTGTATTGTTGTTGTAGCAGAGATGTTTAAATGATTAAAATTTATTTATATTTAACTGTATATTATTATTATTGTGAAGGAATGCCTAGATGAAACTTTGTCAAAATACTTTGCTAAAAATAAAACTTAAGCGAATTATCAATTAAAAAAAAGAACTTGAGTTCCAAGCTCATCAATTGAACAAGAATAAGGAAAGTAGTGCAAATAGAGCAGAGAACTATGTGATAAGATCTCAAGCTCACTTACACTTTTCCTTAAGAGCTATACCAAGAGATTTGAAGCTTGTGAATTTAGTTCCCATCAATTTTGCTCTACTGCTCAGCAAAGTAGAATGGATGAGAGGATGTTAGAAATCCAATGGATGATGTGACATAGTCCATTGACCCAACACATCCTATAATCTAGCTAAACCACGTGTCTAAGCACATGCTGCAATGTTGATGGAAATCATGTTTTTGAGACCTAACAATTAAAAGAAAATATTTGATAATATAGACGTAGGAAATTAAAGATAAATTTAAAGCATGATCTCATAAAGGCTTAGGTGCTGAGGTAGAACCCCAAGGGGAGTTCTCCCTGTTGCACTAAATCTGAACCTATTGTAATTAGAGGTTAAATCCAATTCTTGATTTAAGTAGGCATGGAAAAATTAATTTATAATATTAAATAATAAAGTGACCACACTAGGTCCTTTCAAGTACTACAATGAAATCCCAACTCTCTCATTTTGAACATATTATATCCTACCCTAAGGTAATTTGTATTATTAATTTAAGATCCAACTCAAACCAAAACTTGATCTTCTAAACATTAATAAAAGAAGATATAACTTAGTATCAAAACCACCATTCCTTGAGGATGATAAATCTCAAAACTAAACTTCCACTTATTACTTCAGACCACGTACACTTGCGTGCAAGCACAAACGTGTATTTTATATCAGGCAGACATGATCTTAAGGTTGATGCAAGGATGCCACTCTATTTTTTATTATGAGAGAGAGTTTCATAGGTTAATTCGCTTTGCTCCAAAATTAATCTAATATGAATAAAAAAAATGTCATCATTTTCTCAGTGGATTATGAGATTCGTTAAAAGATCTTATTGTCCCGCTCCATTTATCTAATTTTTTTGAGTTGGTGAAAATAGCAAAGGTGCTTAAGCACCATCATTCTAAGAGAGATCATAAGCCCAAGATGCAGTCAGTTCCCCACCGTCACAAAGCATTCAAAAGGCATAGACCTCACTCTGCAAATGTCTATCAGATCAACACTGCACCATCTTCTGAACCAAATCAAGGTTATAATTGGCCTCACCCCTTTGGCAAGTGTTATCACTTTAGCCATAAGTGCTACACATGTGGACATCCAGACCATCTGTTCTACCACTGCACATACACAAAAACTATGGATGGAGTCCAAATCAAGCAATCGCAGAAAGATCGAGTTTTCAGAGTGACATCGTTAAACAAAAGAGAGCCCAGTTTGGCAATAATGCCATCCCCTACCTCTGAATATGCCAGGGAGCAACCTTATGCTCCAAAGTTTCAGAATATTCCCAGGAAGTAGGTGAACAATTGTCCTGCTGGTCCTGCTCAAGTCTATGCCTTAACACTACTTGAGGATGCAGAAGATAACAACGTGGTTTCAGGTACATATTTTTGAACCTGTGCTGTTACATTGCATTTCTGCACTTTAATTAACGTAATTAGTTAATGCAATTCATGTGAATAATTTTAGGCACACTATATTTTAATAACCAGCCCTGCAATATGCTATTCGACACTGGTGCTAGTCATTCTTTTATCTCTGAATGTTTTGTCTATATCCTTAAGCCGCCCTCGTATAAATTAGCTAAGTCATTAAATGTTGGACTTCCATCTGGAGTTCAACTTAGTGCTCATAAATTTTGCGATATTAAAATCCCATTAAGTAGACAAAAGTTTGACTCCAAGTTAATCGTTTTGCCATTAGCAAATTTGATATCATCCTTGGAATGAATTGGTTCAATGATCATAATGCTGTAATAAACTGCCTTAAGAAGAAGGTCACTCACTCTTCTCATAGAAAAATCAGTGCACAATTACCCTTAATCAATGCTATCAAAGATGAGCAATTAATAAGTAAGGGCTGTGATGCTTTCCTTGTCACTTTGATGGGTGAGCAAAAGAAAGCATTCCCCTCTCTGATTGTAAAGTAATTAAAGAATTTGTCGATGTATTCCTAGAAGACTTGCTTGGTGTACCTCCACCTAGAAAATTAGAATTCTCTATCAAGTTGATTTATAGTGCCTAGCCCATATCTAAAGCTCCATACAGAATGGCACCTAAGGAACTTCAAGAGCTTAATAAACAGTTACAAGAACTCCTGAATAAAGGCTTCATCAGGCCAAGCATGTCTCCTTGGGGAGCGCCTATTTTGTTTGTAAAAAGGAAAGATGAATCTATGCGGATGTGCATAGATTACCTTGAATTAAATAAAGTCACCATAAAGAACAAGTACCTATTGCCTAGAATTGATGATTTGTTCAACCAATTATCTGGAGCCATTATATTCTCCAAAATTGACTTAAGGTCTAGTTATCATCAATTGATGACATAAGCTCACTCGTTATGGTCATTTCAAATTTTTAGTGATGTCTTTTGGACTCCCAAATACACCATCAATCTTCATGGATTTGATGCAACCAGTCCTTAAACTGTATTTGGACAAATTTGTAACATCTTTATCGATGATATTATGATCTATCTCGAACCTCGAAGGATCATGAAGATCATCTGAGGTTAGTATTAGAAGTTTTCTGTGATCATCGGCTCTATGTTAAGTTTTCCAAGTGTGAATTTTGGCTTAAATCCATTGCATTCTTGGGGCATGTAGTCGATGCCCAGGGTATTCGCATAGATTAGAATAAAGTAAGCACTATTCATGATTGGGCTCAGCCTAAGTCAGTTACAGACTTCAGAAGCATTTTGGGATTAGCTGAGTATTATTGAAAGTTTGTCAAGGGCTTTTCCCAGATCGCAACACCTTTAACTAGACTAACTCAAAAAGTCATTCCATTTGTTTGGAGTCCTAAATGCAAGGAAGCATTTCAAACCCTGAAAGACACACTCTCTACCACTCCAGTGCTTGTTCTGCCCAAGGAAGGTTCCAACTATTAGGTATAGACTGATGGCTTTGGAATTAGTTTAGGTTGCGTATTAATGTAAGAGGGTAAGTTAATTGCTTACGCCTCACATTAGTTAAAACCCCATAAGAAAAATTATTCAGTGCATGATCTTGAACTTACCATCGTAATCTTCACCTTAAGAATATGGCGCCATTATTTATAGGGTGTTTAATGTTCAATTTTCACAGACCATCAAAGCCTGAAGTATAACTTCACCCAGCAAGAGTTAAATTGCTGTTAGAGAAGATGGTTAGATCTTATTAGTGATGATGATCTGAGTATTCAGTATCATACAAATAAAGCGAATATGGTAGCAGATGCTCTTAATCATCATGCTACTTTATCTACCATAATCGCCTCCAGTTTCTTAGAACAAGAATTTTGTAAGCTTGAAATTTCTCCAGTCAGTGGTGATATGCTAAGTTTGCTTCTAGTAAATGTCAATGAGGAAACCACTTTCCACAGAGATGTCTCCATCTCGCAGACCAACAATGAAGACTATCTGAAATTAAAAGTCGGCATCGTAGGAGGTCATCATCAAGATCTGCAGATGCATAATGGCATACTTTATCAAGGGAATCGTTTGTGGATTCCTAAATCCATGCACCATAAAGCTTTGTTAGAAGGCCATAATTCTGGATATCACATTCATCCAGGCAGTACAAAAATGTACCAGGATTTAAAGTAATCATTTTGGTGGCATGGCATGAAGAAAAGTGTAGCCAATTTTGTGGCTAAATGTCATGCCTACAACTTGGTAAAGGCTGAGCACCAAAGGCCTAGTGGTCTTCTGCATCCTCTGCAAATCCTAGAGTGGAAATGTTTTGATATATTAATAGATTTCGTCATGGCATTTTCGTCACCTATAGGTGCCTTCACGCTAATCTCGGTGTATGAACAAATGGCGCTGATCATTAACGCCTTGATTTTCTAGCACCCGTCAGATTCAATAGCCGATCGAATAGATGAGGAGGTGCTCATGGTTCAGTTAGCCAGATGAAGCATCAGGCCGTCCATCTTCAACGGTCTCGCAATCAGACAGTTGTAGATGGATCAACCATGTTCACCTTCATCCCTGTACGATCCCTAGCCCGGTAGAGAAAATTAGCTCATACAAGCCACGCAAACATTGCGTGCCACTCTCCCCTACTTTGTACCTTAGGCCCTTAGGATCCTTCCGCGAATGGCCGAACCTAGTTCGGTGACCCAGAGGATTAAATCCTTTCATTTGGGGTAGGCTGATGGTGCCTGCAGTCCGAGCCTAATTCCTTGGCTCCACCATGGTTCCTACCCTAGCACCCTTATGAGACCTATAAATACCCCTTTCAATTATTAATGAGATCTTTTGCTCACTCTAAACCTTCGGTTTCCTTCTCTCCTTGTTCTTAGTGCTTCCCAGCTACCTGACGACTCCTGCTTCTGTGTATCGCTAATAGTGCGTGCAGTTTGGCATTCAAACCCCCCTAGAAATCCTTAAGGAGCTCAGGTGCCCTAGCTTTCCCTGTGGAGCTCATCTTGTCATCTCCTTCTCAGTCCAGGTACAGCCTCTGTCCTACTCTTGTCAGGTTTATTTCAGCTCGACTCTTGATTGTTTTGCATTAGGTGCTATGCTAGGACTGTCCGTCCACCCCTCTGCAAGTAGTCAAGGTGCTAGAAGAGATAGGGTGTGGACTAGACATTAAACTCACTATCTGAGTGAGAACTGCAAGCCAACTATTGATCCATTTCAAGTCACAGTGAATCCTTTAACAGTTAAGTCCTAATTGGAATTCGATTTTCTCTATGGATGATTGCTGACTTATAGCAATCATTAGATTTGATCTGATCGATTGACCTGTCTTGTATAGATCAGATTAGGCTCACCTCATTCCCGTGTGTAATGACGAGTAGCATCCCAGTTACCTGGACCCTCTATGATCCTCTCGGCTTAGTCTATCCCTATCCTTGGATCCCTGATCAAGTTGGTATGTACCCCGGGTAGTGTCATCCCTTCTGAGAAGAGAATTTTTTCTTTACAGTCCTTCCCTTAGGATCAAAAAGGTAGAGTAGCACTCCAGCGATCTGGTGCTTCCCGGATGGGGATTCTTAGTTCAATCGATGTGTCTCGTGCTCCTGAAGGTGTAGCCATCGAGATCTAGGTGCAACGTGGTTTGTGCGCAAAGAGTTTGGCATATGAGGTTAACCATACGGATCCTAGTATCAGGGTATTCGGTGCGGGGATGACACATTGTATTTGGCCAGGTCGAGCCCCATCCCATGCGGTTTCGATTTTGGGCCGATAGATAATATGGGATTTTCTAAATTAATTTCCTAACGAAAATTAATTCAGAAAATCCAATCATATGGATTAATTAATTTAAAACATTCAGAATAAATTTATTAAATAACATTGGCTATATTTGTCCAAATAGTATGATCCAATATTGTAATGCCCCGCCCCATCGACGCGCACAAATGGGAGTAATTGTAATCAATTTGGCGGTGGAGCAGCGCGCCACTCGGGAAGGCATATCCCATCTCCTCGAATGGCTAAAACAATACCCATATGAAGGGCTGCTGACTCAACCTCAAGGAGGGTTGAGAGTTAATACTTAAGATAAGAGTACTATCCTTATCCTATGTATTAGGCTAATACATTCATTGGATTTAAAATATACATGAAGAATCCAATATATGTATAAAGTATCAGCATTTCCACTATACTAATCATTTCACAATACTAAGTAGTATATAAATAGAGTGCAGAAGCTAAAGTAAACATCCAAAAATATTCATCATAGAAGCTGAATAAGACATTCATCTCAAAAATGAAAAGAAAACACATCCAGAATTATTTCAAATAGTTTACTGAAATACAGACATAAAAGCTAAGTACAGAACTGAAATAAACTAAGCAAAGTAGTAGTACTGGGGAAGAGTTTACTAGTGCTGCACGGGCTCCTCCTGAATCTCCTGGGTGTCCTCCTAACCAGGCTTAATATACTGCTTAAGATCTAGCAATTTACCGGATCCCAAAAGTATCCCGTGTTAGACAATAAGTCTAACACATCGAAACTAATCTAAATAGTTCTAATTAATCATTTAACATTTACATAATATAGGTAAATCTGCAGTAATACTATAAAGATAACTGAAAGTATAAAACTGTATAAAACTATACAAAATTGAAGTAAGATAAAGTAAAGCAGTATTGGAAACTGAATACTAAAAGTAAATAAAAAAGTAATGGGTGTGAAACTGAGGAATAGCATGTAAAACCATGCTATATGCCATTGAAATTATGCATCTGAATATGCCACAATACTGTATGCTACTGATATGCAACCAAAATATCACTGAACAACTATGAGTCATACGGTCCAATGTATACATACATCCAGTTGGGAATACAATTGATTGTGATGCTAATGCATCCAAAAATTCCCCAGTCAATGTATGCAACATTCCATAACCCATAAATCATCATTGATTCTCATATATCATTATTGATATTCATACATCATACTTATGCTCATGCTCATGCTTCTAAGCTACATGAGTTAAATCCACAAATCTAGAAATGCTTTGAAATTCGATAATGAATTCAAGGTCCCCATTGTGCAGAATCCTGCTAAAAGGATTATGACTCCTAGATTTTAGTTTTGATTATTGGCTAAAATTGAGAGCTTACTTAAAAATTGTTAGATGAGAAGATTGTATACACATATTTAGCATGTTTGCAAGAAAGGTGGTTCTTAGCACTTAGTTTGATTAAGCCACTCTAATGAAGCAATCTTCGATAGGAGGCATCAAGTAATGACAATTTGTATCTCAAGCTAAGTCATTAAGATGCCCAATTCATAATCAGACTTAGTGTCTTAAAGGGGTGACTGAAATTACTTAGTTTGCTTAAGCCACACCTATTGAAGAGATCTTCGCTAGGAGGCATCACCCGATGGCGATTTATATTTTAATCAAACTAAGGAATGAGTCCATATTTATAACACTCTTATGATTGATTAATTTACTCAAAGCGAGATTATATCTCCCTAAGCCACAGGATAGCACAAAGATAAATCTTACTTAGAGTGACTCAACTATTCCTGAATACTACTGAAATAATCCAGTACTATGGGTATACCCTACTATACTCAACCAATAATCTAGGTTCAAAAGATTCTATTTAATCAACAAGGATTTATCAAAGCTATTAATCCTTACTCTAAATGGGTGAGTCCTACACAAAGCTCTAAGGATGTGATTAAAAGATTACTCAATATTGATTTCTACCGTAATGGAGAAGTTCCATTCTAACTGCTTTAGGTGGTTCCTACCACGAGGTGTCAAGATCAACTTCTAAGGTTATGAAGGATCATCTAAGTTTTTACCTCAATTAGTTACAAAAGTTCTTCCTACCTCAATGTATCAATATTTAAGATCGTTAAGCATTTAAAAAATGATCCTATAACAAGACCCTTGAAATCTTATTGACGGAGGAAGTCCTCGGATCGAGTCATTAACTGACTTTTCTTTTTTTACTATTTCTTCAGTTAACATTCAATGTTTACCTATTAGTCTTGGATTAAAGTGATCAGATCAGATGAATAAAATTCATCTGATTAGATTTATTCTATAATAATGGGATGAAATCAAAAATATTATTTGAGTTAGATCATTTTATAAATTATTACAATTTTAATATCCATCTTATGCTAATAGTCTTATATAAGAGAAAATCAAGGACCTAAAGTTTAGATTTAGATGGTTCAATCACACAGATTTAATATTAACCTTAGCACTTCTAATTCAATGATTTAAGATCAATGTCAAATTATATGCATTATTGGAATCATGTGAATTGAATTATCTTTCAATCAAGATTACTTGATTAAGGTGATTAAGATTTAGATCTTAATCATGACATGTTAGGGTCTAATCCCTAGCCTTACCATAATTAAGACATGTGGCGCCCCGCTCCCTAAGCTCACAATCATTTTAGGCTAAGGAGCGGTGGGTCACTTGTGCAAATCTCTCACTTATTATTGGATTAGGTAGGTCCACAATTCACTAATATGGGAAGGACGTACACAGAACATCTGAGGGGATCATTCACTACATCTAACATACATACAGAGTGCGAAAGCTAATTGAAATAAATAGTACATCCATTCATCATGCCTCTCATAAGAAATAACAATAAGATAGCTCAAAAAATAATAAGGTGTATAAATTAAATCACAGTCACAGTACCTGTATTATTATAATATTAATTAAATAGTTTAAAGGACTGAAAGTAATTCTAAAGTCACTCATCCTCACAAAGTCTGAAAGGAGACTAAGCAGTATCCGGCTCTCCTAGCTGAAGCTTCTCCTCTAGGTAGGGCACCTCCGCTTCAGCACCTAGCTCCTCAAACCTATTTGAATATGACATTATCGATTTCATAATATCAGGGCCCTAGCCAATAAAAGAAAAATCTTGTTAGACAATTGTCTAAGTATATTTTAGGCTAAATATTTCACATGTGTTATTAATGTCACCATTTTAACTTAAGCACAACAAAAGTAAACTCAAAAGCATAGGTGCAGTAAGCGTACAAAGAAATAGAAATAGTTATAAATATAACATTTATAACTAAACAACAAATGAGGCAAAAGCACACCTCAACTACTGAGCAAGGAAATAGGCATAAATACATGTATAGTACAGTAAGTAAAAGTACAGAAAGTAAAGTCTAATCCTAGACATGCTAATGATCATATGACATATGCAAATTAAAGACAGAAATCTGAATATGGTACATATAGTAAGTAGTAAAGTCTAGCATCCTATAAATACGTACAAGTATGCAGGTAAGTAAAGGAAGACAACTGCTTGAAATATATATCAGATCACAGTACATAGTAAGCTGAAAACTGAAACATGTATGTAAAGACTGCCATATCAGAAAGTTGGTCATCGGACCGATGAAATCCCCAAGCCTTTCAAGGCTTGAGCAGACAGAAATTCCCGTAGCCTTTCAGGGCTAGGGCAGACAGAATCCAGCAGTAAAACTGAGGAGGCAGTAATTACAAATGCAGAATCTTTTAGTTATTTTACTTTATTTCTGTGGACATGTTTCAGAAATAGCTGAGGAGTTAAGCACGTCTGCAAGACTACGTGGGTTCCATACTTAACACACTCTCCTCAATGAGTAATGTTAAGCCTCCTTATTACTCCTTACCCCATCCAATAGGGTAAATGTGCACCAGAATCCTCCCAAAGACTAAACCCAAAGGTATCTGTTATCCTAATTATTCTAAGTTTTCATTTCATGCACAAATTGCTCTTATATGATATGTCCAAGGGATTAAGCACAAAGACAAGGGATGCGTAGCAACAAAATAAATCAAATAAGCAAGAGACTCTTCTATACATGGTGATATTATTGTTATCTAATTTAAACAATTCTAACTATTCTAAGTTACACAAGTTTAGGATCTCCAGTTCCTACTATCGAGTGTAACTTAGAAGTACGTCCTTATAGATTACAAAATACTAGGACTAGCTAGGTCCTAATATGCTTAATCAAAGTCGACTATAAGAGTTAACTAATAAATCATCACGACCTAATTAATGATTTTAGACGTCCTATACTAGGACCTGATCAAAACTACTAAACTAGAGATTATGGATTAAACACCACGAGATTGGGCTTAATCACATAATCCAAAAAGGTTAAGACATAAGATCTAGGTTTCTGTCTAAAAGTGTTCTATTGATCAAGGTATATCCTATTAAGCAAATCAAACTTAATAGGATGAATCTCCTTATCCTAGATCTAAAGTTGAAAGACAAAATAATCGAAATAAGTTATAAAAGTCTAGAAACTAAATAAACCAAGGATTCATTTATTGAATAACTCACTTACCTAATAAATAAAATCAAACTTATGATCTAGCCCTAAACTTAGGAATAATTCTAATATGAGGTGAAAAGATCTTAAGGAAAATACTTAGAAAATTTCTAGGAGATTTTATTGAGTTGACTTAATAAATGATTTTTTTCTCACTGAACTGAATATAATATAGTTCCAATACTAATTTTAGTAGCTTAAAACATATTTAGAGGTTAATGACACTTAACCTAAATTTTGGGCAAAATGACTATTTTGCCCTTAACTAAGGGTCCAAAAAGTCAACTTTTGATTTAATGCTCTAAATTGAAATTTCTTATTGTTAAATGATTTCTTACTGTCTAATATGAAGGTACACTAAATTTGGGTAAGAAATGGGTCCCGCAGGTCCAATCTAAGGTCTTTGACCTAAGGGGTAATTTTTGTAATTTGCACTTAATGAAATCTAAATTTTTATACAGTTTACTATTAGTTACTATTCAAGGATTCTATAGAGTCCAAGAACACTAAATTTTGAGATCTAATGAGTTAGTTATAGTCATTTGAATTCCTAAGGGTAGATTTAGTAATTTTTCTAAGTTAAGAGCGATCAAAAAGGTATAACTCTTTCATTTGGTGTCCAAATTCCGCAAACTTAAGGGCTATAGCTTTCCTACATCACACTGAATATTTTGACTGGTGGTAAGCCCAAATTGGACTTAAATTCACCAAGTTATGACCTAATTATAGTTATAGGTATTTTGATCTTTTCTGATTTTTCTAAAGCTTAAAACCAATATATTTTTTATATTATTGTAGGCACTGAAATTTTAAACTATTTAGCACTTTAAATTTTTGAATTTAGAGTTCGAATGACCAAGATATAGTAAATTCGATTTTTTTTGCCGCTGTGAAGCGCTAAAGCGCGCTATAGCGGCCAAAAAGTGCATTTTTAAGTGCTATAGTACGCTATAGCGGTCCCTATACGATATGTAAACGCTGGAGCGCATTGCAGCGCGCTATAGCGGGAAAAAATGCTGATTTCGGTGCTATAGCGCGCTCTAGCGGACCCGGATTCGAACTTGGGGCGCTGCAGTAGCGGATTTTTGTGCTACAGTGCGCTGTAGCAGACCCAAATTTGCAACTCTGAGCATTGCAGCACGCTGTAGCGTCAGACGGTGATTTTGCTTGAACGTAAACAGCGATAGGTCACTTTCGAGCTTGATTACTCTGAACCTAAAGCACTTCACATATGGTGCCATATATCGATGGAAAGGTCTTTCCGATACCTTTCCATCGACACCAAAATCGGTATAAACGGAGCATCCTAGATATACTAAAAATATAGATAAATGACAAGGTATACAGAATACAAGAAAAACAGAGCATTTTTCTATGATACTTTCAAGAGCCTTAATGGCTTCCATACTTAAACATGGATATCTAGAGATGTATTTCAGCATTATAGCCATATGAAGAAGGCAAAAGAGATGGGTAAAGGGGTACCTTAGCCTTGCAAGGAGTGGAAGAAGGGGAACCTTTGCTTTCTTCAAAGCCTTAGAGGGTGAGCTGAACTCCTTCTTCTTCAATCCTAGATCATCAATGGAGGAAGGGGGGTGATGAGGTTTTTCAGCAAACCAAAAGAGGAAGGCTGAGCTCCTCTTTTAAAGAGGAGACCACATGATGAGCCTAGGGGATAGGTCATTATGAGGTCTAGGGAGAGGGAGGAGGTGATGCCATTAAAAATTTGCTAAGGAGGCATGGGCACCGGTTGAGTTGATGGCCAGCCGTAAATGGAGATTAAAGAATTAGGAAATTGCAGATAGGGGACACAAAGATTACTTAATTACGCATTTGTTTTCCATAATTATTTAAATATTCTGATTTTTGAAACGTGCTCTGAAAAATCCCAAAAATTCACCCCTAACTAATTTGGGGGTGAGGAATCCAACAGCGAAGTCATAATTTAATTCCGACGCTCACTTAATTTTCCTATTTTTCGACGCATTTAATTACATTAAAATATTCGCGAAATTTCGACGACTTCCAAATGCATTCAAAATATCACCCATAGCTAATTTGGGTGTGACGATCACAACGACAAAGTCGGATTTTGATTTCGAGGTCAAAATAAATACCTCAATTTTTTAATTAATTAAATATTAAAATAATCCAAAATGTTGAATTTAACTCTGAATCGCGCCAAATCTTTAGGGATTGATTCAAATGACTAGATGAATTTAATGGAATGGTAATTAAGACATGATTAAGTTTAAATTAAGTTGGGTAATAACCTTGGGTTGTTACAAGACCAATGGTTAATTTAAGGGTCAATGACAAATCAATGTTTATTGGTGTATTATTAATGTCAAATTTTAGATTTAGATTAAGTATTATCTACTTAATCAAGTTCTATAGATTCTTATGTTCACTTATAGTTTAATGTCAATTTAAGCACATTTAGGTGTCCAAATAAATGTTAAAGTTCTCTAATATACATCATAATATCATGAAAACATAGGAATGTAAAAGATGATATAAAATAGAAGGTAATTAAGGCTCACCAAATTCTAAATCAAATCAGAGAAGTTAGCACTTGATTACAACTCTAAAAGATGTAAGTTTCATGCAATTTGGTTATTAAGATATACCTAATCAATATAAGCATTCAAAGATTCTATTATTTAGCAATTGACACAAAAAACTTAAGACACATAAGAGGTCTTTGCACATGCCATAAAAGGGCAAACTATCAAAGTTGATTATTAGACAAAATTTTATGTAATGCTCAATTTTAACTAAATTAGGTTCAAATTTGATATAATTTGGTCCCACTAAGGTCCTAGGAATCTTAAAATGTGAAAACAGTGAAGTTTTAGCCATTCCAACCATTTCTGGACACTTTCGAAAATTTATGGGCACTACGGCGCGCTATGGCGCGTGACAACACTTTTGGGCGCTGCGGCACGCTACGACGGGTTTTAGCGCTGTGGCGCGCGGTAGTGCTTTCAAGCACTGCGGCGCGCGACATTGGGTTTTTACACTGTGGCGCGCTGCAGCGAGTTTTAGCATTGTTGCGTGCTGCAGCATTTTCAGGTGTTGCGGCACGCTATGGCGCGCGATAGCGCGCTACAACGAATTTTCATTATTTTCATCAAAATATATTTTTTTACACATTGTAAGTTATTATGATGTTGTGGCATGCCGCGCTCTATGGTTTGCTACTGTGCACTATGGCGGATCAAGACCGAAACTCGGGCACTGCAGGGCTCGACGGTGATTTCGCCTGTGTGAAACCGGTGATAGGTCTCCTTTAGCACTAAAATACTCCCAATTTTGGGCACCTCACTAGTGGTGCCATATACCGATAGAAAGATCTTTTTGAGACCTTTCCATTGATACTAAAATTGGCATAAATGGATTATTCTAACTAAATGAACAATGGTGATAAAGGTTGGCGTATGCAAAATGAAAAAAAAATAGAGCAGTTCTTATTCAAGGAAATGTGATGCATTAAAGAACTTTAATGGCTTCCATACATGATCATGGATTTCTAAAGATACAAACAAGCATAATAGCAATATGAAGTATACAAGGAAGAGGAGCAATCAGTACCTTAGCCTTGCAAAAAATAGAGGAAAAAGGCTTGGAAAGCTTGGAGGTGGAACTTCCTCTTCTTCTTCTTCAGCCCAAGACTTAGCAATGGAGGGGAAGGAGGGAGCTTCTGCTTTTGCCAAAATGGTGATGAAGATGAGCAAGACTCCTTCTTAAAGGAGGAGAAGGAGATGGGGAAGGTATGTCCTAAGGGAGAGAGGGAGGCATGGGATGAAGGAAATGACCCTTAGCTTTTCCCTTCTTACGTGCAATGGGAGGGGGCACCGAACATTGAGGGATGTGTAGCCAGGTAAGCAATGGAAAAAATAGAAAATTAGGGAAAAGGATTACAAATAAATAAATACTTATTTCTTTAATTGATTAAAAATTTGAATTTTTGAAACGCGCTTCAAAAAAAATCCCAAAAATTCACCTCTAACTAATTTGATTCCAATGATTATTTAATTATTCTGTTTCTAGTGCAATTAATTATATTAAAATATTCACAAAAATATGATGACTTCCAAACGCATCCGAAACATCATCCCTAGCTAATTTGGGGGTGAGGATCATAATGGTGAAGTTGGATTTCGATTTCGAGGTCAAATTAAATACCTCAATTTTCTAATTAAAATATTCCAAAATAATCGATTTAGCTCCGAAGCGCACCAAATCTTTAGGGATTGATTCAAATGACTAGATGAACTTAACAGAATGATAATTAAGATATGATTAAGTTAAAATCAAGCTGGGTAACAAGCTTAGGTTGTTATAAATATACCATTTGAATAAAAAAATGCAAGGAATAATAATATGAAATAAAATCTAAGATCCAATGGTTAGATTTTAGTAATTGCCTAATCTTTCTTTGAGCTTATTTAATTCATAATTAATTCAATTAATGTTCAAAAATTATAATTAAGGTCTCTGATTGCTCATGAGACTATGGAGAATTTAATTTTTCCATTAAAAATAATTTAGTAGTTCAAAATTAGCTAATCATCTCTTAATTACCCTAAACCTTGATTAGTGAATTAAGCCTTAAATAATCCTCTGATTTTGGTGATTAGGTCTCTATCCTCTTCTTAAGTATAATAGATCTTATGTCTATGCTTGAATCATCTTAAGGAACCTTAAATTACTTAATCACATACTTTAGCCTTAATTTATGATAGTACAACTAATTAAGTTATTAATAAAGTCAAAGATTTGAATTGAATGTTTCATTCAACATTTAATCAATATCAAGACTATTAAAACTGATTTGAATCAATTTGAATGCTCAAACCCTAAAATCCCAAATTTATTTTTAAGAAGGGTATTTTGGTAATCTGGACCAAAATATTGTTTAAGCACTCTTAAACCCTAAAATTTTAGTAATGTGCTTTTAATTAATGCATTAGAATCTTTTTTGAAACTTATAAGTCTAAGGGATTTAGTCTAAATGAATAAGTCTTAAATTTCCTTAACTAGATTTTAAGATCTTAAAGGTGATCTAAGACTCCTCCATTAATAATAACTTAAATAATATTAGAACTCAAATCCTAATCTTAATTACATTATTAAGATCATTCAATATAACCTTAAAAAAATATTCATGTAAATCCTAAGTCTAAATTTTAGTTTAGATCTTAAGGGATCAAACTTTAGATCTTAGATCTTAGATTCTTTGATAATATGATTGAATTATATCATCTCATTTGGAATTCCCTACTAGATTAACTGTCTAATTCTTTTGAAACTCCTTTGTGGGTGTAAAATTGATTCAATTTATAAAATTATATGATTATTCTATAGATTGAATATAGATCTTAGATTCATAAATTCTTGATTGATTATTTTGCCTTATAATAATAGAATGACCTTTCATTAAGATCTTAGTTCCTTAATCTTTCAACTTATAAGACTTTTTACTTTTAGACTAAGGTTGGGGAGAACATTAGATCCTTGTTTTGGATAGCACCTTAGATTCAGGATTTGAACCCCAAGTGTGGATTTTAAGTCCAAAACTGCTAATCTTGATTAATATAATCAAGATTTGAGTTGAGTGAGTAAAATATAATAATTAAGTCATTGAATTATCTATTTTAATCCCTTATAGTCATCATCTAATTCTGGATTAGAACTTGTTATGTTCTAATGTTAATGTTAAGGTGGTGAATCTGGGATTATACTTGATAGCTAGATATTGGAGATCCAAAACTTGTATCTACTCAGAATAGTTAGAACGAATTAAAATAGAGAACAACAAATATCACATTAGTCTAGTTGAGTCACTTGCCTACTTTGACTATTTTTGCTCTGCTCATCTTGTATATTGAGCCTTTTTCCTTGGACATGATAGGTGAACTCAAGATATTGATGATGTGTCCTAAGTTAGCATTTGAATATTATAAACATTATTTAGTTCATCCAGTACATTCAGTTCAATAGAGTGTGTGCTAGTTTAGTCTACCTCTTCACTTCAATTCTTTGTTATAGAATAGACTCGGACTTAGCCCTGCGCTTGGCGTGGATGGATACATGCCTTATTCTATAAGTTCAACTCGGACCTAGCTCTGATGATGCCTAGGATGGACACATATTGAACTTTCTATTCAGAGACTCTATATGGCCTATTACTTTTATGGCAGTACTATGTTTAGGCATATTATTATGACACCCCACCACCTGATCCGCATGATTAGACCCAAGGGGTGGTGTGTCACTCTAGTAAATCTCTCACTTATCATTAGATTAGGTGAGATCCACAATCCACTAATAAGGGAAGGATGTGCACAGAATGAATATAAGGATTAGTCTCTAGTATAACATATATATAAAGTGTGGAAGCGATATGAAGTAAAGATTACATCCATTCACCATACATTAAGTAAGAAATATTAATATAGCTCAACAAATAATAAAGTGCAGAAAGTAAACATAGTACCAGAACTTGTGTTATTACAACATTTTAATTAAAATTTAAAAGACTAAAAATGATAATATCACTCGTCCTCACAATGAAGAAAAAAAGGGCAACTAGAGGTCTTCTGCACCAGGCAGTTGCTTCTCCTCTAAATAAGACTCCTCCTCTGGTACTGGCTCCTCAAACTGAACAAGATTTGATATTGTCGGTTTCACAATGCCAGGGCCCTAGCCAATAAAAGAAAATTCTTATTAGAAAAATTGTCTAAGTACATTTTAGGCATAATATTCATTAAACATTTATTAATACCACCATTTTACTCTATACAAAACCAAACATCTATCTAGCATAGGAGCAGGTAAGCGTATAAGGGAAATAGGATAAGTTATAAATATAGCATTTATAACTAAACAATAAGTGAGGCAAAAGCACACCTCAAGTAACTAAACCAGGAATAGGCATACATATATAATACAATAAGTGAAGGTACTGAAAGAAAAATCTAATTTTATACATACTAATGATCATATGACATATGCTGGTTTAAAACATAAATCTGAAAGTGGTCCATATAATAAGCAGTAAAGTTTAGCATCCTATATATGTATCTTCACGAATAAACAAGAAAAAAATAGCTAACTCAAATAACATGCATCATCATCATAATATATAATAAGCTGAAAACTGAAAAAGTGTATAACTGCCATATCAGAAAGAACTGGCCAATCCGACCCAGTAAATTCCCATAGCCTTTCTGAGCTAGGGCAGACATAAATTAATAGTAAAGCAAAACTGAAGAGGCTGATAATACTATGCAAATATCTTTTAGTTATTCACTTTTATTTATATGGACAATTTTAGAAATAGCTGAGGAGTCAAGCACATCTGCAAGACTGAGCGGCTTCCAAACTTAACACACGCTCCTCAATGAGTAATGTTAAGCATCCTAATCTCTCCTTACCCCTGTCCATTGGAGTAATGTGCACCATAATCTACCATGAACTGAACCCAAATGCAAATGTTTCCAAATATTCTAAGTTTTCATTTTCATGTAATAATGTTTTTCTTATATAGCATATTCAAGGAAAAATAAGCACAAAGTTTGAGGAATGCGTAGCACAAGATCAAGTAGTAAGCAAGGGGCTCCACTAAATATGGTAATATCATCTATTGTCTAATTTAAATATTCCAACTACTCTAAGTTGCACAAGTTCAGGATCTCAAATTCCTACTATTAAGTGTAATTTAGAAGTATATCCTTATAAGTTACAAAATATTAGGACTAGCTAGGTCAGAATATGATTAAACAATGTTGACTATATAAATCATTATGACCTAATTTATGATGTTAGACTTTCTAAGCTAAAAGCTTGTCCAAAATCTACCAAGCTAGAGATTATGGATTAAACACAAAGACATTGGGCTTAATCACATAATCCCAAAGGTAAGACTTAAGATCTAGGTTAAATCTAACTGTGAACTAATGATTGAGGTAAATTCTATTAAGTAAATCAAACTTAATAGGATGAATCTCATATGCAAAATCTAATGCTGAAAGACAAAATAATCCAAATAAGTTATAAAATTTACAAACTAATAAAATTAAGGATTCATTCATTGAATAACCCCATTATTCGATGAATGAAATCTATCATATGATCTAGCCTTAATCTTAGGAGTAATCCTATTGTGAGGTGTTGAATTTCATAAGGAAATAACTTAAAGAAATTTTAGGGATTTTAACAAATTTGACCTAATAATTGATTTGACTCACTTAAAAGATTCTAATACAGTTTTAATACTTGTTTTATTGACTTAGAAGATAATCTAAAAGTTAAATATACTTAACCTAAATTTTGGGCAAAATGACCGTTTTGCCCCCTTAAAGGTCCAAAAAGCTACTTTTTGATTAATAACATCAAATTGGGATTTCTTACTAATAATGATTCCTTATTGTCTAACATGAAGATAGACAGTAAGTATACCAAATTTGGATAAGAAATGGGTCCTATAAGTCCAAACTGGGGTTTTTGTTATTTGATGGGCATTTTAGTAAATTGCACCTAATGAAATCTAAATTTTTATGCAGTTTACTATTGGTTGCTGTTCAAGGATTCATCCTATTATCTACAAATTTTTATGAGTTTCTACATCTTAAACAAGGCTTCATAGATGCACAACTAAGGCAACACAAAATCTTAAACATACCAATAAACATAGATACAAAATGGAATGGCCATTGGATTAATCGATGGAGGGAAAGGGAGTACCTTGGTTTTCAAATAAAAGAAAAAGGAGAAGGAAGCTCTATTTCCTACAGGGACTTGGGAGCTTGAGGGCTTCTTTAGCAACACAGAAATAGAGGAAGGAGGAGAGGAGCTCAGCTTAGCAACAAGGGAAGAAAGGAGGGGCTGAGCTCCATTTAAAGGAGAAGAGGAGGCTGGCATGGGATGGGATAGGAATGAGTTATCCCATCTAAGGAATGGAGGAGATGATGGTCAAAAAGGGAAGGAGGGGAGGGGGGATATGGCTTGCAATTGAATGGGAGAGCAAGAGGTGCTGATTTCAGCAAGATTTAGCGAGTGGGGTCCACCTTAGGGAAAAGATAGAAAATGGATTATTTAAGGATCTTAATTTATTTAATTAATTAATGCTAAAAAGTCAGATTTTATAACGAGTTCCGAAAAATTCCAAAATTTCACCCTTAGCTTATTCGAGGGTGAGGAATGCAACGACAAAGTCGGATTTTAATTTCTACGAATATTTAATTTTCTTATTTTTTGGGGTATTTAAATATTATTAAAATATTCGTCAAAATTTCGACAACTTCCGATTGACTCGAAAACATCAACCCTAGCTAATTTGGTGGAAATGAGTGCAATGGCGAAGTCCGATTTTCGATTTGTAGTCAATTTAGATAGGTCAATTTCCAGAGTTTCTGGATTTCCCAAAAATCAAGACTTGATCTATTAGAATCCTGATTTGGACTAGGTCTTAGTGGATGACTCTAATGACCTGATTAACACTTAGGATCAAGATTAGAATGGAGATTAGTCTTAATTGACAAGGGTAATAATTTGGGTTGTTACACTTTTACTTTTTGTTCTAGTGCTTTGGCTTATTTTGCCACATGCTTCAGTGGCTTTACTTTCACTTTTAGTTCAATATTTTGGCTTGCTTTGCCACATGCTTCAATGGCCTTTAATTTTTAGTTTCTGCATACATTTTTGTTTACTTCAGTTCATCATTTCAATTCAGAATTTATTAAGTATTGGCATGTTTAGGATGCTAGTTTTGTGTATCCAATTTGATATGCTTACATATGATTTTCTTTTAAGTAATTAGCATGTATTCATGTGATCATAATCATGTTAGGATGAGTTTTATTTTTAGTACCTTGCAGTTATTTATATAATATAGCCTTACCTTATTCAGCTTCATGTTTAGTATATTATTTTGCACTTTGTTGTTTAGTTATAAATGTATTATTTATGGCTATCTTATTTATTGTAGCTTGTTGCACTTTAATTTACTTGCATGCTAAAAGTAATAATATGATATCTTTAAATATTCAATTCACTCAATCAGCCTAAAATGTACTTAGACAATTTGTCTAGGCCGTAACCTTTTTTTTTGTTGGCTGGGGCCCTGACATTTGACATACCGGCAAATGTCAGATTCGGAGCAGTTTGTTGGTGGTTCTTCTAAAGAGGAGGTTGGATAGGAGGAGGATATTCCTGTTGCTGCTTAGTTAGATTTTATTTTTTGCTGTGAGGATGAGAGCTCTTTTCTTTTCATTTAATATTCAGTCTATAATAATTTCTTAATCTGAATGTATTTACTTTCTGCATTTGAGCTGAGTTACTGCTGTATTTACCTTTTTATAATATGATGAAATGTGGATGCTATGTTCTATTGTTTTCTGCTTTTGCTACTTTAATATATTGATATATGTTCTCATTTTCAGGTGACAAGTCTTCGGATTAAGGCAGGTTGGGTCATACCTAACTCTACTTAAGTTGGGAACTTGCCACAGTTGGAGACTGTACTCTTCATAATTATATTAATATTAGTATTTGCATGGTCACAGAGGGTACGAGGCCCCACAGTTGGTATCAGAGATAAACCATAAGGTGTCAGAATGGGATTTGTGATTCCTTTCTACTTAATGGACTGTTCTTTTGAATTACACACATCAAAATATAACATCCATAGCACTGTACCATCAGTAACTCAATGAAAAATGTAGAATGAAAATACTTATACTAAAATGATTAAGTCACCTCTAGTTTAACTAAAAGAAATCTACAAACTTTTCTAATAGAGCAAAATGAATCTTAAGGAATTTGACTTGGACTATTATCTTAGCACCTTTGAGTTGGCTTGGAGCTGTAGTTTCAAGTGGAGATAAGAAGATCCATGTCAGATTAAAGGAGTTTCAACACAAGCAGTCCAAGTTCTGGTCAAACTTATTCACCAATCAGCATACCAAGGGCTTGACTTCCCAATATATGCACAGGAGTGGTTGAGCCAAGTTGAATCAGTTATAAGGCAGATAGAGTGTCTAGATTCCATCTGTGTTGACATTATGGATATTTATTGCTGGACTATGTAGGAAAATGGTGTCCCAATACCATTAAGAAGCTGGATAAGAAGCGCAAGAGAAAGCGTCAGGAATTAACTTTTGAGGACTCTCGTATTGTGCTTAGCATTGAGTATATTGAGAGTACTTAAGTATTAGTTTGCATGATTGTCGTTCCCTGTTACTTGATGATTCCATTAGTATTATGATTTTTGCATTTTATCTTCATCTTATGTAACCCTTCATAGTAATGAGAATTTCATGTCTGTTAATGGCATATTTAAGAGCATTGAATTATTGTCCTTCTTAAAAAAATTCTAAGATTTGGATGTATGCTGCTAGATCAAAATGAATTATGGATCTGCTGCTTTTGCTACGCCCATTAAAACTTCTGTCGCTTCAAGTAGTTCTTCCGATGAACTAACCCACCTTCTAGGAATGGTGGCAGCTATGTTAGAAAACCAAGCTCACCAAGCTTTTGTTATGCAGAAATTAATTGTCGATCGCCTAGGACCGACTATTAATGCTACTCCAATTGTTCCTATTCAGCAAAGCTCTTTCTTTTCCCATCATTCTATATATGGTCTTCTCCATAGCTTCTTAAGGCTAAGGCCTTCCACATTCAGTGGGAACTTGTCTCTTATGGACATAGCCGACTGGTTGAAAGCTGTCAAGAAGGACTTGATCAATATGAAAATCCCTAATTCTGAAGCTGTCACTCTCACGACGAATCTGTTTCATGCTGAAGTAGAGCACTGGTGGGAAAATGTTCGGAATGATAGATTCATAGACTGTGAACTGGAAGACATCCCTTGGGATGAATTTGTAAAAGCATTCAAGGCCGAGTTTATTCCTCCGTTCGCACAAAATATTATAGCAGACACGATCTTAAGGCTGACACAAGGAAGCCGCTCCATTTCTGATTATGAGAGAGAGTTTCACAAGTGAATTTTCTTTGCTCCAGAATTAATCCAATCCGAATCAGCAAAATGTCATCATTTCCTCAATGGACTATGAGATTTGTTAAAAGATCTCATCATCCAGCTCTGTTTATCAAATTTCTTTGAGTTGGTGGAAACAGCAAAGGTGCTTGAGCACCATCATTCTGAGAGAGATCATAAGCACAAGATGCAATCAGTTCCCTACTGTCACAAAGCATTCAAAAGGAATAGAGCTCACTCTACAAAGGTCTATCTGATCGAAGTTGCACCATGTTTTGAACCAAACTAAGGCTGTAACCAGCCTTACCCCTATGGTAAGTGTTATCACTTTGGCCATAAGTGCTACACATGTGGATGTCAAGGCCATCTATTCTACTATTGCACATACATATAAACTGTGGATGGAGTCCAAATCAAGCAATCATAGAAAGATTGAGTTTTCAGAGTGACACCATTAAACAAAAGAGAGTCCATTTTGTCAATAATGCCATCCCGTGCCTCTGAATCTGTAAGGGAGCAACCTTCTACTCCTAAGTTTTAGAATAATCCCAAAAAGCAAATGAACAATTATCCTGCTAGTCCCACTCGAGTCTATGCCTTAACACCACTTTAGGCTACGAAAGATAACAACGTGGTTTCAGGTACACATTTATGTACCTCTTCTTTTAAATTGCAACTCTGCACTTTAATTATCACAATTAGTTAATGCAATTCATGTGAATAATTTTAGGCAGGCTATATTTTAATGACCAGTCCTGCAATATGTTATTCAACACTGGTGCTCATCATTCTTTTACCTCTGAATGTTTTGTTAATATCGTTAAGCTGCCCTTGTATAAATTAGTTAAGTCATTAAATGTTGCACTTCCATCTAGAGCCCAACTTAGTGCTCATAAATTTTGCGACATTAGAATCCCATTAAGCAGTCAAAAGCTTGACTCCAAGTTAATCGTTCTGCCATTAGCAAATTTCAATATCATCCTTGGAATGAATTGGCTCAGTGATCATAATGCTATAATAAACTGCCTTAATAAGAAGGTCACTCTTCATTCTCAGGGCAAGTTTGAAACTTTCATAGGAAAAATCAATGCACAATTATCCTTAATTAATGCTATCAAAGCTGAGCAATTAATCTGTAAGGACTGTGATGCTTTCCTTGCCACTTTGATAGGTGAAGCAAAAGAAAAAATTCCCCTCTCTGATTGTAAAGTAGTTAATGAATTTATCGATGGTTTCCCAAAAGATTTGCTTGGTGTACCTCCGCGTAGAGAAGTAAAATTCTTTATCGAGTTGATTCCTGGTACCTAGCCCATATCTAAAGCTTCGTACAGAATGGCACCTAAGGAACTTCAATAGCTTAACGAACAGTTACAAGAGCTCTTGAATAAAGGCTTCATCAGGCCAAGCATGTCTCTTTGGGGAGCGCCCATTTTGTTTATAAAGAAGAAATATGGATATATGTGGATGTGCATAGATTAACATGAATTAAATAAAGTCACCATAAAGAACAAGTACCTGTTGCCTAGAATTGATGATTTATTTGCCCAGTTATCTGGAGCCGTTATATTCTCCAAAATTGACTTAAGGTCGGTATATCATCAATTGCGAGTAAAAGAAGCAGATGTAGGAAATACCACTTTCTGTACTCGTTATAGTCATTTTAAATTTTTAGTGATGTCTTTTGGACTCACTAACGCACCATCAATTTTCATGGATTTGACGCAGTGCATTCTTAAATCGTATTTAGAAAAATTCGTAATTGTCTTTATCGACGATATCCTTATCTATTCTCAAACCTTAAAGGATCATGAAGATCACCTGAGGTTAGTATTGGAAGCTTGGTGTGATCATCAACTTTATGCCAAGTTCTTCAAATATGAATTTTGGCTTAAATATATTGCATTCTTGGGGCATGTAGTTGATGCCCAGGGTATTCCTGTAGATCAGAATAAAGTAAGCGCTATTCAAGATTGGGTTCATCCTAAGTCAGTCACCAACATCATAATTTTCTTGGGATTAGTTGGATATTACAGAAAGTTCATCAAGGGCTTTTACCTGATCACCGTGCCTCTGACTAAGCTAACTCAGAAAGCTATTCCATTTGTTTGTAGTCTTGAATGCGAAGAAGCATTTCAAACCTGAAAAGATGCACTCTCTACAACTCCAGAGTTTGTTTTGCCCAAGCAAGGCTTAAACTATCAGGTGTATACAGATGCCTCTAGAATTAGCTTAGGTTACATATTAATGCAAGGGGGTAAGGTAATCGCTTATGCCTCTCGTCATTTAAAACCCCACGAGAAGAATTATCCAGTTTATGATCTTGAACTTGCCGCTGTGAATTTTGCCTTAAAAATTTGGCACCATTATTTATATGGAGTTCAGTGTTTAATTTTCATTGACAATCAAAGCTTAAAGTAATATCTTCACTCAAAGAGAACTAAACTGTCATCAGAGAAGATAGTTAGAGCTCATTAGTGATTATGATCTTAGTATTTTGTATCATCCGGGTAAAGCAAACGTGGTGGTCGATGCTCTTAGTCATCGTGCTACTCTATCTGCCATGATCGCCTCAAGTTCCTTAGAATAAGAATTTTGTAAGCTTGAAATATCTTCAGTTAGTGGTGATATGTTGAGGTCGCTTTTAGTAAATATCAATGTGGAAACCATATTTCATAGAGATGTCTCCATCTCGCAGACCACGGATGAAGATTATCTATAATTCAAAGTCGATATTAAAGGTGTTTATCATCAAGATTTGCAGATGCGTAATAGTGTGATTTATCAAGGAAATCGCCTGTGGATTTCTAAATCCATGCATCGTGAGGTTCCGGTAAAAGGCCATAATTCTGGATATCACATTCATCTTGGCAGTACAAAAATATACCATGATTTAAACTAATCATTTTGGTGGCCCAGTATAAAGAAGAGTGTAGCTAAATTCGTGGCTAAGTGCCATGCCTGCAACTTGGTAAAGTCTGAGCACCGAAGGCCTGGTGGTCTTCTACATCAGTTAGAAATTTCTGAATGGAAGTGGTTTGATATCTCATTGGATTTTGTTATGGGATTTCCTGACACAAAATCTGGCACCGATGCAATCTGGGTTACAGTAGACCGTTTAACTAAATAAGCGCACTTCCTTCCTATCTGTCAGACTGACTCTATTCTGAAGCTCGCAAAGCTCTATATCAAAGAAATGGTCAGGCTGCATGGTATTCCAAAATAGATAGTATCCGACAGAGATAAAATATTTACTTTTAAGTTTTGGCAAGCTGTGCACTAAGATCTAGGAACTACTCTAGCTGTGAGTATAGCTTTTCTTTCTCAAACGGATGGTCAGACTGAAAGAGTAAATCAGGTTATGGAGGATTTGCTTAGGCTTTGTGTTCTTGATTTTGCCAGTTCCTGGGAAGATCACATTTTTTTAATGGAGTTTGCCTACAACAACAGCTATCAGGCCAGTATTACAATAGCTCCTTATGAGGTATTGTATGGTAGAAAATGCAGTACTCTGCTAGCTTAGTCAGAAACAGGAAGCGTTCAGCTTCTTAGATTCGAGTTAGTTAAAGAAACTAACAAGAAGATTCATTTAATTCAGTAGATAATCCGTTCTACTCAAGATTGCCAGAGCAAGTATCATGATGATCATCATCGTATTTTAGGATTCAATGTTGGAGATTTTGCTTATTTGAAAGTCAGTTCGATGAAGGGTGTCTATAGATTTGGTGTAGTAGGGAAACTTAGTCCCCACTATGTTAGACATTTTGAGATACTAGCCAAGGTAAGATCATTAGCCTACAGGTTGAATCTTTCAGATGACTTTGCTGCCATTAACAATGTGTTCCATGTATCGTCATTAAGAAGATGTCTCAGAGACCCTTCTCATCTCGTTCAGCCTCCAGCAGTAGAAATTCAGCCCGATCTTTCGTATGCTGAAGAGCTAGTAAAAATCTTAGCTCATGATCAGAAGTAGATAAGGAATCGCTCAATTATAATGGTTAAAATTAAATGGAAGAATCAATCATTAGAAGAATCTACTTGGGAGAAAGAGGTGGATATACGCCATAAATATGCACAGTTTCTTGCAAACTCAAGTACTTTTCCTTCTTTCCAGTTATTATTACAATGTTTAATTTCATAGTGCTTTCTTCACTTGAGTGATGTCGGGGACGACATCATTCTTAAGTGGGGGGTTTGTAACAACTCTAATTATTACCCTAGCTAAATTCAGATTAATTAAGCTAAATCATGCTTTAATTTTGATTCCATTAGACTCATTAGGTCATTTAAATCTGACCTTAGAAGTTTGAAATCAATTGGAGCTCATTTGAGCATTTTAGTATTTTTGCCTATTTTTAGATCCTAAAAATTAGCTAAATTAATTTAATCTCCAAATTAAAATATGAGTTCATTTTTTAGTTTCTCATGCCCTAATTAGTTAAGGGTGAATTTCTAGAAATTTTTGAAGCACATTTTGTCTTAAATTATATTTAATAATTATAGGATTTATTATTAATTAATTTAAAGGATTTAAATATTAATTAAAATAATTAAAATAATTATTTTAGCCCTGGATTTGCTGTTGGGACCGCTGTAGATCTGCTGCAGGTGGGGTCCTGACAGTGGTGCATCATGATCTACCTATAGATGCCTTCGTGCTAATCTCAGCGCATGATCAAACAGCGCTGATCATGAGCACCTTGATCTTCTAGCACTCATCAGATATAATAGTTGTTCCAATGAATGAGGAGACACCCATGGTTCTGTTAGCCAGATGAAGCATCAGGTTGTCCATCTTCAATGGTCTCGTAATCAGACGGTTGTAGATGGATCAACCCAGTTCACCTTCATCCCCGTGCGATACCTGGCCCAATAGAGAAAATTCGCTTGTACAAGCCATGCCATCATTGTATGCCACTCTCCCCTGCCTTGTCCCTTAGGCCATTAGGATCCTTTTACTAATGGTCAAACCTAGTTTGGCGACCCGGATGATTAAATCCTTACTTTGGTGTAGGCTGAAGGTGCCCTCGGTCCAAGCCTAATGCCTCGGCTCAGCCATGGCTGCTACCCTCGCACCCCTCTGAGACTAATAAATACCCATCCCGATTTAGAATGAGCTCTTTTGCTCACTGTGAACCTTAAATTTCCTTCTCTCCCTATTCTCGGTGCTTCTCAGTTGCCCGGTGACTCCCACTGCTGCATACCATTGATAGTGGGTGTGGTTTGGCATTTAAACCCCTCTAGCAATCTTTAAGGAACTCAGGTGCCCTAGCTTTCCCTATCAAGCTCATCTCATCTTCTCCTTCTCAGTCCAGGTACAGACTTTGTCCTACTTTTGTTAGGCAAATTTCAGCTCAGCTCTCGATCATTTTGTGTTAGGTGCTGTGCTATGACCACCCATCCACCCCTCTGTGAGTAGCCAAGGTGCCTGAGAAGACTGGGAGTGTGCTACACTGTGAACTCACCATCTGAGTGTGCACTGTCAGCCCACCATTGATCCATTTCAAGTCACAGTAAATCCTCTGGTAGTTAAGTCCTAATTGGAATTTTATTTCCTCTATGGATGATTATTGAATTATAGTAATCATCAGGTTTGATTTGATCGATCGACCTGTCTCGTATTGATTAGATTAGGCTCGCCTCACGCCCGTGTGTACCAATGAGTAGCATCCCAATTACTTAGACCATCCCTGATCCTCTCGGCTTAGTCGATCCCTAGCCGTGGATCCCTGATTGAGTTGGGATATACCCTGGCTAGTGTCATCCCCTCTGTGAAGAGAATTTTCTCTTCACAGTCCATCCCTTAGGATCGAATAGGCCGAGTAGCACTCCAGCAATCTAGTGCATCTTGGATGGGGATTCTTAGTACAATCGATGCGTCTCATGCTTTGAAGGTGTAGTTGCCTGTGCGCGGAGAATTTGACGCCATAGGTTAACCCTAAGGATCCTAGTATTGAGGTATTCGGTGCAGGGATGACACACAGTAATGAGCTGGGTCGGACCCCAACCCGCGCAATTTCGATTCCGGGCAAACAGATAATAAGGGATTTCTGAATTGATTTTTTAAAGGAAAAAATTCAGAAAATCCAATCGTATGGATTAATTAATTTAAAATATTTAGAACAAATTTATTAAATAACTTTGGCTATATTTTTCCGAATAGTATTATCCAATATACCATTTGAATAAAAAAAAAAGGAATAATAATATGAAATAAAATCTAAGATCCAATGGTTAGATTTTATAAAATTGACTTATCTTTCTCTAAGCTTATTTAATTCATAATTAATTCAATTAATGTTCAAAAATTTTAATTAAGGTATCTGTTGCTCTTGAGATAATGGAGAATTTAATTTTGCTATTAAAAATAATTTAGGAGTTCAAAATTGGCTAATCACCTCTTAATTACCCTAAACCTTGATTAGTGAATTAATCCTCCAATTTTGATTATTTAGGTCCTATCCTCTTCTTAAGTATAATAGATCTTATATCTATGCTTGAATCATTTTAAGGAACCTTAAATTTGCTTAATCACTTAATTTAGCCTTAATTTGTGATTAGTACTAATTAGGTTAATATTAAGGTCAAATAGTTGAATTGAGTGTTTCATTCATCCTATTAATCAATATTAAGACCATTAAAACTGATTTGAATCAATTTGAAGTCTCAAACCCTAAAATTTTAAATTTAGTCTTAAGAAGGGTATTTTGGTCATCTGGACCAAAGTACTGTTTAAGCACCCTTAAACCCTAAAATTTCAGTAATGTGCTTTTAATTAATGTATTAGCATCTTTTTTATAACTTGTAACTCTCTCTTCAGTGGCCTTTAATTATTAGTTTCTGCATACATTTATGTTTACTTCAGTTCAGCATTTATTAAGTATTGGCATGTTCATGATGCTAGTTTTGTATACCCAGTTCAGTACGCTTCAGTACGACTTTTTTTTATGTAATCACCATGTATTCATGTGATCATAGTCATATTAGGATGAGTTTTATTTTTAGTACCTTGTAGTTATTTATATAATATAGCCTTACCTTGTTCAGCTTCATGTTTAGTATGTTACTTTGCATACTTTGTTGTTTAGTTATAAATATATTATTTATAGCTCTTTTTTTTTTTATTTACATATTCAGTTTGTAATAATTTCTTAATCTGGATGTATTTACCTTTTGCATTTGAACTAAGTTACTGCTGCATTTACCTTTTTATACTATGTTGTAATGTGGATGTTATGTTCTACTATTTTCTGCTTCCGCTACTTTGATATGTTGATGTATGTTCTCAGTTTCAGTTGACAAGTCTTCGGCTTAAGGCAGGTTGGGTCATACCTGACTCTACTTAAGTTGGGGACTTACCAAAGTTGGAGACCGTACTCCTTGTAATTATGTTAATATCAGTGTTAGCATGGCCGCGAAGGGTACGGGGCCCCACATTTAGTACCCAAGCTTCATTAATAAACATTAGTAAAGTAGAAGAAGTTGATTAATAAAGGTTGTGTTGCCTATCTTGTTATCGTGATAGGCAAAGCAAAGGAAGACCTTCCACTTTCTGAAAACAAAATTGTTAACGAATTCACCGATGTGTTTCCAGAAGATATGCCTGGGATACTTTCGATCCGTGAGGTAGAATTTTTGATTGAACAAATTTTTGGAACACAGCCCATTTCTAAAGTTACATATAGAATGGCACCCAAGGAATTGCAAGAGTTGAATGAGTAATTGCAAGAACTACTGAGCAAAGAATTTATTAAACTAAGTATGTCTGCTTGGGGAGCACTGATTCTTTCTGTTAAATAGAAGGATGGCTCTATGCAGATGTGCATAGACTGCCGCAAATTAAATAAGGCAACCATTAAGAATAAGTATTATCTCCTTATGTTCAATGACATGTTCAATCAACTATTTAGTGTTGTTTTTTTTTATAAATTAGATTTAAGATCTGGCTATCATCATGTGGTGCCCCATCCCTGCAATGGTCATGCTAATACTAATAGTAGCATGGTTACGGCAAAGGCAGTCACCTTGCGGCAAATCCCCCAACTATAGTCAAGTTAGGTTTCAGCCCAACCCATCTTAGTAAAAGGACTTGTCACCTAAAACTGTTAAGTTATTCATCATCATCAAAGTATGCATAAGTAAAAATATATATTTATATATATATCCATTCCATAGCATGTAGGAGAAATGATCAATCTTAACTCAGTATGAAAGTAGAAAAGTAAGGACATCCAGATTATTAAATATTACAGAGCTGAATTGAATTAAAAATGAAAGGTACACTCATCCTCACAAATAGAAAAGAGAAACTATCTAAGCCTCAACAGTAGCAGTTAAGTTATTCACCTGGAACTAACTTCATGAACAACTCTGAATCTGAAATTGTTGGTATCACAATGCTAGGGTCCTAGCCAAAATAGGAAAAAGAAAAATTAGACAATTGTCTAAGTATATCTTAGGATGATTTAAGGAAATCTACATATTTTAAGATATAACATTTTACTAAGTTGTAAGCATTTAGATAGGTGCAACAAGCGAGAAAAGAGCATGATAGTTATAAATAAAACTATTATAACTAACAAATATAAACATTAGATTTTCACTTAGGTTAAACCTAATAGGGACTAATCAAGTTGAAAGGTCATTGAGAGTGATTAATCAATTTAAATTATGAGATTAAAGTCTAAAGTCACTAATGAATTGTATAATGCATATCAAGATGCTAGGTATCAAGATTTTACAAAGCAGAGGTTAGATAAATTAATTAAGCCTTAATCATTAATTGGGGAGGTGAAGGAATGATTAGCAAATTTATAGTTCTTGAATTATTTTTCATGGCATGAATGGGTCATTCTCTGTCTTATGAAGAATTAATTATTCACTAATTAAGCTTAGAGAGAGATTAGGGTAACTTAGAAATTCTATTTACAAAAAGCAAAATAATATTTTACATTATTATTCCTTACATTTTTCTTATCAAAATAGTATATTGGATCATACCATTTGGATCAGTATAGCTAAAGTTATTTATTTAATTTAACCTGAATGTTTTAAATTAATTAAACTATATATTTTGATTTTCCATTTATTTTCATTTTGGAAATTAATTCCTCAATCATATTTAATAGCTCGACCCAAAATCCAGACGGCGCGGGTCATGCAGAATCCAACTGGGACGACACTATCGCACCGCATGGGCCTGGGCTGACCCGACTCGAGGTGAGAATGTCATCATCCCTGAGCTCTCCCTTGACAAGCCAGAGAGTGAAACCTTCTAGAGCCCAATTATCGACTTCCAAACCACGTCGATGCCTTGTCTCGATCGCCACACATTCAAGGAGTTAAGGCACGTTGATTGCACCACGAAGCCCTCTCAGGGAGGCACGAGATTGCCAGATGGCTACTCGACTAAATCAGTCCTATACAAGCATCTAGAGTTTACTATGATGAGTCAATACTTCGGCAAAACCTGATAGATCGGAGTGATTGATCGAGGCTAGCCCAGACCTCAAGGTTAATTACATTGGGTTTGGTTAGCTCGCACGAACAGTCAAGAAGCGATAAGAAGGGAGCTCGAGCACTTTGGTCCCGCGAGGTCTCTGCGACTTGATTAGCTAAGCCCAATTCCTTCCAAATAACAATGTCAGCTGTTTGGGCTAAACCGGATGGCTCTAAGCTTGCTAGAAGTTCCCAGGATGACGACCAAGCCTAAGGTACACCACAGAACTATCCTAAGCATAGGGAATTAATACTGAGCCCACACGACTCAATAGGATTAGGCAGTATTAGGATTGAAGAAGACAGATACAATTGAGAGGAATTGAGGAGAGCTGGTGATGTTGAACAACTCAAGAAGTAGCACAGAGAGTTTGAACATTAGACTTAACCATCTATCAACAAAACACAGTACTTGGAATCGCCAAGAATATCCGAGAGCTTGAGATGATTAGATTTGGAACAAATAGAGGATCATAGTGAGTAAGAAGGCTCACTGAGATTTTAGAGTGGTATTTATAGGATGTGGGGAGGTTTAGTGATGATTGCCATGGCTTGAAGACATGGCTTAAGCTCAGCCCGAAGGAAATTAAGCTTACCCAAAATTGAGAAGGCTCAGCCTCTCAATATACCAGCAACGTAGCAGAGGGAGTGGAAAATAGGCTGGGACGTGGATGTACAAAGAAAATTTTTATGTCGGGAAAGCGGCTTAGTGAAGATGAAAACGGACTGCGGCTGAGGGCCATAGTTCGTTTGATTGCAAAGCCATTGGAAACAGACAGTTGGATTAAATTCTTATTTAACAGAACCACAGGGATAATGTCAAAGCTCAGATGCAAACTTTAGTGAAGCTCAATCGATCGGAGTGATCGATCATGGCTAGACCAGACTCCAAGGTCAATTTTTGGGGTCTCTGCCACTTCACTGGCTGAGCCTGATACATTTTAGACAGCAATGTTAGCTATTTGGGATGAATCAGAGGCCTCTAAGCCTGCCAAAACTTTCCAGGATGAAGACCAAGCCTAAGGCACACCATAGAACTATCCTAGGCATAAGGAATTAATACTAAGCCCTCACATCTTAGTGGGATAAGGTAGTACCTAGATTAAAGAAGACAGATGCAACCGAGAGAAATTTAAGAGAGCTAGTGATGTTAGATGACTCAGGGAGTAGCACAAGGAGTCTGAACAGCATACTTAACCCTTTATCAGCAAAATGCAGTAGCTGGAATCCCCAGGAGTAGCTGAGAAGTTGGGAGGAGGAGATTTGGAACAAATAGAGGATCAAAGTGAGTAAAATGGCTCACTGTGATTCTAGAGGGGTATTTATAGGATACAGGGAGGTTTAGGAATTGTTGCCATGGCTTAGGCTCAGCCTGATGGCAATCGATCTTGCCCAAAATTAAGAAGGCTCGGCCTCTAGATCCACCAATAAGGTCTAGTTATCCAGACCAATGGCTCTAACGGCTGGGATACATGGTAGAGAGAGTGGCAGATTGACTGAGATGTGGATGTACGAAAGAGATCTTCCTGTCCAGCAAGTGGCTCAGTGGAGATGAATAGTGGCTGAGGGCTACGGTTTGTACGATTGCGAAGCCATTAGAATTGAACGGCTGGATTCGATTCTCATTTAACAAAACCGTAGGGATAATGTCAGCCTTTGGATCGTTGGCACACTCCTTCGGCTGACAATGCATCCAGGCATGACCTCTCAGTATCATCTGATTAAGGCGCTTAGATTCGTATGAATGCATCTATAGGTTACAACGGTTAACGCGTTATTGGGCCTCCACAGCAGATCTGCTGCAGTCCCAACAACAAATTCTATAAAAGAAAATTTTAATTAAATTATAATTTATCTAATAATAATAATTACTTAATTTATATGAATAATTTCAATAATCCTAAATCCAATCTAGAACTAGATGATCCCTAAAAATTCTCAAAATTTCACGCTTAGATAATTTGGGTGTGAGAAATTTAAAAATGTGATCAGATTTTAATTTGTAGATCAAATTATTTTAGCTAATTTTCAAGATTTTAAAATAAGCAAAATAGCTCAATTGAGCTCCGATTAATCTCAAACTTTTAGGGTTAGGTTTAAATAGCTATTTGAATCTAGTGGAATGAGAATTAGCACTTGGTTTAGCTTAGATTAACTAAGGTAACAACCATGGTTGTTATACATCAGTTGTGAGTCAAGAATGTGAATGTTGAGAAGATAGCATTTAAGACTCATTATGGTTACTTTGAATTTTTAGTAGTATTATTTGGACTCTTTAATGTTCCATTATTTTTCATGGATATAATGTTGCATGCTTGGAAGAGATTTCTAGATAAGTTTGTTATTATCTTCATTGATGACATTCTTATCTATTCCAATATCCGCATAGATCATGAAAACCATCTTAGAGGTATTCTTGAGACTCTTAGAGCTCATAAGCTCTATGTGAAATATTCCAAATGTGAATTTTGGTTATATTCTATTACATTTTAGGGGCATGTCATTGATTCCAAATGAATAAGAGTAGATGAGAAGAAAGTTAGTGATATTCATAACCTTTTTGGGACTAATAGTTACTACTGAAGGTTTGTCAAGAGATTTTCTTAGATTGCTTCACCATTAAATAGATTGACTCAAAAATTAGTACCTTTCATTAAGGATTCTATTTAAGAAGCTTTTAAAAGTTTAATAAGGCACTAATGTCAGTTCTACCTAAGTATGGTGTGAACTACCAAGTCTACAATGATGATGTAGCGTTGGTTTAGGGTGTGTGCTTATGTAATATAAGAGAGTAATTGCATGTGCATTTCATCAATTGAAGATGCACAAAAAGAATTATCATGTTCACAACTTAGAAATTGTTACAGTAGTGTTTGCTTTAAAAGTTTGGCAACACTATATGTATGGTGTTAAATGTGAAATTTTGTTTGATCATCAGCGTTTGAAATACATTTTCACTCAGCGAAAGTTTAACTATCACCAAAGCATATAGTTTTAGCTCATCGATGATTACGATCTCATCATCAATATCATCCAAATAAAGCTAACATAGTAGTATATTTTTTAAGTCATCGTGCTACTCTCTGTGCAATGATCATTAAATGCTTATTAGTAGATGAATTTGGCAAGCTGAGCATTGATCTTATGTGAAGTGAAATGTTGTATGAATTGATAGAATTAAGTTTGATTGAGGCAAACTTCCACTAATACTCCATCGCATAGATGAAGGATGAAGACTATCTAAAGTTCAGAGCTAATATTGAAAGTGGTCATCATAATTACCTATAGCTGTGTGGAAATATTATCTATCAGGGGAATCAACTATGTATTCCTAAATCCATGCATTAGAAAATTATTATAGAAGGACACAATTATGGTTATAAAATTCATCTTGGAAGATCAAAGATATACAAAGATTTGAAGCAATCATTTTGGTGGCCAGGCATCAAGAAGAGTGTCGCTGAATATATTGCAAAGTGCCATACATGTAATATGGTCTAGGCAGAGCATCAAAAGCCAGGAGAATTGTTGCATTTGTTAATAATTCCTGAGTGGAAATGGTTTGACATATCTATGGAATTGGTAATTGTTGCATAAGATTTGATGCCGACACAATTGGGCCATTGTTGATCATTTGACCAAATCTGCTTATTTCATTCCAATCCATTAGATTGACTATGCGGAGAAACTTGAAAAGCTCTACATCAAGGAAATTGTGAGGCCACATGATATTCATAAAACCATAGTATTTGATTGCTATAACAGATTTACTTTCAAGTTTTGGTAGGCAGTACATGAGTCTCTGGGAACTTTCCTAGCAATGAGTGTGATCTTTCATCCTCAAATAGATGGCCAAATGGAAAGAGTAAATAAAGTGTTAGAATACTTGATGAGGGTTTGCATCCTGGTCTTTAATGGAAATTGGGATGAATATTTATCATTAGTGGAAATTGCTTATAACAACAATTATCAGGCTAGCATCAAAATGGCTCCTTATGAAGCCCTTCATGGTAGAAAATGTAGTACTCCATTATCCTAGTCTAAAATTAAAGATGTTCAATTATATGGGACTGAATATGTCAAAGAAAGGAATAAGAAGGTCAAACTTATTCAGTAGAGAATTTAGATAGCATAAGATTGATAGATTAAATATCATATTCCTATCATCTTCCCCTGTAATTCCACACAGGTGATTCTGTTTATATATAAGTCAGCCATATTAACAGTGTATATAGATTTAGTGTAGCTGGCAAGCTCAGTCCCAAATATGTAGGACCTTTCAAAGTTTTATCCACAATTAAATCATCTTCCTATAAGATAAAGTTACCAAATGATTTTTTGGCAGTTCACGTGTTCCATGTTTTATCTTATATAAAGTGTCTTAGGGAACCTCATCATCAAATCTCAATTCCTTCAGTAACCATTCAGCCAGATTTATTTTCTGTTGAAGAACTTATCAAAATTCTAGGCAAAGATCAGAAGTAGCTTAGAAGTCATTCTATTCTCATGGTTAAAGTTCTGTGGCAAAATTACAGTGTTGAAGAAGCTACTTGGGAGAAAGAATTGGATATGCGGTTAAAAAATTCAAGGCTTTTTGAGAAACTGGGTACTATTCTAAGCCCATTTTAAATTCATTATCTTATATTTTCTTCATTATTCTTCCCACTTGGGTGATCTAGAGGATAACATCATTCTTAAGTAAGGAGTCTGTAATAATTCTAGGTTGTTACCATGCTTAATATGGACTAAACTAAGTTTTAAATCATGCTCCATTAAGTTCTAATCATCCTTAGGACCTAAATCTAAAAATTTGAGATCCGTCGATGTTTGATTGAATCAATTTATCATTTAGTTTATTTATTGACCTAGAAAATTAGTTAATTTAAATTAATCTCCAAAAAAAATTTGAGTGCATTTTTTAATTCCTCACACCCAAATTAGCTAACATGAATATTTAGGAATTATTAGAGGTCATTTAAGCCTAAATTAGAATTATTTAATTAAAATTAATTAATTAATTAATTTAAATAATCACAAGTTTAACAATCAGCAATGAAAGCCAGTAGAAATCCCTACCATCCCACATTCCTTAAACCCTAGATCCAATGATCTGCTTTTGCCTTCGCTTGGATTCATCACCAGCTCTCAAATCATAGTCACTATCCAATGGCTGCGTTCTGACCCATGTTTAACCATTAACCAAGTAAACATCATGAAAATCATGCTCTCCCACTCGATCAATCAGATGGCCATGACACTTCCATTAGCTATTCAGCTTCGCTCCATATTACACGAAGTGACCCCAACAGCTCTTCCAGTTGCCGCTACCATCGAAGTACGGGCGAGATTCATGCCCCCCATGATCTCCTTCGTAGCAATGACTTGAAGGCCATGTATTTCCATGTCTACCCTCATTAGGCTAAACCAAAACTTAAAATCTTGGGCCAGCATTCGATGGCCAGCCCGAGCTTCCAATGGAGCTGTAGGCTATAAATAGATTTTGGATTTCTCAGGGATGATGTTTGCTCACTGAGAAAATCCTCTGACACTCCCAATTTCCATAGCTATCTTCCTTCTTCTCTGCTAACCAATTGGCCTCCAAGGAGCTCCATTCTCACTCATGGGTGTGGCAGTGGGTGTGTCTTGGTGTTCAAAACTCCTGTTGATCACAGTGAGCTCAAGGAAGTTTTGATGTTAAATTTAGCCTCTAGAATCTAGTGAAACTTATTCAGACATCCTTCAATATAGGTACTTAACCTATTCGATCTCATTAAGCATTTTGGTAATAAAATTCACTCCAATATTCATCTGCATTGGTTGCTTGCATGTGCAGAATCAAGCTTGTGTTAAGTTTTAGGAGTTGGCTTGGCCTGGCAGTAGGCCAAACAGTGGGAGACCACCGTCTAGATGGGTGCTGCCAGCCATCTTGAGCCCCTTGGTCCCTGACTAGCAGGTGCCTAATTAGGCATATAGCAGTCACTTGTGTAATTTCAAGAGAGTAATAATTATTTGGGCTGATCAAAATTGGTTGAGTTAGCCCGATTGATCCAAATCAATCAGACTCGCAAGAGTGTACTACAGAGCACAGTCACGAGTTGGGTCCCGCTGATTTCGCTAATCATTGGGCAATTTTTATAATTATGTATCCTTGCTTGTGGTCTCTGAATGTGTAGTGCTCAAGAAGGAGCGATGGTGAGATCTTTATGGGGAGAATTTACTCTCCATAGTAAACCTTAAAACAAGCTTAGGGAAAATTAGGGTCCCAAAGTCTCTGTCATCCTCGCAGAGAGTTTCATTGCACATTTGAAGCATCTCTACATAAGAAGCATGTGATGATTATGTTTTGGTCATGAGGTGGTTAGAGTAGCAAAAAATTTGAGTTAAATCGTTAGCCTAATTCGTTTGACGTCAGGGATTCCAACTAAAGAGGATGCGGGTCGAGTCAATCCCCGACTCGCATATTCTTAAGTGGGTTATTCAAAAATTTAAATTTTTATAATTATTTTTTTGCTGTTAATTCCTCCATTTATTCTTAAATAAATTCTTAAGTCTATGATTTTAAAATAAAAACATCTTATTTAAATTAATGAAATAAAAGGCTTAATTCAAATCCAAATTAAGCAATCCAATATACCATTTTGATCATGGGAATGTGTAGAATAATAATCTGCAGTAAAATTTAATTTTATGTGATTAATTTGTTAAATTCAGGCCTAATTTTCCAAAAAATAGATTATTGAGTATTAGGCTTAATTCTTGGCCAAATTTCATAATTTAGGTCTTACTCTTTTCCTTTGGCAGAGGAGGGCCTAATTATGGAGTCAAATATATTTTCCAATGCTTAAATTAATTAATCACTCATTAATCACTCTAAACCCTAATTAGTAAAAAATTTAGTTGTTAGAGTTTTGATTTTAGTAATTAATGTGTCTAATGACTTCTTAGTCAACATAAAACTTAATCATAAACTAAGTTTCAATTTTTTAAATTTATTTTGCTAATAACTTTGCAATGAGCCTAAACCCTAATTAGTGTTCATTAAGCTCAATTCTCAACAAAATTGGTGTTTAAGGTGTTGAACTTTACCTTAGACAACAGAGAATCATTTGGAATTTAGTTAATTCAATTTGAAATACTAGAATCTAATGTTAAGTTTTAGATCCTTATTGAAGGGCATTTTGGTAATTTTGAGTAAATCTTGATTTACGTACAAATATAACTTCCAATGCTATCCATTACCCTTAAAAATAGTAAGTAAGGTGTTTAGCACCTTGTTGAGATTAATTTGAATCATTATTAATTTCATTTGTATAAACCCTAGCTTTTGCCTTAAATTGGATAAATTAAGATGAATAAATATGGATTTAGATTCCATATTTCCTTTTATAATGCTTAAATAAGACTTAATAAAAAATTTAAATCATCTTAGACTTAATTTGGACATGTAAACTCTTCCACAGGCCAAACCCTAATACTGCCTTAGGGAATTGCACAAGTGTTCTAGTGAAGAGAATTAACCATCTGCTCCTTTGATTTATATTCAATAGTTTAGTTCTATTGAGTAACAAATTTACTCAATAGATTATGTTTTAATCTATAAGATAAGAATTTTAGCTTAAGGTGTAGCTTTTATAAGTAAAGCTTGATTATTTTGTCCTTGATCATTGATTAGTTGTCCTTATTATTTAGTTTAGTAATTCCTTATCTTATTGAGTCTGATTATCCTTAATAATATTTCCTTTAACTTATAGATTTTGGATAGTTTAATTTGAGTGTAATTAAACCCTAGAAGTTTAAGTTCTTGAATTTAGAGGTTCAAACCCAATATGTTGGAGTTTGGCTCCTAATATATGAATCTTGATTTATTTTTTCATTATTAGGTTGGGATAATAAATACATTGATTAATATGATTTATTTACTTAACTTCTGTAGGCTATATTATCTAATTTTGATTAGAGCTTAGCAAGTTTTAATATTTAACTTTATAGGACATAGACTGATTAAACTGGATAGTAGGATATTGGAGATCTTAAGCTTGTATATTATTAGAATAGATAGAAAAAATAAACTAAAAAATAATAAATATCAAAGATCTTGATTAGATTACTGCTTAGATCCTTGAGTTGAATGATATGCTTTACCTTGATTTTGAGCTTTTTTTCTTTGTGCATATTTAGATGGGACATGGAGTATTTGATGAATATTCCATATTAGCTTTGTAAAAAATGTCATTTTTGCATTAGATAACTTAAAACTCATTAAATCAGATAACATTACAATAGAGTGTGTCCTTGTTAGTTTGTTTTCTCAGTTCTTATTGTGATAGAATCGACTCGGATCCAGCTATGAGTGGTTTGAATGATACATGTATTATTTTATAGTCCAACTTGGATCTAGCCATGAGGGGTCTAGATGGTAGATGTGGAACTTTCTATTCAGTGGCTATGCTTAGTCAGTTACTATTATGGCAAGCTAATCTAAGAATATATCCAATTAAATGATGTTTTTAGTTCAATTTACATACAATTTAGCTCAGTTCAATTTATAGTTTTATAATATTTTCTGTATTTTTGTGTTTTCAATAGATTTTCTAGCATTATATATATCTATGCATGTTATGATGCTAGATTTTTAATTATGTTATATATATTTTAATATTTTATCAATATATTCAGCATATTAAATTTTGATCATATATGCTCAAGTATTTTCTCTTGTTCTTGTTTTTTCTTGTATATACATATATGCTTAAGCATTTATAGAGTAATTGGATTTGAGGTATGTTACTTTCCTCATTTTTAAGTTATAAATGTTGCATTTATAACTTCACTATTTTGTTGATTGCTTGTTGCACCTAAATTGCTTAGGATAATTTGTGATATCTTAAACTTCAGTAATAATTTATCAACCTAAAATGTACATAGAAAATTTATCTAACGCAATATTTTATTCTTTTTTTAGCTGAGGCCTTGGCATGTAACAACAAACATGTCAGATTTAGAGTTATATGAAGATTTTATACATGGTAAGGAGTAGGAGCAAGAGAATGGTTCTTCTATGTCTGCTTAGTTATAGTTACTATTTTTTTTTTGGAAGAGAGTTATTTTTAGCTTTTCATTCTTTTTAATTTTGCTACACTTTGGTTCGTAATAATTGAATTTAGCACTTGTTTGATTTTTAATTCTAGCACTTTATTATCTAAGATGTTTGGTTTATATTATTCCTTTTCATACTATAGAATATGATGAATGAATGTATATATTTTCTTATCTCTTTTGAACTTTGTTATGAATGTTTGCTTATTGCAGTATTGTACTCTGAATTACTAATATTATTACAAAATAGTTTCGGGCACATATACTCCCATTTTATATATCTAAGTATTTAGCTACTTAGTTATTCTAGTAGGGTTAGTGCGAGCACTAATTTATTTACACACTAAATTAGCACATTATTTATATATTTTAGTATATAATATTGTATTAGTACAGCAATACAAAATCAAAATTTCTCCGATTTGCCGTTTCTTTTTAGATACATTTATAGTGTTAGCACTAATCCAAGGTTCTTAATTACTCACAACCCATCCCGTTATTAATGATATTTTATTTCCACAAGCAGCGGGGTGGGGCACCACAACTAGAGGTTCTTGTTTATCTACGTGCCAGAATTTTACTAATGGAAGGTTCAGCATTAGTCTTTCCTACCATTAATCTTAAATTCTAAATATAAAATTTTGGTTTAGCTAACTTGATTAAGCTCTAATGTTTTTACTAGAATCACTATCTCTTACTTCCTAAAATGTAAAAACTAGGTTAAACCATTCTCTAATATAAAGAAAGAATGGTACTAAACTACATTTGACTAATCTCTCAAGGTATCCCTAAACAAATGGTTGCCTAATGTGACTTAATAATTAATCACATAAAGTTCAAAGAAAGGTACTTAAAATTTGATCTACAATGATTACATATTTATGGGTAAAGTAACCTATCCCATCATCTTTCTCTCTCATAAAGGTTGAGGCTTAAACCTTAGTAGCTAGGGTTGGACATTTGCTAGGTCAATATAAGTGTTTTCCAACAAAAATCCTTCTCTATAAATTGGTCATGACATAATTTAAGTCAATCTATACTATCATATGGTTTATGATGGCTAAATAGGGAAAACCCCAAATTTTGATTAAAATATTAATTTAATAAAGTTCCAAAAACTTAAATTCTTCATTTTATGTCCAAATGAAATGAAATATGTGAACACAAATTCCCTATAGCATAAGAATTACAATGATATTAAGTAGGATCAATTTGGACATCAAATGGCTTAATTAAGCATTAATTACATCTAATGATGATTAGTAGGTGATTAAGAAAATTATCAATCAAAATTAAAAATTTTTATTTGATTAGAGGCCAATATAAAATTCTTATTTTTCTAATTAAATTTATTAAAATAATCAATTAATTCAAATGATCTGTAAATTGGCTCAAAATTCAAAGATTGTTCCAAATAATTTTTGGAGTCTGGTGGTTAAGGGTTAAACTATTTGGACTATCCAAATTCAAGTAACAACACTTGAGTTGTTACATACTCCCCTTCTTAAAAGAGGTGCCATCCTTGATGACCTAATAATTTTACAATTAAAAAAATGAGCAAAAGTTTTGAAATTAAGAAATAAGTTACAAAAATACCTGGTTAAAAAGAGTTTGGGGTATCTCTTCTATATTTCTTTCTCTTTTTCTCACATGGCCACCTCAATTGAATGATTTTGCCACTAGACTGTAACATCAGAATACTGTAGCTTCAAAGCTACTTAAGATCCTTCCCCAAAATATTGAGTGGTTTAATGACAAAAGTTAGAATAGGCTAAATTCTATTGTTGGAACTTGGACGTACTAATCAGGATCCCGATCGCATTTCCTCAAAGAAGAAACATTGAATACATTATGCGCTGCAGCAAAATTCTCTAACAGATCTAGTCTATAAGGAAATGCCCCCACCTTGGTGATTATTTTAAAGGGTCCAAGGAATCAAGGACTTAACTTTCCTATCATTCCAAATCTTTGCATTCCTCTCATCTAGCTAACATTGAGATAAACTCAATCTCCCACTTTGAATTCTAACGGATGGTGATGAAGTTCATGATACTTTTTGTTGCCTATCTTGGGATGCTTGCATGTTCTTCTTGATCAACTGAATCTTCTTATTAGTCTCATCAACTAACTCAGAACCAGAAGTTGAGCACCTTCTGCTCTAAGCCCAGCTAATGGAGTGTTACACATTCTGCCATAAAGAGATTTAAAAGGAGTCATACCAATGCTGGCTTAAAAACAATTATTATAAGCAAACTTAACTAAAGATAGATGCTCTTCCCAGATTTGTCCAAAGTCTAACATTGTAATGACCCTAGGTTGTTACCATGTCCAATCTAGACTAAACCAAGTCCTAATTCTTGTTATAATAGGTCCTAATTGTAATTAGAACAAAATCTTTAAAATTTTGGGATCCACCAAAACATGATTGGTTTAATTGATCATTTAGTCAATTTATTAACCTAAAAAATTAGCTAAATTAAATTGATCTCCAAATTAAAATATGATTACTCTTTTGCATCCATTACACCCAAATTAGCTATGGGTGAAATTTTGGAATTTTTTAGAGTTCATTTAAGCTTAAATTGGATTTAAATTAAATTGGGAATATTACAAACTAGGACTTGCTGAATTTCTTAATTACTCAAATTTCCCTGTAATGTTCAATTGATCTGTAACAACCATATGTTGCTATTAGGGATTAATCTAGCCTAATCAATCTTAAATCACTTCCATTATTCTCTAATCATCATTAAAAGCTAACCTCAAAGTTTTGGTTTGATTTGGAGATTAATCAGACATATCAATAATTTTAGCTAAAATAATTTAATTAGAAAATTAAAATATCTAAATTAACCTCCAATCAAAACTCCAATCACATTTTTGGATTCCTAGCACTCAAATTTGTTAAAGGTGAATTTTTGGTATTTTTTAAAGTTCGTTTGGTTGAATCATGCATTTCAAAATTTGAATTTTTTTAAAATAATATTATTTTAAATCCAATGGCTAATTAATTGTTTTAATAGATGGTTCCCTCTCTCATGAGACATGCAATTCATGCCATATGAGACATCAGGAGGTTCGATCTCTCGGATTGTTACCTCGTCCGCCCGATCTGAGCTCGACCATTAAATTTGAGACCAAATCCAATGTTCAGGATCTGCTCCACCTAATTTAATCATCAGGACTCCGACATGGGCTGACAGATCTGATACAGTAGCCCAAATCAACACGGAACTGTGCCCCATCATCCTGATCCATGAGACCCAGCAAACCAAGCCGCATGCACATATCCGTGCACAGCGGTCCCCCCATGCCAACCAACTCTACTTCTCTGCCAGCAGCAATTGTCAGCCTGCTATTGCCCTGAACTACTCACTATCCCTCTACCATCTCCCACTTCTTCTTAATCTTATCTTGAATCCATTCCAAAGGTTATTGAGCTTTTGTAATCACACACTCTTCTACATCTTCTTCTGCATGAGCAGCCAACGACTTCAGCCACAGAAATCGATTTTGGTACTTTCATCAGCTTCCTGTAAACCCCTCATCATTATCCCTAGCTTTAGGAGCAGTCGACTTTGGAAAATTGAGCTTGAGCTCGCCTGTGCTTGCATCCACATCTGCATCTGTGACTGAGTGAATCGGCGTGAAGCAAGTGAACCAGGTACTCCCTCACTCGAGTACTTATTTGTCTATTGATGATTGTGATCATTTATATCCCTATTCCATCTTGAGTTAGGTTAATTATTATCATCAAAGTTTTAATCAAATCTGGTCAACGAACAATCAACTCAGCCCTGTATAATGGGGTACAGTTCCTGAGTCCAATAGTCTCCCAACTTCTCCATCCACATCCCAATTTGTGTGAATGTTTCTTGGGTCGACCTTGACCTAAGAAACATGTAGGAATTCATCCCTTCCCAAACAATGGACTGCAAAGAGAGAATTATGCCTCCATAGTAAACCCTAGGATTGTAATTTGGTATTAAGGATTAACTGTCTCTGTGAGCACCATATAGGGATTTTATGATAAAATTTAAGAGCTTAGTCTCACAATTCTTTTGAGCTTTTGATCGCATTGATTAATGCAGTGGTTAGCAAGAATTTCAATTTAGAAACCCTAAATCTTTTCTTTATAATCCTCCTCCATTGCATCGAAACAAAGGAGAATAGAGCAGGTCGGGGTGACCCAAGGTCTGGGCTGTTTAACAGTGCAAGGCCTTTGGGTCCTAGTCGACTTGCGCGGTTCCGCACTGGGCTGACCAATCAAGTTCCGGTCAACCCACTGGAACCCAAGCCTCTAAATGGAATAATGTGATTAAATAAATGCAATTCCTAAAGTCCCAATCATACAAAAATTAATGGAATTTAGGGTTTAATTATTCTCAATCATCTATTATCTGATTTTAGCAAAATTATATACCATTTTGATTGGAAAAATATGTATAATAATAAGCTATAATAATATTTTACTTTCTGTGAGTAAATTTCTTAATCATGCTCTAATTGTGTATAGCCATGATTATTAAATATTATAATGATTTCTTATCCAAATTATATGTTTAAGGTCTCTATTTCTTCCTTATGTGAGGAATAATTTATTTATAAAATCAAAATAATTTTTCTAAAATTAATTATGCTAAACATTCACCAATTAACTTAAACCTTAACTAGTGATTATTAACCTTATTTGTGATTGATAGAAGTGTTTTAAGTATCCATGGATTCATTGAACAACAAGAACCTAATCATAAAATAATATTCCATTTTTAGATGATAAACTTGTTAATCACCATTAATTAGCTTGAAACCCTAATTAGCTATTATTCAGTAAATTAGTTAGTCAAATTTAGCCTAATTACTATCTAAACTCTCATTAGACTGTAAGGAGTTGTTTAATAATATTTTATTTTATTTTAAAAATCAATTTCATGTCTTATATTTTAGAATCTCTTATTAAGGATTAATAAATTAAGAAGATCTAAGATAACCTTCAATTTTGACAATTCTTTATATAAATCAGTGAGTTAGCATGCTTAAATAATTTAGTAAGTCAAATAAAAGATATTAATTTCCTGAACAACTAAATCTCAATTGTAAGAAATCATTTTGGGAAAATAAGCCCTAACCTTTATATGTGGATTACAAATTAAAATTTGTATCATCTAAATCCTTTTAGTAGCCAACAATTGTAACTATTCTTGTATTATTAAGTCACATTTGATTTATGCTTCAATCTTAGAAGCCCACTTATAGTACTTAAAATAATTAGGATTTAATAGAAATCCTTAAAGGATTACCTTAAATTAATTAATTGATTTACAAAGGTGGGATGTCTTTTATTGAATATTTTGAGATAGAACCTTATGTTTACCATGTGAATTCTCAGAATTGAGCATATTCTTATTGTAATAATAATCTAATTAAAACTAGATTAGCACTTACATTCTTCTGGCAGTATTGTATAATGTAGATGATCTTACCTTGGAGCTTAATGTTAAACTATTACTATCTAAGTTATGTCACCTGTAGTTTTGTAAGTCCTTGAACCATAAAATAGCTTGCTTAGAACTTAACTCTAGTTATAATAGTAGCATTATCATATGAGGATGATGTACATATCCATAGTTTAGCTCTAAATTTAAGTTAATTTAAGGAATTGGTTGATTTTTTTTGCAAGGGACTGTAGAGTTACTATCTTATCTTAGGCATTTAAATAAGTACAGTTCCTATTAGGATAAACATCCCAATTTCATTATGTGTTATGATTTAGTGTTTGGACACCTTAGTTTGGGAGGATAAAGTATGAAAAGATGTATGTCTCCAATCCTTGTGCATGGGGATAAGTGTAGTTAAAACAACATATGTGTCTAATTTAACCTTACTTAGATCATACCAGTTATATGTATATACTAATAACGTATGATGAATTGGGTTAACCCCGCATTATGATTACAAAACTTATTGAACCAGATGTAATTGAGGTCTTAATTATGCACTATTAGACAATCCTTATGAATTAGATTTTAGAATAAGTTAGTATTTGAATTAATATGCATATAAGGGGATGATAGGATAAATAGTTAGACAATAAGAGGGATATGTTTTATGTTTTCTGGGTTTGATTATTTAACCCTTTTATTTTTACAACATGAATCACATAAGCATAATGTATCATTAGCGGTGCGATGCACACCACACATAGGATCTATTAGCTATGTGATTCTGAGCACATCTAGGATCTATTAATGGTGCAATTTAGTGCACCCCTAGGATTGTTAGCAGCGCAATTCAGTGCACACCTTGGATTTGTGGGATGCAATACGGCAACAAGGTTATGCATACATGTCATATTTTGTAGCATATTCAAATGCTATTTAGTGGCATTTATTATAGATAAGTTTCATGTTTTTTTTTTATTTTCAATTATACTTTTAGTTATTTTACTTTCAGTACACTTATTCTATTCTAGCATTACCATGTCTTTGTTTTTGAGTATTTTGATTTATAATTATAGTTTTACTTCTATTTTATAGTTTGATTTTGCTTTATTGTT